>JAVJGJ010000014.1:72699972-72759558 GCA_035590215.1 Microhierax caerulescens
AGGGTGGTGAAGCATCGGAATAGGCTTCCCAGGGAGGTGGTGGAATCATCACCCTTGGAAGCACTTAAAAAATGTGTAGATATGGCATTTAGGGACAAGGTTTAGTGGTGGACTTGGCAGTCCAAGACTTTTCCAACCTAAACAATTCTATGATTCTAAATAAAACTCAAACCTGCATGCTTTCAGCTTGTGAGGGAGACTCACTAAAGTTTTTCAGATTGTCCATTACTTGTTTTTTACTTTTAGTAGAAGCTGTGTGGGGTTTCACAGGATAAGATGTGTGAGAAAATACAGAGCTTTTGTTTGGTCAAATGGCAAGTCAAATGTATGGATAGTTGCATGGACCACCGCCTAGCACTGCGTGACTCTTCTTTTAAATGGGATCCCCAGGTCTGAGCTAGATGCCCTAATTTTGTATGCAGTGTGAGATGAGGTGGCACTTGGAAATATTTTCCATGAAATCCAGTGTGCTGCACAGGCAGCCCCATAAAATAACTACTTAGAGGAACTGTGTGTAAGCACTTGCCTTACCTTTCAGCTGTCTCCTTGACTCGGTGCAGTGTTGCCCGTACTGCTGTTTGAGAGCGTGCAGGCTGACCCCAGACTAGCATATGCAGGCATAGCCTGGTGGAAAGGTCCTAGGTGTGGTCCAAAGTAGAGCCAGGGAGCATGCTAGCCATAAAGCAGTGTGGGCTATGCATGAAGTCATTACTTCAACGTCTTAGCTAGCAGAGCAGATAAATTCTCAGAAAATTTAACTGGTGAACAGCAGGCTTCTGGATGCCAGTTACACATAAGCATGAGCTAAGACTAAGGTCAAAACTGGCACTTTCACTACTATCAGAGCACTTGCAGAGACAGTAATTCTATGTTTTCTGAAGAAAGTTTCAGGGAATGAGTGTTGCTTGGATATCAGTGCCTGCCAGGTCAGCTTAATGTAGCTTTTCAGGGTTACAGTTTGGCATACAGACAAATACATTTTTTCCTAATTACTCCTAGAGACACCTACCTGCCTTTCTGGATGTGGTTGTACATATCTAGAGAATGTTATTAGAAGGAACTTAAGTGCCAGGGGAAGACAACTATCTTCCCCTGGGGTGAGGCAGCAGCTCATCTGGGGTTTTGAAGATCTACATTTTGGACTTAGATGTTTGCAATGGCTGTTAGACTCCTAATTCTTTTAGTGGATCTAGGCCATAGAATGTAGGCAAAGCTTGGTAGAGTCAGCTGAATTTTTTCTTAGAAGTTTTGAGTTTCTTTGAAGCTGAAACTCACAATGGAACTAATTATAACTTAACTGCAGTTGTCTGCCTAATGCCTTATAATCTTGTTTGAGACATTCTGTAAAATTATTTTTATACTTTTTAAAATGTGGTATCATGTTCTTTCTATAAATATATATAAATTAAGAGTGTTTGTGAAGAATATGAATTCTAATATTGAATGGTAGGTATAGAATTTTATCGTGGAACCAGAAATAAATTTCTGCTGACCGTTGAAGAAAAAAGAAAAAAAAAAGGGAAGAAACAAAACCAACATTGAATCAATTAGTCCATGCTGGTCATACTGAATTAGCGAAACACATTGCTTAATGAGTGGAAACAGTTCTGTATAGTAACTATACATCTTAATAAATTAACAATTTATTAGTATGCTAAATCCAAAGGTTTCTGATCAAAGCATTCAAAACCTGGGATTTTTGATTGTATCATTCATAGATTTTAAGATGAGTAGGTACTGATACAGTCATGCAGTCTGACCTTATGTACTGAAATGCTCATCTGGCAGACAGTGAGAGAGAAATTCCCATTTCACAATTCACTGTGAAAAGTGGACATCCAAGAGACAATAGGAGAACTACTTCATCAGAGGAAGAAATTTAAATGTTAGCAGACTGCTAGCTTGCCCCTAATGACTAGTCTGAAATGACTGTATTGCATTAACTGGGAAGCCTTTCTTCCTAACAAGCTACAATACAAGGTTAATGTGATATAGGTAACAAAATATTAACCTTTATACTAAGCCATTTTTTTCAAAAGACAATGAAAAATGAATCTACTAGCATAATGTTGAGGAATTAATTGGGGATGCCCCATTTTGTAAGACTTGATTAAAAAGAAAAAGGAACGGCATGATGAGAAGCAAAGAAGTTAGAAAAGAGGAGACCTCAGTAATAGGAAAATGAAACAACAGCTTGAAAATACAGGTTCCAAAATCCCAAATCATCCAAAAAAAAAAGTAGTAAATGAATTCCCCAAAATACAGGATCAAAAAAACATCAAAGCAAGCACGTATACACTGCCAACAATTAGAACAGTATTAATTAGCAACAATGTTCTTTAATCTATAAATAATAAAGTGATCAAACGGTCCCACAGAGAGGTGTATAACAATACATAGAATTTTACAGTCATAGGTCAAAAAGTCTATTTTAAATCCCCGTGGCTAATTCATATGTTCAGATTTAAAGCCCTGTTTATCGTTTAGTTGAGAGATCACTCCGAGGTGGAAAAGATGTCAAAATCAAACCCAGTGCCTCAGACAAACTACAGAGCATACAATGAAGAAACTGCAATCTCTACTTCTTTATAATGAAGGAAAAAGGTGCAGCAAGTAAAAAAACCACAAGAATCTATGTTTTAGAAGAAACTTAAACCAGGCACTAAGATGAGGAGTCTACACAGCATATCAGGAGTGAGCTGCACCATCAACCTGAGGGTTATGACAGGTGACCACAGAGCTGTAACAATACCTAACGTAGATATATATACATCTATATGTCACACTGTATAATAGGTCAGATTACTTAGAAATATTCTTGATCAAGTTGTGTTAAAAGGTTTATGTAATTAAGCTGCATGATGTTCTGATGAGCTAAGTTAATATTGCTATCTCCATTTATCTATTGAGTCACCAGAGGTTAAATAAATAATGGAAGGTTATTTTTTATCTCATTGTTCCACCTGGGAAACTGCTTTAGAATGTGATTACTCAAGTAGTCAGGAGCATTCTTAACACTCACCCAAATATATTAAGATTTTATTTCTAAAATTTGATTTTTAGTAATTTTATAATACACTAAAATCACAGATTATTCTCCATCTACTATTTGATTATTTCCGTACAGCGGCAGAGCTCTGCAGTTTTCTTTACTGAACCATGCATTGATTTTCTTTTCTTCCTGGACAATTCTGTAGTTTATCAATCTTAGAATTCTAACTGTGACCTCCAACATGTTGCATTCCTATCCAGATGACTTAATCTGAGGACTCAATGAATACGTTTTCTATTATTTTATTGAAGTCATTAGTAAAAATATTGACCAGTACCAGACTCCAGACAGACTGCTTCAGAATCTCCAATTTGACATTAGGCCGTTCATAATTACTCTTGCAGTAAAGTTTCCCATCGAATAACTGTTTCACCACTGAAATTTCCCTAGCTTGTTCATGAAACCATCTGTAAGCAATAGAGTCAGAGTACCACTGAAGTCAAGAGAGGTCAAGTCTACTTTTCCTATAAGGTCAAAACCTGTTGCTTTTTCATAAAAAGAAAAAAATGACATTAGTTTTTCTTGATCAGAGTTGGTTATTGCTCATTTCCTTTTTATCAGCTTACAAACTTCTTGCCTTCTTATTTTTTTGGGAATCTGTAATTTCTAGACTCCTCTTTTTTTCCTTAAAGACTATATATATATATATATATGGGCATTTTGTCATTTTCTGGTCTTCAAGAAACTCCTGTGAGTTCTCAAAGAAGTAGTCATGGGCCTGTTCCACTCGCTTCTTTGAGCATCCTCTGTGGGATCCCACGCAATCCAGACAACCTGAGAGCAGCTACCTATCACAGTGTATTCTGACTGTTCGTCCCAGTATGGATTTTTAAATCCGTTACTGATGCCAGGTTTATTAACCATTTGGACTTACCTGGCTATTTTGGTCAAGGCAAAAAAGCTTTGAACAATTGTTTTAGTGTAAAAAACCTTGAGATCTTCCTTTCCTACTAAAAAGTTAATTTTTTCCTCAGTCTTACTCTAACTACTCCTCCAGTCATGATTTCCTTTATGTGCTTTGTTGCTGATATTAAATTTATATCTTGGTCTAGCTGCTAATCTCCCTATTGTTTTGTATTTTCTTACATTTGTTCTTGTTCATTGGACCTCCCTCCAGTTTCCACATACTTTCTATCTGTTTCCATGGCTCTTGAAGACCTTCTGTTATACACATATATATAACTTAGCTTTCCTCATCACATAGTTTGATCTTCTGCCTTTTACATAGTTTGTTTTTTCAACTATCTACCAACCCTCATAAATTATTTCTTCTTTTAGACTGGTTTCCCAGTCTTTCCATTCTTTGAGTTTAGTCAAGAAGTTTGCATTTTTAAAATTTTAAACAACATATTATCACTAGTTTCCTTATCCTTAGGTTTGTATCACTTTCAGCCAGTTCAGGGTCATTCCTGGCAATATTAACAGTATCCACATGAATGAGAAGCCTGTAACAGTAACCAGATGGCTAGCTGGATGTTGGTGACTATCCACCGTGCCAGTTTGGGAGCACTAAAGGGTCCCAGTAGCTAGCCAGAAGGTCTCTTCAGCCTCTGCTGGGAAAAGAGACGAGTGCATTGCTTTCTTTCTGGAGTAATCTTGAATCTCAGGTCCTTTGCGGCATGGGGCTTCACCACTCCTGGAGGTTAGGTCTATACTCGTGGTGGGCTAGCAGCTTTGCTGCTGACTGTGTGGTGTTGGGCAGTGACAGTACACTTAACAGCAGGTGAGTGGAAGTGCTCCATGACTAATCACACACTACGCAGCATCTTTGGGCCAGGCATGGAAAGCTACTCACTGTCTTCATTGTTCTCCATGATCTGCCCATGGGACCGTTTGTTCATCTGGCCAGCTCCAGGCTGGCCCCACAACCCTGATGTAACTCCTCTCCTGGTGTTCCCATCTGTCTGAAGTAGGACATTGCTCCTACTCCCCCACCGAAATGAACCCCAGTGGGTCCTTCACTCACTGCACTGCAGACAAAGCCCAGGATCCTTTACTCCTTCTCTTCCCCTGAAATTCTGAAATGCTGCTACTGCATTACTGTTATGTAGTCTCTGCTCCTCTGCATACCCTGCCTCCTGTGGTACTGCTTCGTTACCATTTCTCTTCTGGACTACGAGACACAGGAGTAATGGTACAATGGGGCAGGTTTGGTCTGAGCTGCATGCAATAATCCTTGTTGCTGTGACTGAGGAATTATATCACACCTCCTCTCTGGTTCTTGGTGTCTTGTTGTACTTTGTGCATAAACAACGCCATGGAGAGACCACAGGTATGCAGTCAAGCTGTGGCCATAGCATACACCCAGACACAGCAGCCAGGAGGTGCTCCTGAGTCCTACAGCACAGAAACATAAATGTAAATGTTATATACCTTGTAAGCTATAAACATAAAAAAGCTTCATTTGGGATTTTGGAAAATACAGACTATTGAATCTGACTTCCTTTCTAGGCAGGTTGGTTGAATCTGTAGTGACAAACAGGATCCCTGAGGAAATGAGATTTGCACAGTGCCCTGGGCACTGCCCGTTGAGTGGATTCAGCGTGGCCTCTGTAAAGGGCAAGCCTCCCGGCCAGTCTGTGGCACTTCTACGGGGAGCCAGTAAGCACACCATCCAAAAAGAGCTGGGACAGGCAACATATCTAGTCTTCAAAAAGAATTCAGTGAAGTTCCACAATAAAGAAACTGAGTTTCCTCAGGACTGTAAAAAAAGTCCTTTTATGGATTTTTATGGACTCAGCAAACACCTGGTCATTTTTTAGCATTTTGAAATGTCACTGGTAGGCTCCCATAGGGATTTGTGAAGGAGACTTTGAAGAGGTCAATGAGTGGATAAGAGCTGGCAGAAGAACTTCAGTATAAAAGGTATATCTTAGTGATGAACCTCGGGAACAGTAATTTAACGTGTACCTACATGATGCTGAACTCAGAGCTGGCAGTCACAGCTCAGGAAAGAGACCTTGGAGTCATTTCTGTTGGGTTTCCGAAGTCATCATCTCTATGTGCAGTGGCAGACAAAAAGGCAGCAGCATTGAGCATCGTCAGGAAGAACTCTGGAAACAAAGCAGATGACAACATTTTGCCACTGGATCAAGCTGGGATGTGCCACACCTCGAGTGCTGAGTGTGCACTCCTTGAGTGCTGCGGCTTCAGAAGGACCTAGTAGAGCTGGAGGTGATATAGAAGAGGAACAGTGAAGAGGATTCAGGGGATGGAGCTGCTGCCTTCCAAAGAAAGACTACAAAGGTTGGGACCCTTTTTTTGAGAGAGAGTACACACTGAAAAGGAGAAAGAATAAGTGTGACAGAACCAGAAGAGTGCTGGGTAAGCTGGATACAGAGCTGTTATTGACCATAACCTGAAATACTGTAACTGGGGAGCATTTAGTGAAGCAAGAGGGAGACTGGTCGAAAAACGAGCGCTCCGTTACCAAACACAGAATGAACTCCTGTATCTTCCTCCCACGGGGACTGTGAAAGCAAGCAGTACCAGCAGACTGAGAAAAAGAAGGGAGAAATTTGTGATCAGCAGGTCTACAAATAGATAGCAAAAGGACTAGAGAGGAAGATAACGCTGATAACCTTAATCCAATGATTGCAGGTGCTGGGATAGTGCAATGGAAATGGCCTGCCATGAAGGGCCAGGCTCATGTGTTACATACCTGGTTGCTGTTAGTGCAGAGGGCCAGGCTGGATGGATCACCCACCCTGCCCAGTCAGGCATCTCTGCTTGTGTTCATTTTAGGGGGATGGGGGAGATCAGGAAATCATTGTCTTGACACCTCTGAATCTGGGTTGTCTCCAGCTGTCTTTCAGTATGAACTAGGAAAATTGCTTATAATACAGTGCTTCTGGGGTTTTGCATTACAGAATGGTTTGGAGGCAAAGAGGAAACAAACTCACAGAAAAAATATCTCACTGCAGTTGTATTAGCACCTGGTTCTCTCTCCTTCCCTCTTACTTGAAACTGATTAGCCCTTAGAAATTCCTGCTATGAGTCAGTAAGTACATGACCTTATGCCACTTGTTTTATACACTTCATTCCAAATATAAAACACTTTAACAGAAAACGTGTGCCACACACAACACAAAGCAATTACTATGTTATTTGCATTTATAAATAAATAACTAAATAAATACACATCTCTCTATATAAAATATATAAATATATTTTAATATAAATATAAAGTTACTGTCATTCCTGGGTCAGGATGAACTTTTACACAGAACTGCCCTCTGTCTTGAAGATGGAATACAAGTTTTCTAGTAAACTAATAAACTGTTTTTGAGAACTTTGAATTTTCATTTAAATACCTTGTGTATATTTCTCATGTTGTTTCCACAATTATAATGATTGTCATATTCTTTGCAATGTTATATTTAAGAAGCTAACCTTTATCAGAGATCTGGGTGGACATCAACTTTCAGCTTAGTGTTTAATTCATCTTTAACCACTAAAATGAAGTTTAACATGAGATGAATTTATGATGTTGCAATGTTTGTGAAAGAACATTATCATCAATATCTTTTGTCAATTTCATCCTTGTTTTGCTACTGACTACATGTATCCTTCAGCATCTACTCTAAAACTCAAAAGCCCTTTAACAACCCAGTTTTTCTTTCCACATATTACAAAACAATTAATTCTGTATGCTGTTTAGATTAGTTATCAGGTGGCCTGGCTCATACAGCCTTCTACTCCTGAGCTTTCTTAGGTCAGTGGTCTCATACACGTCCAAAGGATTGTACTTTTCTGTTGGGAATAACTCACAAAGAAGGGAAGTTATTTTTAATATAAAGCTCTCCCCTCATACCCCTGTTAGTTGCAGTGCATTTCTCCTCAGCAAAGAGATCAGACCACTCCAGCTTGTGAACAAATGCTGCCATAGAGTAACTGAAAACTTTCTTATCTTTACATTTTTGTTTTAGTATGTTTCTTTTTATTCTCATGTGCAGCATTGGGCTATATATCCCTTTTCTCATTCTACCATCTTTAATTTATTTTTAGTTAAGCAACCATTTAGCTGATTTGAGCCTAGGATTCACTTAGCTGTCCTAAGCCAGAAAAACCATCTTTCTTCCTATTCAGTTAATAAAAGCTCCTTCACCACTGCAGTAGAGTGCAACAAGTGAATCTCCCTGTAGACACAGATTTAATTTGCTCAGCTGTTAAGGTGTGGCGGGGCTTGTGGTTCATTGTGCTCCATTTTCCCAGTGGTGAACTGTATGCAAACTCTAAATCTTGCTGCTTAGCACTGCTCACTGGTACTCGAAGCCATTAACGCTGCATCTTAACAGTAATTTCAGAAACAGGCAGACACAGAAGAAACAATTAATCTACAAATGTTTTAAGTTTGGCCATAACATGCACTGTTATGCATAAGAGTGCCAAGCAACTTTTAGCCATGATCTTTTCTACTGACATTGCTTACAGCTCATCCCCAAAAGTGATGATGACTCCCTCTTAATGTGTTCTAGGCTTTTCTGGGCTAACAGCACTTCAAGGAGGTACTTACATGTTTTCCTCTAGAAAAGCATGATTTACAGACAAATACGTCTGGGCTATGCGATACATGTGCTTGCTTACCATTACTTTTACCATTTTACATTTCCGTTTTTCTGTAGAACTGTAGGTGGTTCACTGTTCGCAAAGAACGTAATTGCAAGTGCTGATAGGTCTACGTCCACAGGGTCTGCCAGTTTTTCATGAAACAGCAGGAGTTCTCTGGTGCTATTTGGTCTACAGATTTTAGCTTATGCAACTGATAGTCTTTGCATTTCTTATTTTTCCACCTAGGGACTAACTAATGATTATTTGGATCATTTCCTACTCTTCTTGTCTCACTATCTGCCCCTTCCCTGAACTGTATAATTCTGTGTAGCAAATATGATATCATTCACAGTACATAAAAGAGCCAAAAATATTTATCTGTTCTCTTCAAGTGAGCAGAAAGCAGGGTTGTGTATTGTACAGATAACATTAGAAAGCTACTCAATACAAAAGCATGCATTTCTCTAATGACATAAGTAATTTCATTTAATGAAGAGAGGACATTTTCATGTCACCTTACTTTCAGTAAAATTTCTCCAGGCAATGTCTTACTCACATTGTGAGTGTTTCATAATTAATTCCAATTTCAGAAAAGCTCATTGGTGCATTCCTCAATATTGATATGCAAGTAATCGAGAATTCTTTAGAATTTTAATATTACACACAGTTTAGAGATAACTATGCTATGGAAATCTTGGACCTGCACTTTTGGATTCCTATTCAGAAATTTGGATTTTGGGTGGTTATATGAACATCATATAATGTCTGTGTGGGAAAATGATTCCCTTCATACTGTTGTAGAAAACCAAGGCCAATGTTTTAAAGTTACATATCAAGTTGTACAAGGGTGAAGTGGGATTATAATTTCTTTTACCAGAGCTGGAAGTAAATCTTGACAAGTCCACAAAAAGATGCAGGTGAAAATAAAAAAGCTTTCTGCCTGTTTTTCCTCTCTGTGGTGAAATCATAATCAGATCAAGACAGCATTCACTATTCACCCTCTGACATATATTGACTGCGTGCTATCCCCTTTCTTTTTAAAGGTTTATGTTATGACCCTTAGTTCAGTACAGCAGTAATCAAAAAAGCGCA
This sequence comes from Microhierax caerulescens, assembly GCA_035590215.1. NCBI lineage: Eukaryota > Metazoa > Chordata > Aves > Falconiformes > Falconidae > Microhierax > Microhierax caerulescens. Next base: position 72,709,667 of record JAVJGJ010000014.1, read on the forward strand.
GTCTTTTGGGCTGGGAAGGGTTCAATTAAGTTCATTCCTCTCTGTAGTTCCTCTCAGTGGTTCTTTAGCAAGTATATATACAGACAGACTACAGACTATTTACAGAAGGAGAAAGAAACTTGTAATTGCAAGTATTTACTTAAGTAAGCTGAATCTCATCTAACCAGGACATAGGAATGTTTATCATGTAAACCCAATTTTATACCTCAAAATATATTGAGAATTAGGTAGAGATGAACAAAGCATGATCTACATGCTGATCAAGAACTTGCAGAATAATTAATGCTTTTTTAAATAATGAATACATTTGACAAAATCAGTTTGTTCAGAAACAATCCATGAACAGATAGGTATATTCAGCTAATATGACTTTTGTAATGAATTATTAACCTATGACTAGTAATTAGATCCCAAACATGGACTTCTAATATGAGCTTTTTTGCAAGGAGCCTCTTCCTTCAAAATGTTGGAAATGTCCATTTGCAGAGCAGTCATTGCCTGGTCAGGAACAGAGTCAGCATGGGAAAGTCACCATTTAATTGTACACGGGGCTATGTGAAATATTTCACACAAAGCACTTTTTACTCAAGCTACTTCTTTTCACCCACTGTGAAATCAAGAATAACACAAGAAGTTGGACAAGCTGATGATCAAAGTTTAAATGTTGCTCGCAGCATCTCATAGACCTCAATTTGAATTCTGCCCAGTGTGATCTGTGACATTCCTATTGTCTTAAGGAAGCTTTGAGAGAAAAAGGAAAAAGAAAGCTCATTGTCAGGGAAAAAAACCCCACAAAAACGCAAGCCTGAATTAAAATGTAAATTAAAAAAAAAAAAAAGAGGAAACTAATCATTCTATTCTGCTTTGCTGCTGATGGCAACAGGGCTGTTGAAAGGTAAGTATCCACTTTATTGCACTCCTGAATTTAAGGTGCTCGTGTAGTCTCTGTTACCGCAGTACTTAAGCATGACACTACCCTTCTTGTAGGTATACACACAGTTCTCCTTTGAGGTGGCAGAGCTTTATTCTCTTTATTTTAAATCTGAGGAACCAACAGTGAGTGAGGGAGAATTGTCTATGCCCACAAAGGGTCTGAAATTATTGAACCTATTTTAGGTGGCTAACTGAAGCATTTAAGCTAGTAATGCAACTGCCCTTTTGTAGAAATGTAGTGTCATGTAACCTCTCCCCTGATGCCCCTAGGTACTTCAGAGCAGTTCCTATAGTTAGACAAAAGTCACCCAGACAAATGATGATGGAGCAAAGACCTTCAGAGTGCTTCTCCAGCTCTCTCATTTCCAGAGCCCCCTTCCTCACTTGTTGGGTCTTTGCTTATTATTATCACAAAAAAGGGGACTATGCAGTGATGATAGGTGACTATGAGAGTTCATGCCAACTGATATTCACTTTGACTGTATGGTTACAACTAAAATCTCCATATCATTTTCAGTTATTGCTGCCAGCTGTGAGTGAAAGGCTGTCAACCAAAGGCACAGGAAATAAATTTTTCCCTCCACAGCTACTGCACCGCATCGTGGGCGATGTAGTGGAGTGCGCATGGTTGCTTGTGTCACGCTGCCTCTGTGGGAGGGCACAGAGTGCTCCCACTGCAAGGCTTCTCACCACACATCCTGGAGTGCTCTGTTAGCAGTAACGTTCCTGCAGGCACACAGTTTACAAAGGAGCTTTTTTGCCTACTTGCAGCCCTTTGAGTTTTGCTAATCTGTAAGATTTCATGTCTGGGGAACAACCTCTTCTCCCTGGATTCAAATGAATAGTTCTGCTAACTTTAGAAAGAGTATCAGCTGCCATGAAGCAAGCAGAATTTGGCCCTTTCTCCTGCCAGTGATAAAATATTACAAAAAATACTTAAATTTGCAGAGTTGCATTGATAACACATAGCTGCAATCAGCCTTGAAATATTTTGATGTTAGCCTTTGGAGCACAATACAAGTATGTGTTGTTTTCCTTAAAAAAAAAAGCTCAGGCTCTCATGCTGTAAATATTGAATTATCATTAATATATTAGCACAGAGAACTTAAGCCCTAAGACCTTCAGTGTCTTTGCTGAAGTCAGCAGCTTCAACCAGAGCCTATCATTGGTGTCTCTTGTGTAAATCCTTTGAAGTTATTACTGCTCTGAAGTGAGGAGAGAAACCAGGATTAAAAAGGGAGGTGGAGGGAGGGGTGGTGGTGGAATGTATTCAACTAGCAGATGAGTTCTGTTCTGGGAGGACATGGGAGCAGAGTGAAAGCCTGTGTGGTGGACAGCACAGGACCACGGAGTGCTGTCGAGGGCTGATCACCAGCTTGCATTAATGTGTGTGTCTTTACTGATGTTATGGAGCTATGCAGGTTTCCACCACCTGGGAGACTGCGCCTATTCTGGTCTCACTTGAGATACTCTTGCTTCACCTTCACCAAGGACTCCCCAGTGATAGAGGCAAAGGTAAAGACCTTGCTCCTCCCGCCCTGGACAGACGTCTGGAGTCTGGTGGTTGTCCCAGCTGGGAAGAGCCCTGTGACTTAAAAGAAAGGTGGAAGGGTGACACATGCAAGGAGTGCATGTGTATTGTCCAGGTGCCAAAAACTCTACTGCAGCTCCTAACACCAACCACAAAAACTCCCTCACACTGCCAGTGCAAGATGATAGTTTGTGTTGCAAGGCTTGCCTGCAGCATTCATCTTGATGATATTCTCAATGTTTTCTAAAGTAACATTGACCCAGGTTGTTGCTTTCATGAGAGAAAAACGCAATAGGAGTAACCAAGTAAGACTCTATTGAGAAACCTCCTTGTGAAAGGAGCAACAGCTCTTCACTTTGGTGGTGGGGATCCAGGTTGAGATATGATGAAGTTTCTAGTGCTTGAAGTAGATGAACCAGCAGAGGTTACCAGCTTCCTTTTGTGGACAGATTTTGCTTCTTAATCCTTCCTTTCCCCCTGCAGTTATACAGTACAGAACTAATCTGACATTTGAAGAGGACAACAGGGGAAATATAGTTCAGTACATTATATAAATAGACAGGACACACTACCTTATTAAGGACTCTGAGCAACTTAGTGGGAAAATCCCTACTTAACATCCTTTCTTATTGTTGTAAAAGAGAAAGCAGTTTCAACTTCTGTTTCTTAGAAACTGGAGCAATTGGAATAAATGTTTTACGTGCTGGCCATCAAGTTATTAACGTCATCTGAAGAGCTGAATAGCACTTTGCCTTTGTGTAAGTGGAAATAGGCAAATAGAGCTGCAGATTTTCATTTAAGAATTTTAGGTGTACAAAATCAGGGAAGGTATTTTGTTCCATGATCACTAACCATCAGACTTCCTGACCTATAGTCAATCCAACCTTCTGTATGTTTAGTTGTCAAGATGTCCCCAGAGTGGCAAGACCTATGGGTGAAAAATAAGATGTCTGTGCATTTTTAACCTTTCTGCTTTTTAAATATGATGGCTGCGGGAGCTGGCATTTTTATAATGGTAAAGCATGTTCTTGCAGGTTTTACTCAGGTAAAACTCTAAACCTAGTCACGCTAAGCTGAATCACATAAAGAAACAGGGATGAATCTCTTGCAGCCAGAGGTTCCCTTGAACTACTTGGAAAAAACCCCAAGGAGTACAGCAGACCAGACAAAACTCTTTTGTACCATTTCAGAAGCATTATGATCGACCAGGGATTCATTTTCATTGCTAGTTCAATTTCTTAAGCCTTGTCTAAACTATGGAAATGTACCATTCTAAGAAGTGGTTGGCCTTCCTAACATGGTTGTAAAATACCTCATGTCCATGCCTATAGGCCTGATTTGATTTGTGGAAGTGTGCAAATATGACAAAAATTCCCACTGGTGGGAGCCAGAGGGTAGACAAAACGTCTATGAATGTAGCTATTTTTACCACCATTTTGCTTTGCTTTGCTTTTTCAATAGGTTTAATGAAAACTGTGGTTGTGGCTCCCACTAGTTTTAACACATTCGGCAGCACTGGAGTCAAACCTGTGGAATTCTAACCAGTTGTAAATTTCCTCACTATTAAGTCTGCCAGAAATTCCTCAGTCTGTTCTTTTTCTTTCTTTCTCAGTCTTCCTTTCCCTCTTCTTACTTCCTTTCTTCCTTCTTTGCTTTGTCTCTCTCTCCCTTTCCCTCTCTTTCCCGCTCTCTCTCTATTTCTTCCTTCCTTCCTTTCTTCCTTTTTTCTTCCCTTCCACCTTTTTCTCCTTTCTCCCTTCCTTTCTCTCTCTCTTTGTCCTGCTCCCCTCCTTCCCCATCCCCATCTTATATTAGATTTGATATGACCTATACAAACTATTACTGGAGTCATGTGTTAAACTTGTATGGTCTTAATGGCTGTGCAAAAGAGGTCACTATGCTTCACACAGTGACTTGCCTGAAGTTCACTTCTGGCCTTTCACAGTCTTCAGGACTCACTGAAACAACCGAGTTGGAAGTGCCTCTGCAGAGTTCCTGCCCCTGCTGTGACTAGACACTGTGAGATCCCTAAGCAAGATGGGTGGCAGCTCTGCTTTCCCTCTGAGTGACATGCCAAATGTGCATAGAGACCAGAGGGGTCAGCTAAAGGACCCTGGGAGATGTAGGTGGAGGAGCTGGGAGGTACTTGGCAGCTGGTCAGGGAGCTTAGTGGCTGGGCAAAACCAGAGGGTAAGGTAGCTCTGAAGGAGGAATGATCCCAAGGCGAGAACAGCCCATGCACCCGCATGTGTGGCTCTGCTTAAGTCACTCAAGACGCCTTGTTCAGCCAGAAACAGCCCCATTTTCTACTGCTGGCTTGTAGCCAGGGTGTTGAAAAGCTTTGTGTGGGTAAGTACTGGAGAATCAGGTTATGGTCTAGCTCTACACTTTCCTCACATTACACAAATACTAGACATGGTACCAAGGGGGATACATTTTTAACCTTAACACTTCAGTGATGGATAGTAGGATGGATAGCTATGCTTTCTTTCTAAGAGTCTTTAATTTACATTCGAGGCTCTCAGGTGACAGACTACTATTCCACCCTCCTTCAGCTCTCTTTCAATGAATATGCACAATTGCAGCTTAGTTCCAAAAACAATTTTTAAGCTGAAAATAAATGTTTTCTTTTCTCTAAGAGGGAAAGAGAAATCCATATGTCTAACAACCACCACAGGCTGTGGCTGTCTCTTTAAGTTTTGAAATCTTTACAACCAATTTACAAATGAGTACATTTCTGTAACCCCTGTGAATAGCCATGTTTTTTTAATGCAAGAATCTGTTTTATTTGGACTATCACCCCCCCCCCACCCCCCCACCCCCCCCCAGAAACGTACCACATGAAGAAGAATGTGTGGGCGTTGTGAGAATGAATGATTTTCAAGCTGTGAGGACATTATGGCCTCATGTACCCTAGGAAAAGTACTCACCGCTGACGACCGGTGTCAACAGTGACTGTGGCTGAACAGTGCTGAAAACAATTTAAGTCCTTCTGTCCCCGAGCTCACACAGTATTCAGCAACATTTCAGGTAGTTTGATTAAAATCTGAAGAGGCACTGATTCCACTAGCCTGGTATTAACAGGAGAGTGAGCCCTAGTGCAGACAGCTGCCTGGCTCCAGAAGCCATCAGCGGTGCTCTGTGTGCTCAACGTGTCCTGGAAATGGCTTCTGAGCCAGAAAGCTGTCTACGCTGAAGTGTTCACTATTTATGTCACCCCTTTTCTTGTGTTAGCATCAGAATAGGGTGAAAATTAAATGAGTGCAGTTGAAAAATATAAATAGCTTTTTTGCTTGAATTTTCTCACCAAACAGATTTAACATACTTCGGCAAAATCTGAATTACTTTTTCTTCATATCCTTTTCACGATAATAAAAGAAAAAAAAGATAGACCGAAAATGAAAAAAAAAAACCAAATAATTTTTTGGTTTAAGATTTTCAGTTAAAAATATAACCTTGGACGGAGTCTTTTTAATTCTTCCCAAAAGAAAAAGACTTTTTCACATTAGTTTGTTACACATCTATGAAAGGATCAAGTGCAGTGCACTTCAGTTTCCACTGGAAACAGCATGGACAATCCTCTGTTACTCAACACATACTTCCTAAGGAAGCTGAAATGTAAGGCTGGTATTTTTGGTCTCTGATAAAAAGTGTATCAGCACTTTTTTTATAGGTATCAGCACCTTGTTAACAGAAGGACTTTTTCATGGCATTCTGCCTACTTACTCTATCTCAGCCCATAGACTGAGAAGGAGACAAAAGTCCCACCAATCCATGTGAGGAAACACAAGCAAGCTAGAACTTCTTTTTGAATAAGAAGATTGTGAAATTCTTTTGACAAATTATTGTGAAAAAAAAGCTGAAACTAAACATTTGTCCTGATGAGTGAATTCAAACGTTGTGAACAGAATCTAATTCATATTTACAGAATTTAACAGGTTTAACTTTGCTTGCTGCAGAACAGATATAGAAAGGGGAGGCTGAACCATCCACAGTTCTCAAGCAGGATCCTATGTCACTTTATGCCATTTGGCAGAACATTTCTAAGGGTGAGAGCAACATATTTTACACATGGAGCAAGGGAGAAACAGATACCTGCAGGAAGACCCTTTGCTCATGGGAAAGCATGTACACTGTGAGGTATCATCTCAGTCCCAAATGTGCTCTCATGCCAAACTGTCCATCAGAGCAGCAAGTTTAAGCGACCTTCTTAAAGAGCCAACTTCTATTTCCTAACTATGTATGGACATGAGGGAGACCACTCATACAACTTCAGTCAGCTACACACAGGCAATTTTTTTCCAGATTCCTCCCCGAATTACATAACTTTGCACCTCTGTTGGAAATTATAATAAATAAATAAAACCATGGGGAATCATATCTACTCTGTTTAAAGCAAACAATGTCACTCTTCATTTGCGTGTTTTTGCATTCAGTTTCTGTCATCAGACAACTTTGCAGATCTTGGTAGTGGTTCACAGCACTGGAAAAATGTCCTCTCTTTTAGACCTTTCAATCAGATATAGAGTATCATGCTGGATTCTTTGTACAAAAATTTGTTTGGAAACTATTGAAGGTCTTACTGTACAGAGAAAAGTCTCCAGACATCATAGCAAACACTACACCTCTCTGTCTTGCTGAAACTGTGTGCAAACCAGGTGCATCTGAAAAGTGTGCAGACTGTATTTTCTAAAAGGCTGCTTACCTCCTCTTGTTTGTTGGTTCACTGATCATCCCCCTTCACACACATGAATGTACCTGGAACCCTACACTTCTTTTTCCATGTTCAATAAACAGAAAGGTCATTAGTGCTGTCAGTCACCAATACATCTTGTAGTCTAGACCTGTGGAGCACATTGGGCTCACTGTCTGTTTCCCAGGCTTGGGAAATGCAGGAGGGATAGTCTTTGGAACAAAATGGAAAATTTCCTTACATTAGCTACCAGAAAAAATAGACACCCTGAAGGCCTTGTCTTTTTTTCATTAAATTTGTAAACAGCTGTATAATTACAAAGCTTGTGCAATGCTGATTTTCTACATAACTCTCACACTTTATCAGCCCTAAGATATATCTGAAGTGACAGCACTGATACACAGATCAGGTGACAGTCCCATGTATTGTGCCACAGACAATGCGACCCACAGAAATACAGTCTAGTCTGTAAAGAATTAAGAAGAAATACCTCTACTAAGGAGAAATGCTCTGGCTGGATTACTCAATGACTGCTGACAGGAGAGGCATTAAACCAGGGCATTAACAGACCGCAAGAATTGCGGATTTGCCCCTGCTAGGTAGAAATGTGCCTTAATCATTAAATTAATGATAAACAGAACCCCCCAAAATCACATACAACTATTAATAAACAATCTCACAAAGTTACATTTCATTAATAACCATAAACAATTCTATAAATGGTGCCCATTGGAAGGATAATGTTTTTCCCTCTCTTTGAGAACATATGTTTGTAAACTGTGTAACTGGGCCCCGAGTAATTTTGGAGTGAGTAATTTCCGAATGTGCAATTACAAATGGCTAAAGTGCAATAGCTCCCCGAAGCATCATCACAATTTCTGCAGTGAGTGTTTAATTGTAGCCAGACTTTGTAACCTTACCATGGCCTGTGTCCTTGCCATAACCCTAGGCCTAAGCTCCACTCTTCAACATATGGGAAAATTTTTCAAGCTGATTGCTCCAATCTGATTAGGGGAAGTTATGTAGCTGCCATTTATTCAGAGTCTTGTTACCACACTCTAACAGCTGCTTTGTAAAAGATTCCCATTAAGGTCATTTTCTGCCTACTCCAATTCCAGCACGCCTGTCAAAGTAATTGTGATTGCACAGATTGTTCTGAGGGTGTCAGCAATAAAAAAATTAAAAATCACTTTGATACTGGGTTGGCAAAAAGCAACTTCAGTACCATGGTAAATTGGTGAGGAGAAAGTGCTTCCTGCCTCAGTCAGCTTTTCTGTCCTGAACCCCTTGGTGAATTCCTCAGTGCATGAAGGCACAGGTGTCTCCAGGACAGTTTGAGAGGACGAACTTGCTCTGTAGCAGGTGACCACTACAAAACCAGCACAATTCCATTTTACAATAGTATTTCCCTCCAGTTGCCACCTTGTCAACCTAAAACGGTTTGCTGGGTTTTTCACTCCCAGCTGTGGTAACGTTGAGGTTGATAATATGCACATAACTGGAATGTTATGGCAGTATTGCAAAGCAAATGGAGAATAGATAGCTTTCCATCACAGTGATCACTTCTAAATTAAAAAAGAAAAAAAAAGAAAAAGAAAAAGAAAAAGAAAAAGAAAAAGAAAAAGAAAAAGAAAAAGAAAAAGAAAAAGAAAAGGAAAACATATGTCACATGTTCTGAAGTGAGGGTGTCTAGTAAATGAGAAGGCTCCCTTAATTGCTGCCAGTGACTTCAGTCTGTCCAGAAAGCCATCACCCATGTAAGATAACGGATGAATTTTTCTCATGTTTATTCAGATATTTTGTTAGTTTTAAAAGTTTAAATTAAGCACACAGTTAGAGGGACTTGATCTCAGTTAATGTCTGATATGAACATGACAATGACTGGGTGAGTAAGGTTTGAAAATGGTCCAGGCTTTTAGTTTGAAACAGCATCCACATGAGTTTTTTTTAAAAAACTCCTTGGATTTGCTTATGTTTATTCCAGCACAGATGCCTTTGTCCCTTTATATTTCAAACATGCTTTTGCACTTAGGCCAGTGAAGATTTTATTGTTTGGTAGTCAGAGATAGAAGATTACCTAATACTTTACGTTCTTTTTTCTAGCTAAATGGGTATCAACATTTACACTATTAGTATCTGTCATATGTTTCAGTGACTACTCCTCCATGTAGCAACTGTAAGGTTCAAACACAAATGAAATAAAAGACTTCTATTCAGAATCATACCCACCTTAAGAAGCTTCAGGCTTATAACTGGCAATTGTTAGTATTACTTTATATTACATATAATCCATGGATTATGGATTTTGGAATTGTGGGTTGTATTCCACCTCTAACTGAAGTAGTTTGGCTGAGATTGTTTTAACAGCTTTTGCCACAAGTGAGAAAGTATTCTGGTCTTGCTTTGTTTTGGGCCAAAAGTAAAATGCACAAATATAATGAAAATTCTCCAACCTGAATTTTACAGTCACCAAAGCCTGGTTATGGTTGACATAGGCTTACTGAATACCTCTGCTTGGACTGCAAGAAAAATTTAAAATTTACCCCCTAAATCCAGTTACAGTCTAACCACAGTCCAAGCAGGTTAACTCTGCCCAGTCTATGTTTTTTTAAACCTAAGGTCCTCAGATCTTTGAAGAATTACAAATAACCTCAAATAACAATATTTCTCCTTTACAGAGGAAGAAAGGTTTGAATTCTAGTTATTCCATGCAATGAAAACTTTTGAAAAGTTGATAGCTAGAAACGTTCTGCTCTAAGCTGCAAAACCAGTGATTAAGTGATTTTTCTCTCTTTACATGGTGAATCCAAATTCTGGGTATAGAACAGATAACAGCTAAAGGCTAAGATATCTGCATGTGGAGTCCTGTGCTAAGCATCAGACCTAAACAAAATACCTAAGAAAGCTCCTAAGCAAGGTTTCTAAAATTTTAAATAGGACATAGTCTACAGTAAAAGACATCCTTGAAAATAAGACTTTTGTTCTTTGGTTAGTTATGAAAATTGTTTTTGGTATCCACGAGGAGGGATCACATGTGTTCTCTATTACATCTGGCTTTCTAGGGGTCAGCAGCACAGAAGTTTATTTGGTGAGTTGTCCATCCTCCATGCTCCATGACAACTTGTCTGAAGGGGTCATGTTCTTGGACAGAGAATATTACACTTTCAGGCTATTTTTGATTAGTTCCTGGTGGCTAATAAGACTTCTCAGATGTGGATGAGCTTTACTGTGTAAAACAAAGTGCTTGGTTCATCCAGCAAAAGATGCTGGCAGGGTGAAAGTAGGATCTTTCTGCCATCACTGCAGACGAGTCAGGCTCTCCAGAATCCCTTGTGTCTCATTAGCTTATCACAGCAGGGCTCTCACAGGTTTATTTCTAGCTGTTTTTTTGATGATGTGTATTATAGGGAAGGACAGTTTGGCGTTACAGAGGCAAGAGGAGAAGACAGGCAAAGAATTTAATGTCATTCATTAATTTTACCTCATGATCTCTTGGCAGGAAATGCTTTTATGAAGTAATTTTTGGAGTTAAGGCGAAGTCTAAACATTTTTAGCTTGAAAATGGTGGTGAATAGATTTTTATTTCTGTCTGGAGGCAGAAATGGTTTAACCAAGACAACATGTTCATCGTTTATGCCCGCTGATAGCCTAAGGGCCCAGTTCGAATGACAGCTAGATGTGCACATCCAAACATTATCTGTGAGAAACTTAAAATCCAGAATTCAACTACAAAGCTTTAAATCACTGTATTGAAAACTTTCTTTCTAAAGACATCAATATATCCCACGGCTGCAACTTTTTTGAATTTTATAAGAACACGTCTCCCCCAGTTTCCATGAAAATGTTAATTTTATGATGGCTTCTTGTAGGTCTCTGTTTATTCTGAGTCCATATGAGTTAACTGTTGGTTAGACTTCCCTGGGCGACTCTGTTTTTCCTAGTATTCTGTCGATGGGATTTTTTTCAAATGCTTACTGTTTCTGGGACAAGAGACTGGGTGGCCAGGCTTCTTAATGGTGGTGAAGTAGTGGTGTAACACCTTCTGAGAGAGTGGCAAAATTGTTCAAATCCCCACTGCTTTATAGGGATTAATTTAATGAGAGCTGTCAGTGAATATTGGAGGTGTGAGAGAAGACCAGGGTGTTACAAGTGCTCTTGAAACCATGCTCTGGCTGCATACCTGCCAACATTTCAAATGTTCAAAGTGGTAGACTTGGCAGATAGGCTGAGTCTGGATCCTACGGCTGCCTGCTCCTGCAGAGCCTCCTTCTCCCTCTCTCCATGCCTTTTGGAGAGGCCAGCAGTTTCTTGCTCTTGCAGGCTGGCTTTCCTTCTTGAAAAGTCATGCACTCCCTGCTTGAATCCTCCTGCTGCCATCGCTGAAACGGCAAGACACCACGGATGCTCTGAGCAGGGTACCCTGCTTCAGTGACTGAATGCCTGCCATTTTGGCAGTAGTAGACCTTTTGCAAAATGAGCAAATTGGACCAGAGGTCTAGCATTGGCGGGTGTATTTCTAGGGCACCAAGAGGAACATGGGTGAAAGCAGTGGAAAGATGGACTGCAAAGGGCATTAACTAACAGACCCATTATTAAGTTACTTAGGAAAGGGGAGTGGTGAATGTTAGACATTGTTGGAAAAGGTCTTTTAGGCATGAAACAAAGTAGGACAGGAGGTGGAATTGTTTTCAGATCCAAGATCCCCAAATGGGATTAAGAAGTCCTGCTTTGCTTTAAACAGATATTTTTCTCTCTATAGAGATTCTTGTGAATCTACAGGCCCTGTATAAAATACAAAACTTGTAGACTTATGCACTAGGTCTATCAATCTGCTCCAGATTTACACACACTTTTATACATAAAGAATCCAAGCACACCCAGGATGCACCTGGTTTCCTGTGTTGCTGCTATGAAATGTATCTCTGCATGCCTAGCAAGCTCAGTGCACCCAGCATGAATGTAAGAGGTTAACCAGGTTTATACAGGCACATGAACGCTTGTCTGGGATTTGCAAGTGCCCAGAAACTCGGTAGATTCAGAAACTGTAAGCAAACGGCCAAATTCCTTTTATCCCCACAAGAAGTCAACAGCAACATGGGAAATGAGATGTAGATGACTCACAGAAGTAAAATCTATGGCCAGGAGTGTCAGAGTTGGCAGGTAAGGGCTCTTCTCAAAGAACCCCCAACAAAACAACAAAAGCAAGCAGTCATGGAAGCTACACCTGGTCTGTGTCTATTGTGGCTGTGGCAGAAGGAAGGAAATAAGAAAGCAGAGCTCCCAAACCCCTAACCTCCAAGTATCTGAATCTCCCTCAGCTATAGTCTTATTTTGACCTCAAAAATGAATCTAGTGACAAACCACACAAACTAATGGTGGCCAGACCAGTCAGCTAATAGTCTCTGCAGAGGCAGTAACATTAAGCACTGCTTCTCTGGTTACTCAAAGCTGAACTTCTCTTCCTTCTGACAGGTGATATTTTTTCCTCACTGCCCTGCTGATCTGGTTAGCCCTCGGTGCTCTGTATTCCCTGCCCACACTCCCTGCATTTGCCTCTAGTGAAGGGAGGCTGTGTGGTGGGGAAGTACAGGATCCTTCTGAGAACTAAGTATGGGAGGATTATCCAATGTCTTTCTCCTCTGAGGGGTTAGAGTTGTAGGCAGTGGAAAGAAAAAGCGGAGAGCTGGCATTAGACTAAGAAAACAGAATGAAAACCCCAACAAGTCATTTTGAGCTTGAACATCATAGTAGTTGCCTCCTGATGGGAGACACACAGAAGGAGAACCCAGAGGTGGCTGTGGTTCCAAGAGCAGGGATAATCCCAGGTGCACAGAAGCATGTCTGGAGAGGGCATCAGAGGGAGACAGTTACTGAAGATTGGGTGGGGCTGGGAAAGGCGAGAACAGCAGAAAAGCAAAGCGGTGCTCTCTGAAACACCCTTCAACAAAATGGGTAGAGCACACCTTGCTGAACATGAATGAATCTGTGTGCCTCTGGTTGAGAATTCAGCACAGGTCACCCATTTCCTCAGGAATGCTCTAATCAATAGGTTATAATACAAAAGGAGCCTAAATCCTCATTTATTAAAGAAAAAAGGAGAGTCTGCCTTCTAAAGAAGAAGCCTAGACATCCTGCTTTAGGAGTAGTTTCCAGGCTCTGGGTCTTCAGTTCAGACCTGTGTCTCCAGTGCTGTAGGTGATGGTGGTTAGCCAGGCCGTATTGCTTCCCCACTGGCTGATTCTGAGTTCCAGCACGATGAATGGGACTGGCTTTTGGTGGCTCCGTGCCTAATGTGGGGTGCCTTGGGTGCCATTCTGCAGCAAACTCTCTCCTCTCCCATATAGGAGTGGGGTGTAACCCTGGTCAGGAAACTACCCTCTGATCTGACAGACCAATACCTAGGTGCGAAGTGCTCCTAGTGTGAAATCATTATGGTGATATGTCTTATGCTGCCTTTGGCTGATTTGGTATTTTTATGCTGGATACACCACGCAGACAGGAGGGTATGTGCTACCCACCTCCTCCCTCATCAGTCAGGCAGTATTTGTTTGCAGCATGCTCGTCTAGTCTATGCCCTAAGTTTTCCTTCGACGCCAGGGGGAAGATGGGAGGGAAGGATGGGGAATGGAGAAACATACCTCACTCCCATCCTCATCTGGAGCTGGGGTCCAGCAGAGGCATGCAGCTGGGCGCAGGAGCTGAGGAGCACCTCTGGGCTCAGCAGCACAGGCACGGCCTTTGTGTTCAGAAGGGCTGCAGTAAGCAAGGCAGCTCCTGCCATGTAACTTCACTTCTTCCTTAATGGCGAGTGTTTGACTTTGAAGCTCTAGTCTCCCCTGATCAGTTTACTCCATAAATTAATGTGTTAATTGTACACACAGTGCTGTCTATTAGGGAGGTGTGTGTTTGACAGCCTCCAGCTGTGTGTTTGCAGAGATCCTGTTGTAGAAATCATTACAACGAGCAGTTTTCACAACCTTTTTAATGCACTCTTAAAAGTAACAATTACAGGGGCTTTAACATTTGCAGCTGAAACATGTTTGGAGAATAGCTCATTCAGCTGCTGTAGTGTTAACTTGATGTTAGATTGGATTGCATGATGCCAAATTAGCCGTACACCACATATCATCCCACTAATATTGTAAGAGCTTTTCTTTTTCTTAAAAAACAAATCAAAAAATGCCACCATTTCTAAAGCTCATGCTTCAGAAATTCTTTTGTAACAAGTTCCATCTGTTTTTAATTTCTTGCTTAAACAGGCAGGCTAGAAAGCAAACCCTTTACTCACATTGACTCCTTGTGTGAGTCAGGGCTCACAAAAGTGTGCAGGCAGTCTGGCCCTGAGATAGAGGCAAGTGTGTGTTACGTATTTACAACAAATCTCTTTGACCTCTTATATGCAGTGGACACTACTGTTAATATATCAACGCCTGTGAATCACACAGGCAGAGTCAGAACAAATGTGTTTTAAAGCTTTTTTTTAATTATTATTTGTCATTCTTTTCTCTTTGGGCACTGATTCATGCACCTATAAAATCATGTAAATATAATTTTGTTTCTTTTAATGGTGGGAACTGAAGTCTAGCTGATGTTGGGCATAGAGATCTACTCTCAGAAATGACCATCTCATAATCTGTTAAATGAATATTCCTGAGGTGCTCCAAAGGGTCCAGACATCAACAGGTTTAAGAGCATCCACATAGGCATTCACACCTACCACCAAGGCACAGAACCCAAACAACAGGTGATGAATTTTTTGTCATCTGTACAAGAAAATGCATACGTGCAGGGACAATGAAGAGCTCAACACATTGGTAAAAAACACCTGCACTTTCAGCTGGACTCATGTTCCAGTGACTGTGGCTAGAAGTTGGCCAGGAAAGCAAAAACAATCCATTTCCCCTTTTTGCACTAATTTGCTCTCTCCAAACCT
The DNA here is from genome assembly GCA_035590215.1 of Microhierax caerulescens. NCBI lineage: Eukaryota > Metazoa > Chordata > Aves > Falconiformes > Falconidae > Microhierax > Microhierax caerulescens. The sequence continues at coordinate 72,724,757 of JAVJGJ010000014.1, forward strand.
GGAAGGGCTGGTGGTGGAGGGTGAGAGCAGAGAGGGAGCAAAGCATGAGAAGGTGAGAAAGGATGCTTTGGAAGTTAAAGCAGCTTGACCCAAGAAGACACTGATCTGTGTAATGTAAATGGGAATACTTGAAGAAAGAAATGGTTTGCAGACATATAATTGGAGGAGGTTGACCTCGATTCTGAGAGGGGAGAGGAGAGGAGGGAGAGAAAGAGGAAGAGAGGAATGAAGACCTGTGTAGTATAAATTCAAAAGACTTCAGTATAAACATTTACAGACCAGTTCAAGCCCAGAGAACGTATGCCTGTCCTCTAGCCACAGAATGTTTCAATATGTAATTTTCTAAAGTAATCTACAGTGCTACTTGTTTCAAGAAAAAAAAAAAACAAACCCCAAACCAACAACCACCTTTACAAGGCTCTGCAATCTGCTATTTAAATTGCATCGAGGAGTTTCATTTAGTAGGTCACAGGTACGCTGCCCTACTTCACCAATCCTTTCCAACAGGCTGCATGCTTAATGTATGCTGCTACCTATCAGGGTTTTCCTGAATTTACTGGAGGCCTTCACTGATGCAGTAATACAGTAGGTTCTAAAATGCTTGAAAAATAAAACGAAGATTAAGATTAAACAAAACATTTTTCTTGGTGATAAATTTAAGCAAATTAAATGTAATTGCTCAATTTTATTCAAAGAAAGAGTCTGTACTGACCTTACACTCAAGTATTCTTCCTGACTTTTGCAAGCCTGGATACATGACATCATTTGGACAATTTGCACATATTTATACAATTTGTCATCATTCTGTCTTTATAGTCTGAAGAGTTACAGGATTTGCCTCTAGGCTTACTTTTCCCCCTGCACAAGATGCTTTATGAGAATCATATGCTTGCAATACTATTTTTAAAAACTGAAAAATTTAAGTAAACATTGGGAACCTACTTCATATTTAAAGCTGATATGAAGAAAATAAATTGTGAACAGAGAAACAGGGGCTGGAAAATTCTAAACCCAAGCATGTGCTGGAAGCACAAGTGTTTTTTTTCCTTAGGCTACCTTTGACATGGGTATGCATGTGCCAGGATAGTATTTCAGAGATGGGGGAGGCATTAAATGAATTTTTTTGTGTTTCCACCAAAAGTAATTGACTCCTGTACCTCATTACCATATCAGTCAGTTGTATGGATTATCAGGAAGATTAGGAAAGTGGCTATTTGGCATGCACTCCAAACTTAGATTCTTTTGAGATGAAGGAAGGGGGAAAGATTGGCACAGTAGAGAGGAGAAGCAAGAGTTTACAAACTAAATGCTTGTAGTTAAGTCCTTAGTAGTTGGAGCATGTGAATAAGTTGTCTGACTTTTTCAAGTGGGTAAGTAAACCAACAGATGTTTCAGATGAAAACTGGCATTTGTCTTTGAGCCTTTATATTGTGAGTTTTCTTAGGTCTTCCCCATTCAGCTCCTAGGTTTCAAATTAGAGTTTTTGCTTGTTTATGGTAGTTGCTGTTCCCGAGGCAGTCTTTAAAAGAGAACAGCAGAATATATTCTTTGAGAAGGATGAGGTGCTCTTTTCCAAACCTATTATTTTATGCTGCACCTAAACCAAGGACATCTTTGAACTTTGGTTTAGGTGTATATTGTGGTTGTCTCTGGCTTTTTATCAGTGCAAGACCTGATCAGATACCAATATTCCCTTCTATCTGCTCATTTTCTCCTGCACCCCAGAGTACAGATCAGAGCTGATCTATACAGCAGATGGGCTGAATCACCACTTGATGGTAGTAGTAAATATGGGGTTGACACTTGTTTTATTGTATTTTCTGCACTTTCCTTAGTCCTAATAAAAAGATCTAGTAATTTTTTTTTTTCAAATGGAAAAAAAAAAAAAAAAAGCAAATTTAAAAGAAGCCCAAACTGTTCGTAGATAAAGATCAAGTATGACGATTTGTTTTCCTGGGAAAAACATAATACTTTTTTTTAAAAGTCATTTTTTTTCCATTTTGAATCAGCATTTTCTTTTGGATTTCACTTCATCATTTACAATCGTTATAATTATCCTACAAATAAGAAAAAAAAAAGAAATTTCACCTCAGGTTGAATGAAATCTTTTGTTTAAGTACCATTTTTTCAGCATTATGGCTTGACCATAGAATCAAGAAAATCTGCAGTGTGTGCAGCTAGTAAGAGCTTTCTCCCACAGCAAGAAACAAGCTTGGTCATTGATTTCAGCTAGCATAAAATGAAGTCAGAATCGATTCACACCAACAGCTTTTAACTTTCAGAAGGGACTTACATTTGAACGATAGACTGAAAGTGAGTGATCCATAAACCTGGTAAATAACACTTTATTGCTCTTGTAACTCAGTAGATGCGCACTGAGCTTTATAGACAAAAGCAAATCTTCTCTCTAAGTTATTATGGACAAATAGAGAGGAGACAAACAGCAGACTCAGAAAGGTGAGGATGGATGAAGATGGTAACCATCAACTGAAGTATATTTCCAGTGAGTAATTGGAAGCAGGGGTCAGATATTCTGGCTTCTTGAAACAATCACTTTTTTAGGACAGTTAGGGGGAGAAAGATGGAGGGGCTCAGTGAAAGCAGAAAGGATTGAAAGCAGAAAGATAAACACGGTACCTTGCTTTGGGGGCATGCATTTTGGGCTCGGTGACAGATGCAGGGAAAGAGGTATGGTAAGTGCATAAAGCATCAGAACATCATAGGTAAGGCTGAAGAACTTTATTCTGACCCTGTAAGTGAAAACAAACCTGAAGAGAGACTGTAAAAAGCCCCTTGTGGCTGAAGCCATGCCACAATTTTGCAGAAAGACTCAGTTAATTAAAACCTGCAAAACAAACCACTGCTATTAATTCATTAAATGGTCCTGTGGGCTAACAGGCTGCTAACGTAGCTTATGCAGACCCTGTGCCACTTGCCACTTGTGACAGCAGATCCTGCAGGCAGCAATGAGGCAAGACTTTTGCCTGTGCTTACCTTTATGCACCGCCACTAAATCTTTGCACAATCAGGGCCTAAGCATCTGTCAATAAGTCCTGACCACACAGGCACATTGACTTCTAATCTGACTTCTATTCAGTATGCGCACGGGTTATCAATGCACATATTTGGTACCCTTCATTAGTTTTGTGTGCTATCTTTAGAGAAAAGTCAATGGCCTGCCCATCTCAATGGATACCTTAGAATAAATTTGTGAACTAACTACAAAAGAGTACATAAAACCAGATGAGGCATGACAGAATTAAAGTCTTTGAGTCAGAGGCTCAGCTGTGGCAAGCAGCCAGCTGTGCCACTGCCAGTTAGGCCATGCGTATTACCATTACAATTATATCGAAGGGAAATGACTTCATGCGCAGGGTATGGCTTGAATATTAAAAATTCCTTGAGCGAAATGAAAGGCGCATTACAGTATGATAGAAAAAGAGTGCAAACATGTTTCATTTTATTTCAACACTACGCTCCAGCAGATGTACTGGTAAGCAAAGGAAATTGCTAGGTCTCAGTTTCATGTTCCAGGGCTTTACTGATTGGAGGACAGATTTACAGCACATGTAAGAAACAATTAGAATAGGGACTCCACCAACAACAAAGCAAGGGAATAAATTCCGATAATGAGACGGGAAAAGTACAAGGTAGAAATGATCTATGTGCTTGCATTCGAGGTATAAAATGTCAAAAAGCCCTGTGTCAGCATGAATTGCACCAGGCAACAGATGGTGTACAGATTACGCTTGCTCTCCTCTCTCTCTCTCCCAGCGTCTCTTTCTTTTATAGGTTTCTTTCCAAAAAACCTACAGATTTCCCCCAAACACTTTGCTATTTATTGGCTGTCAACTGAATAACCATAAATGTTTGGTTGGGAGATTGTTGGGGAAAGAAAGAAGGGAGGGAACAGACAGGAAAAACTTCAAAGTTTTCCCAGTCACGTTGCACAGACAGGAGATCCACTCTTTGGATTCTGAATTGTTGCTTTTGGTTAAATTTTCTAGGCTGAAACTTTTAATTTTTTTCTTCCTCATGCTGGAGACAGTAACTAAGTGTCATGCCAAAAAGAAAGACAGAGGTGCCTGCAGAGTAAGGGCGCTGCAGTGCTGAAGTCATGTCTGACATCACAGCAGTGAAACAGAGCTGGAAGAAACTTGTTGCTCCTTCTTAGCATCTATTTACATTGTGTTAGCACAGTGCCTGAATCATGCAAAGGTCTCATTTTGTGAGAAAAACTCATGAGTCATGGAGGGATCTGAAATTTGTGACATACTTCTACCTCAATGAATCATAAACCACGACACTTCATGACTATAAAACAACTGACCCTGCAGAAACCATGTGGGTAGGGATTATTTTATCTGTTATCCTGGTGCAGCCACTTTATGTATGAACCCATGATATTATATACAACTGTTTAGGACAAAAGATGAAGAAAACATTAGTTCTAAGACACAGATATTTGAAATGCAAAGGAGGTAAGAACTAAGCAATTAATTTACAAACTTCCATCACAATGCAGACAATAATGTATGAATGCCAGGTGCATTTGGCATTTTAAAGTCAGAAGCACAAGAAACTTGAGGTTTTACAGTTGTTGCATTTCTAGTGTGGGACCCATTCTTCTGCTGTTTTTAACCATACTGTTTTACAGGGGGCTAAATGCTCTGAAAGAATAAGATGAAAATAGTCCTCTGGATGACATTTTCCTAATTTTCTACTTTTAAAATTGAAAACTGATAGATGGCATTTATTCAGGATGCAACTAAACAAATTGTTAATTTTTTTTCAAATTCTCACAGTGTATTTTCTGGATGGAAAACTGCTAGACCTTGGGCAATCTAAGTGGTCAGACTTTATTTTTAAGTTCAATGCTCAACTGTATTGTCGTGATACTATGCCTTGCACTGTCCACCCAGACAAATGCAATCTGTTTAAAGCCAGACCAGTTCCTAACTTGCTTGACCATAAAGATCCTAGAGAAGCAGATTAACTAAAGCAGCAAAGTAAAGTTTTAACCAGAAGTTATGACCCCTTCATAGCCCACTAACACCTGCTGAGGTGGCCCATGGTCCCCTGCTTCATGACATGGCTGCAGCTGTGTGCTAGCCTTGCCCATCATGCCCCTGCCCCTTCCCCAGGTGCTGCCCATGCTCCTGTGGCTATGTCCCACTTGCTCCAACTGGCAGTACCAGTAGGGGTGTTATGTGAAGGGGGTACAAGGAGTGCTGTAAGGGGCAGTAGTTCCTGAGATACTATTTTTGATAACTACTTTACCACCAAACAAGGAAGTGTGCCCAGTGACAAAACACCCATGGCTCAACTCTGAAGTTAGGGCAGTTCATTAGAGAAATAACTTCATTCTGAAATTGTAATTTCAGTGTTAGGCTCAGGGTGGAAGCAGAGTGAGTACCAAAATCCACTGGAAATTAAAGTATGAGTTGTCTAGCTTTGTGTATTACAAGTATCATACCAGGTTGCCTAGAGGCTTTCCAAGCCCAGCAGACTGTGGATGACCATGCAGGTGTTTCCCAGTGTGTGCACTGTGTAGGCATGTACTTTCAGTTTGCAGATACAACCCACCTCATTTACTTTCTCTGTTGAGCAGGGTGACAGCTTTCAAGTTTTGGGTCTGGCTGAAAACCTCCTGACTGAGGGCCACGTCTATGGATCATCATTCACCCTTACCACCCCTGTAGTGGCTCAGGGAAACCCCCACCTCCTTGTGGGGCTTCTTGAATGCCTACCTCTGAATGTCCTTTCAGTCCTAGGGAGGTTGATGCAGCAGTTTTGATCTACCTTTGCCTTGTGGGGTTTATACAGAAGTGATGCCTTCACAAAAGCAGGCGAATGTGTGCTGTCTCTAGCTCATCTCCAACGAGCACCCATAAAGGAGGAGTAGCAGCTATTCTCCCACCTCCTTCAATCACACAGGGCTTTTGTATTTAAGGGATTCTGAAGAGGCTGCCAGCGTCATGACTTGAGGGCCTTTTCATTTCTCAGTGGATGAGGGAAACATTTTAATATTTTTTTCCTCTAAAAATCTGTCCCAGGATGCACACCCGTTCCCAAATGTATATTGATGTCAATCTTGACCATGCTCGGACAGGAATGGTATTTCTAAAGGCAACAGTGGAAATTACGAAAATTGCAATCATAGAAGTGGCTGAGATAAGTTATTACTGAAACAAGGAGGTCTGCCGAGATGGAGAGTGAGCGGTTAGAGGAACATGTACAAGGGGCTGGCAAAAAGAATCCTAGTGAGGAATAATATTAAAGACAAAAGACTGAAATTACTGGACATCACATCATAAAACATGAGCAAACGGAGGTCCAAATACGTGAGGACTTTTCCACTTTTAGCTCCAGATCATATGGTTGGGAGTTAAAAGTTCCAGATTTTCAAATGGTAAAAGTGGCTACAGCCTCACAGCCCGTAGCCAGTGGCTCCAGCGCATGGGAGGATGTTATTTCTTTCCATTTCTCCTATTTATGAATCCTGAATTAATTTTTGGAACTTAATTAAAACTTCAGAATACCTCTGTAGTATAGATATTCTAATCACTTTCCCCATTATACAGATTGTGAAAAGAAAGAGAATGAGATTTTAAAAAATACTTAGCATTAAGCTAATTGATTCCTTTGAAGTCTGTAGGAATATTACAAAGAACATGAAAGCCAACAGAGTTAAGCCAGTTCTAAGTGCCAGATTTTCAGAGATCTTATTAGGACTGATTTAAAAAAAATAAAAATTTCTCTTTGCTTCAGAAACTCTGAAGTTATTTTTTATACCAAATTAGAAAATAGATTAAAAATTTCCCCTAGAACTAAAATTTCAGGTTGGAAGCACCAAAATATTCAGTTGTCAGGTAGCTTGTTAATATTGTAACAGTTATACTTGTTGTTTAGCTTTTTATATTATTGAGTATGTAATAAACTGTCAAAATGAAATACAAGAAAACAGTAAAGATATACTTTTCACTTTATTTGCTTGAAATATTGTTATTATAATGAGATAAGAAGATCAAACCAATTTTGTCTGACTTTTAATTGTAGAAAATGTCTAACACTTTGACACATCTCTGTGAAATGCTTTGAATCCAACAAAAGACGCCTTTTCAGATGGAAAACTGTTTCTCCTAAAGTGTTTAAACCATTTCTAGTACTTAAGTCCTCAAAGATGAAAATTAGTTGCCTTGAAGGATCTTGATAAGCACCTAAACTGGAAAAATACATGTTTTTCAATTAACTGTATGTCTGCTTACATCTTCAGGTTTCTAAATAACTATAAACTGTGGTCTGAGTATGCCTGAAAATCCCAGCCAGGCTATTTGGCTACTTTACTTCAGGCCACTGATCAGATAGGGGGGCAATGAAAAATGACTCGAAACTCTACAGCCTGAACCATAAAAACAACTATTGCTGTCCTTTTTTTTTTTTACAGTAATAAAAAGGAGATAATATGAGATATGTGTAGGAGACAGGTACAAACTAGACTAAAAAGAGAGCTAGACACATTACTTCCATCCTGGTTGCATACCCTTTCAGTTGGCAGTGGGAAGGGCAGTATATCCTCCCTATGGATACCTATGGAACCAGCAGTCTGTACAAGTTCTCGTGCTGTTTTGTGTTACACCAGCACCATTTCATTTCATTTGAACTGACCTAGATACAATGGTTGTCATGCCAGGAACTTTTGAACAAGGATCTGTGTGTGAATATTACTTTCTTCTTTTTTTTTTTTTTTTCCTGAGTTATATCTTGAGAACTTATCTCCTTCTACTGCCTCACTTTCTCTAATAATAAGGTGTACACCCTGTAGAGAAGTTGTGAATACAAATTAATGAATAGCAATTAACATACAGTGCAGAGGAAACCCTTATTAGTTAGTAGTATACTGCTCAGTTTTACATGGATCACTCTCCATTTTTAATCTCAGTTTACTTTAAAATCCCCATGAGAATCACTTTGTTTTTCAGTACCTGATATACATATTCATTATCAATTATTGTGACATTGTGTATTTGCAAGCCTATGATATGTACAAAGTTTCTTTAAAGAGAAATAAGATGTTCTTTTGTCCATTGATCCCTGGATCAATGAAAGTGAAATTCTGAAGGCAGGCCAGTTATAGACAAAAATATATATGTGTGTGTATATATGCATACGCATATGCATATGTGTATATACATATATTTGTATGTGTATATATATATATATGTATATGCATATGCATTTGTTATGAAAGATTATATTTGAATTGCTGTTTCAATAGATATGAGTATACATTGTTCAAAGCAAAACTCTCACACTGAGGGGAATGGGCGTTCTCCAAGACAGAGCTATCTTACAGTGATTTGCTTTGCTAGGGACAGCATTGTCATCAACTTCCAGGATTAAACCTATTGGTCTGAAAAAGACCTCAACAGGCAACATTTCTAGTCCAAGAAATAGCCAAAGCGAAAAGCAATTTTTCAGATCAAACAAAACAAAAAAATCTAAAACAAAAAGTGCCAAGCTTTGAAGAAGTTGTTAAAACTGTGATCTGTTCTATTAGTTTTTGCAAGGAATTATTTTTTTATCATTTATACTTTTAAAACCTGATAAAATTTAAATGCAGCAGTAGGTTAGGAGCTGCTCTGAAGAAACTGCAAATGTTACTGATAATTTTGATTCTAGCATGTACTTTCCATGCACTATGGATTCAGGTTATATTTTTGGGTTATTATACAGCTTTATTATTTTTTTCTCTGTTACACTTTTTTTTCTCAGATGTAGAAAATCAGCAAAAACTGGAGAAGTATAATTTGTGGGATAAATGGAAAAGAAACCAGTGACATTAGTTCAGTCAGGACAAAAATGTGGCAAAAAGTATCCAACCTCTCAGTTTATTTCGGTTTTGAACAAAGTTCTACCTTGACTGTTGTACTTGCCCATTTAGAGATAGAAGTTAGATAAATGGATAACATAATTTCATAACCTGTTCCATTAGACAACAGCCCAAAATGAGGACATAGAAAAAAATATTTCAAGGAGGTCTATGCAAAAATATGTAGCACCAGGGTGAGAGAGTGCTTCTAGGTTTTGAGGAATGCAGAGAACATGGCCTAAATTGCCTTTTGTAGGGGTGTAATTAAGTGATAGGACTCAAACATTTGATATGATAAGCTCCTCTGATTTTTCCTCCAAAATTCTGTAAAAATTATCTTCTCTTCTATCTTGATTTGATCGCCTCCTATTCTGAAACCAACTGTTGGCTTTTAATTCCTTCCCACTTTGCTACCCAACTCTTCAGCCTCAAACTCAAGGCTCTGCCAAATCTGAGGCTGTGCTGCAGGTGACTCCTCACACAGACCAGGAGCAGAGGCAGCGCAGGCTGTACCACCATGGTGCACCGTGACACACAGTGCATGGTTGCACAGCAGCACACACAAGTGCTTGTCACACTGCATAGTGCTAACGGGATTGCATGGAAGCCCTTCACAGTCCCCGTTTTCCTGCCAGTAAACCTGCATCTGTGAAAATCACTCCTTCACTTGCCAACATTCCTGCCAAATGTATTTTCCCACATGACTATCCCCCCCCCAAAAAAGGAAGAAAGATTTTTAAAAGGGTTTTTCACAGGTTGCACCAAGACAATTCATATATTTACCTGGACAGCATGTCTCAGGGAAGGGAATTTCCTTTTGTAAATCCCATCATTCAGTTCACAGCATCAGTGCTTCAATAAGTTAATTACAATATCAGCAATGCATTATTAATTCCAGAATTCAGAAGAAAAAAATTCTACAAAAGTTGGTCTATTATGTAACTTGTTTTAAAAGTTTTTTCTTTCTTCATAAAGGAATTTATCCAACAGTGCTAGTTAAGTGTATCAGCGCCGCTCTTTAATTCTCTGTAGTTTGTTTCTTCTCTGAGACACAGATCTAACAGGGTGCTGTGTATTTTTTCCTGGAGTAGTAAATAATACCTCTGTTACAAAGACATGTCAGCTGATGTGTGATCTTCGGGCTGCAGTGTCTCTTGCTGAATCAGTGGTAGTGCTGATAGTGTTGCAGTCTCTCCTTTTAATTAAAAAGCCTGTCTTTTAAAAATGTTTTACTGAGAGCACAAATATGTCCTAGTTTGTACATGCATGAAGTAAACCTGAATTTAAATCATTAGCAAATACCGTTTTAATGGTGGGCATGATCTAATGCTGATGTCAAAAAACACTTCCTTTGAGTTTCTGACATGAAATTCACTCAGCCTGATGCAGCCAGATATGGGAAACCTGTGTGGTCCTCTGCCAGAGCTGTCACTGGCATCTCTGCTGCTGAGCTCACTCTGCATCAGCTCTGCGCAAGCCAAGAGCAGGGCACCCAAGGAGGTGAAATAGGTGAAATCCTGACCATTGATCAGGACATGAGTATGGAGCACGGGATGCTTGGTCCCCTCTGCTGCCTCCCCGCAACTCTTCCTCTGGGCTGGAAACGTTATTGAAAAACTCCCTATAATACTCCATGAGAAACAGTATAATACCTATACAAATATGAATGTGTATCTGTTTTTCTCTTTTGGCATCACCCTTCTTCACCTGCTCCTACTAAGTGCTGTATATAAGTATATTAAGTCAACTAGAGACCCTGCAGCTGGTGGCTGCAGTGCTGTTATTTCCATGAAGGGCTACTTCAGAGGTAAACTTCCTCGGCACGCTTATATGACAATGATTAAATGGTGCCTTGAACATGCGGGTTTGTGATTCAGTGATAGGTTCCACAAAAATGTTGGAACAGACATTTTGACACTGTGAAAAGAAAAATTCTGAAATAATCTAATTCAGCTTTGCAGACATTAACACTATTGGTAGATCCATGCTCTTCCAAATTTTGCTCTGAGTTTGTTTGAAGCATTATATGATAAAAGACATTAGAAGGCTGATGAGTTTCTACTAAGGGAAACTTATTTCTAGAAAAAAACTCCTACATTTACTTGCACACTCACAAATACAGATGGGATATAGCATTACACCATATGGAAGATAACCTAAAATATTAAAATACATTAATTCTCTTGCCCTAAAGGCCTGCTGGATGATTACAGACAAGTCACTGGGGGTTTACACTCCAGTAAATTCACTTAGTTTCATAACATAGGTGTTTGCTGGTGCTGCGACACACCGTCGGGCAATGAGTGTATTGATCTGCTGTTATTAGATGTGTTAAGGCTCTGAACCATATTTAAGAAATAACTGAATTCTGAAAATTTTCAAACAGTTGAATATTACAAAGCTGCAAGAGATGGGCAGAAAGTCGGGCACAATGTTGTCTTATTTCTTGAGCAGTTTTAGATGTCTTTTTATTCTGTTTTTCCTTGAAGACCAGAGTATTTCTTGCTATATCCTGTGTTTATTGGTCACACCCATATGCTTGTGTACAAGCAGCATTACAGCATCATGACAGCAAAAGGGGATGTGAAGCTTTTTCCAACCAGCTTCCAACCCTTCCAGCTACCTACCACCTGCGACTGGAGCTTAGATTTGTTGAACTGGTTTTAAACAGTGGTCAGAGGAGGCTGTAAATCCCACCATGGTGATGATCCTGGTCTGACGCAGTTGCATGAATTTTCATTCCCTTGAGGTGTATCAGCCTTCAAAAAGGATAAGATAGTTGAGTCCTTTCTGCTGTAGGGAGAGAGAACTCACAGAGGACAATAAATTAGCAAAAATCATCATTTTTTTTAATAAGCAAATATGAAAAAGATTGTAAACAGCATGTTAACATGAACAGAAACAAACACTCAGTAAGATGAAGCTACTTGTGCTGGATTGCCTAGCTAGTTGTTTCTGAACATAAACATATTAATGAATGAAATTTAAGCTGCTGTGATGCCTGTATATGTTGATAAAACAGGCAGCATGGGGACTGTAGCCACATAAAGCAACTGCCCAACAGATAGAGTGGGCCAGGCCTTTAACCTGTGTAAGTCAGTTTAATCTGACTAAGTCTCCTGTAGCTGTTGTGGCTCAGCCTAGAAAAACCTCCAGCCAAACCACTGAAGTCTCACTCAGGCCTGCTTTTTATATTCTTACAAAATAGGATGTATTTGCAAACAGCGAGAGAATCTGTTCTTACACATCTTTCAGAAGACAACCAAACAGCCTTCTCTTGTTGTTTATCTCATTTCTATAGCAGATATTCATGACACATGCTATTTCAGGAAATTTATTTATTTTTTCTCTGTTTTTTACATGCACCACTTCATTTCTAGGCTGCTTGGGCCCAGTCCAATTTCTACTGAAGTCAGGGGAAAGGCGTAACGTCAGTGGGAGCTACCTGAAGCCACAGAAGCTAATTTCCCCATTTGGGAAAAAAGAACCCAACACAACAAAATAAAAACACCAAAGACAAATACTGTTTTCAGTGTCACTGTGTCAGCTCTTGATAGATTTGTTCTGAAGATGACTGAAAATGTAATTAGATGGTGGTCACTGCTCTTTCCTAAATACTTTGGCTCTGCCAACTGCTCACCAGAGGCAGCCTGACCTTGTATTTTGTCTCCATGGGTATGTGCTGGTCTCACAGCTGAACGTTGTTCTGCTATTTGTGTCTCTATCCACCTGGTTTGTGTTTGGGCAGGGGCTGACGTGATAGCCATGATTATTGGCACTACCTGCTGCCACCCCCTTCCTCTGCCACAGCTTCCTGGTGCCCCATTGCTCTTCACGTGCCCCAGTGCTCTTCACGTGGCTGTGTAGCGCTAATGTTCCTGTCTTGACAGACCATACTGTTAAAACAGTTGTATCCACATTGTCTGTCAGGATATGGTTGTTTACATGGTACCAAACTGGTGCTGGTGCCCGTGGCCGGGAGGGGCTGGGCGGGGACTGCGGGAGCTCTCCCTGGCTGATGGGGGGACAGTGGATGGGCTGAGCATCCCAGGGTCTCCATGCCAGGTCCCATCCCCTGCCTGGCAGTGCTAGCAGGTGCCTGCTGCTTCAGAGCAGTTAGATGTGTATTGCTGTTTTCATTGATGGCACTGCTCAGTGAATTTGGGGATAAATGTTCTATTCACACCCTTGGAGAATGGCCATCAACACATGTCAGAAATTCAGCAGATGATATCAAGAGGATGGTTCTACTCCCATAACTGTTTTTTCCAGTATCAACTACTTCAGCACATGAAGCACTGTTGTTAACATGCTGTGAAGCATGGTGTAATACACACCCCTGGTGCAATCATTTTTGATCAAAATATTCTTTTTATTCAACCTTTTTTTTTTTTTTTCCTGGTGAGTGACTGTCAACTACTTGCCTTGGCTAATCTGCAGAAGACAGTGAAGGAATGCCATGGCATTTGTCACCACTGCATTTATGTGAGTCACTTCTTCCTGGGTCTCAGTTTCTTTATTTGCAAAAGTAGAAATAGATGATCAGTGCTTATTTCTTGCATAGCAGCTTAAAAATGATATATTTCCTAACCAACCATATATTATCATTCCTTGCTACTTTATTAATTTCCACATTTAACACAGCCTTGGTAACCATCTGCTTTCTAATGACTGAACTTCTTTTGTATGTCTTCTCCTACTAAAAAGTATCATTAGCTGATTACAGTGCTAACTGTTGTGGCATTTTAACACACAAACAACTCAAAAAGTATGCAAGTATGGCAGTGGATATTACACCAGTCATACATACTGTAAGGTGGGATCTGCCACCTGAGTTTTTTAAAGCACTGCAGTTTCTTAAATAAAGGCTACAGTCCCTCCACATGCTGTCAAGAAAACTAGTCTTTTCCAGATAGCGACACACAGAGTCAGCTAGCATTCAGCTGAAACAGTGTATTAAAAAAGAATCCCCAAACATCTACAACAGCCTAAAATGCAAGGACACAAGGTTTTTAATTTTTGGTGGTAAAAAATTTTCCAGCCTCTCAAGCATGGCATTTCTGGTTTCATCACAAACAGTTTACTGAGCAAAGTGTCATTTACACTATAGGTCTAGATCCACAAGCATTAAACATTTAGGTTGGACTGCTAAACTCTTTCCTACAGCTGACTTGACAAGGTGTGATTTCTACATGTAGTAAAAAAAAGTAAAATTTGTTTTTCTGTTTTACCCTGAAAACAGTTGCTCTTCCCCAGAACTCTCAAATTTTGCCTGTAAGTCAAATCCATTAATTTCTTTTTCAATGAAAAAAAAAAAAAAATTCATTTGAAGTAAAAGTTTTTGGGAAAAAAAAAAAAAAGCTGTCAAAAAAGCTGTTCACTGAAATGTGTGGGAAACTACTTTTTTTATTTTCATAGAAAAAAAATAGTTTCCCACACATTTCAGTGGACAGATGGTTTTGTTTTTTGTTTTTTGTTTTTTTATGCACTGTTGTTTTACAGTTTCTAACCTTAAAGCCACATTAGCCTTAAAGTTCTGCTGTACAGCTTAAATGTATATAGGAAAAACTGGATGAAGATCAATATGCCTCTGACGTAAAATTTTAAAAATCCTTGAAAAGAAAAAGACTTCCAAATCCTAAGGTATTCCAACAATTTAAAGAGATATTTCCATCATCCTCTTCATTTCAGATGATTTAAGACTTTTAAAATTAAATGTGACTCCTTTGTGAGTGCTATTATTTTTGCACTTGGGTGGAGAAAGACAACTTCAGAGTCCTTGGGCTGAGTTGTGGCAGCCCTTCTGACACTGCATAGTACTTTTTACTGAGTGTTGTCCCACGGCCCATAGATACAGCATGTTGGAAAGCAGCATCCTAAATGATGAATATCAATCCTGAGATAAAAACCAGACCCATTCAAAGTGGTCCTAAGTTTTCTCATTACATTTTGTCCCTGGGACAGGATAGAGCTGTTGAATCTTTCAGTTCTTTGATCCCCTCCCCCTTCTTCATGCCACCTCTCCAGACATTTTTTAAGTCCACAGGTTGAAGATATTATTCAGCATCCTAGTGAGGAGGACTGGATGAAAATCCTTTCAAAGGCTTCTACCTCTTCCTTTAATCACACGAGGCGTGGTTGGTAAGTGATGTAAGGCATGCCTTTCCCCAGGGACCAAGCGCTCAGAGCTCCTCCTGATTGCTTGGGGAACAAGAGAGCCAGAGGGGATCCTAAATCAAACCCTGTCTCTCACTCACCAATGCACCGATCGCTGCAACAGCTCACTTTCATTAAGAATGTTTTCTTCAATTAAGGGAGGCATTGTCCAATATTCTACTTTTAGGACTCTTAATTTGCTATTTTATACTGGCAGAATTTGTAATGCCATCTCAGAGTCCATGGCATCTTCTGGGACAATATATTGTCTGCTCCTGTGCCATGACATATCACCATAAAACACAGGGCTGTAAGAGCCTATAATAAGTTATGAGAGTACATTAGGTACCCATGTATAATTTATCAAATGGGCATTATGGAGGCAGGACTATGCCTGACTGACAAAGGTTACCTCTGTGTGGGTGTCTCATGTAACCACACAAGGAAGAATCCAATAGATGATGTTCACTGAATTACAACAAAGAAGCTTTTACTCCACAAACTGCGTGCTCCAAGAAGTGAAGTTGAAGAGCATGGAAACAATTCCTGATCTTTAATGTTGTGACTCCAAATTGATACTCTTCCCAAGATTCAGATAGGGATTTTGATACACTTTAAAACTGAAGGAAGCTAAGTTTTTAAAGGGAAAGTGGACAAAGGCTATTTGAATGTGAGCTAGGATCGGGATTTGATTTAGCAAAAATACTGTGTGTGGGACATGTTGAAAATTTATTCAAATCTAAAGTAAGGAACTCACCGAACCTTTGAGATTCCCATTTCCTAACACCTGCTAAGCCTACAGTAGCAGCTTAAACATGACTTCACATAGCTTTTGGGGCTGAGCACACTTCAACTCAGTTCTGCTCCCAGTGAAATGAACATGAATTGGCTTGTCTTGGAAAAAAACTGAGATGCCGTTTGGTTTGAAAAAAAAAAGTCTGAATCTTATTCAACTGAACTTTTGTTCCCTAAACTGAGAAGCCTGAACAGAGCCCTGAACAACGCCTCTGCATCATGGCACTGTGCATTTGGCCATGTGGCAATGCTATGCTCTGCAGAACAGACTGGCTAGGCTCTGAGTTGTGCCAGCAGTTTATACACTGGCCATGATGCTATAGCCTTTCTTCTGGACCTCCTGACCAGATGATCAATTGATCACAGCAATGTATATTTAGCTTTTATCCAGTCCTCAGGGAAGAGGAATTGGTTGCAGCCTGGAGCTGCATGGCTTCTAGCTCAAAGTTCAACGTCGGCTGCTTTCAGGTTTCTTCACTAAAATCTCTAATTTTAAAAAAGGTGATATTTGTCGTAATAGGTAATAGACTGAAGCCAATAAATTAAATTTGAATTTATTCAGCTATTGAGCAGCCATCACACAGTAAATAAAGTGCTCGCTGTGACTCTGAAATAAATTTGTTCATTAATTCAAGGCTGAAAAGACTCTAATGTCCTTAGGAATCTGATTTTCTTCCACTAATATTATTTTCATGGCATCAAAATGATGATTCCTCTGGGGAGACAGATAACTCAGTGGGTGGGTTCTGGTCTGGGAGTTAGGGCATTTGAGTTTTCAGCTTTGTGGAACCAGTTGAGAAATACTTTTAATGAGTGACAATTCTCAGAGTACAGTTTTGTTTCCTTTAAAATCTTGTTTCCCATCAAAAAAATATCATTCCATTGTAAACGAAGGGGATAAAAAGTGTTTCATTTTTGAAAGCTTATATTTTAGTTACCAATTTCCTTTTATTACTTGTGGAGGAATCATCTTCCTTTCCCTGTTCCTCCTGCCCTCCAAATTTTGAATGATGTCACCTTATTGCTTCTTTTGGAGGATTTCCACCAAACAGTCTTCTATCTACCTAGAGGTACACAGACATGACATTATCTGAGCCCCTCATGATAACATCATACCTATCTTCCAAATCTCTCTCTGAGACAAGCTCTTTTATCTCCATTTTCTTGAAGGCCTGATTAGACACAGAAGTCTGGAATCTCAAACTCACTCAGACATCCCAACTCACAATAAGAATGACAGAATCAGCTAAATATAAAAGTCCAGATTTTAAAGTGTGCTTAGGCATGTAGAAGGGGAAAAAAAGCCAAAACAAAAAAACCCCCACATTGGTTCTATCTTTTTTGCTGTTATTTTGGGGAGATTTTTGTGCCCATCTTAAATGAAAAACAAAAAGGTTTGGAAACGCAAATATCTCTCCAGAACTGAAATCCGACTTCTTGCACATTTATGTGAATGACACATCTGTTATAATACATACCACAATGAGTCTACCTCAGTTGAATACAAATAATTGAGATGAATAATACATAGAAGTTGTCCTATTCCTTAAGTGCTAGCTGTGCTGTGTGGTCTACAAATCTAGAGAAAATTATCCTGGCCATATTCCAGCTGGTTTGGATAGTGACACAGGTCAGCATAAGAGTTCAAACCTGTAATGTTGGTTGGTAACACACTCTCCAGGAATTGTGGTATACTTTTGAAGGGAGTTTTGAGGCTCTTGTTGGAAAGCTTTAAGACAGAAATGAGTTTCTTAAAATGACGTAAAAGAGTAAACCAAAGATGAATAGCCTGGTATGAGAAGATGCAAGTTCCTTGGGTATACGTGCAATAGTCTTTCATATCCAGTGGTGTCTTCCAACCCTGACCATTCTGTGATTGGCTGTGAGATGTATCTAAGAGATTATGAATTACATGCAAAACCCAACCAGCCTTTTTTTACTATTTAGAGGGGAAATAAAAAGAAAGCAAGGCCTTCATGATGTTGCCTAGAAGTGTGTACACTTGTTTATTTTCAAAAGTTGGTTGAGGGCTTGCAGGGAACAGCAGGGTAATGGAATATTCATGAAGCAAATGCCCTTCACTTAGCAGAGGGCAAAGGAAAGCAGATTGCTAAACTCCTTCAAACTTCCCGTGCAAGAAGCTTGCACTGCAGAATAATGAAGCCTGTGTTTGCCACGCTGCAGCACAGCGCTAACCTGGCACCACTCAGCTCTTTCACCCCTCTCTTCCCTTTTGACTCCCTCTCCTATTTTCAGGCTTGGATCCCTGCTGCTGCCGCACACTGCCCCTTTGACCACAGCTGTGGTGGCACAGAACTGCATAACTGATCACAGCCTTGCAGAAACCCTCCTGGTTTTCCCTGGAGCCAACCTGGAGGATGAAAAGCACCGAGCTGCTGCTGTGAGTGTGGCACTCACCTGTCAATACTCGAGCACAGCTGGGGGCAGAGAGCACCCATCACCTGCTAGCCCAGAAAGGCAAGCCAGTTTTCACTTTGTTTCGTGGGTTTACTTTAATGAACACTGGGACAACTGGTAGGAAACTGTATCTCCATTGTCATGGGATATGGACAGACTTCAGGACTCGGGCAGCTGGTCTCCCACCGTACACAAGGTGCCAGCCATTTTCAGCCCCACAGCATTCTGAACGCCAGAAAAATACCACACCAACCCCAGCACCCCAATGTCCCAGCACAGGCACAGTGGGACACCCATCGCAGGAGCGGTCGCTGTCCTGACTGTCAAATGCACGGGCAGGGGTGATGCCTTACCCTCGCGTGGGCTCGTGTGCCCGTGGTGGGCTCAGCGTGGCCAAGCGCAGCGTGCCGCTGCCAGGCACGTGTGGCGGGATTGTTCGTCCCCAGCTCGCCAGATTGGTGTCAGCTGCCTGCGGCCCCGGGCGGCGATCCCTCGGGACCCATGGATGGAGGCGGCCAGCGTATAAAACCAGCAGGCACGAAGCAGCAGGTGGCCCCCGTGGAGGTAATCAGGATCACATTCAATGGGGGAGCCGGCTCAATTTTCAGCCCCGTGTCTGCCAAGGGGCCTGGAGCTGCCTTGTTAATGCTGCAGGGAACACGTGGGATACATTGACTGCATTAATTGTCCCCACTCATTCAGCGGTGGATGAATTATAATGTTACCACTCCAGGGTAAAGCAAACACCTATCATAACAATCATGTCATTAGTGTGCAGATGCCGGCTGCTCTGCTTAACCTTTTGTATCTTTTTTTTTTTTTTTTTTCTTTTTATGGCATGCAATAAGAATATTTTTTATTGTTTTTCACATAATTGATTTTTAGGTTGCAAGTGTTGCTAAACCCTTGAAACAAGCTCAGCGCATTACTCAACAGCCAGGAATATAAACTCAACGGACTGGCAAAGCACAGACTAAAGTTCCTTTAGACAGAAACAGTGAGGTTTTAAAAGTTTATGTTTGCAGTCTGGTTTATCCTTTGCAGTGTGACTGACAGATTCGTTATTCACATAGAAAGAGCTCTAAAAGGACTTGTGGTCCTTTATATCAAAAAATATAATAGTCTTAGAAGTGCTTCTAATTTAATTACTGCTACTAGTGAACAAATGTTTATATATGCACACCCAGACAAATGCCATGTTCCGGTTTGAAAATTAAACCAGTCACATCTCTGCAGAAAATATTTTAGCTTGCTGTTATGTACGTGTACACACATATACACATACAGATGTACATATGCACACATGTATGTATATGGACATTACTTTTTATCTCTAAAACTTTACATTAACTTAATACTACTGTGTATACTAATGATGTACATGTAAAAAGACTACCTTGGCTTCAAGTTCCATTTACTCACGCAAAGCTTCTCTGAGTGTTGTAACCTCATTATCCTGCAATTAATGATGCTGAGCTGGTGCCATGTTCTCATTTCTCTTTAATTGACCTCTACTCTGTGTTCAGTGGGTGTTAAATGGCACTGCCAAGTGTGCTTGGAAGTTCCCACTGCATGTTCCTAAAGTGCTGGGGTGCTCTATCAGATGTTACCTGTAAACACCTGCCTTGCGAAGTCTGCGAGGACAGAGCCAGCTCCCACTAGCTCTTGTGCGTGCTGTCAGCAGTTGCTCATCTAAACACTCCAGAAAGCAAAACTGGCAAGTCATGAAAGGGGTTTGCAAGGTTCAGGACTTGGTCCTGATTCTACATTGATGTCTGTCAAAACATGCAGATCCCTTATGCTTGTGTAGACCACTGCTCGAGCCAGTGGCCTTGTGTCACTTTGTGTTCAAGCTACTGATACGTATTGCAACACCATATAGAAGTTAACTGTTCATTGATCTTCTGTATGTGAAGTTCAGCAGCCATTCTTTGTGGAGATGGAAAGGAGATGTTCCCCTGTCTCCCCTCTGCCCTCTCCCACTACTTCTTCATGCCCCCTTTGTTAGGAAATGAACGGAGGTCTCAGAGTTGCAGACATTTACCAGGCAAATGCTTGATGTTATCTGCTGCAAGTAATTTCAGGGAGAGATTCACTGGAAATAACCACATGGTGTAAAGCCAAGCCTGCAAACAAGTCTTTGAGTAATTTGCACCTAAAGCCATGGTGCAAGAGGTGGGAGATGTGCATAGAGAAAATCAGTGCACTATTTGTAGACTTACAGATGAGGAGTTTCATTATTAATTGTTTGATACTATTATTGCAAGTTGGGTTTAGAATGAGATCCAATGGTAGACGTGGTGTCATAAAGCAAAAACAGGGAACAGGGGAGGAATGATAGAGTAGTATCAATGCAATTACTTATACTAAATACATGTAAAGCTATAGCAAGAGTAAGTGCATGGCAGGATGAGGTTAAGAATGAGGTTAAAGTTTTATGCTTATTGTTTTGGTGTCTTTAAAAATCGTTAGAAGCCTTAGCTGACTAATTTTGTGTAGGTGCTTGCGGTTTGTGAAATGGAGAAGCCATTTAAAATGGTTTAGTCACATTTTAGCTTTAAACAAGTATTTAATTTTTACACATGCATGTAAAACCATGTTGTTTATTGGTATTTCCACTGAAAATTACTGTGATTCAGCTCTTTTGGATGCATTTCAAAAGTGTAAAGTGAATTTATGTTCATAATCAGTAGAAGGTGTATTTCCCTGAAATCAAAGAAGTCATTTTTTATTATGATGGTGGATTCATATGAGACTATAATACCATTTTCTGGTATGCTACATTTCTATAAAACCAGAATAGAGTCTTACATAGACCTTATTATGCTATATACAAATACATTAAACAGTATAATCTTTTTTCCATACTTCCCCTTTAGATTGTTTGTGAATGGGAGAATTAATCTTTCAGACTTTCATTTGCTTTACGTGTGCAAGTACACACTGTCATACTTGAAACTGCAGTTTCTGAGAAGTGTTTTTATGAACAAAATAAAAACCTGCAATTCTATCCTGTTTGATAATTTTTTTCCTCCAAATAATATTTATCGTATGTTTTTTCAAGCACACATATTTGTTGATCAAAAACAATCTTATTCAGTTGCAGTTGGGTGTCTGTGCATGTATTTTTCCCTACAAGTAACCTAGGCTAAAATCAACTTTATCCAGACGTTTTTTCTCCTAGTCTCCAAAAAAAAAATTACCGTAAAAATGAACCCATATGAAAATGAGCTCTTGTATATAAAATATTTTCCCACACATTGCAACCACTGAATGTTTTTACTTAGCTTGCTGAAAATGGTGTGTCTGCACAAATAATGAATGTCTGCTGCCATCACATCCATTCTCACATTTTCCTATTTGAAAAATATGCGTACTGTATGGACATGCTATAGATTGGGAAACAAGTCCTCTCTTTTTGATTGCAAAATAGCAAATTAGTAAAACATTCGCTGATAATTTGACCTGCTGCAATAAACTGAAGTTTGATTACCAATTTTTAAACCTATATGTATGTGTGTTATTTGCTAGCATATGTGCACATATTTATAAACATTAAAGCAACATGATATTTTGGATAGTATGTATGGACTTAATAATTCTCAATAGATTTTTAGGTACATTTATCATTTATCATATATTTTTTCTGATCCCTGCATGATAACAAAAAATAAAAATCTAAGCTAAAGGAACATGTTACGTTTTGCTATAACAGTTGCTGTAAGAATATTATTCAGACATGAAAACCACTTATGGAGAGAAGTTCACAAGTAAATAAGCTTATAAAGTTAAATGCTGATTTATACCATATGAGGTTCTGCTCTCTAAGACATTTTTTTTTTCCTCAGTAGTCATGGTTTGGTTTATATCCAAATAACTGGATAATTAAAATAGCCTATAGTTCCCCATATAATATCCATTACAATATTAACAACACTGCTGTAATGGTTTAAGAAACATAAAATTAAATTCAGGGCTGTTTTCTTAAACCCTTCATAAATAGTTGAGAAGTTAATTAGGAAACTACAGGTATGAATAGACCAAGATTTATTCATAATTAAAAATCAGATATCATGTCACCTCTTCTGATAGAGAAAAACCTTTAATTGTCTGTAATTAGACAACTGTCCCTATAGTTTACTAAAGCAGATTGAATTGGAATTAACTTGGTAGAAGGAGATATTCATGGTAATAAGCTAAGTTTCCTGCACCTTCTTTGTTCAGTAGCTTTTTTTACATGTTGGTACAGAATATGGTAGAAAGAGTAAAATCTGTATGTCTTACCGATACATTAAATAACAGGAAATACCTTTCTGTATAATTTGATATAATTTGGCATCTGACCTTTATCTAATGCCTCATAACTTTTCATGCCAATTATTTTGTCTTCCTTTACCAAAATGTGAACAAAAATCTGAGCTCATGAATGACAATATATTCATTCAACAGACCTAAGATATATTTTTCCAAAGTTGTAATTAGCATTCCACTTTTTACAATGAGGAAATGAAGCAAAGAAAAATAGATTTTCTGGACCCCAAATTCCAGAGGGAAATTACTGATCAAAACAAATACCAAACACACTGTTGCTCAGCTATCTAACCCTGAAGTATGGTGTAAGGATATGTATGCATGGTCTAAAGCAGTTCCCAGAAGGTATGGTGTTGGCTAAATTTTAAAATCTGCCTTCTTTAAGGCAGGTATTTACATTTAAGCACCTTAACATATATGGCTTAATTTCCTGCAATATGAACATCTACATATTTTGCCAAACTCAGTAAGGACTACATATGCCATTTGATAGTTAAGACAGCTTTAGTGGGGTTTCTACATCCTGTAAAGACTTGCACACGTGCTTTACCGGGTATACTGACTGACTTTGAAGTCACTGGAACTTATCACAGTGTGCAAAAGTAAGTCTGCAGAAGTTATGGCTGTGTTCAAGGCATGGGTCTGACTGGAATATTCTTGCCCTTACACTAACTAAGTGCCCTTCTAATCAATAATCAATCAATTGATAGTAATTCATTATTCATTCTCAACACTGCTAATCTAATAAATACTAATTCAATTCAATATTTTATTTTCATTAGAAATTCCAAGCTACAAATCTAATTGGACTTGACTCACTCTGAATGATCAGGCATGCAGTCAGCTCAGAGACTTGCTGAACCATGTCCTTTACTTGGACTTGGCCACAGTTTGCCAAATGCTGGTTCTCACAATATGTCTGCACTAGGCTTATGCCTGCTCTCTCAAAACTAAATAATACAGCAAAATATTAGTTATTTAGGACCAAAATATTTCAAGGTATTTCATATCCTTCAGTTAATTATACTCTCCTGCTCAGGTTCAAATCAGTCATTAGACTTTCTTTGGAGTCCTCCACCTATCTGTATCTATCTATCTGCTTATAAATACATTTTTATGTATATATACATACACACACACATATATATACACACATATATATATGTATTTATTTATATATACAATGTTGCTTATACAATTTCTGGATAATGACCCTTTCTTCTGCCCTTCCTAATTAATCTTTATTTGTTTACTTTCATTAGTCCTCCAGGATTTATCAACTAGGTGATTTGGCAATGCTCTTGATTTGCCTTCTAGTGGTTTTTGTTGTTGATTTGATTTTTTTTCCTTTGCCCTTTGTAGCTCTTGTGACTTCAATTCTTTTGTACTACAGATCTTTAACATTTGGTACTTAGCATTGGCAAAGACCTTGAAATGAGGCCAGACTAGATGTCCAGTGCATATTGTTGCTAGTAGTGTCAAAGGACCGTACCGAATGCCATTGGTCATTTATAGTCCTGTAGTTTTAAGTCTCTTTTTTTTTTTTTAACTCTAGAGACAGGATTCTTGAAGCCTGCAGCCCACTTCTCTGCATTAGCAGTGTGTGCTGCAATGTCCTTGCCTCCATTTGTCATGTTGCTTTCCAGCTGGCATTTCTCATCACCCGTCGGCAGTACAGGAATACTAAAAATTCTGTTAAGGGGCAGTTGCCAAACAGCCATACTGCCTTCCAACTCCAGCTTTCTGAAGTTGTTGAGAAAATTATTACATCTCAGTTATTTAGATTATTTTTATCTGTTACGGGTGAGTCTCAGGGACAATGAAAAACACACTAATAGGTTAATTTTTAAGGTGTTTCCAGCCACTTTCCCTACTTGTTACAGCCCAGTCTTGGGTTTTAAGACCCATCTCAGCAGAACCAAAGATGCTTAAAGATTTCAGAACAGTGTATCTTAACTTTAAAGATACGTGTTGTGATATTAATGAATTGCTTCACCTTGCCAACAAACTTTCACAGGTGGAATATGTCTCAGTCTAATTTTAGCCATCTAACAGTGGGGCACCCAATTTCAAGCAGTCATGTAGGCTCCATTTGCAGTCATTGCAGGTAGAGACACACACACATTTTGGAGGTGATTCATTCCACCAATTTTTGATGCTTATTTTGAGGATCAATTGCCCTCTACAGGTTTATTGTTCCTTGCAGTGACATTACACGTAGCCTAGGTGACCAGTTTAGATTTGATGCTCAGTTTTTCTATGGCTAAAGTAAGTGAAATTAACCCAAGTGTTGTGTATGGTTCAGATTCTGTATTTCTCATTACACTTAATATAAGCAAAATTTGATCTGTGTGTCCAAAGCTAAAACTAAGACTCTTAACTAGTCCTTCCTGTTAAGTATCTGAAACCCAGATATAGCTAGTTACCATCTCTAGGTAAGAGAAACAGATACTGTACTGAGGAAATATGACACATAGCCCCGTGCATGTATTGTATGTATACATGTACATAAGCATATATTCTTATACAGGAGATACACGCTCATACACACACAGAATCACAGCCCAGTTCTGTAGACACTGTTGTTGGTTAAATGTATGTGTGCAAGGCATGAGTAAAGGCAAATGTCTGGACAGCTTAGTGGAAAGAAATAAGGGCCGTGAAGCCATTAAACTTTACAGACCAAATATTAGTTTGCCTTAAATCAAAGAATACCATTGATGGTTTTCCAGCGGAGTCTAATATTCTGTATTTCACAACATATTACAGTCAGTCATAGAACACCTGTAAAGAGTTAGTCTGGTCATGAATAAGTTGCCAGTGTTTTATGAACATCAAGATTGGTGAATGGTTAGGCACTAAACCTTTAGAAACATTTAAAGGAAACTGGCAAGAACCTGTGGACTAATATATGATTTACACATGTTATGTAGGACATCTTCGATCCCTTGTGCCTTAAGCAGCGTGGAGCCAATAATGAAAGCGATAACAGAAATTTATTTAAGAGAGAGGAAAGACAACAAGCCACTGTTGAATGGAAAGCCCTTCTTTGGAAACCCTGAGCCTATCACCTCTGTCAGATAGGAGTCATGACGGGTTATGTTATGGTTAAGCCTATGTAGTATTTTGAGGGACTTAGCCTAAAGCAGAGGTGACCTTGGCAAACAAGCCTGTGAGTGCCACCTTCCTCACTACTGTCGGTGCCCACCGGCAGCGTGCTGGGGCCTGTGTGCTCAGGCACACCATGAGGGGATGTTTACGTGTGCTTTATCACCTTGTGTGCCCAGAGACAATGCTGACTGCTGCTCACCCGCTGTGGGCTGCCGGCAAGTCTGCTTCTGTGTAAAGGAGCTGAGCAGAGAGCAGCCTCTGAGACCAGCAGAGGTGCAGCCTCAGATACTGTGTTTGTCAGCCTTTTGCATTAAGCTGGTCTCAGCTGATGGCACAGCCAGTGCGGAGGTTTCAACAGGAACACCAGTGGCTCAGAGGTGAGCCCCAGATCACTGCCAAAAGATGAGGTCCCGAGAGGCTTTCTGGTCATATCACCTCGTGCATCAGGTCCTCCTTGTGCAACCCAGCCCCAGCAGGGTATGCCCTTGAACTCAGTGTAAATCAGCATCAGTTCACAGACATAAAGGTTGCAGTCTGTGTCCACACAAACCTGTTTGTGAAAGGGAGCTGCTGGGGACTGTGTCCCCACACAGCTTCTTGCTGACCTGTACCTCTGCAGTGGTAAACTATTTGAGGTTTTAGGGTTCTTGAAGCTAATGATGCTGCTGAGATTTCAGGCAAGGCATATATATTTTTAGTACTCCCTTAGTGTTATGAATACCTGACCCACATGCTTTAGATCCTGTCTGTTGAGGCATTTCAATATTTATTTAAATTAGAATAATCTAATTTTAGTGTTATTTTACTATACATACATGTATAAATATATATTTACAGTATAACACCTATGCACACACACATATATTGCTCATATGCACATTATTCATAAATCCAACTGGAGTAAAAATCCTCATATTTAAGGAAGAGGAAAGTGTTGTCTTTCAGAGTTCCATTGTTCTAATGCTTTGACTTTTCTTCTGATTGTAACAGGATTTTAATAGTTTTCAATGTTAAAGAAATAATGAAATTTTAAATGCCCATATGATATGCTGTGACTTTTTATATGAGCTGTATTCTCCTTAATGGGAAGATTTCTAGACTATGATCACACATAATGTTTGTTTCGTTAATACAACCTTTGTAGAAATACAACATATAACAAAGGCATAATGGTGCAGTATTTGTTTTTCCATCTCCCCAAAAAAGTATGCAAGGACTTTGCATAGTGTTTTTAAATAAGGATAAAAACCTGGTGCAAGTCTATAAGCCATGGTTCCGTTTTATCAGAAGACAAGATATGAAAGGGTAAGTCAGCTTTCAAGGAATGTCTGCAATCTGTAGGACAGTATAGAAAAGACAGTGGTAGTAATTAGCCTTTTTAAATAATTCCTCATATCCTGAAGCACATTATGGAAATTTACAGTGCACATCAGATGTCTGTCTTCTTGCGTGGGGGGATGTGCATGTACATGCACGTATGGCTGTGTAAGAGAGTGAAAGAGGTTTCCAGCCATCTTTGCATGGCTGCGTTTGTAACTGAACCTAAATGATGAAGCAATTTGTAGTGGTGTCAGTAACTCCTTGGGGGTTGCTCACTGAATGCATGTCATTAGGTGCCACACAATTTGCTTGGCTTGTTGCTCCTGCTGTAACACCAGTTCATGATATGTTCTTAACTATTATAACATTCTGCTCTTTAATTTGAGAGGTATTAATATTTGGTTAACTTTAACTAATCCCAAATATTCCACCATCCCCATCCTACTACTGGCTGCTCAGCGATCACAAATCTTTTTTTTGCTTTTTGCCAGACTGTTCTTACTGATCTATTGCCATGATTATATTAATCAGTAACACGTACCAGGGGAGAATAGAGTGGTGGAGCAAGGCTCATTGCCCACTTAAATACTCCTAAATTTCACCATAAAAAAAGTAAAGATAGTATGAGACTAGGGGATTGACTTCCAGTATGAACTACCATACTTACCACAGTCTTGCTGTGCATATATAGTAGCTTTTTGTGTAGCACTCTTGGACACCTGGTATTTGGTAATTATGAATTTGGCAATTACTACCCAGGGAGTCAGCTTAACAGAAAAGGATCTGGACAGGTCCTGGTGGGTAAGTTGAACATGACCCAGCAATATGTCCCTGCAGCAATGAAGGCCAAGGGCATCCTGGAATGCATTAGCTATGCTCTTACCTAGCCACAGGTTGAGGAGATGATCCTTCCTTTCTTTCTGGCACTTGTGAAATATGGTTCCTAGCTGTGTGCTTCCCAGTCCCCATAGAAAGTCCCATGAGTGGCTACCAAGCAGGTTAGGGGCTGGAGCACATGCCGTGTGAGGAGAGGCTGGGGCAGCTGGGTCTGTTCGTCCTGGAAAGAGGTTGCAGGGGATCTAACTGCCGTCCACAGCTGCCCAACAAGAGAGAAAACAAAGTCAAATTCTTCCCAGAAGTGTGCAGGGATAGGACAAGAGACATCAGGCACTGCTTGAGACACATGATAATCTGAAAATTCTTGATAAAGTTAGGTTTTTTTGATCAACCAAAAATTTGGCCAAACACTGGAAGGGGTTACCCAGAGAGGCTGTGGGGTCCCTGTCCTTGGAGGTATTCAAGATGAAACTGGACATAGCCTGCACAACATGGTCTGAATAGACCTCCTCTGAGTGGAAAGTGGGTCCAGAGAGCTCTTGAGGTTCCTTCTGATCTGCGTGGTTGTGTGATGGCCTGATTCACCGAGTCCCTTCTTCCCCATGCCCCCACATGCAGTTCCATGCAATATCCTTCAGTTAAGAAAATAAGACTAACATATGGAAGAAGTAGCTATAGGCTGGGAGTTGGGCTATACATTAAATTCTCAGAATCATTGTGGAATGCAGGCCTCCTGTGTCTTATATGGAGATTTAACTACTGGGCCCTTGGATAAAAGGAGGGAACCATCTCCCTCCTCCTGGGATCTGGCTCTTTGCTTCATTTGCTTTTATATGCAGTGCCTCTAAATGAAGTGTTCTGTTCTCGACTGACCCAAACACTTTTTTCTTTCTTTTTTTTTTTTTTTTTTTTTTTTTTTTTTTTAATTATTAAATAAGAAAAAAAAACTGTTTAAATTAGTTCAGGCTGAGCCAACTTTCTCAAAAAATGCTTTGGTTTGGCAGCTGCATATGGGTGATTCTCACTGCCCTTAAGAAGGAATAGAAAGTTCAGTGGCTTCCTTCCCAATCTATGGGCCAAGACAGTGGCCAGGAAGGATTGTTTTACAGCTTTAGACTCGGCCCAGTGGCTGAATTTCATTCCAGTTTATCCTCTGCTTCATGCTCACATTACATCCAATCTTTACAATCTTTTTTTATAGAGACAAAACCATCCAAAAATATTTAAAAAGATTAAAGTACAAATCACCATTGGCAGCCTACTTAGCACTTAAATAGTAATCTCCCTCCTTTGATTGTTGTATGCAATAAAATAAAAAAAGACACATTTTCTAAGTGAATTCCAGACTTCTAGTTGTCATTGTTCATAAGTTTTCCAAGAACAGTCTAGAAAATTCTTACAATGGTTTTTTTTCTGTGTAAATTCATAGAAATGTCAGTTCCAACATGAATATGCACCAGTGTTCAGAGCAACCAGCACTTTTCTTTCCTCCAACTCCCTCCTTTATCAACAAATAGCTTTACGTTACAGGTGAGCCATGAGGAGAAGGACCCATAACATAGTCTATTATTATTATAGTTATTGTTATTATTGCTATTTTTAGCAGTAGCAATAGTAAATGTTTTAAGAAAGAAGAACTACAGGATGAATTAAAATAATAGAAAAAGTGTGTTACATGGACACGTGCTTGGATGGGAATTGGAAAATGTTTGTTTCCTGGGGCCTCAGCTGCGACAGGAGAAAGCCAAGTGACTCCATTCTCCATTTTTGGCAGCTCAGGACTATTGTTTTTACTCTTACAAAAGACATAGGAAGGATGCATTGAGCAGAACTCCTTTTGGGCAAGATGTCAAATAGATGTACATGAGAATACATGGCTTTTCTCCCTTGATACAAGTACTGGGTCTGAGGTGCACCTTCACTGCTTCCAGACTGGGCTTTGGACCTTGTACAGTGGGACCTAATTTAGCAGCAATGGGGATTAGAAAGGCTTTAAGTCTGACACTGTAAGAGCCTAATTTGTTGTAGCACAAGTGTGCAATGGCTAAGGAAGGTATAGGTAGCAGGGGGAGTGGCTGAGTTGTGAGGACATCATTATGTCTTTACACTGCTCTGCATATCAAGATATCTTGAGGTATCTCCGTACAACTACAAAAAGCTTCTTGGCAAGTCTTAGACACAAGTGCCTCAGAGGGATTTTGGGCAGGCTTCAGTAATGTAAGCTGAAGAAAAACCTTCTGATGAAGCTGTTTGCAATAGCAATGGAAACATAATCTCTGAGTTCTCAAACACTTCCATTCCTATGACTGCCAGTCCTTGGACAAGTAAACCACTTCTCATCAGTTTCCACAACTATAAGAGGCAAATAAGGATACTTACCCTTCTTGCAAGAGTTTTTGAGGTCTGCATGTGTAAATAATATCATAAGTGGGGGTCTTGCGTTGTATAGTACTGTATTTTATGGCTACAGAAGGACATTTGACTACTTGTAGATTTTAGTATTATGTTTAAGCAAAATACATCCTTGATGAACTAAAGGTAAATTTAAAAATAAATAAGAAAAAAAGCAACCCTGAATAAAATGAAAAAAATATTAATTTTATGTTAAGAATTTATTATAAACAAACACTCCATCCCACCCACCCCCTCCCATTTTGATTTCATGGAGTTGAAAGACATTTTGACTAGAATAAATACTGTAGAATTTTTTCCAGTAATGTTGTAAGCTTTCCTTTTTTCTGTTTCTTCTAAGGATGCTATAATTCTGTAGCCTTTCCATGGGAAACTGCTGGGTACTTTCCTATTCCTGCCACATACCAGACTTGGGAATATAAGCAAAGCATGGTGTTGTCTCTTTGCATCAGTTCACACCACCACAAAGAGGCCAACAGTAATGTGAGACTTTAACTAATATGAAATATTTCATTTCTAATTACCAGTATTAAACACGTTTTTCTAAATTTTGTGTTTATGGTGATTAATTATTTAGCAATTGTATGAAGTCTGAATATTTGTGTAAAATGGGTTGAACCTTTGAAAGTACGGAACACTGTGCCAAGAATATAATCAGAGTTTGAAAAATGGGAAAAACCTAGCTGGAGAGCACTTTTGTATGTGCCTAACTTTAAGTACCTAAACCTGTACTTCTATGTTTGGCTGGGCTGGGATCCCAGTGCTCAGCACCCTGCTAGACAAAGGCTTCCAGAAGCGCAGATTGCCATTATTCCCTTCCTACCGGAGGACACCGTGTCCCAGCTGTGGCTGTGCAGTGTGCTCTGCCTGGCCAGACCTGTCCTACTAAACAGCTTCAGGCCATGAAGATACTCGGTTGAATAACAGATAGCTCAGACTTGCTTTTCTCCATGGCTGTAATGTACTTTGCTGCTGACACTCTTGCGCCGGGGCTTCCTGCAGCCTCTCGATCTGTCTTTGTGTTTTCTTGCTGGGGAGAAGGTGGGAAGCCGGATCAGCAGGAGCTGCAGTGGGCTGCAGCCCCAGTGCAGCCCGGGCCAGCCTGGAGGAGGCTCAGCTGCCAATCACCCCTCTCTTGAAGCTATGCTACCCTTGTTCAATAGAGGTAATGGGTCCAGTGGGCAAGTAATGGGTCCGGTGGGTCTATTACACATTTTTATTGAAAAGCAAAATAAATAGCCCTGTAAAACTCACACACTGCCCCAGGGCTGCAATAATTTATGCACCTTCTTACACCTTCTTTTTCCTTCTTTTTCACTTTGCCTTTCCAGAGTTGCTTGAGTGAGCTTTTCCAGCATGGAAGGTAAGAGTTTTTGTAAATTCAACACCAGTCATTTGAATAAGGCAATATTTGAAAATACTGCCTGTTGTTATGTGGAGAACTGTGGCAGGCCTCTACTACTTGATTATACACATGTGTAGTACCAAACGAGATTGCATATTACTCAGCCAAACTTGTTTAATAGAAAAAACATAAAAATCAAAGGATGTATACTATAAGGGTTGCTTCCCAGAGAGAATGTGTTTTTCCACAAAACTAAAGAAAGGGTAATTTACCACTCAAACAAGCTGGGAAAAAGGAGAACATTCTTTCCTAAACAGCAACAATTATGCATTTGGCAGTCAGTAGGAAAAGCAATTCTGCTTCCCTTCTTAGCCCATAGTAAATCTGTACCTGGGACTGATTAGAGAACAACTGGAGAGGTGCTGCTTTTCTTTTCAAGGTCTACCAATGATTTTTTCTTCTTCTTTTTTTTTTTTAAATTTTATTCTGAACATTTTTTACCAGCAGAGTTGACTGTCCCACCTCCTTTGTGGTTGGGTCCTGTTCTTCATTTATATAAACACAGATTTCTTATGAGTGGGGCAGAGAAAAAAACACCAATGTTGTTGGAAAATCAGGGTGATGGATCAAAGGGCATGATACAGGAAATCATCCTGATGGGAATCCCTTGAGGCTTGCAGAAATCCATGCTTTCTTGAGTATCATAAGAACAGTATTTTGAATTGTGCTTTGTCTGTTCCGAGTCTGATCCAGATGGTGCAGCAGGATATGAAAATGCTGCACTTTTAAACCCTAAAACCAGTTTTGGACAAAATCTTAGTAAGGTAAGAATAGCTTTGCTATATCAAACCAAATGACCCACTGATCTGTCTCTGGAACCTGTTGCTTCACAGGGACATGGCTGCATTAACCACCTTTGGAATAACCTACCTTTGCAGGGGGGGGAAAATCTTAACTCTATTAGTTAGAGGGTAGCATATGCCCAAGAGCAAGAGAATGGATATGTTTTCTAAAACTCTTTGTTGACTTTTATCCCTACTGTTAATAATTTGGATAGTCTCATTACCAGGTGGCTGTTGTACAGGACAATTTTATCTAAAGCAGCTGTTTTCCTTTTTGGCTTGTTTTTTGGGTCTCTTTTTTTGTTTTGTTTTGTGGGGTTTTTTTTGTTTGGGTTTTTTTTGTTGTTGTTTTTTTACTCATGAGAGCAAAACAAGAGGAAAAAAAATCGATTTAAAATAAATAAAAAACCCTTCCTAAAATCAATAGAACACTGTAGGCAGAGCACTTGAGGCAGATGTTGAGGAAAGAGGAAAACACAATCTCTTTATGATTTAATGCTTCCCCTCCCACAAAATTGTCATTAACACCTAAAACCTGGGAGACAATAATAATTATTTCAGAATGCAAAACAGTGAATAAAAGTTTGTAGAAAACCTCCTGGTAGGATTAATATTTAGCTGGAAACTGAGACTGCCACATGGAGAATGCCACAGCATAACATAGATGAAGAAGGCACCAGTGAGGAAACTGAACAGGTTCCCAACACTTGGGAAATAAAATGAGGATCCTGGGACTGTATCAGGATAAGTTGTCTTGTGCATTGTAGTTGGCTTCTGCTCATGCAGAAAGGGTGTGGAATAGGTAGCTAAGAGTGGAGAGCAGAATAGTAAGCTATTAAAGCAGACAGTGTTGAAAGCTGACTACCTGAGGTTAAACCAGAATACAAAGCTTAATAAAGCACAGAGGAAAGCTTTCTTTATGGTGTTATTTTTCTAAAGTGTTTCATCTTCGTGTTAAATGTTGTGCCTGTGAAAGCCACCAAACCAAAAGTCCTGGAAGTTGACATGTCTCGTCTGCAGAGCAGTGAGAGTGACTCATAGTGATCTGGCTTCCCTGCTAGGCTCAGCCTGAAAGAAATGCCCTGAGAGATGCAAAGGTTCTTTTCAGCAGTCCTAGATTCTACTGCAGGTCCCTTTTCCTAATGTTTCTTCTAGACAACCCCCTTGTTTGGGGCCATTTTCTGGCTATTTAAATGATTAGGAAACTCAGAGACACCTTTCGTTCTATGTTGGCAGGAAACACAGTAGACGTTGCTGGAATTCAGGTGAGATAAATCCATACCTGTGTCCTTATGTTCATTCAGCCTAGGGAGCCTTGGCGGAGACAGTGGTGCAATATGGGTGTTTGTCTGCTAGGACCTGTCTGTATATTAATACATGAGCACGGAGTAAGCAATCTGATTACCCGTTGTGATTCTTTAGAGGTCAGACTTCCTTCCATATGGAATAATGGCTGTGTACTACTATTTGGAACAGTAGTGAAGTTTAAGCAATAGCAGTGCTATAGGTAGGTAGAGGGAAGTCCCCTAAGAACAGAGGACTTACAGATGGACTGGAAATTTTCAGGTCTAATGTCTGGATTGAACTTAATTTTTGTGCTGTTGTTAGAGACAGTCTGGAGTTTCTCTAAAGAGTAAGCAAAACACTGTCCTTTTACAGTCCCAGGAGCGTAATCTTAAACAATGTCTTCACTGTTTTTCCAGTGGCTACAGCCTTCCATCACATTGTGTTACCCTGTATAGTGAGGACAACTGGGGGGGGGATTCAACCCTCTGGCTCCAAGTAAAATTGGTACTGGTTGTCTCTCACCTTCCACTCTTAAAAACACTTGACAATCTGACATTCTCACTGCTAAGTGGAACTGACAGAGGCTCATCAACAATAGGACATTGTTATAGTCCCTGGCAGAAATCATACCAACAGCCTTATGCGAAGTGATGACTTGCATTTACTTCCAGCACGATGAATGCAACTGGGTGTCAAGTGTTCCCAGTGTATGACTAGGGAACAGTGAGGAAGTTACTTAAAGAACTTGTGTTCTTCCTGCTTCCATCTCAGTCATCTTGGAAGTAGATTGCAAATTGTTTAAATCTTAAAATGCTGCAGAATAAATGTCTCATTATTACACTGTAGTTTGATATGGCTTGGGAAAAAAACCCTAATATGCTCCAATGATTGTTTTCAGATGTTGGTCTTTATCAGGCCCAAGATGCTGGGCAAAAGATGAAGGCAAATTGTTAGTACCACTCTGCTTGTGCTTGCCAATAATCTTTCCTCCTTCCTTCCTTCCTTCCTTCCTTTTTTTCTTTTCTTTCTTTCTTTCTTTCTTTCTTTCTTTCTTTCTTTCTTTCTTTCTTTCTTTCTTTCTTTCCTTCCTTCCTTC
>JAVJGJ010000014.1:72759658-72770659 GCA_035590215.1 Microhierax caerulescens
CTTTCTTTCTTTCTTTCTTTCTTTCTTTCTTTCTTTCCTTCCTTCCTTCCTTCCTTCCTTCCTTCCTTCCTTCCTTCATTCCTTTTTCTTTCTTCCATCCATCCTTTCTTTCTTTCTTTCTTTCTTTCTTTCTTTCTTTCTTTCTTTCTTTCTTTCTTTCTTCCTTTCTTCCTTCCTTCCTTCCTTCCTTTCTTTTCTTTCTTTTTTTCTTTTTTCTTTTCTTCCTTCCTTCCTTTTTCTTTCTTCCTTCCTTACTTCTTTTCTTTCTTTCTTTCTTTCTTTCTTTCTTTCTTTCTTTCTTTCTTTCTTTCTTTCTTTCTTTCTTTTTTATCTTTTTCTCTTTCCTTCCTTCCTGTCTTCTTTCTCCACCCACCCCACCCCTTTTTTTTTTTTTTTTTGAACCCAGTTGTATTAATGGGACTGATTGCACAACACACACTGCACTGACCTTTCACATCTAGGACGGGCATACAAGCCCTGCCTTCACTAGAGTGATGGAAAGCAATTCATATCTGAAGGCTATAAAAGGCAAAGCTGAAACGAATTGTGGCAAGTTGTAGCTGAATTCTTCTTGCGGAGAAGCAGCCATTCCTTTCCCCTTAGCCCTGCCACCTGGCTCTATTTAAATCGTCCAGAATTGGCTGTTTAATATCTGAGAGTTCCAGAGCCTGACATTGGGATGGAACTGACGTTCCATTCCCTGACGTTGGGAATGGAAGGGTTTTATTGATGCCTGCTAAAGGTGCTCTCATCAGGTGAATGGAGGTGTGCTGACAGCCCTTGGGTGTGCAAGTGAGTGACATTTGAGTCCTCCATCCAACAGTGACCTTGGAGAAAAGTTATGAAGAAATTAATGGAAGAATTTCAAAGGGTTAGGTTTTCATCCCTGTCATCTTATTTTGTAATACTCACTTAATAAATAAAGAGATAGATTTAATATTTTCCTCTCAGTGCCCTGTTGCTGTGCAGACCTGTGGACAAAAATGAGTAATGTGACATTTACTAAAAAATACTGAATGGAAGTAGGTTCCACTCCTTAAAAAGAATCATTATTGCATTGCATAACATAAAGTGCTGTAAAAACCTTAACTTAGCTAGTGAAGTATTTACCTCTTCTGCTTTCTTAGTAGGAGGTTTTGTTGTTGCTGCTTTTAACTCCACATTTACAGTGTGTATTTCTCAAATAAGGGCAGATTAAAGGACATGTCAGTAAGAGGAAAGTAAGAGCCAAAAGGACTGTCCTGAGGAAGAAGCCATCCATTTTTTATCCACCCCACTCCATCCCCCCACCCCGAATATGGAAACATCAGTGAAGGCTGTGGGTAGGAAAGAAGGGCTGAGACCACCAGGTTTGTTTTTTGCCACAGCCGTAGGTCCCATTAGAGCCCACTATGCTGGGGATCTGCACTGGCCACCTCTAAGTCCCAGGAGACTCAGAAATGCAGAACCAGTAAGTTCTTCTTCACTTCCTTAGCCTCTGTTAGGAGAAGCTTGAGATACACAAACCCAAATAAACAGCTGAGGGAGCACCTAACTGTTACCGACATTATCCTTTATTTTCTCTTGTTTTTTAGCAGTATGGTGCTGTAGGAAACACCTGCATGGGGCTCTGGTCTCTTTCTACCCAGCTGACTTTTTTCAGCCATGCACTGGCTTGGGGTCAGCTCTCGTGAGCAGGTGTTTTCCCTCAGAATAGCTTTCTTGTCTGAATCCAAGTGGATCACAAGGGCCGAACTTCACTGCCGCAGGTCATGGGTCAAACACGGCAGCACGGGGTCCCCTGGGTACCGTGCTTACCAGGTGTTTAATATTATCAGAGCTTATTTGCTGAAACTGTGATAGAGTGTTCTCAGCGATTCAAAATAAATTTAACGAGAACAGTTTTAAAAGCCCCCACATTAGAGGATGTCTGTTCAATGGACATAGAGGTTAAAGTTAATTCGATCAGGCATGTGTACTTTCCCCAAAAAGGAACATATGCACTCAGCGGCTTGGCCCCATTTGTTGCAATTTTGGGTCTCATTTCCATTTGCAAGAAAGATAACTACTTGCATATGGAAGCAATAAATATGAGAAGTCATTAACATTTCTCTAATTTAGGGGAAGAAAAAAAAAAAAGTCTTAACGAAGTAATATCTTTGCCAGGGCAGACAGAAATGTAAATTAGAGATTGGAAGGAAACCTATTAAAGAAATTGCTATGTTACTAGTCTTTTTTAATCTAATGAATTTATGAATTGCCACTTGTTAGGTCACAGACTTTGTTAATTTCCTATGTGTTTAGTTAAGCAGAGAAAGTGTGGGGCAGGAGGAGGGAGGGGTGAAAGGAAAATGCTTGTGAACAATGAACCTGAGCAAATATTTTTATACAATGTGTTAAGGCTATTAGGTTCAAAATTTTTGAATAAAACCAGCTATATTTAGAAAATCTGAAAAAGATTGGTCTGTGCATCTACTAACCAGGACAATATAAATTTCTAAAACTTTTCCTGTGATTTTTGTCACTTTCACAAACTTATGCCCTTTAAAGGTGTAAAGGGTTAAAGGGTCATGACATTTACTGAATAATTTTATTAAACCCAAGAAAATTTTTAAGGAAACAGTGTCAGCGTATGATGCCAATTTACTAGTCACACAATATGGGCAACACTATCAAAAGTTATAGCTAATCTGATATCTCTTGGGCTTTTTTTGGTCCAAAGCATGGAGAAGAATCTTCATTCTCTCTTTTCCTGTGTATCACAGAAGATAAAAAATTATGCTGCACCTTTGTTCCCCTTTTATTGCTGGTTAGGATCTGAGTCACTGCTGAAGTGCGCTAGCAAATGTTTACCTGTGAACCCACTTCGATGAATGTCAAAGTGGGATTCTCAAGTGTCTCAGTACCCAAAGGTGGGAACTTTTTCTAGCTTTTTTTGAACAGCCAGCTTTTATTATGGAGGATGTGACAGAGGAGAATAAACACCAAAAATAACAGAGCAAGCAAAGAAAAATAAAGGCCTGTTATCTTTCATATGAGTATTCAACAATGGTAGGCAAATCAGCACTCCATACAGCAGATGGCATTTTGCAATCCTGGGCTGTCAAATACACTGAAACGGTAATGGACTGGTTCTATTTCCATCGATCATTGCAGGCTTTCCCACGATACCCTGTCCTGACACACAGAGTGAATGAATGATGCCAATTCGGTGGCTTTTTAAAGTGTATGTCTTAGAGATAGTAATGCTAACAACTGCATCCGCAATTGCTCCCTAAACATTCAGCGGCATCCCCTCCCAGACAGGCAGATGAGTGAGCAGCATACTGAGCCTCCTGTATTGACTCTGCGTAGCTGCAGTTTCCTTCGTCTGTGGCGGCAACCAGATATTGAAGGCAATTTCTGAATGGGCTAGATTCTTGGTGGTTAAAGGAAATTGTTCATATAGCAACCTGTTGGTTTACCAAGTGGCTGCTTTCTCATCTTTGGGGGCTGGGGGGAATTGACTGTAACAGTAAGCCCTCTGAATGGGCCAGCAAGCATAGACTGAAAAATGTTACATGCATATATGTGTGTGCATAAGTATATACACACACACTCAGAAATTCAAACCAAACCTTGATAAGTTTTGATAAGCTCCCCGCTGCACTTTGCTTCAGAGTAAATCTGTGCTTTTG
This sequence comes from Microhierax caerulescens, assembly GCA_035590215.1. Classification (NCBI taxonomy): domain Eukaryota; kingdom Metazoa; phylum Chordata; class Aves; order Falconiformes; family Falconidae; genus Microhierax; species Microhierax caerulescens. Next base: position 72,763,315 of record JAVJGJ010000014.1, read on the forward strand.
GGTAACACTTCTGGCATCACTTAGAGGTCTCAAGTAAGAAAAAAACCAACCCAAAAAACAAAACAAAACCCCAAACCCAAAACAAAGGCAGTTTTTGTTGCATTTCTGGAATAAAAAGAAACAGAAACGAATGGAAATCTAACTAAAATGTCTGTTCTCAGGAGGCCCATGTCTGCATTCTTGAGGGTTCAGATCGTCTGGATAAACTTTGCACAAGTATCTGAGTTTTTGGTAGGTCTTTAAACTGAACCTCTGAACCTTCTGAGGCCCACAGGCGGCAAGCCACTTTTGTGTTGCTGTGGGATTGGACTCAGTTTGCTTTTCTTTGGGCCCTTGATACTGAAAATATTTACCAGGTAGTTAGTAGAACTCAGTGAGAGAAGTCATGAGCCTGTCTTCTCTGTTTCATTGGCCACCACAAGGGAAAAGTTTCTGCTAATGAATTAGTCATCAAGGGATGAAATAGGAGTTGTTTTGTGGCTCAGATACAAGTCTAGGCCTAAAAAGATCTACCCTCTGTTCCAGGTCCTGCTACTGACTTCCTATGGCATTTAAACAAGCTTCTCTGAACCCCAGAGATGTGTTTGCTAAGGAGGGATGTCTGTGTTACAAGAATAAACTTGATATTTGTCAGAGAGTATGGAAATGAGCACATCAGAAGGCCTAGAAATCTGCTAAGTAATTCCAGAAGGATGAGTAGACTAGTGTGGTTTTAGTTGGCTAGTCTCAGGTACAATCCAAGAAGGAAATTCTTAGGAAGCCTAATGGACTTCAGTTACTACTTTGTTTGGTGCTCAGTAATATTTAAAACAGCTTGGATTTTAAACCACATGAAAAATATGCCACCCTGCTGTTCCCACAGGCGTGAGCCAACAACTCAAGAAACTACATCTAACTCCTGTGCCAGTAATGCATTTATTATTTATGTTTTCAATTACATTTCCATACCAACCTCCATGTGTAAAACTGAAAAATTTAAGCATACCCCCCCAAAGAATTATCCATGTTTTTCTTACAGCAGGCACTGTATCTTTGAAAAGGACACCATTCCCCTTGACCTCAGTGGCATAATTCCCTCTGAAATTTGTGTGACTCAGGATGGGAGTCCTTTTCCCCTCTTCAAAATAAGTACACGACAGAAAAATCTTCTGAAGCTGTATAAAGTCACAGGCTCAGCTGGTGCTGTAGTGTTATTGAGCAGCTTGGGGCAGATGACTATTAACACAAGCATCAGAGCTGATTTGATTTGATGTCCTGGAAATAATCTAAATATAACTGTTTAAATAAGAAAGGAAGTGAATCCTAGATTATCGATATTTATGAAAATGTCCTGGGCTTTGATAACATTGAAAGATTTCAGTGACCAAATACTGGAAATTTGACAGCCAGCTCATTCATGTAACTTAGCAGACATCAATAACAACAACAACAAAAAAAAACCCTTAACTTCAGTGTCCTACATGATCCTATGTTAGATGATTTCTAAGGAAGCTGAGACAAAGGCACAATGGAAAAGCCTTTGTGGTCTTTTATATCACATCCTAAAAATATTAGTGGACCATTATGACAGCTATCAGAATATTTTTGTGTTTTCTTCTCTGGGCTTCAGGATGAGCGACCCTCCAACAGTCTAGTTTTAAAGGTCAGATCTACCTATTGTAAGTAAACAGAATTTTGATGTATTAGTTAGATTTCAAGCATTGAACTCAGCAAAACCTGTCATTCATCACCTATCCTCCTACTCTGAAAGTAACTTATATTCCATATATTTCATATAAGAAAACATCTGTTGCACATATGCTAAAGTACATGTGACATTATGCCGATGCATTTAAAATATTGTAAAATTACTTTGTTCTATGTTATATTTTGAAGTATTTCATGGCACAGTGTAGATTATAAAATGTAAGAATATATCACAATGCTGGTGTCATGCTGCATGTATTAAGTAACAGGAACACTGATTACTTTTGTAGTATTTTATGTGTATTCTCACTGATTGTGTCTTTTCCATTTGTTGCCTCTCTAGTACCCTACAAAAGATATGAGTGATTTTTATCTTTTCTTTCCATATCAAAGATTGCTAATACTATGTTTCTGTGCTGTGATGCATTAGCACTGAAAAATAGTCTCAGTATGGAAACAAAAAAAATCCCAAACCCCTGGGAGGTTGATAGTGCAAAAAGATAGGAGAATGGATAAATTCCTTTTCACACTTCTCTGCAATACAAATACATAAAAATTTCTTTGGAGGATTGATACTTGAATCTGTACTGTTTACAGACCTCTAGGCACTTGCTATCTGTTTGATTTCTGACTTGAGCATCGTTTTACAAACAGAAGCATTGTACAGTTGCAGGATTCCAAGCACCAGTTAATTTAAAAGCTATTAAAATAATTTATGAAGACCTACTTATTGATATGAATTAAAGTGTTTTGGCAAATGCATTTACTGAAGAAAGGAATGTGGAAAAATGGAGATGGAGAGCACCTATTACAAATTTGAGACAGACACTTTCAACAGCCTATAGCTACTGTGAGAAATTGGTCCTATCTTCTTTTAAGCCATCATCTTAAAATGACTGTTTCTAAAACAAGATCAAAAACAAGATCCAGACTACACCTAGTAATTATTTGAGGTGAACTAAACTGTTGTGGATTAATGTGAGGCATTTAATCACTGGTCCAAATCCAGTGCTCCAAAAAAGAACCTTTATGCTTCTTGCTGCTTATAACTCCATCTAATGTGCCTTTTGTCCCTTAGCTGTGGTCTTTATATGTTCAGTTGACTAAATACAAGTGCCTAGTGCTATTTGTGATGTACTAATATATGCAAGAAATCCACATGGCTGGCAGAAGCATCACATGAACCTTGGGACACCTGTGCTCCCTGGAGCTGCAGATGGAAGCCAGGTGTGGTAAGCTAGGGCATCTCAAGGGACAGTAGAAAGACATCTGTATTTAGGCAACTGAATCAAACCTGCTCTGAAAGTTCAAAGGTCTCCTAAGAGCCCTGTGTCTTATCTGCAAGTTCTAAGCAGACTTTATGAATACTCTGTGGTGTCTGATATTGTGGCCAGCAACAACATTTGGTAACCCAGATCTTGGCCTCTGGAAATACTCCAAGGATTAACAGTGTTAAATTCATTAAAAACAAAAATAAAATTTGTTCTTCTAGAAAGGATTTTCTTTTGAAACTCCCTCATGCAATGCTAGCACTCACCCTAAAGTGGACCTCTATTTTTCATCAATTAAAACCCCCTCTAGATTTCTTTGCACCTAAACTTAGGTGCCTGTTGCCACCTAAGATGCCTTATAGTAACTAAAACACCTGCATAAGGCTGTCAGAGGTGGCACGGGATCCATGTACCACTGGAGACCCATGCATTACTGGAATGACAACTGATGTGCATATTGTGAGGGGTACAGTATATGGGTTGACAACAACCATGTCAAAAGGAATTGGGTAAGCAATGCATTGAGAACATTTATTGTATTGATAATCCTCTTTGACTACAATGTGAGTGCAGGTACTATTCTAAGGAAGGCTGCATTTAAAGAACTGTTCCAGATGGACTCCTTCCCCAAGTTCCCTCCACTGTCGGGGAGTTCTGTCTAGGCACAAGAATTTGCTGATCTTCATGCTGCTGTCAGCATTTTGCCACAAGGTTCAGTCCTGAAAATATTGGTACTCTGGCCATCACAAAGATATTTTAACTATGGGATTAGCTTTAAACATCCAAAATCATCAGTATTGTTCAGCACTTTGCAGGAAAGAACCTGCAAAACTGGTTTTGTCTTCTTTCATGTACAGAGTGCCAGGCTTATTTCTGATATCACACAGATGAGGTGACAGAACAAAAATAATCTTCTTGCATCAGCTGAGGTGGTTCAGTAACTACAAAAAGTTGGGATTTGATTCGAGAAATCTTATTGTCCAACTTCAGTAAGTGAAGGAGTTTCTAACAGTCTGAAACAAATAACTAGTAAATTGCCCCCAACACAGTAAGGAGTGCAACTCATTCCAGTGCTATTTTATGTTTTGATGGTACATAACAACATTAATAGCCTTCTATGTGGGGACTTTTTCTCCCTTTCTGGTCATTCATTAGTGACTGTACTCTTACAGATAGTTGTATAGTATTTATGTATGTTTCCATGGACCCATTTGCTGTCAATTGATTTCACATTCAGACCATACGTAATGACCCATTTATTAGATCTAAAGTTTCCTTATGTGCATGGACTACCTGTATCGATAACATTAGCCTTGAACAACCTCGGTTAGTCCTGTTCAGGGCCATGAGCTTTTAAGTTATATGCTCAATTCTTAGCAATGTTCAACTGTCAAGTTTTCAGTCAGTTCTAATTAGTCTCAGGTTAAAAAAAAAAAAAAAAAAAAAAGTCATTGCAACAAAAAACAGTACCCAACAGTAGTGACAAATTCTTAGAGGCCATGGTTTCTTCTTTGTCACACGCTCAGACAAACATTTCTGTGTCATTGCTACTTGAGCATTTTACAATGTCTGAAATGCTTCTAAATATGAATTACATATCTGAAAATTATTAATGGCATTCTTGGCATTCCATTAATGTTATTTATTATTTATTGTGTGTGAGACGGAACTGCCTAGAGGCCTTTGCAAAGGATCAAGGGCCCGTTGAGCTAATCTCTTGCTAGGCATATCAATCCAGATGGATGAGCAAATGCAGGAGCACATGGCAGACAGCAAAACCTGTTTGTCAGCTGAGCATTCCAGCCTGCAAAATACAGCCATAGCACAGAGGCAGTGGCACAGTTTGTGCTAACTGGCACCATCAGCTGTCACAGCTGAAAGGACACAGACTGAGCAAAATCAGTCTGGTTTTAGGCTTATTTACTATGAATCGCCTCATCTGTTCTTTGCCCTGAACGATCATGTTTTCTAAAACAGGCTTCAAAGGTAGGAGAAAATGTATGGCTCAGTTTTGAACCTGTGATATGGAATCAGTGTGTGGCTGAGGAGCACAACCAGACTGGGAAATGGGACAGTAACCCTTTGTACTGTATTATTAAGCATCACCTTATGGACCTTAGTGGATCAACTTGGACCAATGTGGAAACCAATACTAGTGCTGCATTGCACCTATTCTGTGTATCGAGTAGACTGCCTCTGGAATAGGTGGCATTAAAAACACCTGTTCAGGTCTCCACCATCAGAAACTCCTTCCACTTGCCATTGATAATGTATTCACTGGTCTTTCTACTTCCTAACCTTCCTTCTATACCTCCTCCCTTCTGCACTATCAGGAAGAAAAGGACCCAGTGATTTGGGCCTACTAAGTGACCAGGAAGAGCAGGGTTAATGACTTGTTCTGTTGCAGGTTGCCACCATGAGCCTGGGTCACTTGTAAGTGTTTTCTTATTCTTTTTTCCCTGTGTATTTTATAGAAGATGATGTTGCCTTCCTCGGGGTCATGAGGATTCATGAACTTCTTATTGATAGGTGGTCTCTACTTTGCATCTGCTGGTCTCCCACATCACTTTTTTTTTTAGCTAAATTTGCTTTATGATGTCAGGAGAAAGAAGGGCAGGGAGGCTGGTGATGAAAGGTGCCAGGAGTTCAAGGGTGATGGCAGGGCTGCCATGTGAGGCTTGTGCTGACAGCCGCAGTCTTTTATTAACCAGCACAGTTTCTCCCTTTAGGTTGCTCCTGCTCAAAGACCTCTGAAAGCAGCCCAGAAAATACAACTAAAATCAGGAAATTTCCAAATGGCAACAAGGCCCAATAGCCAAATAAAATAAATGAGCTGGCCTAGGAAATCCTTGTAACTTGCCACCCAACAACAATAAACCAACCCTAAAACACACAAACTAGAAAGGAAACAAAGAAGCCTTTTAATTATTTACAGTAGGCTTATTGTGGCTAAGTAAACATTGGCCAAGGACTTATAAAGTTAGTCTCAGTAAAGTGGACTTACGCAGTTGAATATAGCCTGTACATTTCACACAGCAGCTTTTTTAACCAGTTCCAGCCTAGCATAAATAAAACCTATCTCCCAGCAAAGGGGCTATTAACTTGGGAGACAGTTTTGCACTTACCGGTTTCAGTGCAGTCATTTTATAACTAGATAAACTTATTATCAATTTTTGTCTTCAGGTGGGTAATCGTGGAGAGACAGAAATAGTGTTCTGGCAGAAGAAAGCCTCCTGGGCTGGGGACAAGGTAGTCCCAGTGCACCCAGAGGCTTCTCCTAAGTCCCTGGTTTACGCTCTTTTGAGTCTCTGCCTCCACCTGGGAATGCCTTGGGTAGCATGTCCCATCCAGAGGATGAGGTGCATGTGAGACCTAATGTCTCTGGCATGCTGTGTGTAGGTGAGGGGTGCTGGGGCCTGGTGGAGCTGGGAGGGAGACAGCAAGCTCAAGATTGTCCAGCAGTCCTGCCCACAACTAATATCTAGTAAACAAGCAAGTGAAGAAAGGAAGGAATTTCAAATGTATGTACTCATATTAAGGAAGAATCACAATAAAACAGCTCTCAAACTAAGATTTGTGTGTGGTGGAATTAATGACATTTAGATAATTTTTTCTGTGGATTTAAGTATGAAGGCCCTTGAAACCCCTCAGTATCATGTATGGCTTCACCCCATTCCCCCTTTCCTTCCAATTACCCTCCCTCTGTCACCAAATCCCTCAGTTCTCTCCTACCTCCCCCAGCCTCAACCAACGTGGCACTGTGGCCCCCCACCACGCGCTCACAATCCTGTGGTAAAAGGCACGACATAACATGGTGATCTGAGTTCCCGTTAACACCTTTCCTTCAGTGATGCATTACTTAATCGCTCTCTCCTCCACCCAGTCCCCAGGTCTTATGAGATTTTACCATCCCTGAGACCTCCACCACTTCTGGAAAATGGTTGAAGTTGACTACAAGATAAAAAAAAGTATTAGGAGGAGACCAGCAGACAGAAAGGCATAAACTTTTATGAAATCAGGTTACACCTGGAAGGAAGCTCACAAATCAAATGTATGCATTCTACTGGTGACTAAAATTATAGACAAGTAAATTACTTTTAGTCAATCCACACCGGACAACAAAACCAGCAGCAAATCCCACCTCACTTGTAAACAAAGTCTTTCCCATCAGTGCTAACAGATGATTTTTATGACAGATATAAAAGTACGACAGACATGAAGTACCAGGAAATGCTTGGTCAAGGCCTGATCCTCCTAGTCCTCCTTAGGCAAGATGAAGCTGTGATTACAGTGTTTCTGAATATTTGGTTTTGGCTTTGCCCAAAGTTTTAGAAAGCAGTATAAGGTGTTATCACTCAACAAACTCCTTGTTATTTTCATGTGTAAGG
>JAVJGJ010000014.1:72787342-72800685 GCA_035590215.1 Microhierax caerulescens
CAAGGGCTTTTTCCAGCTCTGTCCTGACACACAGCTTCTTGGCAGACCAGAAAAGTCTTCTTTTGCCTGTGGTTTGCCTAAGATGTTTTGCTGCTGAGCCTCTTTGGCAACTGTGGTGAGAGACACCTTCTGTGCACCACCTTCTGCTCTCTCTGTCCGGCAGAAGGACTGGACCGGCAGGGAGTGGGGAGTTAATGGGAATCCTATCCTGTCCAGCTCCACCTGAAGGACTTCCACGTCTGTAGAAGACACTTTTCCTTCATTTTGCTACTTGTCTGAAGAGGTTATGCAGCTTTCCAAGGAGAAATGTCAAAGATGAGATTTCTGCAGGTAACCTGGGAACTTAAAATTTGCTATGAATCCTGGGCTTACTAAGCACTAATCACTCTCTGGTGTCAAATGGGTTTCTCTTGGTCTTAAAAAAATGGACCTTCCCCCCTTTTCTATGTTGAATTCTGATGAGATTTCTCCTTTTCTGTGTATCAATTGTGATTATTTGAATTTGGGTTTTTTTAGAATGGATTTCCTGAATAATTATCAGTTTGGGGTATGAACATGCCAGTGATTTTTCTAACCTGTGGCTAGCAAATGGCCAATACCTAGATCTTTCTTTTAATCTTGGTGATATAAACACAAGTACATTTATCCTCACTTTTTTTGGTTTTTCAGTCTCATGTGGATCTCAGAACTGGAAGCTTATCTCACTAATTGGTCTTTTACTTTCTGCTATAACAAAATGTTTTTTTCTTTCACAGCTGCTGCTGGTATGATGTATTCAGTTTATGTTATCATGCTCACTTGTATTGATTACAAATATGTAGCTAAAAAAGTAAAAGTAGCTATTCATAAAACCAAAGGGGAAATTATGTTCCTTTCCTGTAAAAGTTCCAAGATGTTGGGAAATTTCCTGTTTCCATTCCAAAACTTTTCAGAATGATTCTATGAAAACTTAGAACACATCACACCAGAGCAACTGCTCTTTGAACAGTCCAGTAATTGCTAAGGAGACCTATGGCTGAGCTCCTGCTCCTGCCTAGCCAGAGTAGTTCTTTGTGTTGGGTCTGCTGAAGTTTGTACAAAGTAGTACCACTAAAACTGGTTTTGAACCTGGCTCATCTATATATATCCTAGACAAAATTTTGAAGAGTAGATGTAATTGTGTAAAGGTGTACAGAAGGTACCAGAAAATTTTAGACAGCAGAGCACTAGAATATGGGCCATGATTCTGTCCTCTTCTCTGCCAGTGCAGATGTATTGGCTTCAAGGGAATAAATGTGTGTATATCTATATCTATATATGTATATGTACATCTATATCAGGGTCTTTGAAGTTCCAGCTCTCCTAAGACACAGACTGTATCAGATAAAGACAGGTGAATTATTACAAACTATTTCAAAGTTATGGGTCATTAGCTGTCTTGTTCTTCAGACAAAATTATTACTACTCAAAAGGAAAAAGAGAATTTAAAGGCAAGGTATCCTGCAGCATGGTTTATTTGAAAAGAAAAAGAAGAACATCAGATACTAAACCAACTAATTTTGTAATAGTCATTAAAGATTTTGAAAGAATGACAATGTCTAGAAAGGAAGGCCAGCTTACTTTTCCAATTTATTCAGATAAACAGGTCAAAAAAATGGATGAAAATTCACCTCTAGGGATTGTGGTAAGAACAATGAAGCTCTCAGAGATATGCTTTCTTATGCCACACAATGAAATAGAGAGGAATAGGCACTCTGAGGTCACTGGTCATCTGACCGGTTCCAGACACTGGAAGAGAATGAAGTCCCTGATTTTTTCTGTTGACTATACAGGACCCTGGAGTAACTAACTGAGATGAAGACATCTGGATTGTTTTCATTCGGTCAGGTAAACCTTCACCATTAGGAATGATTTAACTATGTGTTAGTTGTTCAGGTTAACAAGTGCTCTCTCATGCTTCAGAGGTGTTAGAAAATACAGCAGGACCATAATTATTCATTTAAAATGTGCTGACTTCTGTAACGTGATGCTCTAATCGCTGTGGAATTTGAATTATCTATAAATGTTGTCTTTTCATGCTCAACTTGAATTAATTAAGATTGTTTCTGTGAGTTATGTTTGTTACTGGTGTGTAAGAAGGGAGCTGTGGAAAGATTTGATCTTAAAAAACAGTTCTTCAGATGTGTATTGACCAACTTCTGTTGGCTGCTGTAAAGCTACAGGAATTGACATTCCACTTCTGTTGGCTCAGTCAAGAAATGTGTATCCTGAATTACTATGGAAATGAACTAAGAAACTTCGGTATTGTTGATCTCCCCCCCTTTTTTTTTTTTTCTTGGAGAAAATAATGGTTCAAAATTAAATAATTGAACCATTATAGTAATTTAAAAAAAAAATAAAAATCCTACTATTTACCACTCTATGAGATTAACTACTTTCCCATGCAAAATAATGGTACCAATATTAAGGGAATGAACTTCCAAAGTATCTAAGCTCAATCCTGTGAACACTTATGCGCATCAGACTTGATTGTTCTTGCTGACAGAATTATATAATGAATAGATGAAAGGAATGCAGCAGAGGTCATATGTTTGGAATTCAGCACAGCATATGTTCTTGTGCCTCATGACATATTACAATGAAAAGTTATTTACAGTATCGCTATAAAAGAAACTGTAGCACATAAGAATTAGATACCATTCCTTTAATTATTCTTTACCCTGCCTCATGGGTTTCCCTCTTTTCTATTGTTTAGTTTTGTACATTTGCACAAATTACTGAGCAAGGTTTCTAGAATTTAGATGTCATACTTTAATATATCCCTAATATCATGTTGAATAGAGAGCAAAGGCACAAACCCAATGTTTTCCTGTTGTCTAAGAAGATTTAGGAGACTCTCAGGACTCCCAGTGATCCAATCACTCTACAGATTGTAGAGTGGAGAAAGGATATTTCTAATTTTTCTTTGACTGATCTGTGTTTCTTTCAGTCTTGAAAATTGCTAGTTCTTTAGAATTTGAAGTATCTTTTAAAAATATTTAGCATGAAAAAATGATATTTTTCTATCTCATTGGAAAATAATTTTTATAAAAAGCTAAAAATTTGTTAGTGTTGCCAAATGCACTGTTTTGTTTTTTTCCTATATTCTTGTCTTTCAGTTCTTTGGTTATCTTTGGAAATTGAATTTAAAAATCAGAGAATTTAAAATGAAACACTATGATTTTTTTAGAAATTACTTCAAATAAAAATTTTCAGTCAATTTACATTCTTATTTCAATAGTATTTCTGAGGTTGGAATTCATTTACAGCCTATGAGGTCACATGTTCAGTAACTTTACTGGATCAGACCAAGGTCCACCAAGCCCATCATCCTTTTCAACACACAACCTATAACAAATGTCTAGGGATGAATCCAAGAACAAAAGTGATATAGTTTTTCAAAATATCCTCTTATTCTTCCTTAGTGATTTATGACTCTGGGACTTCCTCAGGCAGAGGCAATGTCTTTGTATTCAGAATTTTATCTCCAACTTTCATCACAGGGTTATCATAGATAGAAGTATATGGAGATCACTAATCATGTAGTGAAAATTTAAAGAACGAGGATCTTATTTTTCAGTGTTTCCTATGACTGCATCAAGAAATTAAGATAATAATGTTTTAGAAATATTTATTAATTTTTAAAAAAGCTCACATTTGTTTTCATCTGGGTAAATATTTCTGTTCCCATGTGTAGTTATCTCCATGTCATGAAGTCTTTCACTCAGGAGGGAGTGAATATGTGAGCCCTCTATATAATAAGATGTCACTGCTTTCAGATGTATGTCAACTGACAGTCTGATTAGACTACTGGTCACAGTTCTTTTTTGGTTTTAATTAGCCCATAGATATCTTACTCAGGAATTGTAAAACTTTACCAATTTTTTTCAGTTCTGAGGCAGATAAATACTAAGAAAATTTCTCTTATGCCGAAAATCAAACAGGCAATTGTAGAGTCTGATTAAAACCTCTGTAAGTGTCAGGTAAAATGTAAGGGCCTTTCAGATTTTTATTATCTACTGGACTATTTTGTCAGCTGGTATAAATCAGTCAGCTTCAATTTATGTTAATAGAACTAGTCTGACTTGTGCCTGTTGAGGAACTGACTCTTTCAGCTCCAGCATATGTATGTTAAGTATCTACGTTAAGTCAATCAAAAATTTTTCTGTGACAAATGATGAAGATATGATAGGAACTAGATGACAGGGAGTTGTGTTATATAGTGTATTTTAAAATTCAAGGTCAAAGGTGTATATCCTGTTCAAATCACAGTGACTGAGTTTTGAACATCTAGACATTTCCTTTAGAATAGGTGATAAAAAATTAAAAAAAAAATAAAATTGGTAAAAAAATGAAATAATTTGAAGCTGTATGGCCATCTGTACACTGTTTGATTGCCTACTTGAGCTGTCACAAGGAAGTGATAGCTCACTGCATTTTATGTGAAAAAGTTGTCACATAAAAATGTCATTCCAATGTCTAGGCCTGTCATCACTCCCAGTGAAGAGACCAAGGTCTAAATGGATCACAGAAGATAAACTGCACATCTCTGAAACATGTTCTCATAGGCCAGAGTTAAAATCCGTTGGTTACATGAATGAAGATAGTCTGAAAGATGTTCATTTAGCTATTTAACTGTTTAGCATGAGAATCATCCCACTTGACTGTGGTTTTCTCTTAGGATCTTGTCCTGTGTTTTCAGAAGTGTGTTCTCTTTAAAGTCATTTATGACACCTGCCTGGGGAGTGATCAGTTTTTATGACAGGTTGAATCTTCCTCTAGTGGATTTTTTTGTTTCTCCTTGAATACAGGAGTCTGGAGGAGTGCCCTAGGCTGTCCACTCATTGTTTTGTAAAATAGGTGGTTAAAACCTGGACATAGAGAACAGAAGATGGGGTCCTAGGCAGGACCCATCATGGTAGTGGACAGAACACATCTTCTGGCCATGAGGGTGTTGTAAACATATAACCATCTTGGGTAAAAGCAGTCACTGCCGCAATTCTGGAGACCAGCCACAGCTCACATGCAAAAGTCAGTAGGCAAAAGACATTTTGGGCTTTATGGGTAGTCTATCCAGCCAAAACAAGGGCAGCATTAAGGTCCAGTTTCAGCTTCCAGATTTGAGAGCATATTCTGGATCAGTGTGTGAAAAACAGAACCTTGAGGAAAAACAACACAGTCTGTAGTACCAGCAGTCCCATGGTTCTACGTTGCGGGCTAGGTGAGATGTGGAACTAGATTCCCTCTGAGCCCCAACTGGTTCTGATGCCATTACTGCAACAAAGGGAACTGACATATTTCTAGTTCACTGGCATTATAATAAATAAATAAATAAATAAATAAATAAATAAAATTAAAGGTATCTACAGTTGGAAATAAAAGGATATAGCAATTGTACTGTGGGAAGAGTGAGAGCAGTTCATTAACAGCAGTTGTTATGAGGAGCATGTGAAAATTTTTTAATGCTATTTTCTTCTCCTGGGCAAAAGGATCTACTAGCACCTCCCATGACATTCCCCATTCTCCGTTAGCAGCATTCCAAATGGGTTAAATGTTTATATGGATGGTAATAGTTTACTGCTAGATTCTAAATATGTTACATAAAACATGTGTTCTGATTTTCAGTTGATCATGCTGTACCAGAGGGGAGGAAATGCAATTAAAATAAAAACGACACACTAACTGGTATTTCTGAAGGCAGTTTTTAGAATTTAAATTGTGACCTCAGTGTAGACCATAAATATAAAATTCATATGTGCTCTGCTTCCTGCATATAATTACCTATCACAAGGTTCATAGTTTAAATGAAATTCTTTATGAAGCAAGAAATAGTATAATAGTGTTTTCTGGCTTAGTGCCCTACAGGATACATCAAGCGAAGATACTTTTTCTAATTTTAAAGAGAAATAAAAACATGTGGAACATATGCACTTTTGATGCTGTAATCCTATCAGAATATGTTTGTTTTTATTAAATTTTCCTCATTGAATGCTTCCTTTTCTGAGTGCATTCAGGGGGTGACACTATGTTCCGCAAGAGTTTAATAGTTACGCGAGCAGTCTGAAGGATCTTTCAGATTCTTTTCTTTCTCCCTGTTTATAAGTACTCGAAGCCTGCAGTCTGCCTATGGTAACATTTCCTCTCATCTTGGCATGAAGCCTGAACAAACAGGGTTTGGATAGGTGAATTGTGTGGGCGTTGAGGGTGAACAGGGAAAAAGAATTAATCCTGCTGGACTGTAGATGGGCAACGTAATTTCACCTAATGCCACCTTTAGGCTCTGTCCCGCCATGCAGTAGGTTAGAACCATGGTATGTGCACAGACACGGATTCATCCTTCTATTCCAAGTCATCACCTTATGAGTGTTCATCTCTGCATGTCTGTGGCTCTGCATCTTTGAATGCCAGCTCTGGGGACACTTTACTGCTTTACCCCTAGTGCAGAATGTCAAAGATGTCCATGTACCAGCTAATACCACTTGAAATAATAATTTCTTCTAATGTATTTATATAACATTTTAATAATATGCTTATTTATACATTTATATAATATTTATAACTAATGAAGTTATGGGTGAACTCCAGGTTTATCTTCCTCTTTTTTTTAGATAAATGGGTTAAACTGGTCAGTGTAGTTGACTATTCACATCAATCACTTCCATCCTGAAGAGCTCCCCTATATTTTCATATTTCAGGACTTCCCACGAGGCATCGAATCACCAATGGGCATGTGACATAAATGTCCTTGTTGATCTTGGTCACTAAGGACGTTCATTTTTTGTTATATTATGTGCTCTTTGCTACATTGGTCCTTGCTTTCAAGGTTCCATAGCTTCTTTCACTTAAGCACCCGAAAGTGCTTTGGTGGCTCCTATAGTCTTCATTCTGAAAGCAGGGCACTCAAATTTAAAATATTTACAGATCATAAGGGGTAGTTCTTTCAAATGATTTTTTGCATTCTGCCACAGGTTGCTGTTTGTGTTCTCACTATGTATACAAACATGTTAGAAAAAAAAATGTTGAAAAAAAGATTTTCTCTACATCTTCGTCATGAAACTTGATCTTTAAAAATCTTCAAATGTGTATGAAGAAAAGTGCAGCTACATTTTTATAAAAATACTTATTTGAATAGATGCATATGACTCCATTAAAGGCATTAAAGAATCAACAAAACAACAGTATGTGATAAGCAACAAAATCCTAAATATATTAAATACTATTTGTGCTCTCAGAATGATTATGAAGTTCCACACATATTTTGTTTAAAATCCCTTCAGTTACAATGGCACCTTGTTCAATGTAATCTTATTCACATGTATTCTAAAGCTGTGGTGATCTGTTTTGTGGTGCATGCTCAAGGATGTCAGTAGCTATTACGTGCACATGACCACGCAAGAAAATGTGGCAGGTAAAGGGAAACATGAGACGTATGTAGAGATGGCAGCCTACAAAGATGGCAGTGACAGATGTTCTTGTTGCAGTAATCTGATCATGGCAGAATGACGACAGTAAAAAAAAAACAAAACAGGGAGAAAAATGTTTAGGGAGCACAGAAATACTGGCAATTCTACTATAAGTAGAACAAATAAAGTTTAAGATAGGCTTCAGGGCTCAGTTCAGTTGCCTAAATATATTTGTCCAATGCCACTGAAGACCACTGCTGTTATAGCCTATGAAGATCTAGTCAATAAAGCCAAAGGAGTCTGAAGATGCATTCAGCTCAGTCTAAAGAGACTCCAGCGGAGGTCAGCTGCATGACATTCCAGACTGTGGAGGGAAGGCACTAGATCTTTATTGACTGTCTTCATTGACAAGGGCTTAGAAATCTTCCTTGTATGTAGAGACCTACATCTGGACACAAACTTTGTGGACTCTTCAGTTTGGAGTTGTCTTTTTTTGGTTTGTTGTTTTTTTTTTTTTAATATGAATTAGTTCCTTGTGGTTGCGCTTTCTAGTATCTAATAAAGTACAGCCCCCTGATCAAATTACAAGCTCATCTCCTGTGGTTTCAATATTGTAATATCTTTCTCCTGTGCACGTTCAGTTTTCTGATTCATCCTATAACTTTTCCCCAAGCAGGGATACTGCTAAGGGATCTCTGCTATCTGACTACTTATATTAAGAATGTGTGTAGATATGTAGTGTCTTTAAAAGTATTACTCCCTGTCAAGGAGGTTGAAACTGGGCAATAGATTTAGGAGTTACTGGTAGAGGGGGTGGGAAATCAAACAGAGAAACAGTATGATAACATAAAATACAAAATGTATTCTCACTTCTTGATAACTCTTATGCCACTTATATTTAGACACAGAAACAGTTTTGTGAGTTAACCTGCCCTTTCCTTTTCCAGTGCAGATTTTGACAGTACTGTATGCGTGTAGAGAGGACCTCATTTCATGGGCGGTGTTTCCCTATTACACTGACCTACATTTAACCTTTCTAGAAGGAAAATCTTTTGCTTTTTTTGATGCTTGTACATTTCAGATGCTGTAGTTGTTGATAGTAGTTGCACAGTTATTCTATTCGTTTGGTTCTTCTAATCTGTCTTTGTAAGAGTTGGCACCTCTGTGGCCACCTGTGCACATTTTGTAGATTTTGCTAAATTTCTTCCAGTTTTTCACTAGTGTGAACAGTGTATTACCATCATTCGACAAAGATGCATGTGGCATAAGAGTGTTACATTAATATATGCATGTATCCACTTGTAGATTGTATGTCTTTTAGTAACATCAATGAGATTGCTTCTCATTTTCCAGAAGCAGATGCAGGTACCACCTTGTTCTTGTGTGCCAGCGTAATTTGTAAAAAAGATTGCCAGTCAAAGTTAGAGCATCATGAATAGATAATTACTCCGGATCAGAGCATCTTCTGGACATAAAAGTAGCATCAAACCATATACTCTTTACTTTTTGTGTTTTTATTGGTAGCCATTATCACATTTGAACAGAAGAGTTGTGTTTATCTCCTTCAGTGCTCAATGAAATCATGTTGCTTACTACTTATTGAAGAAGTAAATCTTTCTCTTACCTTTGCCCCTCTGCTTGATGGATTGTTTAGAGAAATAAAGCTGTTCTCTTCACCAAAATTGGCTTGCCTGAGTCTCAGCTTATTCTTTTGTATATTAGATATGTGCCTTTTTCTTTTCAAATGCGAGAACTAAAGGAAGGTGCTGCTTCTGTTATTCTTCTGCTCTAGGGTCCTTTTAAAGTTTTTATTTGGGTTAAGCACATTTGAGATTAATCAGTCCACAGAAGACAGGGCAGGTACCCATCATGACAGACTGTTGCCATCAGTTTTCATTTCAGCCCTTCAGATACCTGTATAAAACACTCTAGCAAGATTCAAGCTCAACTATATAGCACTGTATTTTTGCTGTCCGGCTCACATTTTTGTCCTGAATCCTTGCACTGTTTTCAAGTGTTTGAGTGATGCAAAGTTGCTTACATTTGGGTAACTTCTGTCCAGAGGGGACGTTAATAAAGACAAACATTCTTCATTCAGCGAATGTAATAATGTCTGGAAGTCTCCACGTGTTGTGGAGTGATCCCAGGCTTTCCAGCCATGGAGGTATCAGTTGAAAAACCCCTTATCTCCCACAGGGAGGAAACCTGGTATCCATTTACGTGTTCTTTGTAGTTGATAAAAAGATTACAAATGGCCAGTTAATATTTCAAGATTATTCTAAATTACTGATTAGCATGGTAAATTTCAAAACATTAAAACAAATGAAGACATGCTTTTTAAATATATTTCCTTTAATACTCAGAGCTTCTAGGGCAGTTAGTTATAAAAGGCCAAAGGTCAACCGATTGGTTCCAGTCTGGAAATTTAGATGAGGGGAGTTCTTTAGGGCTCCTGCTTTGGATCAGGAACAATTTGAAAGAGCAACAAGCTGGCTCCCTTGCTTCCCACCCACCACCACCCCCTTGCCCTCCACCCCAGAAATGGATTAATTTCTTGCTTGAAGAAGTGGCAATAATTATACAGGAGGTCCTTGCTCCCTACCATGTGGTAATTTGCATCCATAATGTTTTGATTTGTCTCTTCTTATTTCTGGGAAAAGATATAATAGCAGGGTTTAGTACTGAGATTCAGAATCATTAAGACTTCATTAAATATATACTAAAGCACATTTACTAGTATGTGATGTAATTTCATCATAAATAATGAAAAACTAAATGACAGCTGTCAAAAAATATTTCTTATTCTGTTCATTTATTTTTTTTCATTGTAGGCCTAAAACCTCTAATAACTACAGAGGAATTTCTGTGTAATTCTATAACATAGATATGCAATAGTCCTCGTTAACCCTGATGGTAAATAATGTGGGTGTTTTTCCAATACTGAGCATTCATATCCCAAATTCATATACAAATAGCTTTCATTCACATAAGGAATTGAATTTTGTCATGCAACCTGTTGTGGTTTTTCAATTTTGAGTTTTTTGTAATTTTGCTAAGCAGTTCCATGTCTGTTTAGTTCATTAAAATGAGCACTTTAGATGTGAAATGGGATCAAGAAGAAAGACCCTGACCATCCTACTTAGATGTTATTCAATAAAGAATTAGCCTATCGTCTCTACAGCAATTGCTGACCCTTTCACCTCCTTTATTCTGTTGCTTCTCCAGCCTTCCAGGACAATATTCCAGCTGACAGGCAAATAACACATCATGTTGCTGAAGTTCCTATTTAATCTCTATCTGTTGACCCTGTTGGCAAGTAATATCATCCATCTCCACCCTAAATCTAAATTATTTCTAACTAATTGCTCCCTTTATGTCTTCTCTTCTTCTTGCTCGTTCGCTGGCAAGGATCTGTTTGAATGTATTGATCACCTTTTCTCAGCCGTGGGATAGAGGGCATGCCACAGGCACTAACTTGCTTAACCCCGAGCAACAAGGGCACTTTAACACTGTAAGGAGCCAGGTCCTTCCTCCCTTCTTCTCTGCCCCTCCAAACTTGGACTGAAATGCAGCAGCACAGCTTCTTTGTCCTGAATCTCTGCCTATCTCCTGCACGACTTTCAAAGGAGTTTATTATTATTACAGTGCTTGTTGTCAGAGCCCCTTCTTCTGTCTCTTGAAGTGCCTCCCACGGTCATTGCTGACTCCAGGGCCCCTTCTTGTCAGTTTTTACATTAATGACATTCCCAGTGTACCTGAAATCTGAAATATTTATGTTTGCAGATGACAATGTTCCTCTGTTTGCTGCTAATGTCTCCTTCTTTCCTTTGAAAAGACATATGTGATCAAGTAGCTTAATAATATGCAGTACCTCTTTCCTTTCTGCCTCTCTCTCTTGACAGATGTGGTTATACTCTTTTCCTGCTCACAAATTAGTTACCTTTTCATGCTGCACTAACTTTACAGTTCTAGAAAAGTAGCTTATCTGCTTTCTTAATAACATACAAATGTTGTGCATCTGCAGAGGTGATCTTTTCAGGTCAGGGCTGAGGACTGTTGGCTCAGCAGTACAGGAGGAGACCTGCACTGGTTTGAGTGTCTGGCATGTTTGGCTTTTCAGAATGGCTCTATATATAGGTGCACATGCAAACATATGAAATCTGTGAGTGTACCTCTGTATGCACACAGATGTCTTCCTCCCTCCACCTAGACTGCTCTGGAGCATCCAGCCCTTTCCAAGGGTATTGCATGAATCTGGGGAGGGAGGGGGGGGGAGAAGAGAAAGCTTCTTGTCAACTATTATGACTACTTCAGAGGCATGGAGTCCTAATCTATTTAAAATATGAAGCACATTTGGATAAGCCATGGGAATTAATGTTAACTGGGTGAATAGTATGAGCAGACAGCTAAAAGGGGTGGAGATTGTTGAGGGGAGAAAGAAATCAGGAATTTTTTAGCTAGCAAGAAAGAAGGGAATTTTAACCACTAGAATATGTACTTTTCCAGTGAAGGTAAGAAGATGATCCGCCAAATTGATGGACACAACTGTATCTCTTAAAAATGAGAGGGAGTATAGGATAGCTCAGGGGAATGCTAATTCATCTCTAAGTCACCAGCTCAAATACAACCCAGTCAGCCGGAACAAGACACCCTTCCCAGAAGTCACTGAAGTATTGAACTGAGACCGGAATAGAAGTTAACACAGTGCTAGTATTTCCAAGGATCATTTGCTGGCTGCTTCTGGGTAGCTGCAAGGGGACATATGCAACAGACAAAAGGTAGATACAGTCAAAAGTATAAACCCAAGTAATACATCTGTGATGCTGGGAGAAATACATCTCCTTTTGCTTGTATGAAAATGAAATAGCCTTGGAGACCAGCCATAAAATGGGCAGGAGTGAAAGGTCTCACAGCACCTTCTACTCTGTCATTCCCCAACCCCTGGGCTTTTTGGAGAGGTAAGAAAGGACACAGTGAAGTGTTAGCCCCATCTTTATGCTAAGATTTTATTTTCTATGATGTTTCAAATATCTCAAGACTGTGCATAAAAGCTGTTTGGCTGGAGAGCAGGCTGAAAAGAGCTCATCAGCAACATGGAAGGTCTACCTGGAAGGGTGCTGTGCAGATACCAGTTATCTCATTTACCAGCAGCTGTCTCACCACATGAGTGCAGCAGACTCTCAGTGAATGCATCCTTCTCCCATCCTTAGCCTGGACAGAGCACTTTGCTGATGTGAGGACTGCTCCCACTTCTCTGCAGATGTGCTCACAAAGGCGAAGATCCAATATTAACCCCAGACGCAGAATTACAGTCCCTGAGCTGAACAAGAAATGAAACATTCCTGTAGCAATGGAGAGAGGGTGTATGACTCATCCTTAGAAGCAGGCTGAAAAATTGAGTTGATGTAGGCAATCCTTCAGCTTGTAGAGAATGCCTTCACCTACAAAGATGTCTGTGCTCTTCCCACAGAGCCTTTTCTTGAATGAACCGTGCCTGTGCCTTCGAGGTCTCTTACCCATGCCAGTTGCTGCGTACAGGAAATCATTTACTAGGCAGGTGGAAAACACGGGCTTAGGTGTCCAGGCTAGGCAAGTAACTTCTTTAGGCATCTTCTTCAAGGTGGCCAATAATTTTAGTAGGATAGAGACCATATGCAGAAACATACCTACTCTACAATATACCAGGTGACACATGCACCTCACACACAGATGTGTGCTGTTCTTTTTGGCTCTTTTAGAGTTGGAGTCAAATGACCACAAAATAAAAATATGATACAATACAATACAATATAATATAATATAAATAAAATAAAACATCACACAATTCCACCTGTAACTCACTATAACAGTGAGCTCCATACAGTTCAGCACAGATCTGACCATAAAGATCAGTGAATGCATTTGTAATATTAAGGCAGGATT
>JAVJGJ010000014.1:72805567-72820418 GCA_035590215.1 Microhierax caerulescens
CTTCACAACTTTGTTCCACAGAGTAATCAGCGTTGCTGTGTGGGTTGATTTAGGCAGGTTTGATGAACGCTTTCACCAGAGGTGACTCATTCGTCTTGTGCACCTGAAAGGCCCTGAGAAACATGTCCTTTCTTAGGAAAGACATTAATGGATGTTCCCCAAGTGTTGCTTCATAGCTACTCCTCTTCAGTCTTAAATAGGATGCACAATACTTTTCTCCATGGCTTCCTGTAATAAGATATCACAAAAGGAAGTCAAATTTGCTTTTTCAGTTTCCTGTCCTCATTTTAGAAGACCCTACTTACACTCAAACAATTCCAGGTCACCCTGTTTTCATCCACCTAGTTACAGATGTAATTCAATTTCAATAGAAAAGAAAAAGAGAGATTTGGAGTTTAGCAAAAAAGCAAACAAATCGAGAATACAGATCTTGGATAGAAGTAACAAAGCAGATAGCAACATAAAAAAATCACATCTGCTTCCAAGAGAGACCCAGACAATGCAAGATACCTAGACACATGACTAGAAAAAACAAGCCTCTCAGTTGGCTTACAATCAGACACCTGCTCTGAAATCCATGACTCAGTGGATCATAGTTCATTAACCCACTCAAACTATTTTCTAATTATTGTCATATTTTATTATTCAAAAACTTGGCCACTTTCCAAGAAAAAGGATCATCCTCCAAAAATGTCCTTGAATTCTATTGAGAGGAAAAGAAAAGAGGAACGTGGGGTAAAACCAAATGATGTTATAGAATTGACAGCAAAATCTTCAAACCTGGACACATCCACATTAATTATGAGATTCATCCTGAATGTGTAGTTCAGTGGGGAATGCTATTTGTGGTCAGAAAAAAACAAAAATCTCTTAGCAGTTTTTAATCTCATGTTGTTCTTCAAGTATTGTAAAATAACTGAGAGAATTTTTGGCAACCAAAACAAACAGTCCAGGTTTTTTCTTGCCCTTTTCTGGGAAATTTTGTGTCTCCTGTAGTCACCCACATCTCATGTATTTTTGGTGAGAGGTATGATGGATCTGTTAGTTTTAGAACACAATTGCACAAGAACCCACTCCTCTCTTTCCCCATTAAATTCCATTCAAACTCTGAGATGTAAATACAATGTCTACAGAGGGAAAAAAATCTTAGATCAGCAGAGACACATCACTGTCTTTCAGTGTTCAAAATGAAACAGCAGAGAAATCTTAAACCTTATCTTAAGGTAGTTTTGCTTAGATTTTGCACTAGAGATACCACAATTCAGAATGATCACCCATTTCTAGGCTTTCAAGTTCCCTGTACAAGTTCCATATATTGGGCACCTTACTTACCACAAATTACTTTAACTTTGGGAAGTAAGAAACTCACTATCAAATCATCACCTATCAAAACTGCAGAATTCTGAAACTTTGCCTAAGTCTCTGGAGTGGTCTGATGTGTTTGTTGCAGTCCATGCAGCTTGAAGCTGTACTGACAGCACTGAACCCAGTAAAAAGTGTAAGAAGGGATCTTTTCTTTCAAAAACACCATAAAAGGAGGGGCTGGTTATCTTCTATTCATTGGCCCAGAATTTTTGAACATGCAGCAAAAATTTGGGAGATGGGCTAATTTCCTCCTGCTGAAGGTAGAGGAAGGGAGAAACACAAAATGAGGAAGGTGAGTAAGAGCAAGGCTGACTCTGGAATAGAGAGGGCATGGAAATCGAATGGGTAAAACTGCCCCCCACTCCATGGAATAGCTATGAATTTTGCTTTGTCCAGCAATAGAACAAAAATAATTAATCCAAGTCGTAGGGGTCAGGCTCACTTCTGAGACTGTCCAAACCTGTAGGAGGCAAACCTCTTCCTTTTCATCTGCTCTTGACTGCACAGCTTTTGCTTTGCATGCTACATAGTGCACAGTTTGAAGGGGAAGGATGGGAGGCAGGCGAGGTGCTCTATACCTCTGCAGTTAAGGCATTCTCCAGGGAAGAAAGAAATAGGAATTTGGACTCCCCCAGGCCAGAGTAGATAAGAAATTCACATTTCCTGCTTTCTGCGTGGTGGCTGTGAATGTCAGATTAATTTTCAGTAGTGCTTAGTGTCTTCGGACTAGTAAAATGCCTGCTCTCCGGACAGAGCTTGTCCTGATGGACCCTGAGGTGGCAGAAGGACTTGCCCTCTGGAGGGAGGTGGGAGCTGAGATGTGGCTGTGTTCAGCTGCTGGCTCCTTGTAAGTAACCTCATGCTCAGTGTGTAGAAGCACAGTGCTGACTGCCTGTAGCACCCCTCAGTTTAAGTGATCGAGGTTCCTTGGTGATGCTAGGAACCGAGTTTTTAGGCAGCATGATGTCTGTATTAGATGCTCAAAGTTTGTGACTAAGTTCTGAATCTGGCCTTTGCTCTTTTATGAGGAAAGGTCTTCCTCCAGATCTCCAACAAATTTATTGTAATCCGCAGTAGCGGTTTTGTCCTCTTTGATTAAACTATAAATATAAACTCCTTAGAAATAGTATTGTCATAAACTACCTTCCAATAAGTACCACACTTTCAAAAATAATGATAATGAACTGTGCATACATCACTTATTTTCTTCTGATGAAGTTAATCTATATGTTCATGTAGCAAAAAATAATGTTACTCAAGGCCTGAGTCCTCTAGAACTGCTGATCTTCAGACACATGAATAGTCCTTGTTTGAAGATTAAATATCAACTTAGTGTCAGGGAACTCTTCCCCGGACCTTCTAATTTAAAGTAACAGATATCTGTGTAATTTTTTGATTGTCTAATTGTGTCAGCATACTTCAGCAGCTGTGATAATTTTAGACTTCCATGCAGCCCAAAGTCTTATCGGCACACCTAACTATGACTATTGAGAAGCTCTAGGGACAAAGAAGGGAATTAATCAGAAAATTGACTTTTTTTTTTTTTTTTAACCACACTAGGCTTTTTTAACTAACTAGACCTGTTCTAAACCAAGGTTAGAATAGAATTAATAATGGTTAGTTGTAAATAATTAAATAAATATTTTTGGTCTTTTTTCATAGTAGACATATTTTGAGAACAATTTTTTTAAAAAAGGGTATTGGAAAAAATCATGTCTGAGATTTGGTACTAAAAAGGCGAGAGATAAGTATAGGATTGTTTATAGCAGGTAAAATAGAGTATGACAGATCTCAGTGAGACTTGTATCCATGAATCCTAGAGGCAGAACAGTGTCGAGCCCCAGGATGGAGAAAGAACTGCATTTAGTATCTGCTCCCTTTTTATTTCATGGCAGCTTTCAGGGACCTGGCAGACTAACCTTTTTTTTATTACTTTCCAGAGAAAAGAAGATATTCCCCTGCTAGTGGAAATAATCACCTTTCTGGAATCTCTATCTCTGAGAGGGGAGAATTTTGCAATTACCTTAGTTAGTTCAGTCTCAAACATCTAGGCAGGACATATGTATTCTTATTCCAGGCTAAGCTTCCCCTTACACAATATTGATCTTTTTCCAGTAAGGTTTTGTTCTTTCTTCTCCCCCTACACATCTCCCCCTGTTCAGGTAATTTCTCTGTCTCAGAGACAACCCCCTGGCCTATCAGATTCTGCACAGTAATTTTAGATTTGTCAATAAAGATTTGTAGTGGTTGGAAGGGAAGAACTTAGCAACTGATCTTACTAAGTGTGTCATTATTTCTGGAGTGTGGTTTACTTTGAGGTGAGACAAATGGAAATGATTAAAGTCATATTTTATTGAATTTAGTAGGTGGGTGATATGAAAGAAGATAGTATGGAGATGATTAACTGAAAATCAGTCACGTCATGTATCAGAAATGACTGGAATAATAAAAAAATCCACAAAACCTCTCTTACAATACATCTAGAAAGAGAAAAAATTCCTACCGTCAAAAAGTGTTAAGTATTACCCATTAGTATCTTTTACTAAGGTGTTTGGCACAAGAAGATTGTCTCACCAGGGATGGAGTTGTTGTAGGCTCTGGAAAAGGACAAAAGAACCCTCAACCAAAACACTCTGACCCATCAGTCAAAATAACCTAGAAGACACAAGGTTTCTGGCGAGGCACCATGCAGCATCACACATCTGCCCTGATTTTGGGTGCAGTGTACAGTTGTTCACCCCGAGAACATTACAGCTTCAACATTATTCATGTCTGCTCTTTGGCCTTCCCTAGTGCAGCCAGGTGGGCTGGTTCGTGAGGGAGGAGGAATTCACAAAGGCTCACAGGAGAACAGAAAAAATCCCTGTGTAGGTTACACTGCAGCAATTCACACAAAAACACAGAACAACTTCTTTGCCTTAACAGTACAGGTCCACTTGTAAATAAAACTAAAGCTCTCTGTTGAGACCTACAGGAGAGAGAAAAGAGGCTGGAAATGAGCCTAAGTCCAATAAACTTCGTCTGATCTTTACAAAGCCACTACACACAAATTGTGAGGAAATGACTGGACTAATCAATTCACCACAGCAGCATCCTCATGTTACTTAGCTTCTTGTCAAAATGTTAACCTCCTGGGAAAACATGAATTCCACATGGGTGAGGATACATAGTCTTCTGAAGCATATTTACCTAGAAAGGTAAATGAATGTTCCAAGAAAGCATTTGCATAATTAGAGAAGTTTTACTCTAGTACTACCATCCTGTACTGTCCTTAACGGTGTTTTGCACAAAATCTGCCACTGCACAAAAGTATTTTTGACTGTCTCATTTTCAAAGGTTCCTCTGAATTCTGATTCTCTTATGTTATTGTTTACTTATTCTACATAATATGATTTTCATTTATTGGTGAAACAAATAAAACTGCTTTTATGACCAGTCCAAAAATTTACTAATGTGCTGTTTTGGCATTTTGGTCCTCCTCAATGAACATATGGTTTTGTTTGTGTGTGTGTGTGCACGTGCATGGATATAAGTGACAGAACCCTGTGATGTTAACACAGTATACATGAAGAACTTGACAATAAGTTCTGCTCTTGGTGAAGAAGAAAGATAACTTAACTCAGGGAGAAATAACTCCTTAAAGTTTAATATGACTATTGGGAAGGAAGTGGATATCTTGGGTTGAACATAGGTGAGCATAGACCTTCTATGTTAGAAAATTCATAATCCAGCAAAAACTTATAATAAGCCTGTTGGGAAACTGAGTATTAAGTACTTCTGCAATGTTATTAAGTATTAAATTATGTTTAGAGTATTATTTAAACAATAAGAATTTGATTTTATGAAAAGTATGAGTCAGAATCACTATGCAACTAGAAAAATGTGTTTCTGTAATAACTTGAGAGTTTTACTGAAAAGAATTTTTAGACAAGTGCTTGAAGATTATATTGGCATTTGTCAGTGAGAAGTGTATTTGCCATTTTCCACTCAGGCTTACAACTAAAGGAGCACGTTAGAACTGACATCAGTCCTTTTAAATAATAGGAAGGGATAGGAGCCTTTTTCCATCTCATCTTGGTAAAGAAGATGCAGCTGTTTCCTCTAGGCATAGAACATGAAAACCCTTGCTTTTTCTTTGGTTTGTTTGGGGTTGGTTTTTGGTTTGTTTTTTTGTTGTTGTTTTGTAGGCAGTTTGGGAAATGGATGATGGACATGTAGGACAGCTGTAAGAATCTAAGCTTTATGATTTTAGACGAGTGATAGATGATAACTATTTGATTAAATTCTTTTTGCATGTGTTGGATGTGAAAATTTTTGATTTATTCTACATGTGTACAGAGCAATAGATACATGCTTGTCATTGTTGTAAATAAAAATATAAAATATATAATTATGCTTATAAATTGTAAGAGAAGCTACAATAAAAAAGGAATTTGTTCAAATAAATTGGACCTTGAGGACAGTGCATGTCATGAGATCAATAAAGAGCATTTGTTAAGCAACTCTACTGCTGAAGAGACTGTCACAGAATTTCAGCTTCATTAAGTTCTTAGTGGAAGCTCAGGCGAATGAGTGAGGTGGAAGAGAGTAAATGTTAAGCCATTAATGT
Organism: Microhierax caerulescens; assembly: GCA_035590215.1. Classification (NCBI taxonomy): domain Eukaryota; kingdom Metazoa; phylum Chordata; class Aves; order Falconiformes; family Falconidae; genus Microhierax; species Microhierax caerulescens. The sequence continues at coordinate 72,811,542 of JAVJGJ010000014.1, forward strand.
AGCTAACTGGAAAAAATGCTACTGAAATATGTCTACATAAATTATAATTTAGTCAAGATGTTATTTGTCCTCAATTACATAAAGATATCTATAAAAATACCCATGCTATGTCCAGTGTAAGTTTATTACTTTTTAATGTGATCCCAATTGGCAGTCACATCCAGTTAAAGGATAAAAAGATGCAAGATGGAAAGTCTTATTGAGAATGTTAAGGTGTGTAGATCTGCACTTTAACATTTTTTACCATCCAAATCGCAGTGGAATGCAAGTCTTTGATGCCTGTTAGATCCACTTTTTATGAGACAGAATTTTTAATATTAGAAGTTGGATAGCACTACAGCAACTTCTGAATCCCAGTTGGTTAAGAAAAAATAAAAAGGACAATATTAAAAAAGAAGACCAAAGAAAAAAAGCAGAAAAAAGAAAAATATTTGAGGAATTTAGTAACAAAAATAATTGGAGCATACATTAAATTCTTATCTCAGCCAGAGGTGTGTAGACCCATTTTGGATTGTTTACATGTATTGGAAAAATTAGTCTTTAATGAATGTTCATAGTTAAAGAGAGCTGATGTTTTCTTTACATGAAAGTAGTAGTTGTAATTGGCTGGTGCATATTTCTATGCCATTTTGGCATATCTTAAGAATTAAATAATGGGCATCATATCTTTTTGTGCACATTACCTCCAGGTTGTAATAGATTCCACACTGGGAATTCTGCATTCTTTATTTAGCACTGTATCTAAATTATGAGGAAACTTGAACAACATGTGAGTCAGGAAACCAACAAGCTGGAGTTCAGTGGTTCAGTTCTGCATTCTGAGCACAGACATCCATGCCATTTGGGATTCCCTGGAGTATCAAGGACATTGATGTCTGGCAAGTATACACATGACCTCTTGGAAACCCCAGGGACATCTCTGGGCAGCTGGAAGCCAAGGAAGACACTGCAGTATATTCACTTGTCACTTGCCAGGTAGCCAAGTCTCATACTAAGAATGGAATTCAAGCTTTAGATTCAGCACCCTAAATTTAGGTTTCCACAGTGTAGGCATCCACATATGAGTTAGGTGTCTATGCTCCCACTGGAGTCAATGAAGATTTAATCTATTTTAAGGGCTACTCGGAGCAGCTAGAAATAGACAATTAGAGTTCAATTTATTCAATCACACTCAAGTATCTGGTGCTTCTTGTAACATCTCCTGGCATTTTGACAGGTTCTAACTGTCAGTTCAGAAAGGCAAGGTGTCTCATAGGTTCCACAGTATGTCCAAGAGACCTGTATGGATCACCCAGGACACTGTGGCATCTCAAATGATGTTAGACCACTACATGTGGGCAATCAGGTCCTCATGTTTAAGCAGCTTAATAGCTGTCTGGACTGCACTCATTGAAATATTTGAGCCCTATTGAATATATGGGTGTTTAGACACTTGGCTCATGTGTTGATTCCCTTATTTAAATGTTGAACCTGAAACTGGATCCTATGCCAGATGTTTTTAAAAAACTGTCACAGAACTGTGGTGCTCACGACAGCCTTAGCTGTTGATCAAATAGGGTGACTTCTTTTTTTTTTTTTGCACAGCACTATAGTCCAAGTTGTTTACATGGAAGCGAGTTCCAAACAGACAGATTTAATATGCCCATTTTCTTTAACTAACATGTCCTGAGAGCTCAGCTGAATAGGCTTTTTGCCTAGAACACAGCACAGAATTAACTGCAGCTATATGATTTCAATCTGGAATTAATTTGCATCCATGTAGCCTGGAATCTAGGCAGAGAAAGCTTGTGTTTGCCAGTAAAAGGTATGTGCATCCTTGGAAAATCTATATCTGCATTTTCCCTCTTTGGGATTCTACCATCAGAGGTGAACAGAGTAATCAAATAACCTTCTTCTGGCAAAATGTTTACTTTGCATAGCAGCAGCAAAGCTTTGCAAAATAGAGGGTACTGGAAAATAGTCTGTATTCTACTTCTTTATCTCAAGATTTGCCACCTCCTCTTGAAAAGCTGAAAAGGTGCAACTTTCTTACTGGTCAGGCATCTGTGCCTGCCTGAACAGTTCCTGGATTACAGTTTCTCAATGCTAGAAAGAAAGAATTTTTATCCTGCCCTAATTCTTTATTTTCAACCCCTGTATTTTGGGCTGGCTCAGTGGGGTCACCAATCTCCCCGCTGAGGGAATGACTCTACCCTCTCAAAGAGAGTCTCACCTTGATGTCATTTTGCTTTCTGCTTCTGCTCTCTCTGTTACCCAGTGATGCGGACATCTCGAATGAAGACCAGTGACCCCGCTGCCACCATGACTGCTTGCATACAGTCTTACTTAACCTCTGCAGAAGATATAGATTGTCACTTCCTTCAATGCTCACCTTTCCTGTTAGTCCCCAGCACAGTGATCCTGACTGAAAATTCTGAGCAGTAAATTACTAGTAATAGTACTGTTAAAATTGCTACTGCTGCTACTTACAACTACTGCTAACAACTTCATTTCACTAAGCTAAACTAAGAAGTTTTTAATTACAACAAAATCAGTTTTAGATTTCTAGATAATTTGTATAAACCCCATAATGTTTTATGAAAATAGCAAATTTTTGAAATATGTTCCTGTAGCAAGAAAAAGCCTTTCTTTTCCATTTTAAAAACATTTGAACTGGAATTTTCATCAGGTTTACTGCATGTTATCTACAAAGAAGGGAGGCAGGATGGATGGTCACTGTAGAAAACAAGTTACTGTTCTCATTCCTGGTCACCAACTAAACTTCAGCATTATCCTGGTGAACTGTATGTATTTCCATGGGTGATGATGAAAAATATACCTTAGCATACTGAAACTCACTGTAGCTGTATGCTGACTCATAATTAGAAGCAAATGCTGAAGTATCTAAATAAACTCACAGTGAACAAAATCACTATAAGAGGGAGACTTGCATACAAATGTTCATCTTCATTAACACTGAGGTGAAAACAGGCAACGTGCCAGCTTAGTACATGGGTATTAAGGTCAGATCATAATATTTTCCAGTAATGGCTACAGGTATCTTAATTAACTGTAAAATTACAATGGGATTCCTACAATGTTGCATACCGCATTTTCATGAATACCACATTCGTTCTTGTTGATTTATTAAAATAATAGCTGCATTAATAAGGACAGGTCATTTGTTTCAAAGTGATCCTGTCAGCTAACACATGGAAAATCCTCATTCCTTCCTTCCCTCTTCATTGTATTAACATTATTCATGCTGAACCCTGCTGGCGTGCATGTGACAGAGTATGGAATTTGAGAATACTTTGGCATTGAGCAGTACCCAATTATCAGAAATTATTGACATTAACAGAAATGGCTCTGATCCTTGCTTTTTCAGCAAAGAATACATACCTCAGTTCTAGCCACATGATTGCTCTTTTAGCCTTCCTATTCTCTTTGTTGATTAAAACCAAAGCACAAGTAGGTGAAATTTTTTTCTTCCCCCCACCCCAGTATTCTGATAGCTGACTAAATTAACACTGCCCTCTGATCACCAAACGAATGGTCTTTGTGGGACCAAAACATGGGTGATCAAACGGAGCGTCCGCCTGGTTTGACAGATATGGAGTTGAGTTGCACATGTGCCTCTCCTGTGCCTGACATCAGCAGCAGGAGGGGTGGAGCAGTTCGGGAAGTTAGTGCATTTACAGTTGTTACCAGGGAAACAAGAAAAATTGCAGACGTTCTGTATTATATATAATATGATCTGAACCTGGCTGTATCACAGCAAGATTTGGCTAATATAGCAATGTACTGTGCAATATTAGCAAAAAAATCCAATATTTTTATGGCTGTAGCAGAGATCTCTCATGTAAAACATTAGTCATTAGAATTTAAATTAGACTTAAAAGAGAAGAGGAATGGAAATACCGCGTTCAGCTATCTCCTCAGAAAAAATGGCCCTACATCGAATTTCCATTGCAACTTCATTCATCCTCCTAGCTTTGTATGGCTGGCAATGCAGATGGTACTTTGCTCACCAAGAGCTGCCCTTCCACTGGGGTTCCACCTTCTCCTCTCTGTGAGTGAAGCTGAAATTTCTTCTGACACAGCACAGAAGCACAAATACCTTGCAAAAGAAAAATTAAAATGTATTTTTTAAAAAAGGCTAAAAAGAATATCTGAAGATAAGATAAAACAGAACGTAAGACATGGTAGAAGGAAAGCAACTTCTGCAACCTCAGTCCTGCCTTGTGCAGTGTTATAGTGCTACCTGGTATCACTCAGGCAGCGGGCAGTAAAGGTGAAAAGGAGCAGGTCTGCAGAGTGAAGCAGCTGGTGCTGAAGGACTGAGGTCCACACTGCATGAAGTTTGGAAAGCTTTAACTTGGGCTAAATCTGTGAACTGAGTAAGTTAGCCCTGTGAACTGGATTTCTGTTAACGGTTACACCACATTAGACATGGTCCTGGACTATGTCTCTCAGTTTACTTTCACCTAATGTTGTTTTACCATTTTCAGCCATCCTATGGTAAAAACCAAATTGCAGCAAGTGGGGAAACCCTGGAGGTTTTTGGTTGAAAGACACACTTCAGATCTGAACTGAAATGTTAATGCAGATACACCCAAAGTAACCCACAATCTCAGTAAGCCAGCAAGCCACAGAAAGATATTCTGCCACTTTGCACGTTCATCTGTCCTTTCTGTGGTCCCTTCCCCTCAGCAAAAGTGGTGTGGATGATGGTATATTTGAATAGTGTATCTTGTGCTCAGAATAACTAAAGCAACATATTTCCTATCTCTCCTAGCTGCAGAATGTCTCTTCATTTTAAGCTTAGTTTTATCTTGGCTATTTCTTTAATGTTTTGGTTTTGGCTGTTTGTTTTTTTTTTAATCAAAATTGGTTTAGGTTGAAGGATGAAATTGTTTCCCAGATGTCTGAATCAGAGATCTTTTTAGATCCATCACACACATCTCTATAATTTAAGCTAAAGCAATAAATGGTGACAATAGAAAGCTGCAACTCTCTCTGAGTTATAACTACTTTCTCAGTGCCTTATGCCAAGCCTTTGTTACATGTCAAAGGAACATGAAAAACCATTAATCTCAGCTTTATTTTGTAGCCTCTTTGCTGTAGAGAGCAGTCAAGTATGTACACTTATTTAATACATTCATCCTGAGTGGGAGACACAGACTCCAAAGTAACCATCAGAAAAGAGACCTTTAGCAGCTCCATCGCTGTCTTATTTTGCAACAGACGTGTGGGATGCTAACAGGCTTTGCGGTTCAGAGGTGTGAAACAATAAAGCACATACAATTATCCCTGATCAGTAAGAAAGTAATTCACTTTCACTGTTTCACTGGTTTTGAAGCAATAAAATGATCACTTCTGGTATGACCTGTGAATCTATTATGGGGTTTTAGGTGATTGCTGTGTAGTCAAGCAAAAGCTCAGGCACAAGGATTTGGGGCTGGAGGCTCCTTAGTGTGGGTTTAGAGATAAGAAGTCTCTAACAAGCCCTACTGCAGGTATACAGCTGCAGTATATAAACTGATATATATCAGTTTTAAAAGTCTATAATCTAATAAAATCCAGCTGGTTTTCAAGGTGACAAGAGAAGAAAATATTTTCTGCCAATATTCATGCTAACTTTCATCTTCTAACTAGAGCTCTCCAGAAAAAGAAATGGAAAATTAATTAAATGTTGGCAAAACTAATGGTAATTCCCTGCTTTTGTTCTTATAAACAATTTTCACTTGTTCCTCATGTTCTAGGGTAAATGAACTTTCATGAGAGGAAAACATGAAAAACCATAACCAGTTAAATTTGCAGAATTATTAGCAAGATAAAGCAGACTATAACTAGAAAGCCATAAACCTGTCCTGCACCCAAGTACTAACTGGCATTTCTGTTTCTGTCTGGTCAGTTGAGGGTGGCTTGCAAACGTTATGGCATTAAACTTCAGCACCATCACAGCATTGGCTCTGACAGGGACACTACAGTGACAGGCAAGGAGGTGGGGGTGTGGGGGGGCGGGGTATAGACCACTGGTGCTGTAATTCATCGGGAGTGCTGGGATAGGAGCCCACCACTTCTGACGTCGATATCCTCCCCACCAGCTTCCCTTCTGCCTTGACTGTGGGCTCAGCTCAGCTCACAAGTGCATTAAACATAAACACCGCTCAGATCGTCCCCACTCCCTCTGACTGACAGCGGCACTTTGTCAGCTACGGCAGCTCCCTGCGCTTGCTTCACAGGGGGGGTGTGATACAGAGGATGTACGGAAGCATATTTTAATTACAGGCATTTTTACTTGAGGAGAAGAGTAAACATGAAAAATATAGAAGTGTTACAGATCTACACAATTAATTGGGGCCCCAACGAGGCTGCCACTGGGTTGCTGGCAGTCACTGGGCTTAGCAGCAATTTGAGGATGAGGAGAGGGACAAGGAGAGGGAAAAGAAAAAGGCACCCAGAGTCTTGGATTATATGTTTTAATTGAGAGCATATTAAAAACATTTCCACCATACTTGGTCATCTCACCAAGCTGCATGTTCATTTAAAAATATAAATAAAAAATTAAAACTGTTTAATTATTTTCTTTCAGAGTGAAAGTAATAAAGAATCCCTCTGAAAGATTTTTTAATCAGCTTCCAAAAAAGCCTTAGAAAAGCAAGCCCCCTCCACCACCATTCCCCTTTTTAAATGGAATTTGTAATCTAACGAGGAAATTATTTATGAAGTATTTGCTCTGCACCTGAAAATACCTCCAGTGAAATTATGTTTGGCAACCTGAAGCACTTTGAAGTCGACGGAGTGGCAATAAAAATTAGGCCTTCATTAAAGAGCAATGCCTTTTCTCCTGCAAACTGGCACTGCCTCAAGAGGTCAAACCCTGGGAAGGCCACAGATCTCTGCCCAAGCCGTGCCTGTGCGCCACACATGGAAGTAATTTTGCCCATATTCTCTGCAGCTCTTTATGAATTTCTCCTTCTCCTTCCCCCCTCCCCACCCTTTTTTTCAGGCTTCCTTCTACAGCTTTCATGTTGCATTTAGGAAATTAACAGTAACTGTCAAATTACTCTGCAAATAGGAGAATATAAGTTTGGAAGGAGTAGAACTTGCCTTTTGCCCTGGGGCCAAGTCAGTGGAAAAGCAACAAAGGGATCCTTGAGAAGTGTTTGGATAGACTGCTTTAGCAAGCCAGGCTCTTATTTTATCAAGTGCATACAATTTTTCCATTGGCAATTTTTCCCCCCCTTCCTGCAAATTATTCTTTCCCCTTGTGCACCCCACTTGGTGCATGGACTGGGAAAGGTACTGGGAGACACTGTAGTCACTAAGCACTGGCAGGGCGGGTATTAACCCTTGGAGAGAGATGGAAGAGGTTTGGAAGTGGGAGTTCCTTGTGGGATTATGTACAAAGGGTGCAGTTTGGTTTGAGAAAAAAAGAACCCCACTTTTCACATGTGTTTACAAAGACGATGTAAAGGAGGGAGTAGTTACTTTAAGTAAATACTGAATCTTTGGGGAAAAAAGTGAGAGAAGAAAGCTCAGAGGAATTGTAATCTATGGAGATGTAAGCTAATTACTTAATCACTTGCATTTGTAAATCTTATTATTGGAAAAGAAATTACTGTAGTGATTAAATTACAGATATTTATCTGCTAATAGCCCTGATTAACTGGTGATGCTAATCTGTCATTCTGAAAGCCAATATTAACGGCATCAATCTCACAGAACAATAAACAGTTTATATGAAAGAAAACTTTGTCTGTGCAGAGTCCAGATGTGTGAAGGGAATGTGGGATGTGTGAGATTCTGGAACCAGTTTGCTGGACCAAAACAGCCGACACTCTCAAAATGAGTTGTTTTGGCCCATTAACCCGTTGTCAGGCACAAAGCGCTACTTAGTTATGAACAAGTGCTGTCTTACACTGCAAAAGCAATTTAGTTTGCAGAACTTCTAGGGTAAATAAATAAATCCCAGGCTTAATTTATTACCAGAAAGTTATTAGGACTAGGGCAGGTAGGCCAGAGAGAGTTGTTACAGTCTTGCTTGCAGGTCCTGCAAAGAAAAGGTAGCTGATAGAAGCCAAAGAGAGGTATAATTTATTTATTTTTAACAGATACCTGACTGATGCTATTGATTTTCACTTTGGCTAAATAAACTTTTTCTTTTTAATCAGTGTTTCTTACCACAAGGGAAAGTGATGAAGAGGAAAAGTGGAAAGACCAGAACCTTAATTTCCTCTCCATGTTGCAGGGCAGGTTTTACAGGGAAATGAAACTCCAGCAAATAAACCCAAGTTAGAGCTTCAGAGGAAATTTGCTGTGAAGCGGACAATGGCAAAGTACCCAGAGAAGATCAAGTTTCCTATTTAAGTTGTTCAAGAAGTACTGGGGAGGAAAAAAAAAAAAAAGAAAGAAGGAAAAAAAATAGAAATGAAACAATTGCTGTAAGTGCTCGCCTTACAGAGCTCCTATCTCAAATATAACTGGAATCTACCAATGTAATCTTTATGATGACCAGATGTTACTATTTCTGGGAATATCCTGAGTTTTCAAGCACTGCTCCAGTTTCCTGGCTGATTGTATTGATGCTGGTGTTTACCTCGGTTACAATAAAATCTGCCAGCTGGCTCATCTCATCCTATCAGTGCCTCCCACTGCAATCTCCTTTATTCCAACAATTTAAAGTAACCTTTCTTTGTGCAGAAATCACTACAATAGTCTTTCAAACAAGACTTGAGTCCTTTTGATTAAATTGTGTTGGGGATTACTGTGAAGAAAAAGAGTATGGAATGCAAGAGAGCACTATGGCATGGTGTTTGTGCTGGATGCAACGACAAGGATGTTGTGATAGTATCAGGTCAGAAAGGGTAAGAAAATGTGTTCACTTTGACA
>JAVJGJ010000014.1:72820469-72832717 GCA_035590215.1 Microhierax caerulescens
TGGTTGGATTTAGAGGATTTTCTCTTTTTTCTTTCCCCCTCCCCCCCAAGAATGACAGACATTTCGCTACAACTATCAAGTCAGATGCAATCGAGCATCTGCAATAAGTCTGAGAGGCTGCCACACATCCAGAAGATCCAGATGAGCCTACACCACCCATGCAATGTAGTGCTACAGTACAAGCTCTATGAATCCTTTCAGAAAACACCAGACATGGAATGTGTTAGGCCCTTTAAACATCTGTGCATGAAGTTGCCTATACTGCAGTCCCAGATAGCACCTGACATACTGCAAATGCTCCCCAAAATTATTCTGTTCCTGGGTGGTAAGTTTGAAGTATCTCAGACAGTGCTGGCTTTATAGTCTGAGTGTAGGCAACCTGTGCAGTGCATGCAGCACTGTTTCTCTGTGGGAAATATTCAGTGGATGTCCAGGTTTTAAAGGTTTTGTTCTCAGCAACAAAAGCAAACAAACGAACAGAAAAGAAGGAAGAGCGATATAAAAGTTTCAATGCATCCTGCATTCAGAGCCAGACTTTCAGGAGCAGAACATTGCCAGTTTTCTGATGTGCTTGTTGATGGAGGATGCTTCCGTAAAATATGGAAAAATACAGATTACTGTGGATTTGTTCCTTCTGCACTTTTGAACTAAATGTGACGTGGTTAGGACCATCGGCGTGGAAAAATAGACAACTGCCTCCAGGCATACACCAGGGTGACAGTCTTGAAACCAAGAAACCCTAGGTGTTATGTAGACTGGTTTGGTTGAATAAGGGTGCCTATTCAGCAACCCTGGGCCACTCAGGGTGTTCTGTATGTCACCAGAAGTGTGATACAAGCTCAGGGGTCAAATGGCATGGGGCCTTCTGAAGATGTGTGTCCTGCAATGGCAGGTGAAGGCCAGGTCTGGGGGACCCTACCATTATCTGACAAACACTTGTTCTGAGGTGAGCACAGCAGGTAATTTCCTAGAGAAGAGGAGATCACGTTTTCAAGCAATGTAGAGATGCTCTCTATTTCTGACTGTGCAGACTGGGAATTGGATCAGGAAGGAGCCTCAACTTTCCTGCCAGCTTTCTCTTCCAGAAAGCCCAGAAAACCCTGTGACTGAGGAGTCATGTTGAGTGGCTATTGAGAAATGTTGTTGGTTCTTTGGGTTGTTTTTTTTTTGCAGGGGCAAGGGGAAAGACTGGGGAGTTACTTCCCTAGCGGACAAGGTGCCTTGTATGTATTCTTACCGTGAGGAAAAGGAACCCAAACCCAGAATGGACTGACTGAATGCAATGGCAAAAATTTGTCTTTGGCAGTAGTGCCTTGATTATACAAAAACACTCAAATGAAAGTGATCTTCTATTTTTCTTCTCTTACTGGCATGAATATCTGTATATATTTCATTGGGAAGGAACCACAGCAATCCAACTCAAAAGAAAGTAGAGTAGTGAAAGCTCAGTGAAGCTCAGAAAGAAGAACTGGAGCTCGGAAAGACATTTTCTTTTAGTTCAGTAAGTTATAGGTGAAGCTTAGTAGAAAACCTCTCTAGTAAAGAACTTAAAATAATATTGGAATATTTTCCACTTTCTGGTAACCACCCGGACTTGTCGGGATCCAATAGTTGATAAACGGAGCTGGAAGCTTTGTCAGTCTCTGGAAGAAGTCACATACTTTAAAAATGAAATTACATAACCCATATAACATTTTTTAACTCTGAATTGCTCTAAAAGAGAAGAAAAATGATTTCTCAAAAATAAGTACATATATTAGAGTAGTTAGAGTAGAAAGTTTTGTTGCCAGGTTTTTGGTGTCTGATATAAATTATCAGGGGCAAAACCTCCACATTGTGAACCTGAGTTCTGGTATGAAAGCACAGGGAGCTCTAGTATCTGATTTTCCACCCACTTAAACAAATAATTTTAGGCATTTTGAGCCGAGATCTTTTGAAGTTCCCTTAACTGAGTTGTTGTTTTACACTCTGATTTCATTCATGTAAGGGAAGAGAAGGGCATATTCTTTATTTATTTCTGAAATATTTTTTTTAAATGTCTGCTTTTATAGGTTTTTATAAAGCATTAGTGGTTAATGTTTAAAATGAAAAAAAAACCCAAAAAACAACCCCCCCCAAAAACCCCACACAACACCTTTATAACTTACTTAAGCCCTTCGTTTTCCTTTCCAAATGTTTTTTCTACATATTTTCTTATCTGTGGTTACACTAATTAAGGCATATTTATATGTAGTGTTATCCTTCTGGTAGGAAAAATGGCAATTATGACAAAGCAAAAAAGCTTTGTCCTGCTTTCAGTTTGTCTTATCTCTTCTGACTGGGAGCTCTGCAAGGCACTTTCTTAGTCTGTGTTTACTGAGCAGGGATACAACATGATCCTGCTGTCAGTGGGAGCTGCGGGAATTCTGTAATTATCTCTAATGTTCCCATTTTCCTGGTAAGGGAGCAGGAACAATCCGTTAGGGCCAGGCACAGACTTGAGTCACTTCTGAACACTAGGAAACTGCAAATGGTTCGTCCTTCTGCCATCCTTTTAAAGCAAATTTATATATTTTTAAAACAAATATATTTTTCATTTTTAAAGGGCAATAATGCTGCATCACCAGTAGAGATAATAGACAAATATTGAGGAAAGGGACAAAAGCCTCGTTTTCTAATTGATATGGTATGTGCAGCAGGAACTCTTATTAGAGTTGAAATATTTGGGCATAAAAGAGGCATATCAGTTTTTATCTGAGCCTAATGGCAGTTCCCCAGTTTTTCTTCCTTTCTGAAAGAAGTGTCTTTCTACCAATAGGCCACAAATTCCAAGGAGCTTTACAAAACATTATCAATATTTATAATGATGCCTAAATGCAAACCTGCAGTCAATCTGTTTGGACAACAGCTCTGATAAGACCCTTCCTTCTGAATAAACGGGTCTAATAACATCCTGTTAAAGAAATTATTTTCCACAGACTCGAGCAACTCTAACTACCCAGACAGTAGCTTGAGCAGCCTTGTACACAAATAATGCATTATGAGTTATAAAACTGTTGTTAATTAATTTGTGAGAATGAAGACACCACCGTGCAAAATATCAGAGAACAAAAATGTATTTCTGTCCAAGTCGCCCCCAAGTCTGTGATTATAAGATGAACTTGAAGAAGTTATAATTTTCATTTTGCAAGGGGGCCCATAAGATTTCTGTCAGTATACATGCAATGTACCAAACATTTTTCAGGATTATAGCCTAATGATGAAGAAAAACAGCAGGCATTAAGGGGAAGCATGAGATGAGACTGGAGTGACAACCATCACTGTTGCCTGAATGTTTGTACTCAAGATCTTTCTTTTTTATTATTTGCGAGAATTGTAGAACTGGCTCAGAAGCAAGACAATCATCACTCAGTCACCCTGTTATAAGACTGTCATCGGTGTTGTCTACTGAATTTGAATACTTTGACTTGCTTGGGTGACTTGCCCAGTTACAGAGACAATTCTCAACCACTCAGATGTGGGTGCAGTTCCTCTGTCCCAGCTAGTTGTCTGTTCCCCACCCCAGGGATTAATCTTTCCCTAGCCACACTGGGGCATTCCTCCCCCATGAGTGGGTGGTGACCAAGCACAGTAGAACAAGGAAAGCAGACCTTGCCAAGCACCCTGCTGTCAAAGGTTTGTAAGCAGAAGCTTCTTAAGAAAACCTACATGAGTTGATATTTGGCAGAAGACAATCTGGAAAACATATTCTGGGATTTGAATGAGAGATGGCCTCCTGCCAAGTTGGAAAGAAGGCCCTCAGCTCCCAGAAATGTCATGGATATGACTATAGTCAGAGGCCGGTGCTTGGCTGTGCAAGACAACTTCTTCTGTAAGTGCTGACAGACTCATTCAGATGGTTCCTGGGTAATGTTGGAGCCTGGTCTGTGTTGGAGAACAGTCAGGTGATTTGGGATGTAAGTTAACCATGAATTATCCACAGTGACCAGCTATACTGGTCTGTTTCTGTAGGTCAGGACAGATACCTCTTAGTGCTTGATAACACATTTCAATGTCTCTGGGGGAACACACACATTCACATCCAACATCAAGGAGAAGCAGCAGATCATTATTTTAGCTTCTTTTTTAAGATCTTGTCTATTCCCATGTCTAGAAATGGTAGCACATGATTTGAAGTAATCCCTTGGTGCGTACCAAGGCAAGTACCCAAGGAAGTTCCATGGCCTTGAGATTCAGAAGGCTTCTTTCCATTTGCTGAGGAGGTCAGTGGGTGGGCTTACCTCTGATCTTTGTCTGTCAAAGCACTCTGGTGTGAGGTGGGGTAGAACCAATATGATTATTGACTTGAGACATGGGACACATTTTTTCCAAATTTATTTTTGGGCTGTCCAGAGAAATTTTTGCACTGGCCAATATGTCCCCCCTGCTCACACCTTTAGCCACAGTACATTATGAAGCACGTAATGCATTGTGTTTTGCTTCTGCTTCTGCTCAATGAACAATTATTCACATTCAACTATGCCAAAAGTCTCTTCTATAGATGGAGAAATAACAGAGCGTTATGCAGTCACGGATGCCTGAACTTTTCCTCATTGGTCATATTTGTCATTTATGCTGTCTTCATTAATGCAGATAGAACTGAAAAACAGAGCATGTAACATCTTCAAGAAAACTATAGAAGAAAGCTACAAACACATAATTTAAGCAATATAAACAGTAAATTTTAGTTGGGAGACCTACAAATGATAAAAAGTATTCTGCGTTTAACAGAATATTTAATTAACACTCAGACCTTGTTTACCTCTCAAGAACTTGCAAAATTTCAGTGCCTTATAACCTATTGGTCTAAGCAGTCACATAGATCCAATTTAGGTCAGGGACTTGAAATTACCTTTACAAAATGTCGCAGTCACTAGGACGGAGGAGATTCTGGTATGGGGAAGTGGCTTTTTTTCTTTTTATAAACAATAAAATAATTGTTTAGCTATCAGAGAATGGATAATGTAAGCTGAAGATCTGAATCAAACTTAAGCCGAGAAGTGACTGCTGAGAAGCATGAAGATAGAGCACGTAGGTTCAAACACCTTTCATGCCTGATTTGGAGCAGGTTTCAACTCTCTCATGTGGGTATCTTCCATGGGCATTATGGGGGCATCCGCTTCCTTTATCCTGTGAAAAGGACCTAGACCTGTTCTGAAGGTAACTCCCAAAATGTAAACATTCATTTAGAGGATGCTTTTTTCAGCCAGATATATTAGTCAAGTTTAATTTTCATACAAAAGTAATTACAGCTATTGTGACAAATCATTTTTAAGCCAGGTAAACTTTTCACCAAAAAAAGAGTGAACAAATAAAAATAGATACATCCCATAGCATGAGTGTAGTTACAACTGCATAAGGATGTCCCAAACCAATAATGTGTTATTCCTTTCCTTATCAAGAATTATTTTTATTCACCTAAAGTCTTGTTTCACCTATAAATAACTGTGTCCCAGTTAGGAAGTGTGAATTGCACAGTTTTAACACCATCAGTACATCTTTTCCTAGTAAGAACTTATCAACAATCTCTCTTCCCCTCCTGTAGTGGTTTCACCTTCAGAATGAATTGAGATTAATGAAGGAAAAAATATATTTTTTTCTATCTGGAAAAAAATGAGGAAATAAAATGTATTGCTGTGGGTAAATTGTTAACTGCAGTAGATCTGCTTTCCTGTATTTACCAAATACCTTTATTTACCAAAAATTTACTAAATTTCTACAAATTTTAAATAGTTATGTTATGTCAAAATAGATTTTTCTCCACCTTCTCGTATTTTCTAACTGCTTTTCAAATGGAAAAAAATATAAATTTAACTTCTTTGGATTGCTCAGAAATGAAAATCAAAACTAACAACTAGTAGTACTGTAAAATAACTTACATGATAAGCAAACCTGCATTTTTTCCATAGTGATTTCTAAAAACCCCAGGAAAGTAAAAAATTTTAGTTTGTTTTGAAATAATTTCTCAACATCATGAAACTGAATATCTAACCCCCTGAAAAAAACCCTCTCCTAACAGACCACAGAAATCTCTTGATTTAAGGTACAGATTAAACTCTTAAATAAAATACATGAAAGGAAATTAAAGACTTAGTAAAGAAAGCAAATACTACATACATAAAAAAAAGGCAGAAGTGCCTACAGTTTTGTTCAGTTGTGCTCATTTTGTGCTGTTCTTGTTGAAGGGGATAAATAAATGTCAATATATGCTTTCTTACTACACTATCATTTTTTTCTAAGGGAAACCAGCAAAACCAAAAGTAATTTTTCATAAAATTACATGTCAGTTTGTGTAGGTAGGTGTGCTCCAGCTGGGTTATACTGCAAGTGATATATCTGCCATCCACAAATAGAGGTCAAGTCTTTAAGTTTGTAAATATATATGGATACACAGAGTATATTCGCAAAGCAAAGATGCCGCAGTTGCACAGCTAAAGAGGGCACAGTTTTCCCATGCTATAATTCATTATTACTGTGAGTTTAGTTAAGTGGGAGGTCTATTTATGTGGTGGTTAAGGTGCCTGTCAAAAGGGCGCTTGGCACTTGCTTCTCCTTTGCTCTTTGAAGTTCACTTCCTACAGTAACATTTTCCAGTCATCACACCTCCTTCTTCACAGCTTAAAGTCGAGGCTGCTAGCCATCCCCCTGTGCTTCAAAATGTAGAGACCGTAATTCAGCCCTAAGGAAATGAACCAATTACAAGGAACTTGGTTTAACTTCCTGCTGTGGTAGACAAATGGAGATCTACTGTGAAAGTAAGCCTGCAAGCTTAAGGAATACATGTAGGTATTGAGCAATTACATTCAACTGGAACGTGCTAAGCAACAAACCCAATCCATTTTGTAAGGACCAGTTGCTGCACATAGCATCTGAGGATAACGAAACCATTATAGCTCCTGTACTCTAGACAGGGAGGTGCGTGTGTGAAATTTCCTGTTCTGGTTGTAGGTTTCGGGGCTTTCATGACAGTGAAATAAAGGACTAGTCTATAAGCTGCAAAGAATGTGGGTCAAAAAAATGTTTTCCTTTCTGCCAACAGAAAAACAGAGATATCCTGCAGGGCTTCATACACATAAATGGTATAGATATATTCACAATTTAATGTTTAGTCTAATAAGAAGTAAAGGTCTGTAGCAGAGGTTTAGGATACCTTGAATCACTGCTCATTGCTTGCTGCCTGAAAAGTTAATACTTGTTCTGAAATCTGGGAAATGTAATAAATTCTATCAGTTAATACCATGAAAAGCTAATTACCTTCATTATATCATGTTCTAATAGTACTGGTTTAGAAACAGTAATCCAAGAACGCAAAATAAACAAACCTCTCTCTCAATTCTCCCTACAAAATTCAAAATTCTCTCTACAAATTCTTCTCATTTGTTGGCTGGAATTGCATGACATGATATCCCGATACTACTATATTTTTTAAAAAATGAAAGATTTTTTTTTTTAAATTATGGGTCACCTTTATCCCAAGAAATAAATAAGGTATACGGTGCCCATTCAAGACAGCTGAAAAATATGAACACATCACCATTTCCTACTATCTTACAAATCAGTTTAAAAAGATGTTTTGAAAATTATAAGTCAAATTTTGATAGGCACCAATATAAATATTCAATATATTCAGTAAATATTTACAAAATAGATAATGATAGATAAGCTGCTTTACTAATGCTGCTTTGTTGTGGAAAAAAAAAAAATGTTTTAAGTATGACCAGCTAGCGGGCCATAAACATTTTTAAAAACACTCTTAAGTTAATAGACTGTTTTCCTTATTTCACTGTTACCTTTTGAGATGTCACTAATATAGCGTACTAAACAACGTAAACAGTGCATAATAAAATGCAATGTAATGCTCTGGAAAGGAATTATTACATTTTAATGACTCCCATTTCTTTGGATTGATTTGCATTCTAAAGCACAGAAAATGAAATGAATTTTCAGAGTAAAGTGACATGGAAATTCTAAGCTTTGAGACATTCTACAAATACTGCAGAAAACTTGTAGACATTCAGCCAAGTATCTCCAACACAGAATTCCTAGTTTCTTGTTTACCAGATAGAAAATAAGTATCCTTTCTTCTGTCAGGATTTATGTAAATTCCTTTAAACTGAAAATAAACCATATAGGGTGATAACACAATCCTTTATCAGCTCTCACGAGTTAAATGAGGTCAGGGTCAGGCTGGATTAGGATTGCATAGGAGGTGACCAAAGAGAGCTCAGGGTACAGGAGGAGGTGGTCATGGTCACAAGGCAACGGGGCAGCTTTGAACTTGCCCTGGTCCAGGCACGAAGCAGTGCCTTACATGTCTGGATCAGCCTGCAAATAGACCTGCCCTCTGGAGCCAAAGCTGATGCCCTGCCCCTCCAACGACCGTATCCCCTTGCATACTTGGTGAGCTTAAAAATATTAGCACTACTGTCCTGGCCAAAAACTCATCTGGGACTGTAAGTATGCTGGCCAAATTAATTATCTGCTTTGACTAATCTAGGCAATTAGTTCAGTCTGTTTATTTGCTTGATTGTTTGTTCACCAGTTGTTTTACAGATAAAACATAAATAAATATCCACTCAGAAGACTGTGAAAAGATTTTCACAATAGAGAAGTGAAAAGATTTTGCAAACAATTTCTTCTTTTGCACTTGCACCATGATCCAGATTATGATGAGCTGTCCAATTTTCAAAGGAGCTCGGTGTTTAACAACCTATAGTGAGCACATGCAGTGGAGACTGTCAGTATCAGGTAGTCATGATAGAAAATATATTTTTAATTAAAAAAAAACAACAGACCATGGCCAAATTGATTTTTTTCAGTCTGCAAAGCTGTAAACTTAGGAAATTGTGCTGTTTATCCATCTCACTTGTCAGTCTCCCTGAATAATTTCTCAGTGTATTGGCCGGTTTTTATTAAACTGGAAAGAAGCCCCAGACCCCTGATGCAGATGTCTCAAAGTTAATTACAGCCTATTATTTTTAGGCACACCAGTGTCTCATCAGAGGAGATGGGTCCAGAGCAGTACCTCCACCTCTAGTGTAGGTATGACTGAACAGGCATATAAGGACTGCTGAACTCAACATCACAGGTTTACCTCCAGACTACCTGTCTTGGGTTGCCTCTTATCCAGGGAGCACACAGAAAGGAATGGAGATTATTGTAATCATCAGATGGTTGATGGCTCAAAGAACATAAAACCACAGGAAAGGAGGCTGCATTAATTCTAGAGGTCATAGAGTGTCACAGCACTCTCCAAACTATCCAGCTGCAACAAGGTCTTTTACCATCTCATACTGGCACACTCCTCATACCGGTCCCTCTGCTGCCTTCTCATCTCACCTCCTCACTCTGGGCATTCTTTCTCTCTTTCTTCCTCTCCTTCTGCTCCTCTCTCCTGCTTCTTCCCCAGCTGCTCCCTCTTCACTGGCTCTCAACCCCTTAACAGAACCACCCACAGCTGCACATTATCTACATTGACCAACCCGCTGCCCCTGAAGCCAGCCCACAGCTGTATAGTATTAATGCTAATTAACCTAGCTACATTCTTCTACAATGGAGTAACGTTACTTTTTATATGAAGAGAAAATGCATCAAAAGCTGGCTTTCTTTCAGAAAATGTCATATGAGTAAATAAAAATTAAACTTATATATTTATTTTTTTGTATTCTCTGAACTGTATGTTGTTTCATAACCTGCTGTGCCTGTCCAGATCAAAACCAGTGTCAAAATGCCAAACATTTTCTGCTCAGTGACAATGCTGAGTATCTGTTCAGCTTAGTTTAAGTATCTGTTTTGCAGAGAAGAGTAGGACTGAGCAGGGACTTCCTTGGTTATTGTAAATTTTATATTATTTTATGTTATGCTATTTCATTCTGGTGTATTCATTCATCCAGGTGTATTTCATAAGAAAATAAGCTAATTTTAAAATATATGTTTTCCTGATCTGTACTCTTCTTGCCAGATCCACACCCTCTGACCTTGTCTCTTGCAGCACTTTCCTTGTCCATGTAGCTGTGCAATCTTAGTGCAAGTCACCGAAGACCTTAACCTCTATGTCCCACCAGCTTTGTGACCATGGGAAGCTGCCTCCAGCACTGCATCTGGGCAAAACCTCAAGCCAGGACCCGTGATTTACCCAACCCCTCACCATTCTGGTTGTACCCTTGCAGCCAGCAGTTTGCCTGGCATTTCCACCCTCCAAAGACCACAGGAGACCGGATGCAGCTGCTCCTTCAGCAAGAAACCTCTCGTGGAAGTCTTCCTTTGCTAGACAGTATTTTTTATGGCAATGAAATGATAATGAAAGCAGCAACTCGGGCAATGCTGAAATAACAGCCATAGAGAGTGGTGAGGTAACACCTCTAATTTAGCCTGATGTCTCAGAAGCTGTACATCTCTAGTGGGGTGTCAGTCCCCACACATCACTTTCATCTTGATGTTCTCCTCATAGTTAAGGATTTGGTGATATAGCAGTGAAGTTAGATGCCAGTGAAAAGGACATGATCGACCATGTCTTGGCTTTACAAAATGTCTTATGGTATTGTAATATCTCACCATGTGAAAGCAATTTTTGTCCCATGGAAGAGGAAGGGCCTACTGAGGAAATATCTACAATGTGGCTGAGGAGCTTGTGATAATAGCAGAGTAACTATTGCTAGCAGTAAACATGAGTAAATGTAGACAATAACTGCCATCTGTAAAAATTTCCCCACTCAGATGACGCTATCAGCACAGTTCTTCCTGGTTTCTGAAATATTTTTAAAAGTTATATTGTTGTCATCTTTTTAATTTTCAGTTTTCTTCCATCCAAACTTTGCATGTCCCTCAGCTCCCATTAAACACAATGCATCTGACCAGTAACCCTACACACGTGGTGAAAAAAAAAAAAAAGTAAAGAAAAAGAGGGGTCAGGGAAAGGTTGGTTGAATAGGCAATTAGTGGGAAGTTTCATAAACAATAAGGGAAATGTGTTAGGAGCAGCTTATTTTTTCTACATAAGTCTCCATTTCATCTCTAGGAATATTCTTTTCATGCATATTTATTTTAAGAAAAAACCCACCATACATCTTTCAGGATATTTTTCATTCTTCATTTATGATACTATAAATGTTTAGGTAATAATGCTGGTATTGGAAGCAAGTTAAATGAGCACAATTCAAATTAGTGGGCAAGCTAGAGAAGAGTCTTTCATTTACAGTCCTCTTGATCAGAACACATTAAAATCAGCAAGACTTAAGCCTACCCTGTTTACAGCCCACAGGTTGTTATCTAGTTTCAAACCTTTCTGTTCAGAATTGTTAAGCCAGCACTGTACTGCATGCAGCTCACCATTAATTGGAGGCTTGGATTCTAATGGCTGTTTTTGGGGGCGGGAGCTGGAAATCCTGAAACCCTTACCATGCCCTAAAATGTATTCATTTAATTTAAAACCTTTACATAAAATTACCAGTTATTTGAAAGTTAAACACTTAGTCACAGTGTTATGTATCAGATGCTATAAATTTATTCACATCTAGATTTTAAATTACTTCCTTTCCATTTAAGATGCCAATTTCACTAGGCTACCTGAAACATAATTTACATAGAGTTATTACATCAGGAAAGAAAAAAATCCTCTCTTGTGTTCAGTGCCTTGTTTCTCTAATCCCCACAGACAGCGAGGAAGAAAGGCTGGCTTTATACTGTCAATTTCTTTTACTGCTTCCATTGGCACTTGTCAATATTCCTTAGCAGACAAAATGTGAAAATATTCTAGGACATGTAACAGCTTCAGAAGTTTGCTGCCACTTATATATGGATGTACTGTACGTTTCTACACATTAATTAATGGAAAACCAGGAATGTTTTGATGTTGCAAACCCACAAATGGAGCTCTACTAGGTGAGCTAATGAATCAGTTCCATGAAACATTTGTCTTTCTAAATCACTATTACGTTAAATAAAAACAAAAAATAATAGGAGCAGCAGAGTACCTTCTTGTACTATTTAGTGGGAAAAAGTCACTGTATAACTAATGGAATCTTGTAAACATACACAGTTCCTTAGGGCTTTTCTGGGAGATGGAATCAGATATGCCTCCAATGTACACTGTCCTGTTATTTTAAAATACGGGTTCAAACTGAAACATACACAAGAATTTGGCACTGGACCTGTACCTTTTCCCATAGGTCAATGCCCTAATTTATACACATTCTGCAGGGTCTCGATAATGGCATTCATTCTTATGCAGT
>JAVJGJ010000014.1:72839618-72893234 GCA_035590215.1 Microhierax caerulescens
TCATGAACTGACTCACCAAATTCATCCCAAGGGACCTGTCTTCCCTGCTGACCCCCCCAACCCCCCCCACCCCCCTACCCCATCCCAATTGCTTTCCATTTACCAAAAAAAAATTGCCTTCTACTGTAGACTATAAATCAAAGCAAGCTTGTGTTGTATCCAAGTTGCTTATCTATTGTTCCAACTAACAAAAGAAAGTATCACATTAGGGAAATCTATTGACTCATGTGTGGAATCTACCCTGAAATTAAAAAATGATCTGTTGCTGTTTGAATTAAATAACAAAACCTAAAATTGCAGTTTTGTGATACAGAAGAAATGCATTGAAGGAAATAACCTTACATCATTTCCTAAGTGGATTTGGTCTTTTTAATTTTGGATGATAAACCTAGTATCTTCCGTATTCCCCTAGATCTACTCCTTACAATAGATTATGGGTTTTGATAGGCATATTATTACATTGTTTAGGAACAAGAAAAGAACAAATAAATACCTGAGATTATTTAAAACTTATTTAGATTGCTAGCAAGGCTTGTGAGGCAATGAATTTCACCTGCATGGACTAAGCTGGGATTTTAATTTTTTTTTTCTCTGTACTCTCTAGTTCTCTTAGCACAGAATTTGGGAATTTCCATTTTCAACAAGAGTGGGAACCAGAAGGACAGTTCTGTTCAGCTCGAAGCTGAACTTTGCAAAGGGAATGTGGTGAATATAGAAGAGAAATTGGAAGAGAAAATAACTAGCAAAATTAATGACAAATAAGATGATGGGAAAGAAGCAAAGGACTGAGGTAAGATTTAACTTCTAACAGGTTACCAGTTGGTCTTGAACCACAGGGACACATGTGATTATAGGTTGACTTTCAAAAATGGTGTTTAAAATATTTGGCAAATAAAAGGAAGAACTACAAAGATTTTTTAATGACTGATGAAGAGGACCTTGAAAAACTTGAGGCATATGCTTTGAAATCAGAAACCAAGGGGAAGATCAGGCATGAACTTACAGAAGACTAATTAACGGTTCATATACTAACTTGTCTTGCTGTGAATTATTTATATGTCCACACTAACAAATATTGCTGGTTGGTTTGTTTGTTTTCCATCAAGAAGCACTTTACAAAGTTGCTCAGAATATATAAATCCTTCTATGGGAAGAAGTTACTAAGAGTTGTAGTGAGAGAGACATAAGGTGAGCATCTGGCACTGAAGTCTCAGTTTGTATCAGAAGATCAAGTGCTTCTGACACAAATCACCCAGTTGTCCTTGCTTACTCTGCTGTAGTGCGTAACATGGCGAGGCCTTGAAGAGCACAAGCTGTTTTTCTTTTTAATGAAATTAAGTCAAAGAAGCTGAAGGATGTTAGCAAACTGGAACTAGACCAGTCTGAAATGTAGAGCCCTGTCTCATCACAATTGTTCACTGATATCTGGTGGAAGCACAGTCAAGATTCAGTGAGACACGTGTAGGCCAGATAGATAGATTGCAAATGAGACTTTTTGCATACTTCTATCTCATTTTGATGATTCTTGATGTCATTGACTCTCTAGTTTCTCTGCAATTATACTATTGCAGTCTGGTGTTTCATTTTCTTTGTTGTGGCTTATGGAATCATTTTCTAAGGAATCCAGGACTCCTCCATCGCCCCAAGGACATCTGCCTTCCTTTCTCTGTAAACTAATCACCACCTAGCTGTTCAGAGCACTTGTTCTGCTGCTTATTGCATCAAATACAGGGACTAACAGCAATTACCTTTCTGGAACATGACTAGAACCCTCAAGAAGAGCTGGAGGACTGCTAGAAAGTTAACAGTCTTTGACTATTATTTTAGTCTGATGATCAAAATGGAATGCATCAATTCTGCCCAGTTGCCTCACTGACCTACTTGAATAGCCTGACAGAGCTGTAAAATCATACTTAAAATGCCAACTAATAAGGCAGACAAATTTTGCAGGGTGCACACAACCTTGCACAAGAAGGATTACTTTCAAACCCCATACTTTTTCACTGCTCGGGTTCCAGTTTATGTTATTTCAGTCCTGTAGGCCACTGAGGAGATTCGAAAATTGGTCCACACTGTGTACCAGTAACAAATTCACACTTTTTTTTTTCTTAAGCTAAAATGTTTTGGCAAGTCATTTTGACAACTATTTATTAACCATGAAATTGTTTGAAACACTTAATTGTATTAGAATTGTATTAGAATTTGAATTGTATTCAAAATATGAAGTATCTGAGGCCTGCACACTCAAAAAAGATGTGCACAGTGTGAACACTTTGGCATTACACAAATATATAGGGTGAAGGAGGAAACTGATTTGGTCTGAATATCTAGGTGTAATATTTTATTTCTGTTAGCAGGTTAGCTAAATACAGTTGCTCTACTCAGGTCTGTGATGTTAATATATGGTTTAGGTTAAAAATTCTCATCTCCAAATTTTTACTGGATTTACTAAAAAATAACATTTGCCACAAATATTTCTCCTGGATATCTGCTGGAAGAATATATGAGATGAAACTATCACAGAAAAAGCTGGGTTGGTGAACTTTTAAGGCTAGGAACAACCTCCAGATGACACCATGTTTTTTCACAAGCACTCCTTATATTTCCCATCATTTTTTCTTTAAATAACAGGAACAAGCCTGAAGATGTTTAAATTCCTTATATTTCTGACTGATTTTTTGACAATAACAGAAATAAACTCACAAATACATTTTCCTCATGTTATTTTATCCTCAATTATTTTACCTTGTCATAATACATACATCATCACTTAAATGTTATTAAGAGGATTAAAGAAGCCATAAAGCATCTTTTCCTTTTATTGTGTTGCTATTGGAAACATGAGCACACTAATAGCACTCGCACTATATTTACTTTAAGGAAAATATTATCAGATAGTAGTATTGATGTGACTTAATAACAGAGAAAAGACATTACAAATGCTGGCTTAGATTTCTCATGAGAATAATCATTTCCTTATACCTAAAATAACTCCCTTTTCCCTTCTTCTTCTTCTTCTTCAAAGCTTGTATTTTAAAAAACAGAGCTGATACAGCTCATTGATCCATCCAGGCTTCTGTTGCTATCTGTGCATGTCATCTGGCTTCTTAATATTCACATAGTTCATACACTTCCTTTGGGGTAAAATTCCTGTTTAACTACTCCAGGATGTTTAACTTCATGACTGAAACCTTACAGTGATCTATTATCATACAGGAAAAAAAGTGGCATATTTGTGCTACTTATATATTTAAATTCTATGTGTGCTTTTTTCATAAGTGATGGTATTTTACAGTGCTGTATGAATTGATGAGGTACTATACAGATCAAAGTTGATTTTGCAGCAACATATGAAAGAAATACAGCAAATAAGATGTACAGGGGATTTTATTTAATTTTATTTTAATAAATGCTTCTGCATTACTTCCTTTCATACATACTAGGTTGGAGCATCTTCTATATAACTACCATTCTTAAGTAGCTATGTTTCCAGAGGGAGATATCTGGGCCACATATCAGCTAAATATGTAAGATTTTGCCTAACTAACTCCAAAACAGGAACTGTTCATGGACAGCTTCCTGAGTGCCCCAAATGTCAAGGCCCCATAGGTTTGAAGAAATTAACAATAATGCAAAGAAGCCATCCCAGATAAAAGGAGACATGGAAGAAGAAATAAAGAATGGGAACCGCATGGTAACATACAAGTCAAACATTTAAAAAATTTAACAACTTGGCAGATTTCTATTCACTTGATAGAAACAGGTAAAGAAATGTCTGGTTAGCTGTGTCCTGTAAACTTGAAGACAAGAAAAAAGCTTTTAAAAACAAAATATCAACAAATAAATTCATAGATCAAGAATAAATGTATTGCTGCACATAGGAAAAATTGAAGTAGTGACATGGAAGTGCTGGAAGTGTTTGCAAGGCACTTTGTGTTTGGAATTAAAGTGTTTGGAACGAAACCCATGTCATAGAAAGCATCTGAGGCACCATTTGAAACTAAATCTTTTTCCAGTCAGCACACCCAGAAATTATATTCCTTTGAAACTTCAGGAACTAGATAAGGAGTTCTCTAAACCAAGGAAGGGCTCAAATCAGCAATTTGGAGAAGGGTATGAAAGGCATCTCTTGATCTCTCACACCTTTTGAAATAATGAAGGGTTAATCATGCTGAATCACAATGACATCTCTGTAAACTGTAGTTAAGCTAAGCAGGCTCTTAAATATTTTGTAAACTCATTCCTAGAAATATTACATTATGTAGGCAATATGTTTTCCTAATTATGAACAAAGCATAACTTTGTCCTTAAAACTTACAAAAGCTGACATTAAAGGAAAAAGTGATAGTATAGATGGATTAAAACTGAAGCTAGGAAAAAAAGGGAACAGGATTTGAATGACTACTGGCTTCATCTTTTCAAAATCACAGCATTAAGAAATGTTTACAATGATATATTCTTTGTCCTTGCTCCCATTTTATAAATAACAGCATATAAAATATGTATTTTACTTCTTAACCAGGGTTCTTAGCTACTTTTGCAGTAACAGTGTTAGTAATTTTGGATCTGTGCCTACATTCAAATACATCCAATTTTAGCAGATGCTTCAAAGCCAAAGTCCCACATTCTCTTGCAATTGTCTTTATCGCATCCTAATATTTAACATATTTGTCACCTTAATCAGTTTTAAACATATCAGGCCAGCACTTACTGACCTACTTCACCTATAGCACTACTGACCTACTGTATGTATTATATATCCCATGAAAATACAATAATGGTATGTATTCTGGCAGCTTGTAACCTCAAAATTACTGGGATTTAGTTCCAGATTCAAGCACTAGCATTAGGCTTAGTACAGAATAATAAATCTGGGAAGTTAGTCAGCTGCCCAAAAATGTACGTCTATCATAGACAGAATGAAACATCCCTTCAGGCTCTGTTGGGTAGCTTGATGTCCATGAATGATATGAAATTAGCCACCTAGACCACACATAGACACGTGCACTGATGACTTCAGTGTTCAAATGTATGAACCTTGAGCTGCTGCAGTCTGGGCAGCAACCTGTTGCATAAGCAATAGGCATCTGCAATAGGCATCCTGGGCCACTTGAGATGCCTTAAGGGTATCAGAGAAATCTGCACAGATTGGCAGATATGATGCAAGACAGGGAGACCTGCACCTTTCTGGAGATACAGACACTCCATAGCACCTGTTTAGCTGGCTGAATCCTACTCTGTGTTCAATAAATTGGTTTAGCTCACATGGTTGTCTTGGCTTTGTTACAACATTAATTTGGGCCTCTATGTCAGGCCACCTCTTTCAAGGACTGTTGCAATGCAGAGGGGTTCATTGCATCTAGTGCTAGCCCTGTCCTCAAAAACATCCTTGTAGCTATTCAGAAATCAACTGGATGAGGTGCTGAGCAACGTTATCTAAATTGGTGGTGCTTTTGAGCAGGAGGTTGGACCAGATTAGCCCCAGAGGCCTTCTCCAACCAGTAGGACTCTGGTTCTGCTTAGATCTGAACTGACTACCCTGGGCTGCTCCGAGAGCCAGCGAACAGGTGAGTGGAGGGGCACATCTGGCAAATGTAGGCACCAACTCCAGGGTGAGGTGACTTGCACACTACATGTGCCTGTTTCTGGTCACTGACCTTAAAGAGAGTATATAGTGACAGATTCAGATATAGAAAGCTGCACTGAAGATCTCTACAGCTGGTCAGGTAAACCCCTCCCTCAGTAACTGTGAGTTCTCTATCTTCTCAAATTAGTTTGCCTTTGTCAATAAGAGAAGAAAAACCCAATCTATTTCTAAGGTAGAATATTTTAAATGCATTATTATTACACCCATATTAAATTACTTATTATTTTTATGATACTTTATCATACCTAACACACAGGTAGACAGGGAGGTCACATAAAAGTTGTTTCCCTCAGAAATTAAGTTTAATAATGTAGTGAGGTAGCAAAGCCTAAGAGAATAGTGACAGGAAGCATATTTAATGGTTAGTGAGATAGACTCTTCTCCCAACTTTTATCCCCACTTGCTGTGTGACCATAGGCAAGGCACTGTGCCTCGGTTTATTCAAATGTAAAGTGGTTATAATTAATATTCGGCATACTTAATGATTAAGTGCCTTGAGAACATGTGATGAAACAAGCTCTAGAAGAGCAGAGTATTTTTGCTTCAACCTCTTTAAAACTGTATCCCCTTGCCACATATTTTCAAAAAGTCTACAACTCCTTACTAGAGCTAAATGACTAATTCAAATGAATAATTTATCTGAAGAATTTTGCTTTGTTTTCTCTTTGCAAATTGTTCTCAAATAGATGGCAAAATTCTTGGGCTTATTAGTTATTGCCAAATTATGCACAGATCTCTTCAGTGACTAATTCTGTGTCTGAATATAACTGATTTTTTTCCAGAAAATGTTAGTAATTTACTGTTTTCACTGTGCTGGTAGTCCTTTCCTATTATTGAAAAGCATATGTAATTAATCAATGCAGTCATACCTATGTGTAATGATATTTTATAAATAAATACATATATATGAAAAATTCCTGATTCATGGATTTTAAAGGTCAGAGAGCACAAGGAGACCACCTACTCAGAACATCTGTAAAGTCAGTTTCCCCTGAGTTGAGCCTAATAATTTGTGCTTGACTCAAAGTGGCAGACTCCTTTTAAGAGGATCTGCAAAAGATTAAAGAGAAAAGGAAGCATATTTTCAATAGACTTAAATTCACTATATGGGGATGGATTCTTTCTTCTCCTTCCACTACGAATCAAAGATGACTAGAAACCATTGGATTAAATTATGTCCTCTGTTCATTCTTGATTGGATGACTTCAAGAGGCAGAGGACAATGCGCTGGTATTGGTAGGTTCTTCCAATGCTTAATTACCCTTCATGTTAGAAATGTTTCTTGTTTGTAATACAGATTTGTCAGGCTTTAATTTCCCATCACCAGTTCTTGTTAATAACTTCCTATGCCAGTACTCCCTGTGAAAATACTTAGATGTCACAATCAAGTCACCTCTTGATCTTTTTCTTGAGCTAAACAGATTGTTTCTTGAGTTGTTTACTTGATGTAAGCCTGTTTTTAAGCCCTCAAATAACAGTTTCTTCTGAACACTCTGTTGATTTTGTTGACATGCTTTAATATTCTACTGCCAGTCTTATCAGCGCCATTTATATAGCTAAAGTTCATGACATATTAAGAACATCTATTTTGTGCTCAGAGATAAGGAGAAATGTTGTGACTGTTGCCAGACAAATGATGAATCATACATACTTGAAAAAATGTTTCAGTTACACACACACACCACACACAAATTCATTTTTGGTTGATGCAAATATTTCGATTGACTGGAAATGATTTTTTTTTTTAGTATATATTTGTGCCTACTCCATCTCTTTAAAATTCTTTGTTTAAACTTGGCATACTTTTAAAACAAATATGCTAATTCGAGAGAGAAATAATATATAATTGGTAAATAAATAAGTACAATGGTTAATTTTATGTGTCTTTGAATGAAATACAGGAACAAAGTTTTGATCAGCTTGAGCTTCCACTTTTTAGTGATATTGAAAATGATCTAAATAAGTTTTATCTGGTGTTCTGTGTGACTTATGGAATTAACTGCATGAATCGTTATTGTTAGAACACAACATATGGTGAGACATTTTTCCCAACTAAGGTTCAGAATTAAAATTAATTTTTCACAATTTATTTTTATCTACAGGAAAGCAAGCAAGAAATATTGTGACACACATCAAACTCAACCAAAATTTGCCTTAAAATCAGAAAACACAATTCAACCCTGAGAGAAATATATTGCCCATGTACACATCAGGAAACAGGTTACAGCAAAGCTTTTCTCGGTGGCCTCCTCCAGACCCACAGTATTCAATAGATACGCTTATACTGGATGTAGTAGAGCTTGGATCAGGCTCTGAGAATGAGTTTCTTGGCATCACATAGCAGGTTATATGAATGGACACATTCCTTTACTTTGTGCCTTCACCATCTGTTCTGCCCTCTAATTACAAATGCAAAATGAACATAATTAAATATTGGCATTAAACAGAAATAAGCTAGAAGTTATTTCAATGCATATGCATGTTCTTTATTAAATGCAACAAGCATCTGTTTTGTTTTCTTATGTTTTGAGACAAATATAGAGGGAAATTGCTTTTTCCTGACAGAAAGGATAAATTTATTAGTAAATGAGAATTAAATACAAGAGGTAACACTTTGCAACAGTTTGTAAGCGGCAGTTTCTGTAAGCAGATATTCAGGCCTGAGCTCTTTTCTGAGGAAGCAAAAGAGGAACAGCAAAAACCAGGAGGGAACACTATTACTAAACATTGTTCTGACTGAGATTGAACTCTTGGTCCAGGTGCCACTGGAGCTGTGTGATTCAGGTAGAGTAGGCGTCAAGACTTGTGCC
Source organism: Microhierax caerulescens (assembly GCA_035590215.1). Lineage (NCBI taxonomy): Eukaryota > Metazoa > Chordata > Aves > Falconiformes > Falconidae > Microhierax > Microhierax caerulescens. The sequence continues at coordinate 72,848,076 of JAVJGJ010000014.1, forward strand.
ACTTCTGCTTTGCAACCCAAAGCTATTCATCAGCAGCTGCTGGCCCAAGCTAGTGTCTGCCTTCCATAATCATAGAATCATTAAATCATTTAGGTTGGAAAAGACATTTAAGATCATCAGGTTCAACTGTTAAACTCAGGACTGCCAAGTCCATCACTAAATCATGCCCCTAAGCACCACATCTATGTGTTTTTTAAGCACTTCCAGGGATGATGATTCCACGGCTTCTTTGGGCAGTCTGTTCAATTCTTGACTATCTTTTCAGTAAAGAAATTCTTCTTAATATCCAACCTAAACTTTCCCTGGTGCAACTTGAGACCATTTCCTCTTGTCCTTTTGCTTGTTATCTTGGATCTTGGAGAAAATACCTGGCCCGACCTACCTAACACCTTCTTTTAGGTAGTTGTAGAGACCAATAAGGTCCCCCTGAGCCTCCTTTTATCCAGATTAAATGGTGTAGACCTTGTGCTTAATCTTGGTAAAGTGTTACTTATTAAGTATTTTGGTACTTTGCCATGTTTATATGGGGTGTAAGGAAGTATAGCTATCCCTATTTTTCAAATAAAGAGGGGAAGTTCAGACACATTAAGATCTGTACATACACCACACTGCAAACATAACAAACAGATATATAACTACACCAGTAAATAAAAAAAAAGGATAGGGAGTGACTTCTGGGCTTGCGGGCATGTGGCATACAGTAGCTTGTGTCCAGGCTGCTCAGGATCAAACTCATCTAGAGCTGTATTGGTATTACATAGTACTTGGTCCTATATTCTTCAGGGATTCAGTGTCTGTCATAGTAGAGACAGACAACATGACAGTTACAGAAGAAAAGATAGCCCTCTTTATTCAAGTCTCACCATCTATATTTATATCTTCCAATAAACAGCTTTTGCCATGGTTACAATATCATGGTAATTTACTGTTGGTAGAATAGTTGTTATTGTACATTTTGATTGGTGATCTTTCTTCACTTCCTCAACTTTCCATGTACGTAGCGTACGTGCAGTAAAGCAGCTCACAATGCCTGGTTTCTTGTTCCTTCTTATCTTGCTGACTCAGCAGTCAGCTTCGGTTCTCATGGGTACACTGGAATAGGTTCAAGGTCCATGTCTTCCTCCTCAATTAAGCAAGAGATGGACCCGCCGCCTCCCCCAACAAGTGTCCCAATCAATTATTCTTACTTTTTTGGTAATCAGGTAGTTCAGAGTGCCTGAAATAATGAGGGACTGTGTTACAGCCTGAATGATATTTTTATAGCTTGCAGCTGAGGTTATGTGTAGCACATCCTAGGTGTAACCAGAAAGCACATGGCTGGTGGTAAGCACAGATTCCCCTGAAATAGTGTTGGACTGTTTTGACCAGGAGAAGGCAAATTTGCTGCCAGCCTGTGCAACCTGTTCCCCAGAGTAAGATGTCCTCCAAAGCATGCCTGGGTTTTGTGTCAGAGAACTGAAGGAGCTGGCCCAAAAAGCTGGAAAGGAGGCAGCGTGCCCCAGGAGCTCAGTTGCTTGCACACAGCAGAGCAACTGTGCCCACTGAGACTAGACCCATAGGAGAAGCCAGTTGCTACAGCACTTGCGCTGCAATAGTGATCAGGCCTTTGGTCACCTGAGTAATTTGCATTTCTGGATTAGGCCTATGGAGTACCTACAGAGGCCACAGGGAGACTGAGGTATCCCTGACTGGGATCTGTAAAATGCAGTCTGCCAAGAACTACCTAGGCTACTTGGTAGCATAACTACTGAGAGAAGTTTGTTTTAAAATAAACCACACTCTGACAATTAATTTCCGAAATCCCAGCTTCACTTTGAATTCGCAGATATGAATCCTTTCCAGTAGCATTATGCTGAAACCATTCCTTTGTCACATATTTCACAGTAAGCATTTACTGGATCATAGACTAGAAGCGAAATGTCCAGTTCCCACGCTGTGCTTTAGCACAAAGATAGAAGTCTCTCTTATTTTTTTCTCCGTCCCCCTTCTATGCAACCTGAACAGAAGCTGCTTGATGTAAAATAAGAATCCATGACAGTGAGTTGACTAGAGTGTCTTAACTTGGCAGGCAAGGATTACAGTTACGCTTGAGTAGACAAGCACTCCTACGGTTTGGTTCAATGCTCCAACAGCAAAGCAAACTGTGTTTGCTGCAGTGCTCAGCACTCCACTTTGGCAACACTGGACTGGTGTGAAAAACCCAGGAAAAGAACCTGGTCTTTATATGCCAGTGGGCCTAACAGAAGTTAGAGAAGATTATTAGTATGAAACTCTCTTTTTGAGGCAAGGGGGTGGTGCACCCTGTTGCAATTCTGTTTGGTTTGGTCTTTGCTTTGCTGTTCTTCCACACGCACCAGCAATGTCTTGCTGTCAACAGAACTGCATGACTTCTCAGTGAGCGTGGGGATGGAGTACACTATGTTGTAGACTACGTGATACAAGTTTCAGGACTGGCCTGTAAACTGCCACCAGCAAATACAGCTTGAGTCCTGTGTTGTCAGTGAGGTCCCTCAAGTTGTCCTCTTTCTGAGGATGGTAACAAGCAGCTCAGCACTGTCAAGACTTCATCAAGTTGGCTTGTCCAAACACAGGTCATGAGACACTCTCAACTGGATTTTCTCTGCTCTAACTTCAATTCTAAGGATTGGGTGTGGAGTCCAATTTTGTCATTTGAGCTCCCTCTAGAGCCAACTGGGGAAGACAGGCTCTACCACATCATTTCTTCAGTCACAAGGTGCATGTCCAAGACAAATAGGGTGACTCACCCAACAAGCATACAGAATCCTGGTGATTAGCTCAGTCTGGATGCCTAAAATTAGGGGAGAGGAAAACTGCCCATATGGGTTTTCTTAGTGAAAACTGAAGAATGCTTCAAGTGAGTTTGGAAATTTAAGTTTTCAGCTAGAATACAACTCGGTATATGCAGCTATCTGTATATTTAATGCTAAACCAATCACTGCTAGATCATTTTGTGAATTTGCTGCTGCTATAAAGTCAGTGGTAGATTAAGTTTATAAACCAGTCCCCATGGGCAATGAATGAGATTTTTCTCTTCCTTGATCACTTGTTGAAAATTGATAGTGATTATTGCACTACTGTGAATCCCTCTAATTTAGGAATTCCATTAAAAACAACAAACCCTACCTCCAGGTTAAATATTTGACTATAAATGAAGGTTGTAGCAGTGGACAGGTATAAATTGCTCATAGCTCCCAGACAAATTTTTTCAAGGAAATCTCTTCCACATCTGCTGACAAGAGCCTATAGAAGCCCTATAGAAAGGCTAAGCAATATTTACTTCAGAAGGTTCATATGGCTGATGTATATCTGGTAGAAGGAGAGAGGGAGTGTAATAGAGATATGAAATATGTTTTTAGAAGGAAGGGTGAGATGCAACATTCATATCCAAGACACTCCACACTGCAATGATGTTCAGCATCACAGTCGCCATTTCAGGCACTCCAGAAATTTTTCAGTATATGCCCTTCAGTGTTGTTTTTCAAACATAGAGGTTGTCTTGGGGAGGATAACATCAGCTTGGTACTGTACCTCACACAGTGTGAGGAGGAAAGAGTTTGTTTTTCCTAGAGTCTTGTTGAAGTGTTAATTTAAAGAAGTAATAATGTAAATCTTATTTCAAACATTCTTTCCCCCCTGGCAGACTTCTATATTAAGACATTTGGGTAATTGACCAATGTTACTGTAGCTCAGCAGGCATTATTTTCTTTTGGTAAAAGGATACCATAGTAAATTTCAATGAGAAGGAGTAAAAGAAAAAGTAAAAAAAAAAAAAAAAAAGAACAGACCTAAATAAGACTTGAATATGAAAGGAAAATATAAACCAGATGGGGATGATGGAGACACATTTTCATATCTTTCTTCTCTTTTAAGATTGGTTTAAAAGTCTCCCTTCACTGCATTGGCTTTCTGCCGCTGAGTAACATGAGGCAACATATTTGTTGAGCAGCAGCAGCTGGGAACTATTCATTGGCTGTGTATTGCCTGCCAGCTACACTGGGACTGGATTCAGTGTCCAGCGAAGTTCAATGGGAATGTTCCCACCATCTTCTGTGGGCGCTAGAGCAGGTGCTGGAGGAGAAGGCCTGGTTCCCCTGGTTCCCCTGAAGTAAATGGCTCTTGGTGAGGCCAGCCTCTCCTCGGGTCCTGAAGACAAACCTGGTAACCACTGACAATCTTTGGGGGAAGGAGAAGTCTTCCTGTTGCTTTTATGCTATCATACACATCTCTGACCATAAATAAGTTTGGAAACTGCAGAAGAAGTAACTGAGGGGGTGGTTGCAACAGTGCTGGACACTTCATCCCTCTTGCACCCACTAACAACAGAGAGGAATTTTTGTTTCCCTTTCTGCTCCTCCTAATTAAGCCATAGTGGCCATTGCAGCTCTGGGGCTCTTTCTTCAAGTCATTGTTTCTCAGTATGGTTTTACTGACACATGAAAAAAGCTCAGGGGCAGCAGTCGCTTGGTGTTTTCTACTGAAGCTTGAGCTTTAAAGCTGGGACTCAGACTGCCTCACTCTACTGCTGACAATTTAGCAAATGGTCCGTGTTATGCTGCTTTGATCTTGTGAAAGTTTTCAAAAATTTCATCCTTGAAGAAAGCTACAGGCCCAACAGATCCCCCAGTTCATTAGCAATCCTTTAGCAGTTCCCAACAATTAGAGCTGTCAGGCAGCCGAACTCTGTTCGGAGGCCGCGCATTCAAAATCCCTGACTAATGACTTGGTAAAAAGACTTGACAGTGTGTTGCAATTTGTTATAATTGAATCTAAGCTGCATCAGCTGTTTGAGGGGCTGAAATGTTTTCAAACATTACATTGATTTAAATTAATGCCACAAAAATATTCAGAAATCGTGTCTGTCAGATTCAGTGCTAATAATCATGTTCTCTTCAGATATGAAGAAGACATTTCATCACCATTTGAAAGCATTGTCAAGCAGGCAGTTTAAATTCCCCCTCCTCCTCCCACCTTAAGTGAAAAATAAGTTGATAATCATGGTATTCATGAGAGGAAAGTGTTTGGTAACTGGAATGGGACAGGGTAGGAGGGAGAGGTCTCTTGAACTAGGAGACCCAGGGGAAGTAAATTTTAAAAGCCCATTACAAATAATAATTTTCACTGACTATCCTTCAATATAAAGCATCCAAAATATTAAAAGCAATTCTGCAGCAACTGTTGAGGAATGTTCAAAAAGAAGATTCATCTTTTCTAAGTCACTGTCTGCCTTTATTTTAATTGTGGACACATAAAGTGAACAGGGGGACATTTGGCAAACAGACATTCGGCACAAGCTCTCTGGTCAAAACTTGCATCTGCTCTCAGAATACCTTTCATTCAGAAGAGGTGGGATGACATGAGATATCAATGCAGCTTTACTTTCAAAATAAATTGTCTTCTGTTTTTTTAATCCTCTGTTAGTACTGGCAAGTTTTCTGTTTAAGTTGAGGGGGGCTCAGACTGTACAAACTGAACCTGAATTTTCCTACTTTGAATGCTCTAGAGGCTAAAAATGAAATTTAGACTCCTTATTCCTCTTCTATGAGGGCTATTTAAAAGCCAGCTCCAGACAGAATTTGGGACTTGGCCCATCCTGAAAATCAAGACAGTTTGGATTTAGTGTTTTTTCTCTCTCTTCAAGTACTGAACAATTTGAGTGGACAAAATTATGAGTGAAGATTTGATCAGTACAGATATTTCACTATCATAAAGGTCACAGAAGGAACACATTTCTCTCTAATACATCTATGCAACTTAGGCTGAGCTGGGACACTACAGGTTCTAGTTATTATCATCTTACTTTGCTTAATAGACAAGAAAACTAATGACAAACCCTAGCATAGAAGAAAGAACTAATGAACTTTTTTGACCTACAGAAACTGATTGCAACCTGCTGTCAACACCAGTTTTACTCCTATAAGGTTCTGAAAGTCATGGCATTGACCTGACCCAAAGTGAATGTCTGCTGTGTACTTACCCAGCTCTGAGCTGGTCAATGGATAGAATTGATGGGAGCAGTTCATCTCTTCATGAAGTTGATAAAGTCTTAGCATTCGCAATACTGGGGCTTGAACTGTAGAAAGCTGAGATAATCTCAGTTCCTAATCAGGAACTGGACGTTCTTAGAAAATTTTCTGATTACAATACCAGGCAAGAACAGAAGCAAACAGACCCCAGTATGAATCTCTTCACATTGATAAACTGTTCTGAACTCTAGCTTTTTCTTTTCCAAGCTCACATACGCTTTCCTACCCATTTTATTATGAATAATCCCTAATATTAGTAGCTACCTTTTCATCTACATTTGATATTAATATTGTAGACTGGATTTGTAATAGATTGCTGGGTCTCAAAAGAGTCTTTAGTACAAACACAAAGACACTCTGATACAAGTAGATAAACATGCCTGTTACTTTAGAGGTAATGAAACATACTTTTTTATTTCTTACAAAGTTTTACACATGTAGATGTCTATATTAGCTAGATGGTGTGTAGGGAACTAACAACTTTTTAGCTATTCTTTTAGTCTTGCCGAATTCATAAACAAGCGTGGCTCATAAAACTTATATAAAAAAGCCTTCTATGCAATGTCTGATTATTAAAAACCATCAACAGTCAGCTTTGAGTTCTTACACTTTAGCATTCCCAGGTTTTACAAAGATGTGTGTTCCTGGGATCATGGTTATCATTAAATAAATCACAGAAGAATATTCCACTAACACATCCTATATTTATTTCACATATCCATTTTCTTTAAGTATTATGGATCTGATTCTATTAGGCAGGTGCGATTTCAGGAATGCTGATGTATGGCCCTTATTGAGAACTTAAGGCTGGATTTATTTAAATAACCTGATCTATTGAAGCTAGTCCTCTAGGCTCCCTCTATAGTTGCAGGAGCGTGAGAAGCACCTCCAGACAGTGATTTTCCTCACTACCTGTCTTAGACAACCATCTCCAGATGCTGCTTCTGCCACAGGCATGTTGTTCATTCAGATGCCTTGCAAGGTCAGAGGACACTGTAGCTTTTCAGATGCTGATACACAGAAAATTCCACAGATAAAATCCATGAAATTTTTTTTGTCTTAAATCAACCTTCTGTATTTTCGTACTATAAGCTTCCCAGGAGCTGCTCTCTAATTCCACCAACAGTTCATGACAACATCTCAATTCATTTTCATAGCTATCTTCAGTTCATATAAAGCCACAGTACTGAGCTCACCCCCAAAGATAATACTGCAATAAAAAGAAACCAAATTTCTGAAAAGTGAGGACCTACAGAAGACTTTTCATCCCATATTTTAGCATATTAGTTATAGTCTTATTCTGCTATACTTTGAGTGTCTAACAACATCTGCTGAAGTCAGAGGGAACAGCTTCATATTCACATGCTTACCAGTTTGAATTTAGGAAAACAATGTGAACTGGGTGGTTTGATATTATATCCTGTTTGATAAATATATAAAAGGTGAGATTTCTTTTTTTATATTAGTTATGCCTTATCTACTGTATGTCATACTAGTTTCTTGCTGCAGCCCACATAGCATCCTTGAATCCCCACTGTGAATAGTTAGCTACCTTTTAATTATTTCTAATATACTTACATGTTTCTTGTTTTGCTTTATTCAGTGAGAAGCTTGTCTGCTCAGAAATGTAAAGAGTTTTGCTTTTTCTTCCACAGCAAATCAAAACATGTAAACTAAAGTAAAAGCTGATTTAGAAAGGTGGGAGAGGCGGAATGTTAATTATCCAAAGGTGTGATATCTATAAAAAAAGCCAAGTCACAAAATTGTTATCCATTTAACTTAAATAGCCAAGTTAAACAAGACACAATTGGGGTTAATTTAGCTTTCTAGGCTTTCATAAACTCATACCTGGGAGGTCGAAGGAGGGAAGTCAATTAGCCCCAATTGTGTCTTGTTTAACTTGGCTGGGTGAATCACTAACCCTTTTGTAAGTTGGGCCTTTTTGTAGCTATCACACCTTTTGTATGACCAAACAGTTTTCTAACTTGATTTTTTATTGATGTCAAATATTTTTTATCAGATATCACAGTTGCTTGGGGGTGGTGGCTTGATAGCAGCATAATTAAATAACAGGAATGCATTCACCCATTTCAGTGCTTGGAGAAAACAAATAAGTATGGATAGAGCTTTGAATGAAATCACATACTCAACAGGTTTTGTATTCATAGATTCCTGAAACAAAGCCAAGTGCATAATCCACAGGTCTGTACAGAGCAGTCAGTGAAAACTGGCTGGAATGTCCATGTGTTAAATTAGACACCAAAAGAAGCACCAACATTCCCATGATGTGACAAAAACAACACAGATAAAAATCTACTGTACTTTGTAAAAGAGGCCACTTGGAAAAACATGTCATGCTGCTTTTAGGACTCTTGATGGAACATCTTCTTGACCACTAATAATGCCAGTTGTTAGATACATTTTTTCATTCAACAGGCTGATTAATTCAATCTTAGCAATTGTTCCCACAAATATGAATTAAATGTTCCTGCTGACTGGGAGCTGAGTTATGGCCTTTGTACATAAGATGCAAACTGTAGGTAAAGAAAAAAAAAAACCTTCTATCACAATGTTGTCATAAAATGATGTTTTGTTCTGAAACAGTGATGGAAATGTGGCAGAGACACACACACACAGCATATCTGCAATGGGACCATGTCAATGCACAGCTTGAGTATGGGCCACTGTGTTCAAATCCTTAGTTTTATAAACTTAAAGACCCTCTTTGTTGATGTTTTTGGCACTTTAATTTGTCTTTTTTTGTTGTTGTTTTGGTTTGGGTTTTGGGGCTTTTTTTTTGTTTGTTATAGACCATATGTATTCCAGGAAGTGCCACTGCACTGGCATCCATCCATTGTCTACCACACACATGAAGACTTCCAGTTCCCTATATACGTCATATGCATGCAAGCTACCAACATCACTTCAGCATAGTATTTGTGTCCCAGTAGGCTGCTGCAAATATTTCAGTGTTGAAAGCACTGAATAGACAGTATTTCAATAATTAACAGAAGTGTAGGACCTGGATCTTGAGTGAGTATTTAGCAGTTTTGTTAGGTAATAGTATGACATCTGATATAAGGTGCCTTTTCATTAGTTTCATTTCAGCTGTTACCTACATATGAGAGTTTAGCAAGGCCCATTCCTAAATATTTTGGCCCTAGCAATATCATTCCTCCTTGCAGTGAAACTGTGTAGTGCTGCATTTATTTCTCTGTGTGTGTATTGTTGTGTTTTGTCTGGTGGGCCTAGGAATTACCAACATATTGGAATAGTTCACTCTCCCCTAACGTGCAGAAGCATTGTGCATATTAATTATCTTGGATCAGAAAACTTTTTGGCAATTTAAAGGGATTAGAGATGGATTGAGCCACTGCCTGGAATTAATAAGACTAAGGTGAGCACAGCTCCTCTCAGTTTCTGGGTAGTAGGGATCACCCAATATGAGCTCTGATTGGTACTTAGTATGGAATATGATGGATCCATCCAATGGGAATAACTAATTAATAAATTAAAAAGAGGACAGAAAAATTCAGATGGTTTTCCTTCTCATAATGTCTATTTGAAAACAGTTGATGCTAGAGGTGTTTATTGGGTGTGTACATGGTTTCACACACGCTCACAATCCATGTGAGCTCATAGCCTTGCAACGTACAATGCAGCACTTGATGCTATGCTTTGCTCATGCTGCATCCACACTGAGTTGCAGGATTTTAATTTCCTCACTTTCAAACTAACTTCCCATGTTTACATGGTCTCCCCTTTCTAAACCTGTTGCACACTAACAGATTTCAAAAATACTGAATATAATTATATATATATAATATCAAGCATGGTGCCTTTGCATTTTTTATAGTGTGAGGCAGAAGGGAATAAGGTAAACAAAAAATCTTTGCTTGCATATCATAGGATGAAGTAGCAGTTCCATGGCATGTTCATTTAAAGTGTTAAGAATGTTTTCCTTAAACTTGTCCTGTTGTGATATTTGACCAGGCTCTTTGTGGGTATTTATTGTCATCCATTCTTATTATTTCAGTAGATTCCATCACCTCTTTGATCTCGTTCAGTATTTTGTGCTGATCCAGAGGCTGGTAGCATAAGACCGCTAGTGTATTTGTACAACTTAGTGAGACTCAGCATACTTACAATTAGTGCCAAAATAGCATTTGATCTTGTCACTACCACCCTCAGCAAAGCAGCCACAACAGAGTCAGAGGGGCTTTTTCTCATTATTGCACTCCAGAGGATCTCTGGCTGCCAATAAGAAAAAAGGTGACTGTGAGTTCACGTGCCTATGATGGTTGCAGTTTTGACTATTTAGCAAGCTCCAAAATCCTTAGCTACTTTAAAGTCCCTTTTTTTCATTACAGCCAGGGCCACATAAGTGCTGTAGAACATAATTTTCCTTAACAAATGCAACATGGTTTTCCTTTGGAATATAGTTTCATATATTAAAATTATTTTATATTTCGTATATTGAGGTGTACAGTGCTCAGTGGTGTATGATGTTCTCATTACAAGAGAAAAGGAAGGTAAGAGAAGAATCAATATAAACTTGTGTAATAGTTGAACCAAACCAAATTTGTTTCCAAATAATTGCTAAAATACAGTATTGACGGTTATGTTGAAAGAGAATAAACTCATCCTTTGTTGTCATAGAAGAATTAAAAAAAGCAGAAATAATTCTGAAAATGTAATATTCTCTCTGAGTTTTCTGAATTCATTTCCCAGAATCTTGTTCCATCATGGAAAATACAAAATACATGACAAAGACAATGATTTTCTGTTGTTTTCAGAGGTTCTGTAACCTTCAGTCTGTGTCTCCTGACACTGAAATCCTCTTCCAACTGCCTGCAATCTTTCTAAGCATGCTTAGATGACATCTTCTGAAGTTCCCTAGTTCTTTGCAGACATTAATTAGATCATATTATAGAATGGGCTTTTATGAAATTAGCAGCTGCTTTTGGGAGGATTTCCATTACATAGGGAATATTTGAGAGCTCTCCAAAATGAATAAAAAAAAAAGCAACCAGATCTTTCCAGAATTAAATTCTTCTAGGAAGATTGAGGATACTCAAGCAGTGTGGACTGGGTTGGCAAGTAGCAAGTGCAGGCTGATATAGACAGGGAAGATCTTGTAATCAGAAAACCAAGGCAGAAGGGTGCCCGCCCCACATGTATGTGCACAAATAAAGAAGTGCTTGCTGAGAGGCCAGCATGACAGGGAAAAACTCACACACTTCTGGGAAATCAGCACAACAAGGTACTCTGAAGCACTGTACACTGATGTCTGCAGCCTGGGGAACAGACAGGACGAATTAGATGTCTATGTGCAGTTACAGCCTATGATACACTGGGATCAGAGAGGTGTGGTGGGACAGCTCACACAGCTGAGTTCTGCGATGGATGTATGCAAGAAAGACAAGGACATACTGGAGTGAATCCAGTGAAGGGCCATGACAAAGATTAAGTGACAGGAGCATCCATCATAGAAGTGTCTAAGTCATCTGGGGCTGTTCAGCACGGAGAATAGAAGGCTCAGGGGGCTTTTAACCAGCTATATCAGGGGTCCTCAAAATTTTTAACCCAGGGGCCGGCGCGCAGATTAAATGGCAGGCAGTCATCTGCATCTGCTTGGTTTCCCCCCCAACCCCCAGCAGGGGGGGGTGGGGTGTGTCTGTATATACCGGAGGGGCCGGATTGAGGACCCTGGGGGGCCGTATCCAGCCTGTGGGCTGTAGTTTGAGGACCCCTGAGGTATATAAATACCTGATTGGGGAGGGAAGGGTGGTAAGGAAGATAGATAGAACCAGACTCCTCTCCAAGGTGCTCACTGACAGGACAAGAGGCAATGGTCACAAACGGAAACACAGGAAATTCCATGTAAACATAAGAAAAAATCTGTTATATTTAGGATGGTCAAACACGGGAACAGCTTGCTGAGAGTTGTGGAGCCTCTGTCATTACAGCTGCTCAAAGCCCAGATGGAAATCCTCCTGGGCAACCTGCTCTAGCTGACCCTTTTTTGAGCTGGTATTGCACACCTCAAGCTCCAGAGGTGCCTTCTAGCCTCAACCATTGCATGAATGCCAAGATAGGTGTGACCAGTGTATAATTTAGTTGAAACGAGAAGTAAAATACACCTATGATAAGGCAGAGCTAGTAACTGCTGCTTCTAGAGGAAATGAACCATTGGGGAAAAGCATCAGATTTTGAGTTAGAAAGGAATTGTTCAGGGTATGTGTGATAGAGCTCACTGTGGCCGGAAAGAGAAAGTCACAAATCCAGTGGGTCAGCAGAGAGCAATACAGAATGTGAATTCAATACATGAATCTTATAGGAACATACAGAGCATGAGATGGAGAAAATTTCCTTCCTTCCAAAAGACCAGCACATAGACATGACGTGATGCAGAAGAAAACAGCCAAACAGTCCTGTTAAGCTCTTCTTTGCTTCTAACAAAACAGCTTCTATATCCACCACTGCCTGCTACTACTAAACTTACTACCTTGTTGTCTCTCCATGTCTTCTACCTCACTTACTTTTTAACCAGCCTTCTTGTTCTTCAAAGCCATTGACAGGTCAGGGGCTAACTGTAAGCTACTCAATGGTCCATCAAGGGAGTTGTCCTCTTTTTGCAGCACTGCTGTTGATAGACACAGAAGGTTATGGAAAGTGGTTTTGGCTGGTGGGATGGTGCAGTTCCCACTGAAGAGCAGATTAACTCTCTGTGTGGCACCTTTCAAGGAAACCCTTCCCTTTTAATCAACGATTCCTGTTACAGTGGAAGGCAATGAATAAGGAGAAAGGGAGTTACTGGAATTCCTTGTCCATATGTCCCACTTCTGGTGAGTATGCGCCAGAGATGTGAATTCCTTAGCCACAGGGGTTTAATAGGTTTCACCTGTGCCCACAAGCTGAATTACAAAGATTAAAAGGGAGCAAAACATACAACTCTTTTCTGTTATTGCAAATTTTGTACCTGGCAAAGCCCACATTGCCACATTGCTTTGCAGCAGCCATCTGCAGCTACTCTCTATTCTGAAAACACAGAAAAGTCTTGAGGATGGAAACTGCTTCTGTTTAGCATTGCCCGAGGTGTTCTTCAGCAATAGGACTGTATGAGTAAACTTCACAGAACCTGTGAACAGACTGAAGTGCTGATGTGCAAATGTCCATGTTAAATTCCTAGCACAGTCACTGACAATGTTCTGTCCTATTCCAGGTAGCCATTTCCTGAGTTAGCCTTGGGAATACTTAGCAATACATGGGGGATAGTGTAAGCTAGTGACTGTTCCCACTAGGCAGTATCTACTAGATCACCCTGTTCTGGAGGAAGATAATTTAGTCATATGTACATGCCTATTATTATATGGTATGTTGTATCAGTATAGCTATAACCCTGAGGGTCCAGACAGTCCTTTCTCTTATCCTTGCTATGTGGTGAATAAGACGAGGTGCCTACATACCACTGCTGAGAGAGGTAAACAGAAGATTCCCCCAAATCAGAGAAACTTTGTATTAGGAATTTACCTGGGTAGCTTTCAGATATTAGATGGGATTGCTTTTGGAGAAGCACCCCCAGACATATAAATCCTTTGTGTCATCTTCATAGCAGGCTACAGAAATACAAATCATCCAGGTAGAAGAGTCAACATTTCCTTCACTCTAGTATTTATGTTTGTGACCATACAGAAAGCAATACAAGTTTTTTGTATCAAAAGTGCAGTTAATTCACAATGCATTGTCAAAGTTTTGCTATAATTGTTCTTGGACCTACTTCTTATTCCAGTGCAGCTGGGATTTGTTGTGGTGGTGATTGCTTCTGCAGTAGACTTAAATATTTCCAGGAATTGTGTCTTTTTCTCCCCAACAACTGCAATCTGTCATGCTCTGCCCTTGCTCTTTATATCTGTGCCGTGACTACAGATGTCTTTCAAGCAAGACTATCAAGACGGTGCATTTGCATTCTAGTGAGCTCAGCCGGTGCTGAATGATGTTTGGCCTATGGAGTGTCACCTCCTCTCAGCCAATCTGTGTGATTCAAAAGGCACAGCTGTTGTGTAGAGGGGGAAAAAACCCTCTCCCTTCTAGATGTTCAGGCATTCATCAAAAAATATCAGCTACTGAAATGTAATAATCAGATGTTATATGTACACCTCAGAATGGGCATTTCCTCTTCCATCAGCTATGCTATCTCACTGTGGCAGCATGAAGAATGGACAAGTCTTTTTGATATATGAAGTCTTAATCTTTTATTCAGAAAGTATATCCTGATCAGTGTTTAAATGTGATAGCTTACAAAATGAAGAATTTTACTGTTTAAATTGCAGCCTTCAAGGCACAATGAATCTGTTAATCTCCCTGCATAGTTACTGTATGGCAGCTTTCATGATGGCATTTCTTCTTATCACAGTAATGCGATCCAAGCAGAAATTGTTAAAAGGTGATTTCCCCCCATCTTTGATTCCCTTTCATTCTCCTAGAATATCCTGGAACAAGAGGTTTTGTACTGCCCTTTTTCACCCACTCTGTAGCCAGCCATTTACATTTGTGTTTTATCACCCTCATTGACTTCAAAGTTTTCATTGAGCTAGAAAAGCTAGTCAGGGATTTTCTTCTAACTCGTTAAGCTAAAAACTAAAAGAAATCCACAAACTGTTGATTACACTGTCCCAGAACCAAGTATCAAGAATGAAGTCTTCTGCAATTAGTGATTTGTAAACTGTATTTTTTTTTTGCCTACCAGATATGTCATTATGGCAACCTTCCCAACTAACCTTTCTAACAGAACCATTCAAGCATAAGCTTCTCCTCACACTTGAGGGCTTCTGAGCCCCAAAAGAGCTTAAGTTTTGTTTGAATGAAAGTATATTGTCTTACAGAGATATCCTGGGAAGATTTACAGTAGGAGCTAAATGCCAAGCAGACTTGTAATAATCATGCAAATATTTGAATTATTTCTTCAATGTGTTATAAATCGCTCCAAGTGACGATGATAGAAATTGCAAAACCTTATCAGTTATATTCTTATCAGACAGGCAAGCATCATTCAAATTATGCTACTTTTTCCAGAAGTCAAATGCCTCCAGTACTGGTCTGGAAATCTCATGATTTGATGAGCGATTGCATTTCATGACTTGTCCTGGAAAGAAGGTGTTTTCTTGGCTCTGTTGGGCTGCTTGCCCTGTTGACCTGTAAATGGGATGGAATTGCAGTAACAGAAACAGAGTTAAACCCTACCAGCATAGGAAGAACAAGATGCCTAGGCCAGCACTGGCAGTCTGCTGAAGACTACAAAAATTATTTGGACAAGTGATAGGGATAGCTCAATCTACATTCTTGTTCTTACCTGTGGTTACAGAAATTAAACTCAATGGCTCTGGGATAGTGTAGGGAACAAAAGAAAAGCTTTTTCACCGATGGATAGATTTCACTTCATTTGATATTAGCTTAATAGAAATAAGGCAATAAATTAAATGGTGTCACATAGTGTCTCTCTCTGGAAAATGACTGGCATCAACAGAAAGCAAATACTTATGGCAAATTCCTGATAGGTGGAATGAATCACCTGCTGGAAATGCTTATCTACTTGTACTGCATATAGGGAAGAAGCTGAGATCACTGGTTTACTCCAGATGTTTAATGTTCACATGGGTAAAATCAATATTTTTATCAAGTAAATTTCATTTAAGTTGCAACCTTTTCAGTGGATAAGATTTCCACTTACATTTCTCTAGCAAAATGCGCATGTATCTCAGGATAAAATATGTTATATCTGTTGTAGTTTCATTATGCATTGCCTTGTGACATACTTTGTGTATTATTTTTTCTCTCATGTAAATCAGAAGGAAATGAATACAACAGTATAAAAGTGGGCATGCAGAATTATATATTTTTTATGTCTTTCACATGAAAGTGATAGTATCTCCAGACACACACACACACAGAGAAGGTTTGTTTGCTTCGTGCTCAGATTGCTTTTATCTACATGAAGACATGAAAACATTCTGCATGCTTGACCATCACGTTTCATTTTAGGAAATGGAACATCTGTGGCTGCATGTGAATTATTTAAGTCAAATGGCAACAGCTTTTTAAAGAGAATGTTGTGCAGTTACAGGGGCATTCCTGGAAAGAACATTGTTCAGCTAGAGAGCCTATAAAACTTTAGGATGTTCATATAATATTAAAAAAGAATCTTCCTCACTTAAAATTGATGTATAAACAATTAATAATTAATAACTAACAAATAAGTTTAGTAACAATTCTGTTCCAAAGAGAGAAACAGAGAATGCAGAGTGAAAGCATCATTGAGTCCAGACCCTACTATCATGGGGTCAATTATATCACAATAAGCATCTGCTCACAAACTCATGAAATCCCCTTGTAAGATTAGATTGATGACTCCCTACACATCTACCGGGCATACTGCTCAGATTGACATCCCTGGGATGTTCATACAACTTCACATTTTGTGCCTTATTATTTTATGGACAGTTTATACCTATTTGCTCTTATGTCAACATTAGCTTTCAAGGTGGAAATGTAGTTTTCCCTGTATTGTTAAGCAGTCACTAAGCCAAGTGGTGGGACTGATCTCAGTAAAATGGTCTGAAAGTCAGGTCTTCATTCACCTGAAGCTTTATATAGCTAATGTAGACAAGCAGTCAAATATGGAAGAAATGAAACCTCATTCTAAAGACAGACCTATGTCGAGACCCTCGGACAGCTCTCACCAGTGCTTGACCCAGTTAGTATTGGTTATCTTCACTGAAAATGTCTTATGAGATACACATATAAAATGACTGCAATGGCTATTTTCACAGAAGTATCTATTTTGTCAGATTAATTTCATCCTGTGTTTGTTTAATGTGCATGATCTGGCTTTTCTATCTTACAGCAAGCCTTTTGCAAAAGTTCTTGTTGCTAGCCCCCACTTTCCTTGCACTCCATACTAGTCTATTTCATCACGTTTCTAGTTCTCATGGTCTCATGGTCAACAGGTTCTTCCTATATATTCTTCTAATTTTTCTCTATTATAAGAGTAACTTTCACTTCTATATCATCAGCAGTTTAATGAACAACATCCTCATTTCTGTGCTGAAGCTATTAATGAAAATACTAAATGCTACATGCTAAATACTAGATAAAATCGATCCCGAGATCAGACTTTCGGGATTCTTAGTAGGAATTTTAATTGAAATCAATAGCTGTTTCTTTCAGCTTAGCCAGTTATAATTTTTCCTTTATTCCCTTCTGCCATTTTTCTGTATCTATCCCACCTTACGCTCATAACTAATACCTTCCCATCATACCAGATGCTTTATTGTAGTCCTAATAAAAAAGTTTAAATTCTGCAATGGCAACGCATTATGTTAGACTGGTACAGACTAGACTACTTTGGCTACACTCATGGTTTGCTTTAACACAAAAATCAGAAAGCAATAGACAAAGACAATTAGTGATAGTAGTAACAACATACAGCTTTATGTAGTCTGCAGCCAAAACCTGAAGTCTCTCTTTGAAGCGTAAATCAACCAGACATTTATCCAGAGTTTTGAGCTTACCTGTGAGTCAAGTGAACATCCAGAACTGGAAATCAGCAGCCTTATCATTCTCTTCCCTGTCTTCCCTTCATTTTAGAGATACATACTTTTTAAACTTTCTGATAAGCATCTTCAATAAAAATCTAGAATTCTAATCCCTGGTATTTTCTCCCTGTAAAGATATTTATAGAAGAAACAATGTTCCCCACTCCAATGGTGCACATAATTCTATTGCATCTAAGGCGGATGCAAAGAGCTTTAGCACCTGAAAATAACTTACATGCATGTTAGAGCATTACTGTAGAAACATTGACAGTGATCTCAAAACATTTAAACAAGCTTAGAACTGAAGTTCTTAGATCTTCCTTTTGTCTGTTTTCTATACTCTCTTCAATTTTTCATCTGCAGGTTTTCAATTCCCTTTTAAGTATGGACAAGAGGACTGGACATTGTTGTTCAGTACCGTTAGCTTCTGAGGTTACTTTCATCCATTCTTTATTGCAGACATGAAATTAGTCTCCCTATTCCTACTCACTGCTGTAAGGATTGATTTGGCTCATTTACAAGAGTAATACGAAAGGAGCTGGTGTTGACTTGCTTCTCCACTAAAATTCCTAAATCTTTTCCACATTCATTGCCCTTCTAATGAAAAGTAGGCATCTTTGCATGTCAAAGAGATAAAGCAACCTGTTTTTAATAGGGGGCATTTTTGTGTATTTGAGTGTACTGATACATTTTACTTGAATGATTATAACTTAAGAAGCAATTCAGGCTACTTTTCTAATTTGTGTTCCTGTTCTTACTTCCTAGCCTGCCAGTCGTAACAGTGGTTACATTTTCTCTGAGAGACTTAAGAAAATACCAAATAGCGCCAACTTTAGTAAGGATCTTTTTGGAACATCATTACATTCACTCCAGTGTAGCAATGCCATGAAATTTCTGAGTCAAATACTCAGCCATTGACATCGTCTTGATTGATTACAACTAACTTTTTACTAGTGTTGCTACTCTATATTTTGCAATGGTTTTTAAATACTTCGGAAAATTTTAGGGGGATATGTATGTGACTGCTTTTATTAGCCAAGCTTAAAACAATTATGAGGAATTTGTTTGGTAACATTTTCCCCAAGAATGTAGTGACAGTTCATAAAATCTTACATTTTTAAATAGTGACAATTAATGATAACTTTTCCATTATTTTCCAGGGAGTGATGCTGGTCTAATAACCTTTAAGTTTATGAGTAACCTCTTAGTTTTTGAATACTGATGGAAAATTTACCACCTTCCTGTTTTTAATATAAGATGCTATCTAACACACTGATACAATATAAAGCAACTTTCTGTAATACATGTAGTATTTGTTGTATAGTCAAAGTATAGTAGTGGAAATCAGGAGAGTTGGGCTCAGCTAAAGCTGAGCCATGGTCCCTCTTTTAACAAACAGAGTCATACAATGCAGATATCTCAGTCTGATTGAGTCACCTTAAGAGCCCCTTCACAGTCGATGGAGGGAATCAGATACTTCTAGAACATCATTCCTTTCCTTATAAATAAATGTATAAAATAGATTAAATGACTCACACCTTAAAAATTCTCATTCCCCCCCCCCCCCGAATATGAAGGAGAACTGCAATAACTCACTCCTATACAGAAATGTAAAGCAAGGTGGAAAAAATTGTAGCCTTAATATGTTTGCCCTCATCTGTGACATGAGCAACAGCATAGACACAATGACTGAATATTTCTGAGCCTTTATTCATTAATATTTATAAAGCACTTTAAGATCTTGGGATCAAAGCAGTAAAAAGAGGCAATCAGCAATACATGGCCAATCCACTCAAGTGTCAAAGTTCCATTTTATAGAGCATTGTATGTCTAGGTAGCCCTTCCTTTAAAAGCTTATGAGTTAATTGAGAGGCTAGTTGGACCACAGAGGCTAGGCGTTCCTCTTCTAGCACATGAGAGCAGTGCAAGCAGCTTTCAGCATGGCATCTTGCTTTTCTTCATCTTGCCATAATATCAGAAACATGATCATCCATCCATGTATCCTACATGTGCTGCAAGGTGTAAGACTTGCCTGCAGGCCACGTTGCACGTCCTGCAAAGCTGACTACCCTAACAAGGGTGACCATAGTACAGTCCCTTCCATCTTCATGCACACCAATGCCCTGGTGTGCACTTCACTGCAATATAGTGTGAATTCTGGGTACTGCTGCTGTAACAACAGCCAATTTAGCAGCAAAGGCTGACTGACTCCTTTAAACTGGGTGAAGCTGCCTGGTGATATACTCCGAACCTGAACAGTCACTCCTCCTTAAAAAGCCTGAGCAACCCACAACCACCATCCCCACAGACTACCCTAAACAGGTCCATTATCAATCATACATTGATCATACTAGTGTTATTTTTTTTAATCACTGAACACACTTGGAGCGCTAAAAGGGGTTAATGGTCACATATTTCCCCTGTCTGTATTTGGAAAGGCTCCAACCACTACATAATGACTACACAAAATGCTGTTTATTTTTCTGAAAGAATTGTACACTTGGCTCATGGGTCTTTCTGATCACACTGCTGGAAAGGCAAAAGTGCTCTATAAATCCACACATCCAGCCAACATGCACAAGTGGTTTTTTAGGTTTGTTTCTTTTCTAATCTGAGCTAGTTTTACACACACACACATACACACATACACATTTCCTAGCACATTTTGTATAATTTAAGTTATTTTTGTGTTATATGCTCTTTCTAGTGTTCCCATGGATTCGTTAGGATGAATAATTTCTGTCAATAATGAACACAGGAACCCAGTACATGAATACTTGACGAGATGAATATATGCATAGGTTATACATATCAATTTGTGGTGAATGCATGAAACAAATGCATAAGAAACTGATTTAACTAGCATGAAACACAGATGAAATAAGTGGCATATAAATGTAATTATATTACTTTCAGGCAAATAAGATAGTGTAGATAAGAGGGTGATGGGTATGTGGATTTTGTAATGAACATCAGGGCAGTGGAGAGGCCCTTTGCAAAGACAATGCATCATTTTATGTATTTAAAAAAAGCCACAGTAATACAAAAAGCCAATAAGCAAGCACTGTGAATAGATGGAAAAACAAATGTATTCTGTGGGTTCAGAAGCTAGAATGGGTATAAAAATGAATATTTGTGCATGGAAAGAAAGGTGATGAGAAGTATATGGAATAACTAAGGACCTATCAAATCAGGCAGAATTTGTATTATCACCTTCAGTGGATCTTGAATCTGCCCCTAAGACATTAACTGACATGCAGCATCAACATGACAGTGGTATTATTCATTTGTATTTCTGATCACAGGAAGAGTAGATATTTAAAATCATCATATTCTGAAAAATTCTAAACCTTTGAAAATCCTTTTTTTTTACTGACGACCATATTTAATAATTTTAAAAATATTCTTAAAACCAGTATTTTATGATGATCAGACCATTTTGAGACTAGTTAATAATACTGTATGATAAAGTTCACTATGCTGGAATGCCTCTAGGGACCTGGTCTCTAGAGATGTATGTGTGGAGGACTTAGTCTTCCATCCGATTAGGTTTATTGTCTCCTCTCTTTTAGTGCTATAAAGCATATCAAGTTCCCAACAAAACAATGTACAACTCCTCATCTGCTTCAACATATATCTTTCAACCACCACCATTTTACTCGTTACTCTTGTCAGGCACAATCCTAAGCCTACTTTTCATGATCATCTCTTCCTTGATACCCATTCAGCTTCACACATCTTTTAGAGTTTTCTTCAGAGTTATTTTAACAAACTCCTGGTAAGAATCAACTGTAAATAATGTTTATTCATTGTGTGATTTTCCCCCTCATTTTTCCTCTGGTGCTCCCTATTCCTTGTGGACCTGTATACCAAGGCACAGACCAAGCAGCTTTCATCTGGACCTTGCTCCAGGGCTCATCACCAGCAATCTCATTCCTCTCCCAGAGACTCCCCTGGCCTTTTCTCCTCACCTTGCTTTTTGTTTCTCCTTATATGAAAAGCCATTCATTGGTTCTCAGTGAGGGAGAAATGTGGCCCCCATCGAGCATGTGATACCCCACAAGGCTGACTACAATGGATCTGTGGTGTCCTGTGAACCCTTTCACTACCAGAAAGGCTATGCTCCATGTCATGCAGCATAAAAGTGAACACTCTGAGTAGTCAAGAGTTAAAATTTACCTTGGCTGTTTCAATAAAATGCAATTTAATACGGCAAGGAACACATTTCATATCTAATGTTGACATTGAAGGATCTTGTATTGCTTTTTTACCAATAGAAATGACAGTGATTCATCAGCTTTTATTCCATTTTATATTGCTCTGGTGCTCTATCAGCCAGAGAAATGCTCTATTTTTTGGCAAAGTTTACCCACTGAGTTCTTTTCCTTGCTGTCTTTCAAATAAAAAATATTTCTTGTAGAAAGATCTTACATTTTTGTCATATTCCTCGTCTTCCGACCTTATAGCTTCCCTGTCCCCCTGGAATCCACAGCTCAGTATTTTCTATAACTTTTTTTTTCCAAAACAAACATGTATAGACCTGTGAATTCTTCCAGATTTCTTGACAATTTTTCATGTCTTTGCATTCTCTGTTCTATTTGTACAGTTTCAAGATGCATCCCTAACTTTATATGCTGTGCACTTTGAATTGCCCTAGACCCAGAGGATTTTCTGAGATCAAACAGCATCAATATTAATTACTAATAGACTTCCCCTTTTAAAATAAACTTGGTTTTAGAATACTAAGACAGCATTTTAGCAATTAATGCATTGAATTTACTTTTACACATGTTCTATATACTTCAAACACTGGGACAGGAAGGGCTTAGATTCAAGTTCTCTGTTGAAATAGGTTCACCATCAGCAGCCGAACCAGCTTGTAGATTTGAGGTTTGGACTGAAATTACGTGGAGTGTAAATCTCACAGAGGCAATTGTCATGAAATTTTTACTCTGTGAGTAAAGGAGAGTCTTACTCATTTCTTAATGCTGCATTCAGCTAGACTATAAAAAAAGAATATCTAGAGAAAGGAAACACATCAAAATAGATTGCTATAATTCAAACCTAAATCAAAACAGGTTCCTTTGTGTTAGGCTGTAGTCAGGGCGAGTTTAATTTGATTTAATTTAATTTGATTCCTCATACTCTCACATCTGCTTGTATTTGGAAGAGTTTTAGATGGGTTCACATTCATCCAGGTTGAAGAATGAAGAAGACGACCACAATTATATGAAAAGATGTGCCAAAATGCTCCTTTTGCAAACTGAGATATGTATCCACACCTGACTGGAAAAAGAGACAGGTAACAGGAGTATTCAGAACAGCAGAAAATGTGAGAAGAGTATCAACAGTAAAAGACTGTCTTCCCACCTGACATGATCCGAGTGGCAGGCCACGGCAATAAGAAAGAACATCTTCTCAAGCATACTAGTAAAAACAGCAAAGCCACAGCTGTCTACGCAAAATGGCTAGGAAGGTATGCATAATAAAACAATAAAATGGAATCTTACTTTTCTAAGGACCATTGATTTTCTCAGAATATGCAGCAGTATTTCTGTGAGCCACAAGCCAACTGTACCAGCTAAGCGGCAAGATTTAAGCTGTCTGGATAAACAATTTCATAGAACCACACACTTCTCTTTCTCTTCTATTCTGTCCACTTGTCATCCTCACTAACTTTTCCACTCCCAAACCAGCACCAACTCTGAGAAGATACTCAAAATGAAATTCCTCCAGTCTGTGATTTTTCTAGTAGTCAAGCTGTAAACCCACTTTCAAAGTAGCATATAATTTCCTGAATATACTTTACTCTGGAAAAAAAGTGATGTGGAAAGACAGAAAGAAAGAGGGCAAAGTACATTCTATTTCTAAGAGCCAGAAAAGGTGTTATTAAGGATGCCAAAGCAATCAATTTAAAGGCACAGTGAATGGATTGGAGGCTAAGAAATACTTAAGGATTATGCTGGCAAATAGCATGTGTGTGAGAATTTCAGAAAGGCACTCAATATGAGACAAAAAAAAATCTAGTCTGCCTTTTTATGTCTGAGGCATCATAGAAGATGTCATAAGCTTAGTGTGGATTCTTTATGTTTTGCCAAAGGTTTGGCTGGAAATGATTCTGTTGCCATAAAATCTCTTTATGACAGTATTAAAGTAAGTATATCACTCTAAAAATGCTGCCTATTCTACCCCAAATAAAGGCAGCAGGGAGACCTAAAGCTCCCCTTAAAATTAGGGTGGTGGAGTGACCTTAGCAAGAGCATAGGGACAATCTCACCGACCTGTTGCCCCAGGACCATGGGCTGGTGCTGTCAAGAGGGAGTAGGCAGGTAGCTCTTTCTTGGAAACCAGCCTCAAGAGCTGCCTGGGAAAGCATGAAACAAATCTACTGACAGTGTCTGAGTCGCATGTATTTTGGTGCGGTGGGAGCAGCAATAGTTGTGGGGCAGCGTGTCGGCTGTTGCGCTGTAGTGTCTGCAGCCATTGGTGTCCGTAGCAAATGAGCATTCAGTGGGCTTTGCACAAACTGTTTTCCCGTCAGTGCTCGTGTGTTTTATGGGCTTGCAAGTTAAGGAGGAAATAGAAATGCTGGTAGGGGGAAGTACTTTTAATACATCCGAGTAATTTTTTACTTGTGACTTTTGTGTTAACATAATTTGTAGCTCTTTCATGTTCTTCTTTCATTCTCTCTCCCCGGATTTTTGCTGTGCAAACACTGAGATTTCCTTATAGAAGGAGACTTTAAACAGCCCACAAAGATTGACTGCTTTCATGATTCCAAATTTTCTCAGGCAGTTAAGCTCAAGAGACTAGTGCAAGAGCACGGATCAAGTAACTTATTGACACACACGCAGGCAAACACTGGGGAAGGGAGGACATGAGCCAGCTGCCCTGACATGAAAGGGCAATGCGACTTAACACCACAGGGCCATCACCCCACTTGAACCATGAGACTGCACTCTCCGAAACCAACCTGAGCAAGCCAGCTCCTCTGTGCCAAATGACTGTGCTGCCTCACATTCCTAAGCTAGCTTAGCAATAAAACCCCAGAAATACCACACAGGCCTGTTTGAGGAACAGTCATTTTGTTAGTAAAGAGAAAAGCTGGTACTCCTACTGGCCAGCTGTCCAGTGTCTGTGCTCCTTGACTATACTCGTCCGTATCGGGATATATGTACTACTGTACTCCATGAAAGGAAATGGTAACAGAAAGTGGGAGAAAACTAGGAAAGGCTGAGAATAGCAAAGGAGGGGGTCAAGTCTGTTGCTACCTCTTGCAAGGATGAAGGAAGGAAGGAAGGAGAAGTAACTGGCAACCTAGTGTGATTCTCACACTTCATCTGGGAAGACGTAAAAGCAGTGGTCTGAGCTGCCCTGGCCTGGCAGATGTCTATGTTGCCTCTGAGTGCAGTACACAGAAGTAAAAAGGATCACAAAAGAAAAAAAGTTTAGATGTGGTCGAGGAGAAAATGGAAGAAAGCTGAGCAAATAATCACAGAGCCTAGCAAATGCCAGTAAAGGGATGAGGGCTGGAACAGCTGCTAACGAGGAAAGCTATAAAAATAACAGGGAAAAGCTCTGTTTTCTACATGGAGGCAGCTCTGAAGTTGCAAAATTCCATCACAAGCTGACCTCAAATCCAAGGGCCTGAGCTCACCCTTCAGGTATTTTTGGCGACTAAGCATTGTTCTGCTTGTATAAGGTTTTTGTTTGTTTCCATTCCAGTGATACCACCTTTCAGCAACTGATAGAAGAAATCTAACCAATTTCTGTCTAGAGCTTATAGTGTAATTTCTTGCTGGCACAAGCTGGTGCTGTAGCAGGGATAGTTATAATCAACAGGCAAAGAACCATTTTTTGTAGCAATCTCAGCACAAATGGTATTTGGGGCAATGTACAGAGATGAAGACAAACAGCAAGATTCCTTAGTGTGCTCTGGGTTTACACATTTTGCCCTCTCCAACCCTGACATTATATGAGAATATAAGAGATGCCCAACAGAACAGAAGCAGTGGTCCATCCAGTCTGGCCCTCTGTGAAACAGCAGAGATTTTTCAACACATAAGCCTGGCTATAAGTGGTGGCAGACCACTTCCCTCGTACTGCGCCAATTCCTGCGATCATTGGATTAGGGATATTAGAGGGTATTTTCCTGTCTAGTCCTTCTGGTAACTGTTTATAGACCTGCTGACCATGAATTTCTCTTCTCCCTTTTTCAGCCTGCTGGTGCTGCTTGTCTTCACCCCTGTTGTGGGAACAAGGCACAAGAGCTCACTATGCACTCAGTAAAGGAGTGCTTGCTTTTAAACCAGTCTGCTCTTGCTTCATCAAGTTCAAGGTCTCAGCCAGTAACAGCTCTGCATTCAGCTTACCCAGCACCTTCCTGACTGTCATGCTTAGTCTTTCTGTTCAAAACCCAAGGGTCCCAGGCCTTCATAGTTTCCTTTTGGAAGCTGATTACCTCATCCCCTGGGTTCTTTTCACTGCTCCTCTCCTGTATCACCTCCAACTCCGCTAAGTCCTTCCTGTTGTGTTTTCTCCTGTTTCTGGTTTAGAAGACATCATAGATGTGTACTAAGTTTTGGTGACATCTTGTGAAGTCTTCTCCCTTTGTGCCCAAGAGGTGAGGTACCACGTAATCATAGGAAATTATCTGAGTGTCTAATAGTTGAATCTCCACTGTCAACACCTGTTTCTTCCTCTGCCATAGGAGCAGGGCCAGTGCAAGATGAAGCTGACATCAGGTGGAGTGAAGGGTCTTATCTGCAGAACGAGATCCCTGCCCTGGGATCTAGTCTTAGGCATCCCAACAGACTCCTACTTGCCCCCAGCACAGGGTCACCATCATATGAATGTAAACCAGATGCTTCTGGCCCTTTCTGGCCTTTCAGGACCCAAAACCTGTTTTCCTTTTACTTCTTCCTTCCACTTTTCCTGACCAAAACTGCCCTGCTGCTGTCCTCTTTCCCAATGGCAGCAACATGACATTTCTTTGAAAGCCACTGTCACTTACAGACTGTATATAGCACTGCCACCTGGTGAGTCTGGTCTAGAAAATAATGCTCTCGCTCCACAAATGATTGCATATATGACTCACTGATCACAGTCAGAGAACTTTTATTCAAATACAGAGATGGAGGAGTAGGAGACTGAAGATTTTCTATTGTTTGGTTGTTTTGTGGTTTTTTTTTTTGGTTTTTTTTTTTGTGCTGTCCATTAGCTTTTCCTGAATCCTAAACTAACCTGAGAGTTAATAGCAGGCATTACTTGCTCATCTACAAACCTGCCATTACGTGTTGGCAGGTTTGGCCTGTTGCATTTACTCTTTTCTCATTTAATTCTTTTATATGGGAACGGTTCAAGCACAAGGGACTCAAGAATAACTTTCAGGAGGGAGATAAGAAGTAGAGGGTGCTCTTTCATTTTCCAGGGGGAGGGGGGCAAGTAATGCAAGATTTTGCATCTGTGACCATATCAGCTGGCAGGTGCCTACAAGGGACATTTCCTCAGTGATTCCACACTGTTTTCACGAGCTTCATGCCAAGATGATTCCATTGACCTCATGAACTTACCTAAAAATAAATAAATGTTTGTTGTAAAGCAGACCCAGTTTCTCTTTATCTGTTTTATTTATTATTTATTTTTCTTGAAGCTACCAGAAGCATAGAAAATAACATCCAGGACTTACTAACAAGTTTGAGTAGGTGTTTGAACTCTTTGTTTCTAGCTGCAAAATTTAGTGAGAGCACCTCAGGATTTCCATCCACTCTTTACATGAAATGGTTCACTAAAACCTGAGTTGCATGCAGCAAGCCCCTTATCTAAGACACTCTCCTGTTTCCCTGTATTCTTTTATTGTCCTGTGTACCATCCTGTCTATTCCCAGGATGTTAGACATGAAGTCCTAATTCAGTAATTGTTGAGAGTAGATAGGAGCATGCCAGAATTTTTTTATCCATCACTTAACAAAATCCTGTGATATTTTACACATGGGTGTCCTTGTTCTCTGTGACCACACAATGAGTGAGAAATTGAAGCATGAGGTTTTCCAAGCAGCATTAACTGCAGTTCCTGAAGATCCACATGCCATTGCCAGATGCATTGTTTGTGACTTTCTGAAGTAAAAGGAACATGTAACAGGAAAGCAAGCTGTATATGGAAGAAAAATCACACAGTTTTATAGAAAAAAAATTCCCCACTGTAAACATTTGGAAATGACAAATACTCTTAGGACATATTTATGTATCCAAAACAATATCAATTATTAAAGCAAAAGGGGGAAAAAAAACAGATTTAACTAAAAATAATGCAGCATTTAATAGATTTTTTTAAGAGTCATAAACAAATAACCCATGAATACTTTAAAACAGTTAGTGTTCTGGGAAGCAGACACCCAGAAGATTTTATTAAAGATTCAAAAATTTATGAAGTGTGCTCTAGAGGTTAGAGCAGGGGCCTGACAGTCAAGAGAGCTACCTTATTTCCCTGCTCTGCTGCACATCTTTCCTGGAATCAGAGAACCAACCATTTGCATGGCTGTGCTTGCACCGTAGGGAGTATGGTTTTGTGCTGGCAGAGCCTTGTGTCTGAGCTGTGCTGAGGAGCAGGTACCAGTCTCAAGTTGAGGATGAGTTAATTAGTGGTGTCACCATGGCAGTCTGTACCATGACAAAATGTTGCATAACAATGTGTTTCTGGGACATCTCTGAGTGGTCCTGACCCCATCTCCATTCCTATCGCCTCACTCAGTTCTTCCACGAGAGACGAGTGTGAGTCGTGTTATACTTCTGCGAGCTGCTGAAGCTGGGGCATAGGCTTTGGCCCCTTTTGTACCTCCAAGGCAATGACAAGGGATATAACCATCCCAGAACTGATCTCAGAAACTCTATAGTTAAAGTCTAGCAAAGCAGAAACTGAAGGAGTTCACTAGAAGGAGGATTTGAGGTCTTTTTATGATGAACAAAGAATAAGAAATTGCAGACAAAAAAGCTAAGGCAAACTGTTATTTGTATAGAAGGCCAAATATATAGTCCTCATACTGCAAAATTATAGTCGTTTTCATAAACTCTTCCCTCAAACACTCTGCTCCTTGTCTCCCTCCAAATGAGTCCACTTACGTGACAGACCTCACAAAAAGCCCAGTTTTAGGCTCATCAGCTGCAGCTGGTGTGTGAAGGGGATCCCAGCACGAGGGAGACGGAAATAAGGCAGGAAAGGGGAGAGGAAACCCATTGGCAGCCAGAGATTCAGACCAACTGGCTGGTGTCCACAGAAACAGGTCTGAGAAGGACACATCAGGCAGTTTCTACCTTCTCTTCCTCTTGCTGGGGTGTCTGAGAAAAGCACGAACAAGCAGTTCACATTACGCTACTGTCAGCATTACGAGTGCGGACCAGGAGCGATGTCATGATTTTCTTGTAACACATGAATAAAATACCCACTGATGAGTTTTCTGCTGCTCCCCTTCCAATCTGGATATGTACTTCAGGTAACCTTAAAAGTGGTAAAGGAAGGGTTTTCATGCTACTTTTACACCTGAATCAATGAGTCACATAAAAATAAAGAAAATGTTGAAAGAGCAATGAGGAGAACTAAAAAGTTTAAGTTTTATGTCTAAGCCCAGGTGATGTTCACAAAACCCTCAGACATCTGAACATCCTTGGTGTCCAAGTTCATGTCTACAAATTTCCAGATGCACAAGAAACTTCTGCTGTTGCATGTGCCTAAAGACACCTGTGTCTGCTCCAGCCCATCTATATCAACAACACAGTCTGGCTTTGGGGCTCGTTAGTGCCTTATGTTATCTGGAGTCACTTGTCCTGCCACTGCTTCTCTCTCTCCATCCTGGGGTGTGACGGTAAAAGCTCTCAGATCACATCTAATCAACCAAAGCAGAAAGGCCCCTCACTACTCACTGGCCCAAATGAGGGAGATGAGGATCCATGACATTACTTCAGGAGATCAGAGTTTCTCTCAGGAGCGCGTGGTTCTCCCAAGGTGTTACATAGGGGAGTGTCAGCACTGTATATGGATGGGCACAAATTCCACAGGGCAAATCACGACCTGACAATGCTGGGTGCTGCACCCACCCCTTCCCAGCCATCTGTGCCCTGTGTGGTGTGCTGAAGGGCAGATAGAGGGCTGCTGACAGGAGGAAGACATTGTCCTTCATCACGGATCCAAGTAAAACATTGCCCTTTTCCTCTCTTAGCTCATTTGGCCTGCCCATTGTTCTTCAGAAGCAGTAGAAAAGATGTAAACATTGTGAAGATGCTCTCAGGGCTTTCTGTGCGTCCTTCATGGCCCTCACAGATCCCAACTTAATTTTCCTTCTTGCAGCTAAATATGATTGAGGTGATTGATCCTGATGGATTGTAAATCTAGGGAACAATACCCAGGCTTCGATTCATTAGGTGTTGGAGGACCCCTAGCAGGGTGCTGTCCGAGCAGGGGAGCATTTCCTGAACTGGGACAGCTGTAAAGCTGGGTCAGGTGGTGATTCCAACTGCAATTACATTTCTAATGTAACAGACTGACTTATTTTCTGGTGACACCTCTGAGGCGTGGCACCCCAGCACTACATGCTCTTCAAAGAGATGTAAAGTAGTTGCCTTGAAGAGTTTACGGTGGGACCAGTGCCAGCGGGTGAGTCTAAGAAGTAAATTGTGGGATGGGGGGATGGCCCTGCAAGGTAGCAATGGCACAACCGCAAAACCCCTGGTCAGCAACAGTCACAGCACATTTACTGCCATCTCCTCCACTTGTTCCACAATTGCATCTATGAAACGCAATTGCTTTTGTAATTAGGCAGGGACTGGTGGGCACAAGACTATGTGGCTACTCCATAGACAACTCTTTGGCTGCATTAGGAGAGCGCTCACTAGGACTCTTGTGAGTTGCACAATCATCTGGAATTAATGGTAAAAAAAGTCAGTTCCACAGCTCATCCTCTGCTCCCATGGCCCTGCTTTTTTCTCTCTAACTCTTCCCCCAGAGAGATTTTAGCAAGTTTCTTTTGTTTCTTTAGACAACATCTTAAGGGAATACGAGGCAAGCATTTTTACTTTCAGAAAAAAAGGTAAAAGAGAATACAAATATCCTTGTTTTCTTGTAATCCAGATTCTAAGTAGATTTAATGGCCCTGTTAGTGCTGGGCAAAATTAAGTCCTTATGAAACATCTTACGAAGTACCTTTGTAGATCTCATTTTCAATAAAAAAAGGGTTTAGGTCATGTTGAACAATCTGCTACTTATTAGCACTTCAATAGGTCAACTTTCATGGTATAATACCCCTTTTTCATTAAGCGCTGAATCCAAAAAGGCTATATTTTTAGAAGTCAAACAAAATATATAACTTATATTGTAAGCACAAAGATAAAGAAACACAAAATATTTAACTACAAAACTCTTATCTTACACAAATCTGTCAGACTCAATGCTTTTCTCTAAATACTGTGATCATTACAGGAACAGCTTGTGTTTTTTAAATGTGAAATGTTAGGTGTAACATTTGTTATCCAGCCAGAAATGTGGAAAAAAAAAAAGAAAAAGAACAGAAAAAGAAAAAGGAAAGAAAAAGAAAATAAAAAGAAAAAAGAAAAGAAAAGGAAAGAAAAAGAAGAGTAATAAACAAAAATAAGCAGAAGTTGCAGATTTTGACATGTAAATCTGGTCTACATTTCAGTATCATGCACATCTGAGAAGAATATGAGGTAATGTAAAACTTAGTCTACTTATATTTTAATAGATAAAAATAGGCTAGATACCAGTTATATCAGGGTTGCTTTTTTTTATTGTTTTTTTTTTTTTTTTATTTTTGATTCCGTTTTGTTTCAGGCTTGCTGAAGGGTTTTTTTTTTAAGATTAAAAAAATCTCCCCTCACCTTTTGTACCAACAGTTACTTTGAGATATAAAAATCTAAGTCTATGCTCATATTTCTTAAAGGTTAGTCCAACACATGGATGTGTTATTTTTCAGTAATCATTTACTTTTAAGTCCTTGTAATGGGCCAGACTCTTCCTGGAGAGACATATGGAGAAGAAGGAATGAGTAAGTAATGTCCTGCTTCATCTTTTGCAAAACTGAGATAATACTTCTATCCCTTCTACTTTAGAAAGTTAACTATTCCTTTAGTAGCATTACATTATTTGCTTTGACCAAACAATCCTCCCAGCTGTGTGTCATGTGCAGGTGATTGCATTTGTATGGGATGCGTTGATAGACACTTGTTCACTGTTGACTAAAAGAAGTAACAGTACCTGCCAGAAGAGGGGAAAGTTGCAATTCTCTATAGCTCTGCCTTGTAACTGCAGTCTGGAAGCAAAAATCAGTACTGCCTTCAGTCCTCTATGTCATACACAGTGGCAAGCAATTTCAAATACCAGCATTTTTTCATTTTTTCCTTATTCCAATGGTTTACAGGGAGTGATAGATAGATAGATAGATAGATAGATAGATAGATATAGATATAGATATAGATATAGAAATAGATATAGATATAGATATAGATATAGATATAGATATAGATATAGATATAGATATATAAAATGCTGATCTTGGAAACAGATACACTATCTCTTCCCCATTAGTGCACTAACCATGACACAAAATACACATCCCCACTTTATTTGTTTTCTTCTTCAAGTTATCTCCAACACTCTTCTGAACAGGATGCATGGGATGTACTGTCATCCTGAACATCCTAGAGGCTGGTTGTAGGTCTCTGACATGAAAACCCCTCAGAGGTACCCAAATCTGAGCAGTGGTTTTGAAGACCAGCAATGCCTCTTCCTGAAAGAACAAATATGGGGAGACATCCTCAGTTCTCTGCATCCCAAGAGTGAATGACAGGCCCTGAAGTCCGAGGTTAGTATTCCTAAACCAGTGAGGGAGGAGAATTCAGGGACAGCCTTCAGCAGTGCCTAGTTAATCAGAATAGGCTGAGGGATACAGGCAGGTCCTCCTTCAGACCACTGATGGTTGTGATCTGAGACCTGCTCCCCCCATCATCCTCAGAGCCCCTCCTGCACATGCTCCTGTGTGAGTCTGTCTTTTTTAATGTGGGTGTGAAGTACACGTTACTTCAGATTAAGCTAATTCCAACGTCATGTGCAAAGGCGTCAGTTCTTCCTTCGCTCTACTGGAAACATGTCTCTTTCCACATCCTAGCAGCATGGTTGCCTCTCCCATGCCAGGGTCTCTCACATCCTGCTCATTCTGCAGTTAAACAGACAATGAAGACACGACATGAAAACTCACCATATGAAGCGGGTCTAAAACTGGCAATTTAAGCATTGGTAGCTCACACAGAAAACAGTTTTAGAGCTCAGACTGGAATAAATCCTGCACTTCACGTTGCCCCTTCATCTTCCCTCTCCATCTTCTGAATGATAGCTTTCTGTTGCTTGCCTTCTTTTGCTAACCATTTACACATGCCCTATCAAATGACTTATGAAAGTCCAGATTAAACAGAGCTATCAGAGCTATCAAATTTCCCTTTTTTATGAAGCAAGTGCTCTTAGAATAGGGAGATAACTGGTTGATTTGGAGCTATCTACCATTCTTAATTTCATCCTATTTTTTATTTAACTTATTGGCTTGCTTGTTCTTCTGTTCAAAATGTATTAACTCAACCACTCCATTAAGGGTCAGCAGTTCATTGATTAAAGTTTATTTCATTAAAAAATCCCAAACCTAAACAACAAGAATTGAAGGCAATTTTAAATATTAAATCCTTTATTTAAAACAACATAATTTCCAAAGACAGTATTGATATTGTAAAATAGGTAGTGTTTACACATATCTAGCATGTAGAGTGTACAAATCTGAGTACTATATTAGTGTCTGAGTGACAAAGAGGGAGAAGATTTATATGAGAGACTTCTTTGTGGAGAAGCAGAATTTTATTTCCTTGTTTCCATTCTCAGCAGATTGGAAATGATTTGTCATCATACTGTGGATTTTAACTGGTGTATACATCCTTGCAAGTGATAATCAGACACATTTGGGAAATTACTCCCATAAATGTTATTCCATTTGAGAATCCTATGTTTTAAGTATCATGTTCAGCACGTATTGGAAAGAAGCTTGCAGTTAATATATGGAAACATCATTTGTATTTAATCATGCAGTTGGGAGTAGTTATAGTAACTAAGTAGATGCAGGCAGTTTAAAATGCACAGATTGTTACTGCAACCTAGCTTGCCACGGGCACTTTTTCCCTTTGATAGCTCAAGTGCCGAATAAATAAAGTGCAATCAGTGCTCAGAACTGGTCAAAAAATCTGTGCCATGTAGGTTATGCTGTCAGTCCTATTAAATAAGGCTGCACAGCTTAGCTATGACAGTGTGAAAACAAAGGGCACATGGGCAGCTTTCTTACTGCTTTTTGTACATTGTCTCTGGCATTTGAGGGCATAGCAGCAATTTCACCAGGCTTAACTGGGCTCCCCTTTGTGCCTGGGTATTTTTTACAGCAGATGGAAGCTGGGCCAGGGCATTTGTCATATCTCCAAGCATCTGTGTGTTGCCAGCTGCATGCACAGGGTCAGAGGTGTGACAAGGGTGGCTCCTGCACTGGATCTCACCAGGCGATTTCTGTTCAGACCCTTTCTGTTCAAGCAGTGTTTAAGCCAGTGTTTGACAAATATTGGAAAATAAACATGTTTTTCCAGTAGTCATTCAGGGAATGAGTTTAAAGAACAAATTAAATTAATGTAGGTACTGAAATTATTTTCATAAATGCATCAATCTATGGGCATGGATACAACAATGGTCAAAATACAAATGCATAAACCTTTTGTCTTATTCAATCTACATAAAAATCAGCAGCTTAAGGATGTTGGGGCATAAAATCTTAATAATATTTCTCATTAAAAGCTATAAAAATATGTGCAGTTGTATATATTGGGTGTATGTTCTGATAAGTGTGTACATACATGCACATGCAAGAGCACCCTACAGAGGAAGCAGTAAATGATTCTGTGTTTGAATATAATCTAATTTGTTGTAATGCACTTAAATTCTGTAGAAATAGCCCTTAGAGAAAAGCTGAAGCTAGAGGAACAGATCTGTACCTGTACAGTACCATGCCTAATTTTTAAAGATTTACTTATGCAAGTTTCCTATAAAACATTAAAACACATCTATGTCCATATACTATGGCAGAATTGTTGATACAAAATTTGCTGCCTCCTACATTAAAGTTACACATAATATTTGTTTTTCCTACCCTCCTTTTCCAAGGTATAAATGAACTGCTTATGTGGAGTTCAGTAACATAACTGTACAAAATTAGTTACAAAGAGAAATGTCAGGGCTGATATTCCTGACACAGCCTTTTTAACTCTTGTTATGTCTTAGGCTTGCATATTGGAGATGGAATAATGCAGCAGACCAAGATCCCAGGAGGCTCCTGCTACCATTGTCTTTTAGGTTTTTAGCCTGTGGCCTTGATTGAAAGGAGAGCTTCAATTGGGAGTACTCATTCCTTATTATTAAAAAATGGGCATTCTGGCATGCCTTTGTGAGAGGGAAAAAAAAAAAAAAAAAAAAGGATGGGAGTTCAAAATATTTGCTCTCTGTTCCTATGTAAAAACTTCTTAGCTGGAGTTTAGCAATTGATGTTGAAGTAGAGTTAGACAGCCTCTGAAACACTTACCTAGTTCACTAACATTATGGAGGATCTAGTTCACGGCAGTTTAGATTCATAGACAGCATTTTGCTTTTCTGTGATCAAAATGCCTGTGCAGTTTGAAGGGCTTATCATCAGAGTTGAATCCACACAGAGCCTAACCTGAGAACAGCCAAGAAAAGCATACATTTGAAGGGCTTTGATGCTCCATCACATAGCCATTCAGTGGCTATAATGGAAAAGGAGTACATGACAGACTTTGGTCGTGCCTGTCATTCATAAATCTCAGTTACATATAGCAAAAGCGTTCCAGATTTCACGGTGAAATTGCGTTGGTACCTCACTCAGCTGCAGAATGAACTCTCACAGCTTTAATAGCGTACATTACTTTTCTTTACTCATACTACTGAGGAGCATATATGCTAAAATTAGATTATTTTATTTTCAAGAAGATCTCCTCCTTAATATATGTACATATTTTAGCAGATGGTGTAACCTACCAGATCACAGGAAGCAGGCTTATTGATGTGTTTTATACCTCTGGTTAAATAATAAATATGTGCAAGCACAAAGTTGAGAAGTAAGCAGAAAAATGACAGATTTAAAATATTAGTATTACATTCAGGATAATTTTTTTTCTTACATGTTCAGTCAGAGTGGAGTCCTTTTTAAAACAGTTTGGCAAAGGATTAGGACTTGTAATATACGTCTGGTTTTGGCAGTAAGTAGACTAGCCAGAAGCAAGGATATTTTTGCCATTGACTTCAGCAGAGCCAAGAGTTTGGCCCATGATCTAATTTTGCAATCTTTCATCAAGCAAAATTCATGAGTATCAAATATACACAGAAGTGTTCCCGCATGGGCCATCAGCAAGGTTGTGAACACAGAGTAAATAGAATAAAGGGCAAACTTTTTTTAAGGAGAAGTAGTCATTCAGATGAGTGGCCACTGCAAACGACACTCTGGTCAATTACTTTCTCACGTCTTTAGATGTGTTCCTGGTAACACAGATCTCTTTTGCAGCGTAACATCCTGTCTCAATCCAAAACGACCATATTGTTCAACCTATTTCTCTCTGAGGTGGACACTACCAGCTTCACTACCTCTTCCTTGATCTCATTTCTGTGGTCCATACATTTTTACATGGCTTTATTCTGGTGAGGATGTGCTTTTATACTTTTATTTTTAGTCCTTAATAAGGCACTTTTATCATTAGTGAGAATAAAAACTTCAGCCCTGCGTGTTTCCCTCCTCATTTCCTCTCATGTATTTGGCCTACTATTCTTATCAAAACAATCAGCAAACTTGCATTTATTTTTACTGTTTCAGTAAAAAATGAATAGTTACATTATTTAAGCAGGGGAAAAATCCTGCAAGTAAAGGCCTATTCAATTGTTTAATTAAATAAATCCTTTCTGGAAAACAAAACAAAATCTCCAGATGTTTGGTAGCTATAATATTAACTGGGGATGTACAAGCCATGCCTGTACATTCCCTGAGGATGCAGATATTCATGTTTATTAAAGAAGTCCCCTAGCCTTCTCTGGGGATCAGAAATCCTTGTGTGTCCAAACACGGGTACTGTATGCCTCTGGAAACCACCCCAGGTGAGAGGGCCCTCAAAGCCTTCAAAGCAGGAGTCAGGAGTGGGCACATCCTTCCCTTGTGCCCTCCCCTGCAGCCATGTCCTGTCCCTCCCTGGGTGCCAGCAGCCAGCCACAGTCCTCCTCCCCAGCACTCCTTGGCACCGTTGTTCAGGAGCTGCCTCTCTTATCCAATGTGCAATTTTTAGCAGGTCTGCTAGTCTTATCCTTGGAAGGTGTCTGCTACCTCTCTGGAGGCAGCACACAAAGAAACTTGAAAAGGAAAAAAGAAAGAAGTATATGTATTTGCAGGGCAGCACAAGCAGGAGGTGTAATTGGAGTCAAGATTTCACTGTGCTCTGTTCTTGTGTTTCGATGCGAGAACGTGTGACCCACGGCGTGGTGGCAAGGGATGCCAGCATCACGAACAAACAGCACCTTGGTAACCTATCGTTAGGTCCTGAACTTTGACGTACTTCCTGGGGAGTAATTTCCCTTGAAATGTTTTCCCTTCTCTCCTGGCAAAGAGCGTCCAGAAGCCAGCCCCAGGCCAGATGCCAGCCGGCTGCCTTCCTGCTGCCTTCGGGGCTGTGCCCTGGATGTGGAGCCGAGCCTAGCTCGCGCATGTGTGAGGCAGAGCGGGGAAAGTGCCCGTGAAACACCAGACCCTGGTGAGCTCTCGGCAGCAGAACAGCCTCCTGTACAAATGTCTGAGGCACATGGGCCATCCCTCCTCTTCCACACAGATCTTCAGCTGAACTTGCTTTTCCATTCATATTGGCTAGACGGTTTCAGTCTGGTTGACATACTCATCTAACCCACATCCACCCATCAGGGTAATCCTTCAGGCTCTGCCGGTGTAGTGGATAAATAAGCTTGCTAAGCCTCCACTTTTACTGAGATATGAACAGTGCTAATTACCTGCTTTTTGCCAGACTGAGCAATACGTTTTCCAGATTCCCTAAAAAGTGAGTGACTTGTTGGCTCAAAACTTCTCGTCTTCCTTCATCACTTCTAGTATTTATTATCCTCTAACTCCCCAGTAATACCATAGGTCTAAATTAGGTCAGTGACTCAGGAATTGGCAGTGTTCTCTGTAACTTTGCCACTGAAAATGGTATGGGGACTGGACTTCTCAGTCGCTTTTATATGACCCACACTATACAGAAGTCAGTTGAGGAATTTTTCTTCTTGCAGACTAACCTCCAGGTTCCACTCGCTGTTGAAGCCTGTACAAGAGTTTTCCCTGACCTCAGTGATTGCTAGATTTAGATCCAAGATAGATCGTCACATGGTAGTTTTTTTCAGTTCTTACAAGATCTCTGGGATTTACAGCTAGAAATCCATCTGTAATTGTGTTTGTAATCCAATTATATTGAGTAATCTGCCTATCTGCCTATTTGGTAGATACTATTTTAAGTATTCTTTGCAAAATTTCCCCATTCCACTTTAGCTACATCTGTGTTAATTCTATGGAACAGAGTTATCAGTGTCCTCCATGATACAGTTCTTACATGCCCCGTACAGCAGACATTTCCAAATGGCTTGTGGGCTTTTTGAAAGAAAAACATTCATACAAATGCTACCTTTTGTAATCTGCTTTGATCTCCAGCACCACATGGGAGTTTGTAAGATCCCATTGTTGATCTACAGGAAAATCATTGCTGGATTTGACCTGTTCACATTGACAGCCACTAGACTTAAAATGAGAAAATCAAAGTATTGTGATACAATAAAGTCACTCGTGAACTGAGTTGCATTTCTCCCTCACAGGGAAACTTTAGAATTGAGAGACTTTCAGTGATAATCTGTGTCTGTTATAACACGTATGAAAGCAAAATGAGGAGAAAGGAGGTGCTCCCATCTGAAGGGACTTTACAGTATAAAGCACAGTGAAAATACAAAAGTTGCTAAATTACAAAGGAATAAAAAGAAATGGGAAATGTCATGGATCAGTTTGCTAGTGGTTGTGGAGATTGTGAGCAGATCATATGCTCAGGAAAACTCATAAGCTTATGATTCAGTGTAAGCATGTCTGTAAATCATTCTCCCCCTCCATCCCCCAGGAATAAAAATATTATTTTTCTATGATGCAAGGAAAAACCCCTGTAAAATATCGTAAGCCAAATCATCAAAGGAAGTTTTTTTGGGAAAAAAAAAAAATCTGCACCAAATGGAGAGTGTTGAGATACTATTGGATCCAATAAGATCAGCCAGCCACAAAAATGGAAAACTATACAGAGATCTTTGCCATTTATCTAAGTATCATTCCCTTGTTTCATAGTTTCCCATACCTCCCTTGTCTCCAGAAGTGTCATTTGTGATGCTGTTGCTCATCTGCTACTTAACACACTGCAGCTGCAGAACAATGAAATGATGCCTAAGAAAGTACACAGATGAGTGAACCACTTCCACAATACCAAGCACTGTAGGTTGGTAGCCCCATATAGGAAATACTCAGCTTGAAATGCTCTTAAAACAAAGGAAACTCCTAGCAGACAGTTTGTCAATAGGTCTGTCACCCCAGCAGGCATCACCCCTGATGCCTGTGGGCTGCCCCTTACAAGCTGTCATTTCCTCTCAAGCTGTGTTACTGTGCTACTGCTGTCCCCAGAAGATGGAAAGAACAAGCTGTCCAGAGTAGGCACTGCTGGTGACCTTGCCCCTTAAAGGTAGGTACAATGAATTGCAAAGTTGTGTGGTTAAAAACAATGAAAGGGAATGCTTTTCTGTACATTATTGAATTAGGCTGTGCAAGTCTCTGCCATAGCTGTTCTTCATAATTATCTCAAAAAACTGACTAGATGTGCATACTCTTAATAAGTATATTTCATTAAGATGATATTTTGTTATTATCATTAGTAACAACAGTTTTGTATGAGAACCTTGAAGACCCTGGTACTACCCTTTGGCAGAGACAGGGAGAACCTCAGGACTGATCCCTTCCTGTGGTTCCTGGCACACCTAGCCGCTCCACACAGCAGCTGCCATGGTCTCAGAGTGCTTTAAAACTTAGGGAATAGCCAAACACCTCAACACTGTTGTCACCAGATGGACATCAAACAGATGGGATTTGCTTCCCTCAGAACATCTATTACCCCTTTCAAAATAAAAATATTAAGGTTTTGGTGAAATTGATTTGCCCTTGATGCTTAAGGTCAATAAATAGAAACACAACACAGATCATCTCAAAGATTTCCATAATGACATGGCATATATTTAGGATATTTCCTCTATCAGTGGCAGACAAGAACAAGAAGTTATTTTGTTTCTCAGTTTTGCTGAAACTTGCGTAACTGTAATGGGACATTTACTACAGGGCTGCCTGCCTCCTATTGAAAAGGAGAAACTCCTCTTGGCTCCGTGAAGCTGGCTGTGTCAGTTTGCCAGAGGAAGGTATTACAGTGGATGGGTGTGTGCCGTACATACAATCAGTGACTAGTGCTGCTTTATCATATTTTTTTTTAAAATAAGTCTGTTGCTCAGTTCCTTTGGAAATCATACAGAGGATTATCTGGATTTTAAATCAATATCAATAAGTCTGGGGCAATTTGCTTGGAACATCTAATTACTTTTCCCCTCCCACTAGACTTTCAGGCCAGCTGGTTACCTCAGGGCTTCAAATACCTTGGGATCCATCTTTCTCTCAGAATTGTTCTCAATTAACATTGCATGCCTGCTTTAAGATCTTGGAGTCGGCAGTCTTAGGTGGCAAAATCTTCTATTAATTGATAGGCAGAGCCATTCTAATAATATGGTATGTACTTTTTCTATGTAGTGCATTTGTTCACATCCTGCCAGCACTGCTTTTAAGATGTTATGGGAAAGAACTGAGAAAGGTACGTTACAATTTTCTCTGGTGGGGAAAAACAACTAAAAAAAAACCCAAACCAACTAAAAATCTTGGATCATTTTGTTAAGATTACTATATCCAACACCAATATAGCAATTCACCTAAAGATCTATGAGAAGTTCTGCAAATACTGTATAAAAAAGACCTTGGCTCTATCAAGATAGAAATTAAACAATTGGCAGAGACTCATTTGATCATGCAGCTTTGGTTTCTTCTAATGGTATTCATCCTTCTGTAATCCAGGGTAGCCAATAGTAGAAAGTCACCGGCATGATTGCAGATGTCTGCTTTCCTTATCATGTTCAGCAGGTCCTTGGGAGGAGCTCTGCCAGAACTCAAAATAGTTTCCCCATAGGATGTATGGGGAAGCCTCACCATCATTGAAAGCTCTCTTTGTACCAGACAAAGAATTCAAAAAACCAAAGGCATATCCTTTGTTGGCAAAGAAAGGGACTAGATACTATGTATCCTAACCAAACCTAGATCTGGAAAAATGAAGGAAAGATGGAGATCTGAAAAATTCTAAAAGAAAAGTCAATCTGAAGCTGTTGTTCCCTATCTCCTCCAATACCTAAGTAAGGAGCAGTCCAGAAGAAAAAAATGGGTAGTTTGCTAAACGTGGTTTGTTGTCACAAAGAGTGTGGAAAATAATGTGAAAGCATGCATGGGTTCCAACTAGCTGCAGAAGAAGAAAGTTTGTGGAAAGCTTTGCAGTACAAAAATACCAGTTCTTGCTCAGAAGATCTCAAGCTTCAGTCAGCTGTTTTCTGGAAGTCTGTACTGGGGAGGAAGCATCATTACATAGGTTCCAATTTTCATTACCTTCCCCAGATAGCTGATATCTTTCACTGTTAGAGGCAGGATATATAACTAGATGGTCTGACCTAGTCCAGACATTCTTATATATTTTATGTGAAATATCATAACTGACTGTGAACTGAAATACGTTCCCTAAAATATGGTCTCTTTCGCTTTTAAATTTGAATAGTCTCATCACTATAGGCAAGGAAGTTTTTCATCTGCAGGAGCTCCAAGATGCTCGTTTAGGTTTCTGTGAGCCTAAGGGAGAGCCAGGTGAATGATTCCACCGGGATTTCCCCACATGCTGTGTCACAGGGGCGTTGGGAGTGAGCAGGAGGGAAAGAGAAAAGCCAAAGTTTAAGGCCAGGAGGAATCAGCCAAGCACCTACACTTCTGCACAGATAAACATGAATTAAATACAGTAATTCACAAATCAAAAAGCTGCTTTTTAGGAAGCAAAAGATGCCCAGTTACTGATAAAAACCCACGCCATAATATTTTTACCTTCAAATTCCAGCCAGTGGTTGCTGTAAGACCTGTGTTTGTATGACTGTTGAGTCTGATAGGAGCTGCTATATTTTTCCTATAGAGGTTTATACTTTGTAATCAAACTATCTCTCAGTCTTATTTTTAAAAATGTCTCTCTCCTTCTTGCTCTTTGCTTCTTACAGCAAACATTTTTATAGTCTTTAAACATCTGGTGGCTCATATGTGAGGATGTTTCAAATTTCTATCATTCTTTCCAAACTATGGGCTGCAGGATGGGTATTTCACCCCGCTTACAGCTTCATCCTAATTGTAAAGCAGCCCCCCTACCTTTACAGAGTAGGCTGGGAATAGCTTTTGTTACTACAGTACGGAATGGAGAGCTTGTCTTTTGTTGTTTGCTTGTTCCGATCTCTAGGTGACAAAACTGATCTTGGTTCATTTCACAACAATGGATCAAAGATAGAACTACAGATATATAATGCAAGTGGAGTGATTTTTTTTGTGAAATGTAGAGGGTGTTACTTGCTTGATATTGACGCCTTCCTTGTTGTCAGGTCAAAGTCAGCCCTCTAGGCCAGCTGGGGGTGTTCAGTGACATACGAGTACTTTACAAATGCCATCTCAAAAGTCACCCATAAAGCAAAAGCCAAAAGTACAGTCCTCTGTGACCCTGATAGGTGCAAGAGCTAGCTATGGGAAAGTTGCAGTGGAAACTAACTCAGATGACTAAAGACGACTTTAGACTTCTAGTTTGTAGATTCATTTTTAGGACCCTGGTGAATACATCCACCTGAAAGAAGGGCCTAAGTTTAATGGAAAATGGTGAGTGCTCCTGAAGATTTCTGGAAGGTAATCCTGCTACAGTGTATACATTAGCTGAACTGGGATCTCTCTCTTATAACCTTTACAAGCACCTGTGTTGCTCCATTGACTTGATGGAAGGCCTTAGGAGAACTTTTTTAACAAACACTCAAAATGAAGGTAGTAATCAAGTACCTCATAATACCACTTGTTGTTACACATGACCCATCTGTCAATATACACACGATACAATAACTTTTTAATGTCTGAAGGTAGATGTGTTTACCCCAGCTCAGAAGTATTCTGGCATAGTTCAATAACAAGGGGATAATACAGTGATACTGCTGGGACTTGGAGAGGAACAAC
This sequence comes from Microhierax caerulescens, assembly GCA_035590215.1. Lineage (NCBI taxonomy): Eukaryota > Metazoa > Chordata > Aves > Falconiformes > Falconidae > Microhierax > Microhierax caerulescens. The sequence goes on from JAVJGJ010000014.1 coordinate 72,891,239, forward strand.
CAGCCAGGTTTATTGGTATCTGAGTGGAAGGACCTCAACAGTAACCATACTTTCCAACCAGGTTCATTGGAACTGCAGGAAGAATGAGGGGAACATTGCTGTCTGCAGGAGCACTGGGGGAAAGGCTTGTATGTTAGAAACAAGAATTGTTTCATAGTCTGTTCAAAATTTATTAAAGCAGCACCAGTGAAGAAGGCAACAACTCAACACTGAAGCTCTGAGTTAGATTTCCACTTCTCTTGCAATTATTGGTAGCTATTGACAGTGAGTCAAACAGCAAGCTCAACACCTTGGTGGTAACTGTAGAGTTTGTGGATTTCTTAGGAAATGAATTGTTGGGTAAAGCTCAGTGGGAAATATGGACAATTCACATGCAGTCTAGTTTATTTTCACTCAACCAAGAATATTTCTTAAAAAGAAGAAGAAGAAGAAGAAGAAGGAAAAAAAAGAAGTAGTTCCACTACAGCAGCCTGTAAAATTTCTACTATATTAACTGTCATTTTTGAGTATTACACTGAATGCTGCAAGAAAGCTAAGTAGAGAAAAAGCTAGCTGTCTCTTCCTACAGGAGAAGGAAAACATGATACTGGCAAATGGGGCATGCTGGGAATATGGAAGTTGTCAAGAAATTCTTGTTTTGTGGTTACCAACACTTTTACCCACAGCTTCAGTCCTCACCATCTCTAGCCTTCTTTCAACATACCAGTCATCAATTCCTAATTGCAGATTGGGATACGACATGTACTTTTGACTCCAGAGTCTAATTTAATGAAAAGGTTTGCCATCTTTATGGCTACGGAGTGTCAGAGGTGCTCTTTGCATAGGCACTGTTTTTTCAACTGGTTTACTAACATCATTTTGCTATTCATACCTAGGGAATTTAGGAAAAACACAGTTCCTGACACAGTTACCATGAAGGCCTAATGTTCGTAAATGCCAGGTTGTCAGTCTCCTCAGGTCTAAGCAACCGAAATAGAAGGTGCTTTTTAATGCTACCCCAGAGTCAATTAAAATACAGTAATGCTGACATCTGCAGAATACAGAATGATCAAAGTAAAGAATGCCCATACAGCTTCTGACATAAAAACAGTGTGTTTGGCGGCAGAGTGACACAGTGTAACAGGTCAGGTAATTATGAGAAAATCTATGATGTATCTGTTACAATTGCTTAGCTTCTTTCCATTATCAGAGCCATCAAACAGAACAGTGCTCTCACTTCTCCTGATGGATCGTAAAGCTAGTGACACCCTCGCTCTCCTGATACAGATGGCATCTCAGGAGCAGCTGAATTAATTTGACAGTAAATAGGTGATAGCAATTGCTGTCTTCTCTTTTTTTATTATTTTTATTATTTTTTTAATTGCACCAGGACAGCTTTTAGCACTGCTGGGAATAGCTCAGAAAGCCTTTGCCATGATTAGCAGTGTACCCTCCTCTCCTGTAAACCCTTTCCAATGCTTTTGCTGCTATTTTATTTACATGGTAATTGCTCAATGGCAACAAAATTTTATTCTCCCCCATCTCCCCACCCTAACTCTCAGTCTGAACTATGTGCATTAATTATGATGATTAAGGAATTCTCTCTTTTTTTTTTGCCTTGATGTGTTTATTAAATTAATGAAGGAATCTGACACATGGGCTTGTATGCTTAGGGTACAGTTATGCTAAAGTCATGGGTATATTTTAGATGGCTGCATATTTTCTGCCTCAGTAACATTATAATTGGCTTAATGGATTTTCAGTTATGTGCATTGGCTTTCTCCCCTCTCCAAAGCAGACTAATTACAGCTTTTTACATTAAATTCTAATAGATTTCAATTTATCTCCTCTAAATTATCACAATAATTACAGTAATAAATTAGGCATGTAGCTGTCATTAATCTAAACAATTTGAATTGGGTATCATAGCAGCATGACACAGACTATGTTTCCTAAATGTGTATTCAAATATATTCCTAACTGTATAACCGTTGTGTGGGAGGGTCTCATTTCCCAA
>JAVJGJ010000014.1:72893316-72917198 GCA_035590215.1 Microhierax caerulescens
AGGAGGTGGTGGTGGTTGGAAAAACAATGAGAGGAACGGAGTAAAAGTCAAAACAGACAAAATTTGAGGGAACAGTACATATAATTAACAATGTCTGAGGAATTGTTTTTGGGTCAGAACATACCTGAAGCATCTTGGCAGATTTCAGACTCCATCACCAATCCATGACTGTTTTTTTCCCTTTTATGTAAAAATGTGTTGCAAATGTTTCTTTACTCAAGAACACCTATTTGAAATCGCAGCTGGTTGAAACATGAAATTTTACCTTTCATAGGAAATTTTGTCAGGGACAACTTTGGTTTTGTTTCTCATTTATCACAATTTCCAATTATTCAGAACCCATCACAAAAAGGAAATTCTGAAAAATGTCATGGGGGAAACTCATGTGACCATTGCTTTTTAAATTAAGATAATTCCTCAGTTTTACCTTTCCTTCCACTGAGAGCTACTGAGAGAAGCATTGACTCTAGTCAGCTTCATAACTGCTCTTCAGCAGAAGGCTGTGAGGCACTGACATGCTCATGCCACTTTCCTTGGCAGCTGCCAGGCTTGTAGGTTTTAGGCTTCAGACAATTCCCTTTGCATCCCTCTGTTTCCTCCTTTCTCCCTAGCCATCTGGATTTCCAAAACTTCTGGGTCCCTGTGTGCCTGAAATCCAGGGCAGCTGGACCCTTCGTGCTGCAGCTTAGTCACAACCAAGTCTGCCTCAACAGCAGTTCACGCAAGATTGCAGCAAACTGGGACCAGCAGACAAATCACTCCTTGGCTATGATATGTTGGCTTTTAGACTCTCACAGACAGAGCAGCGCTTGTTCCCTCCCCTAGAGATTAAAGGCAGTTTGGTTATGCCTGCTCTAATGCCCAGTGATGCTGATGTGCTCCAAAGCCGGGCCACTGTACAGCAGGGCAGCATGGTTAGTGTATAGAGAATTTTCAGGGGGGACGGCCAGCCTGACTTTTTGAAAATTTGAGATTTGTGTTCAGAGAGCCAGCAGCCCCTTCACAATAGCAGATCCATGAGAATGGGTGGACCACAAAAGTTCACTGCCCTGGCAAATGTGGACACGAATATATGCCCACCAGTGGGAACATGTGGACACCTTGCGCTGCTACCAGAAGTGACCTCCGGGCTCTTCCTCAAGTGCAAAACACTGCTGGTTCGGTGAAGTGCCATTTCCTTATTGCACGTACTCTGCTTGAATAGTTTCCAATTAGCTCCTTTGGTAGTATATTTTAGTAACATACAAAACTGCAGTATTTTCATCCTGCAAAAGGGAGAAAGACTTAGATCTGTGTTGTAGCCAGCACTGCTTTATTATCCCAACATGTAAAAGCAGGGGCAAGAAATTATGTAACACAGGGAAGCAAATTTGTATTTACTGAATAATTCTTTACTTTAATTATCAAAATATTAAGCTATAAAGATCCTTAGATGGTGTATATCTGTGAAGCTTTTGGCTGTTGCTGTTATGAAAGTGCAATGGAACTAGTGTAAACATTATAAGGATTACAAAAGTGAACACTGTAAAAAAGCCCAAACTTTCAAACTCCTGCACTGCAGTTAAAGAAAGTACCCTCAGAACACTAATACCATGTATATATATAGGTATATAGGTGTATATGGCATATTGGTATTTTATATATATATATATATATATATATAAATATAATGTTTAACACTTTCCTGAGCACCAAAAGGGAATACCTGATGTGCAGTTTCAATTGAGTTTCCATATATAAAGGCACTTGCTACATTCCTGTTATAACTCTTCAAGATGGAAAACGGTCACTAACACTTTTCCTAGTGACTGCATCATTTTGTGAATTCAGGCTGTTCTGCGGGTTTGTAGACGTTTAAATTGGTAACACTTAAAATAATAGCACGTTGATTTGTGCAGCTTTGCAATGGAATTCCTCTGGAATGATGTATGACCTCACCATTAATATGAAATGAGCTCCTTGTGATACTTTAATGAATATGCAGCACCCCCTTAGTGACATGAGTAACATTTGAAACCTTTATGCATTTTCAATGTGTATCACCTCAGCTAATCCTCAGAGCAGGTTCATTCATAGTCATATTTCCTGTTATCTGCTTACAAAGATAAGGTGTTCTTACTGTTTGAAATTTGTCACTTACTCCAGAAGAAGAATGAAAAGATAAAGCAAGCAATGGCTTTAATGGGCAATGTGCCAAGATAAATGGTCCCTGCTGTGCATGTTAGATTTGATGCAAGTGTTCTGTGTGTAGATACTACTTCCTGTACAGAATATTGCAGCCTTATGGCCACCTTTGTCCTTTGTCTTGATGGTTATATGAAATATTAATCTCTGAAACAGTAATGCTAAAAAGAAGCATTCTGCCATATATCTGGTGGCTACAGCTGTGGACAGGGATTCAGATGTCGGATCCTATTCCTGTCTGCACCATAGTCTCAATGGGTACATTTTTCTGTGTCTCAGCAACCTCACTTGTCAAAGAGGAAACATTATCGTTAACTAAGTCCTAGGGGTTTTTCTGCACCTTACCTAGATAAGTTGGTAAAACACACTAAGAACCCATATGGGACTAGATGGCAAAGCTCTCTGATTATACCAACTAAAATTAACGCTGAACGCAGTGCGATATGTTATTTTGTTGGCTGACTGTAATAGCCTTGAACATTCTGACCTAAGAAGTACTTTCCAATCTTACATTCTTGAAAAGTTCCTGCAGTTATTGCTCAGGATAATTCGGTGTGTTTCTGTTTGAACGCCCATCCTTAAGGATATATTTGCAAGGCTTTGGGAGGCTGACAGTCTCACAGTTCATTTTAATCTATTGGGCAGTGACAAAGATCAAACAACAGGTACACCTTTTCTTTAGGTCCATTGACAGCTAAAATTCAGAGTGGATTTTTAAAGAAATGAGAAAAAAAATCCAACAGGTTGTTTTTTTGGTTTTTTGGTTGTTTTTTTTTTTTGTTCTATACCACTCATGCAGGGTATGGAAATAATTTGTAGACAGTTATCCTACTTGTTACTATATGCCTAGAAATAAACACACCAAAACAGGCATGTTCTGTACTACATATCTTATATGAAAGAGTCAGTTCTTTTCTGTAACCCCTTTTACACTCCAAATAGTATGGTGAGTACATCAGTTGAAGGGAATGACAAAGCCATTTGCTGCCTTTGGCTTTTTTTTTTTTTTGGCACCTGATGGTCTCTGCTTCCTCACAGGCCTACTTGCATCTACAGTTACTTCTTTTTTCTCTCTTTAAAAAAACCAAACCAACCTTAATTTATTGCTAAAGTGATTGGCGGTATTTATTGCTCTCCACAAATCCCATGACACCCGGCTATAGAAAGCAGAACAAAAAAGAGAGAAGAGGAAAATAGGGATGAGATATGTTTGTTTTTTCTCTTTTTCCAGCAGTCCAAAGCTTATGACATCCATCCCTACTTATACAGCTGTATTTCCACGTTGTTTATAGCCAATGGAGACAGGGATGAAAGGCATAAGTAAAGGGAGAGGAAAGAATTGCATAATTAACTTTTAAAATTAATTCATGACCCAGTTAAAAGGACAAGGAGGGGGTTATTAATTAATTAAGGTGGGAAACCCTGTGGGCATGTGAGATTTAGAGAGTTTTAACTTACCAGCCAGGTTAAAAGGCTTTCTAAGGGTGTACTCAGCACTCAGTGAATCTGGAATGCAGTTAATGCAAAAAGAAAAGGTGAAAATATATTGTAAAAGGTTTTTTCAAGGTGAATAGTCTAAAAAGGCTGAAAATTAATTAGGAAGAATCCTGACAAATGTTTCATCAGAATTTGAGAAAGCCTATCCCAATTCTCAGCTTTTTAAGCCTGCTTAGCTCTACTGAGCACAGTGCACACTTGATGCTATAAAGATGGAGATTTGGTCATGAAATATATTTCTAAAATCTTCTCAGGCCCTAAGAGTTTCACCAGAATGGATGGATTAATAGCTGTAGCAATAATAACAACATTAACTGATATTACTCTAAGTGACCTTTTTTGACTCTCTGGAGACATTATAGACTCTCTTTTGCAGATGCGGCACTTCTCAATCAAAACACGTTTTAAATTTGCCATCATGAGTTCCCTGTTTTCTCAGGCATCTGTGACTGCAAATGCCCATTTATAGTATATTTGTCTCCTTAAAGGCTTTCATCACCCATGCTGCTTCCAGCACTTGTCCAGGTATCTCAGGGTTAAACTTAGAATCTGGGTGAGGTTAAGAAACATTTTTTTTCTTCTTCTTCTTCTTAATATCTTTCTTTATATATTGTGGTAGTTTTAGGGTTTGCAGTCTTTAAAGTCAGGGGTAAACCTTCCATGAACTTCTGGCAAAACCAACAACAAATATGTTAGTCCAAGAGTTATTTTATGGATTTATGAAAAAGATTGTTCTTTCTCACTGACAGTATTTGAAGTGAATTGCATGGTTTACTGTTTGTTTGTTTACCTGGTCTTACATTTCAATCATCTAATCATAGATATCAAGACTAATCGCTTTCAGCTGACTTGAAATGCTACCTTCTTTTGTTAGCTGGTACTGGCTATGTGTCTCTGTCTCATCAGTGTTTGGCAAAATCTCAATCACGATTCAGATGTTGTCACAAAAGCTAATTAAGCAGAAAATCTTTGCTTTTTCCCAGTTGCCACCTAGGAATATCAAAGAATTATTTTAAAAAAATATGCAAAACCAATAAACAAAAGATGTCAGACAAAGTGATGTGAAAGTATTACTACAAACCATTTGAAAATTAGGGGGAAAAGAAAATTATGATCAGTAGAGACAGGCCACTGCTAATGGAATTTGGGTCTTTTTATACACAAAAAATGTCATACAGCTGCTCTGTATTACTGTTCTCTAGGCAAGTAGCAATCTTCATTGCTTTATGATTCTCTTTTTCTTTATCATACTGCAGTATTTTGGTGTGAGAATTTTAAAATTAAATCTCCTTATTGTGCAGGCAGGATGTCCAGTTTTATTCTATCAAATGCCACAGAAACAAAGGGAACAATCCATTTTTCCTGATAGAAGCCAACAGTTCGTAAGAGGTTTGAGATGAGTGTAAGGATACAATTTGCCTAGAGAGTGCCTGAGGATCAAGACAACCTGACTTTCCACGGAATGAGTCTGTCAGCTGGCATCTTGCAGTAATTGCTTCCCATGGCAGGACCTTACCAGCCGAGGGAGGACTGCTCTCGTCAACCCAAGAATCAATTTCTACAGTAGCTGAATGATAATTGTTTGCTAAGGCTCGGGGAACTTGTTGCCAAGCCTGGAAAGGGGGCTGAAGCTATGATTGGCACTCATTAACACGGGATTTGGATTTGATCATTTACCTTAGTAGAAGAATGTGTGGGGGTAAAGGAGGGAGAGGACTGCAAAATGTTCTTTTGTTTGGAAGAAACAAATGAGTTCAACTGCAGAATGGGTATCTGAACGTCAAGCCTGAAACCATACCTGTCTTCACTCAAAGGGACCAAATAGCATGCACTATGAGGTGATTTGAATGCCTCCCTTCAAGTAGAAACACCTCTTCAGATTTATATTTTTTTTTAATAGATACCTCTGTTTGTGTGTTTTGTTCGTTATGGTAAGTACATCTTGATGACTGATGTCCTGAAGTTAGATTGCTGGTTTACATAGCAAAGAGAGTGAGAGAAGACATGCTAGAGGTCCAGAAGACTAACTTCTGACTTTCATAGTCAAACATGCTTTTCCCAGAGGCAATCCCTACCGCCTACCCCCTGCTGCAGATACTTATGCCCCGTTGCAGTTGTGCCCAGACATGTTAGCTGGACATCTGTGTGGCATGTTCTGATCCTCACTACAGTATATGCCTAATGCCAGGAATTGTGATTGCCAGAGCTCCTGTCACACACCATTTTAGCAGGTAGACCAAACACCTGGAGTGTGATTTAGACTATCAGCCTCTGATACTGCCTTTACAATTGTCTTTCCTAGTGCCTGTTGATTATTTATGTGACTTTTCAAAGTCTATTGACTGACATATAAGCATATTTATTTCTGCATTACAACCAGTGCATTCACGTAAGTCTGCCGGTGCTGGTTCGGGAGAAGCACAGGACAGTGACCAGAGTAGACAGTATGGTATTCAGAAGACTGCTTCAGAGTCATGCTCCATCAGGGAGCCCCTATATCATCTCTGGTACCTATCAAGAATTTTGGAAATAAGAGACCAAGCTCAGTCCTTTTACTCTCTGCGTATAGGTACATCACCAAAAAAACGCAGTCTCTTGTTTCATGACTCTGGTCTCACCAAGGCTGTCCCTTTCACATCCTTGTGTGTTAGGGTCTCCAGAATGGCAAAACAGTTGCTTTTTCAGCCTAAAATTGTCCCAAGGGTGGCAGTGGAGCCAGTGGTGGCTCGAATGAGTTTTAGCTCATGGGGATCTCAACAGAAAGCCTTTTAGTAGGTGTTTTATCATTTTCATGTGTGTATAAAGCAATGGACTTTAAAAATAACAATACTGAATACTGTGCAAAATAAGAACAGTACAGTTTGTTCATTACCAAGATAATACTAACAAAGGTATTTAGCTTCTAAGTGTCAAAAAAAAAACCCAACCAGCAACCACTGTAACTTTTTCCTGTGCAACCTTATTAGTGCTCGTTCCAAGATGCCTCATGCAGAGCATTCCTTGAGGTTCAGCAAAAAGACATGTTGTACAGATCCTGCAGAGACAGGAAGGATGTCACCTGTTTCATAACCTCACAGCACTGGAACAGCAAATCTGTAACTCCTCCATACAGGTTTAGTTTGCAGCTCATCCCATGTTTGGTTTATGTGCACATTAAAACTCACTTGCTTATCCACATTTTTAATATAAAGAACAAAACAATATTCAGATCTGGGGGACTGTTTCATCATCAACTGGAAAGTATCTGTACCCAGCTGTGGTCTTATTTCCCACCTACAAGCCACAGGGAGATCTTTAATTTCTTTCCTGTCCATAGGTGGTTTGGAGTATTTTTTCATGACTTTCCATTTCCAGGGAATTTCAGCTCTGAACGTTGTCAGGTTGTTGTTTCCAGTGCATTTTAAATGTAAACCTGGTTATTCAATTTACGTTACATGGTGCAGATAGTGTCACACCACTTGTAGTCCCTCAGGAGATCAGTCATGTCTCAGTGGCCAAAGTACCAGTGTATTTGCATGTGAATTAGGCAGTTAGAGTAACTAATTGCTAGTCATGTTAGTTTGGAGGCAAACATCCTGCAATGGACTGACCTGTGGAAGCCTCCATCTTAAAAATAACTCACCTGTTCTATGTGTTTCTGATTTGGGCAGTTGCATGTCAAATGCTGAATAACTACAGAGGAATTGCATAGGTTCAATGGATTAGTAACCAGAATTCCTCAGATGATTCTTTATCTCACATGACAATTGTCTCAATTTGATCACAGGGTCTCTAGTGACAGGACAAGGGACACTGGTTTAAAACTGAAAGATGGTAGATTTATATCGGACATAAGGAAGACGTTTTTTATGATGAAGATGGTGGGATGCTGGAACAGGTTGCCCAGAGAAGTTGTGGATGCCACATCAGTAGAAGTGTCCAAGGTCAGGAGGCGCTTCGAGCAACCTGGTATATTTGAAGATGTCCCTGCTTACTGCGGGGGGTGTGGACTAGATGAATAGTTTCAACCCAGACTATTCTATGATTCCATACTATAGCTTCAGCGCAGGTCCACCAGTGAATGAATGTGAACAGATGTCAAGTTACAGAATCCAAGCCTGGTGATGGGTTTGCATTCAGACTAAACTGGGGAACACAGCTGTAAGATAATGCCAACTTGTTTAAGATTCACAGCCAAGAAGGATATGTAAAATGAGTCTTGCACATGTAAAAAGCTATGGTCCTTTATTAATCCAGTCCCCAAAGAGCCAATGTCCTTTAAATAGAAGGATGTATTATCTAAGGAACACAATTTTCAATCTAAATCCACCGACTTATGTGTGCAATATATGCACAACCAAAGGAAACAGTAATTTTATGTCTTACATACTTTCTTATGTATTTTGCAACTGGTTATGAAGTGCTCCTTCTTAGTTAGCAGATGGCCAGGTTGTATGAGACTCAGCAATGTGGTCTAGTGGAAGATGTCTCTGCCCATAAGAGGCAGATTGGAACTGGATGATCTTTAACGTCCCTTCCAACTCAAACCATTCTATGATTCTATGACTCTGTGAATGACTGCTGCACTTTATACTGCAGGAGACACTACTCAGCTGAGTTCTTCTGATCATGCATCCAATGGTTTGCATAAAACAACAAGGGTGATAGGCCTTTTTGATGTGTCAGACAGATTTAATCTGTAGGGCTCTTATTTTCACAGGATAGGGGCCTTAAATGAGTATCTTCAAAGGAATTCTGTGCCTCCAGCTGTTCTGGAGGTGTATTGCCTAGACAGGGATACAAAAGGCTAAAAAGAGTGACACCTGTTTGAGGTCCAGGTAATTTGTCTTAAATTGTGGGTTTAAGATACATGAAATGACAGAGAAGCGGCTATGCTCTCTGAAGTTATATCAGAATGTTGCCATGGAAGTATTTTGTAATGGTGCTCCATTTTGATGGTTGGTTTGGAAAAGGCAATGGTCTCTCACCTGCACTCTTAATTTTGTTGTGGCTCCCTCTGTACTTCCACCAGGCAGGCCCGTTGCTCAGAAGAAGCTATATTATGGGAGCTATATTATGCAAGCAAATGTAGAAGCCCACTGCTGTGTTTCCTGTGCTCCTCTCCTCTAGTCTGCTAGTGGAAAGCAGCGTAGCACTGGTTATCTCTGATACACATTTTTCAGTCAATAAACATTTGCATCTCATACCTTTATTTCCCACATTCTTGTAGAATTACAGGAACAGTAAGCATTAGATTTGTACCTGTGCTTTCAAATAACTTACATAGAGAGTGAATTATATAACTCATTAGGATGAGGATAAATCCCTGCACACTACCTTGAAAATACGAGGTTTAAAGTGAACATTATAGTATCAAAGTATTGCACAGCTGAGAGTCTTTGAAGGTTAAATTGATGAAATATGATGAAATTAACAAAATGAAACCTTACATCCAAAGATATTTTCTTTGTTCTTATATAGAGCATCTTACATCAAGGTCTCTATTTGAATGTCCTTACTGCATACCAAAATAAGTGTTGGGAAAAAGCCCCATCAGGTTATACATGTTAATGTATACAGGTTAATGGGTTCTGCTGTGTTTCATTTCAGAAAAGCCATTCAAGAAATGCTCCCTAGTTTGTGTTCTTCTTGGGAGAAATCCTTATCCTAAACTGGTATTAATTTTTTTCTGGTGTCTAAATCACCCTGTGTACAGAGACCTCCATTTATATAATTGAAAATCATTGTAATTATTGTGTGTTTCTCTCTTTCCATTCTTCTGCTGCACCTATAACCCATGGCATCCTATCTGGGCTGTTTGTCACCATTCTTTCCAGGAATGAGATGTGTTGGAGTGTGTATAATAATCTTAATTCGTAAGGGCTGCCTAAAAAGAGGATATAAAGTCAGCTCAGACATGATTGACAGCTAAAGAGACATTCTGTATCAGTTCAGGTGTTACAGGTGTCTTTTGGAGAAGAATCTCCTATGGCCATGGTGAAGCACAGACAAGATCTAATCAGCCGTAAATCAGTACTGTTTCACTGAGAGTGAGGTGATTCCATGGTGCAGCCCCAGTAAGCAATTAACGATGGTGTCAGCCTCCAGGTGTGCACACTGCTGACATTTGTGCCTTCTTCCTGAATGACTAGCCCAGTCAAATTTACCTCAACAGCAACAGCATTTCCTCAGCAATCCTGTTCTCTGCAGGAAAAGAATATGGACTTAGAACAACATTGATTCAGAATATAGATCAATAGCCCCTGAGGTTTTTTGTTTCTGTGAGAACCTATGAATTTTTCCAAATGTTGTTTGGGCACATCTGTTAGTCTCCCCTCCGTGTGGTGGGTTCTGAGTCAGCAGGACTTCAACGGTCCCTGCCAAAACCCACATAGCTGCATGAATGCAGTGCTCAACCTGACCTTATAAGCCCAGCTGGTTTGTGGGTTCCTTAGAGGATATTTTTATCCCGACACTGATATTTGTTTTCTTTCAGCATATAAATCACTTCATGTACAGTCCTCCACTTACACTGATGGTCATTATATCGTTATATCATGTAGTGCTATTAGCTTGGCCCCTTCACTGTTCTTACGCAGTGTTATGGCTTTTGAGTTGATAATGGCTTGTCTCCTTTTGGCTTGGGGCACAGGGGCATGAATGCATCTCTCTCCATGTGCGGCTGTGTAAGTGTGGGTTGTACCTGAGGAAAACTAGGCCAGTGGAATTATCACTTGTAGTTCATTTCTATTTTGATTGCCCTCTTTGATTTCTGCTCCTTATGGTTGTGAGCCACCAGGTAGCAATCCAACCCACAGCATTTTTTATCATGATGTCGCAAGCATGCAGTGCCTGTTTATTCCTCAATGGTGAATAGCTGTCCAGTTAAAAAACAAACAAATAAACAAACAAACAAAACCCAAACAAACAAACAAAAAAAACCCAAAACCCCCAGTGCCTCTGTTCTCAAGTCATTTACCATGAGTAAAACTCATTTTTCTTTATTATGTGATGTAGTTTCTCACCTCTTCTTTAACTCAGCTAGTAAAGATCTGCAACTGTGCCGTGGGGACATTAACAGCACCCCTGTTGCAGAGGTGGTGGTAGTGAGACTGGATCAACACAGGTAGTCAGGGAGTTACCCTGCCTGTGGTGCCTGCCCTTCTGAGCCCACTGCCACGCCAGCAAGGCCAAGGCACGAGCAATGCCAAGGGAGCACGGGAGCTCCTCTGCACCGGCAACTCTGGCAGCATGTTGCTCCCGAAGGACCCAAAGCCTGGCATCTGGCCTCCGTGTGCTCCCTATGGCCTGTGAAAAGAGGAATAAATGCTTCACTCTATTTTTTTTATTAGAAACACCAATGAGCCAAACTCTTCAAATACACATTATGTGAGGAGGATTTAAATGTTTGGGAAAGGTTGTATTCCAGTACACATCACTGGAAGGCTGCCAGAGGCAGCCCGGAGCCAGTGAGGAGAAAAGTGTGTATTGTGGTCAGCGTGGTAATATTGAGGGCAGCAGGGACAGACCAGAAGGAGACTGAAACCAGAACAGCTGAATGCAGAAAGTACACAGAAATTATAATCTAATAATGAGCCTCTGAGAAAGCAGGGGTGAGAAGGAGATGCCTGATCTGTGGAAAGGCTCAGGTAGCTAATTTCAGGAGCCTGGTGAAGGCAGAACGGCTGCTGTGGCAGGGGCAGTGATTTGTTGCCGACTTTCGCACTAGCAACAAAGGTGGGGGCAAAGGGCCCTATCCTTACACCTCCGGAGCCACTAAAAACTCTGACCTCAGCATCTTCCTGGCTCTGACTGAACATGCATCTGACAGTGGGCAGAAATGTTCTTCCATGCTTTCCCTGCAAAAGGGTTTTACAGCTATTTTTCTTCTTACTTGTAGTTCGCTTTTTTTTTTTTTTTTTTTTTTTTTAACCTTATTTTCCCCTTCGTAATGGAGGGAAGAAAGGTTAGATTAGAAAACTTCAATTAAGCCTTTAAAAAGACCATCTGCTGAATGCTGACTGGGGTTTCATGTAAACAAAATGCCTGTGCTGGTTACAAACAAATGATCTTATCTATTGTATTGTGTTACAAATTAAAATTAGATTAAGCCACCTACATGGTACCGCCGCTGAATCTTAAATTTCTTATGGAAACTGAATGTTTGCTGCAAGTATTCATTCAGCCTGATGAGAGGCTCATTATTTTTGTACCAGCAGTACACACTGGGTATAGCATAATCAAAGCCTGGGGGTACGTATTAATTATCCTTTTGAATAGTGATGAAATTTTAAAAAGATCTCCTTTAGGCTCACATCATCAGCAGATGAAACAAAGCTTTGCACAGCTTGTGAGCAGTGGCTCACATGTGTTTTTACATCTGTTCAGGATATTTCAATTTGAAGCGCAACAAGCCAAGTCTGGGATTAAAGACCTGGAGAAAGAGGGGGAAAAAATCTGCAACAATAACCAGACCCCTCCCCTTCCTGTCTGCAGCGGAGAGGGAGAGTGCCTTCTCAGTAATAAAACCTGGCTCCATTTTGATTTTCCTTTTGGTGACAGTGGTAGTATTATATTTAGAAGAGGGGTATAATGCTCTGTGCCAGTATGCTGGCTGTGGGTGCTAGGACTAATTACCTGGTCACCTGTTCTTGCCTGCCCATTGCAGTATCCAGGGAGGTTCTAGTTTAGGCTGTCAGTACTAGAGGCTCTTGTGAGTTTACTTTTGTTCACTTATCTAGTATGTATTACAATCAGGTTAAAAAGAAGAAATGTTTGTACTCTCCTGGATTCTTGCAGATCCATGTTTGCCAGCTTGTGAAAAAGTAGGGGAATGGGCATGCCCTTTGTCAAGAGGGTTATGTCATCCTCTTTGAATGGTATTGAGCACATGCCATAATTGCATTGCTGGAATGTAAAAGGATCAGTTCAAAATGCTTTTTAAAGCAATGTCAAAACTGCAAGCCACAAATCGCACAGGTTAAGTCCTACTGCTGTAATGAGTAAAAGCAAAAGTGGTCGGTCAGAGCAGGGATGTATCAGCTTTCAGTGGGAAAAGATTGCTGCAGTTCAGTGCTCAGTCAAAGGACCAGATTCTCAGGCAGCCACAAAGTTAGAACTCCTCTGAAGTCTGCGTGAGCTCTAGCTTGATAGCCACTCAAAGATCAAGCTGATCATGTTTACAAGCCCATACACATATTGCGATTTGGTGGGTCTTCATTTTTTTTCCACTGTGTCTCTTGAGCTAGAGGTAATAACCATTCAGCCAAATTACAAAAAGAGAGACAAGGGCAGGAAATGAATGGAATCAGTGCTGTTGACCAGATACAAACTTAGATCAGGTGTTTTTTAAAAGTTTATTCATTTTTACTTAGCAGAGCAGGCCAAATTCTATACTGATATGCTGCTTTCTAAAGATGCATCATGACTGTAGCCTAGAATGTCACCCAGAGCTCAATTTTATCAATGGTCTTGAATGAAAGCAGCATAAATCTGCTAGCAAGGAACTTGTGGTTTACAGATTAGAATACATCCTTCAGATTTTGTTTTAAAAGTACACAGAGACACCACCAAAGATAAACCATATAATCTATTTAAAATTCTTACTTCTTTGATCATCTACGGTGTTTTCAAAGCAGAATAATCCTGTGAAAGGATATGATTTATAATTCACTTAGTGGATTGAGGCTGGAAGAGTCATAGAAACATAGAATCATAGAATCTCCCTCTATGGGCCATTTTGAGATGCCACAAGTATCTCCCTGTTGGTGCATGTTGTAAAACAAGTAGGAAAGTAGGACCCAGGGAGGGATCCCAGACTTGCCTGAACCTCTTTTCCCTATGGGTCATTTGTGTAGGTCCCAGGGCATAACCACACAAACCACAAGAAAGCACAATTTTGTTCACAAGTCATAGTGAAGGACATGAGCCCTTTTCCACTGATACGGTAAAAATGACTTAGACAAAGTGAGTTCTGTTTAAGTAAGGACTGATGGGAAAAGGCCCTACATTATTTTTCAGGCAACAAATGAATGCTGTAATTATTAAAAATTAATTATGCTAATGAATTGAAGACTACACTCCAAGTTGTGTGTTTTTTGCAAACTAACAGCTGTTGCGGTTCTTTTTCTGCACTCAAGACTGCATAGCCTGTCATTTACTATTCCTTACAGAGTCCGGGGCATGGATCATAACAATATAAATATGGATATATGCTTAAAAAACATGATTAAAAATAGTTACTGCTCATGGACAGTAGCCAATTTGCCAACATGAATAAAAGCAATGCTATTTTTAAAAATGCAGCATGACATATAACGGACAAGCCTGTAAAATTCAAATAATGAAACTTTTTCAGAGTTAGAAATGACTGAGTGTTAAAATACGCTTTCCTATAAAATCAAAAGTGACCAAAAGTTGGTGGTTTTTTTTTTTTAAAAAAAAAAAAAAAAAAAAAAAAAAAAAAAAAGTGCTTGCAGGCTGAGGCTTTGCATGCCAAGTTTCAGCCTAAAGCAAAATTTAACAGCTGAGTTACAAACCCCTAAAAATAGGGTTTTGTAATGGAAGTGCTGACACAACTTCATCTATCACAGTAAGAATGGCACAGTTATAATTAAAAGTACATAGTGTACTTTGTCTTTGACTAACATAAATAGCTGTCAGGAGAGCCTCCAGTGCAGTTCTACATGTTATTTTGATTCCAACACAACGGAAGCAATTCCTTATTCCTGCATGCTGAGATAAATTATCTAAAATTATTGGATTTCTCTACAAATAGCATCCAAACACCCTCACAAGTTGATGTCAAGTGGTCCTAAGAGCTCCAGCTGTGGTAAAGGAAAGAGACCTCATCCTGATCCTGCCTTGTGAGACCAAATTACTTGTTTTTCTGCTCCATTTGATTATGTGGATGATCAGTGTGTTTTCACTGAAACAGCAAGGTAATGCCCATAAACTAGAGCAAGCCTTCAGCTTTGGGTGTCTGTAATTTGCCCACTGTGGCTTCTTGGTTTTGTGTTGACTTTTATTTTTAATATACTTCATTGAAAGGTGATATGTAATCAAGCTTTTCCAGCAAGGCTTCTTCTTTCTGACTTTATCCAACCCTTCTCTTACATTTCTAGGAAAAAAAGACCATCCATATTCATATATTTAATAACACTCTTAGGTTTTATCTCATAAATAATCTAGTTAAACTGGTTTTGCCCCCCCCTCCCTTTTTGCTGTTCCTTTCTTCTCCCTGTGTATGTTGCTCTCCCTTTGCACCCCTTTGCCCTCTTTTCTCTCTGTAGGACTCCTTTTCCAGTCTGCCTCTTTCCCTCCATACTTTGCATCTGTGTCTGGCTTTTTCTAGTGGGGCTTCATTCTGAGTATTTTTGCATATCCAGCTCACTGAAATCAGTGAGTATTTTCAGCACTAAGTGCCAGACTCCTAACTTCTGTCTCCGTTTTCCTAAAGCACTTGAGTTTAAACCTAATAGTTGGAAAAAATTGCAAAAGTCAAGCACCTTATTTTGCACTTCCACACATGTGCAACTTTGTGTGAGCTGTGTCTGTTATGGCTTGAGTCTGAGAGACTTGGTTTGCGGCATGGCTTTGCAAAATACAATTCAACTGGGTTTTTTGCAAGCCCAAAAAGGAGTCAAGGATTCTTTTACCCTGGTGTAATAGTGCCTTGTGTAACTTGCACGATGTGCTGCCACCTTCAAAGGTGGGCTTTTAAAGCGAATTCTGTCTAAAAAGGGAATTCCTCCCCTAGAATGTGTTCACAGCGCAGAGAAACTCCTCACACCTCTGCTGATGCAAACTGATGCAGAGGAACAACTCCTCTGGTTTCTCTTCCAGGACATTTAACTGATTTTACTGTTGTTTTAGCAATTTAACCAGAAGGAATGTTTCAGAGACAAATATGGGATACACATTGCTAAGCATCAGGTGATAAAAGATAGAAAGCAGACAATAAGAAATATAATGAAATGGCTGATAGAAGAAACATGAAATAACATCCTTTTTCTAAGTAAAATATTCTGTAGCAAGGGCAAGATGAAAGTTTCATTTGTGAAAACCACTTTTTTTTCCAGTGAAAAACATAAAAAACCCTCAGAATTTTAGTGATGAAGTTGAAACCTAAGATTTAAACTATATTGAGTCTTTTTTAACATATGTTTGGTTTAGAAATCTAGGGAGGTTTTATGAAATTGTAGGATATTTAAAAAGTTGTGAAATTAGGATATTAGAGAATTAATTAATTTTACTTAATTTGCATTGCTTATTTTTCACTTGGAAGCTGGGGGGGGGGTGGAAATTAAATGAAGGTTAACAAAGAGGTGCGCTTTTACTGTTTATGGTGTAATGAGAAGACAATTATCTGTCTTGTTCCATTTCCTCCTTAATTCTTTCTTTTAGCCCTCAGTCTGCTCATACAGGTCCCCTGGACAATGGTGAAACACGCGGTGTCCGAGGGCAGCTGCTCTTTCCAGGTGGCTTTGGCTCCTGATTTTCGGCCTCCTGCCTAACACAACTCACCCGAGGCACGGCGATATCCCAGCATAACACAAACCTTGTCATGTTTTATTGCTTAAATAACACAATAAGGAAATTAAAAGACTTGCTGGTTATGATTTTCATTGTTACGGCTTATGAAGTCTTGAAGAATTTCAGGAAATTGATTACCTGGGGGTGGGGGGGTGGGGGTGGGGTTTGGTACCTACAGTTGAAAAAAACCCCCAAGAACAACAAAGAAGCTCTGACTAGAAGTCTTTTGATACTAATGCAAAATATAAACCCTTGTCCACCCGCGCAGAGCGGGGCTCGGGCGGCCGTACGAGCGCTCCGGTACCGGCGGCGGCGGCGCGCACCGGGCCCGGCCGGGTATCGGCGTGGGCGGGATGCCCTCTACCGGGGGAACCGCCGGCGAGAGCCCCGCCGCGCCCGCCGCCCAGCCTGCAGAGCGCTGGGGGCTTTCCGCGCTTCGCCTACATTTTCTTCGCCTCAAAACACAAGGGCAGAGGAGAAAGGACAAGACTAATTAATGGCGAAGTTCTTCCACGGGGCAGCAGCCGGGAAGGAAATCAATGGTGTGGCTTGCAGCTGTGCTGCTTCAGCGATGGAGGGGAGGGAAAGCACATCAGGCTCCTTCCTCTTCCCCCACCATCACGCCTGGTGTTGCCTCGGCCTTGCCTGGTGCTGTCCCTGGCAGACCCTGCCCCAGTACAGCCCTGCTGCCTGGGGGTGGGAGTTTCGCCCCCAGCCTCACAAGTGAGCTCCAGAGGCCTGCAATGTGTTGGGCCTCACGAGCTTAGTAACACCCTTGAGTTTCATCCCGCAGCAGGGACGGACACACACAAAGGCAGGGTGGGTTGCCACCCATGGTCAAAGGCAAGAAAGATGGCGTCAGGAGAGCTGCACACTGGGGTGGTGCGGCCCACCCTGCCCTGCTGCCTGCAGTGGGCCTGTGACCACTCATGGCACCTCCCGTTCCCTTGCCCTTGCCCCTGCCCCAGCCAGGGTGGCTCGAGGAGGGTGGCGATGGACCCGGAGAGGGCAGAGGTTGTGGTCCAAAGCCCAACCAGGCCTGGGGAAGGCTGCCCAGGCGAGCTGTGGTGAGGAGAGTGCCTCCTGCCTGCTGCAGAAGCGGGGACCCACGGCCTGCCTCCAGGCAGGACGGGGGTTGCACAGCAGCAAAACCAGGCAATAAAAAATGGGGGAAAGGCATGTGTTTTCAGTGGGGGAGCACCCTGGATGTGAGTGGGCCCACGGTTTCTCCTCCGGCCTAGAGAGGCAGCCCAGAGGAGTGCAGCAGTGCCAGAGGCTGCCTGGGCCGTGGCCACCCCCAGCGTGGCAGTGCCCCTTCCTTTCCACCACTGCCAAGTTTCACTGGCTGCGTGAGAGGGCTGGTTTTAGCCATGTCAGCAAAAAAATTTGATCTTTGTGCAGAAACTCTCATCCAAAGTCAGCAGCCAGTGCAGCGCACCCTGCCAGCACACAACTGGGTGGGATGAGGCTGTTTCAGCCTTACCCCAGGATCCGATCACTTACAAAGGCTTCAATTAGATCCATCATGTTATTTGAATGGTTATTTTGTGACTTAATTCCCCCTGCTTTTTCGCAGTGGTAATTAAATGAGCCAGGGAAAAAAAGAGACAGATTAATTGATTGAACTGATTCCAGGAGAAACCATTACTCCCTTTCCTCTTCTGCTCTATACGGTGTTTAAACAACTCTGAAATAGAGCTGGGTGAATCCTGCCAACATATTTCTGTGAGCGTTGCTTTGATTTTCAAATGAATTGTCTTCATCTGCTTTTATCCCCCTATTGCCTTGGCTTTACATGAACATTTGTACAATCTAGTTTGCTCATCAAAAGAAAAAAAAAAAAAAAAAGCAGCTAGTGTGTTTCAATACAATGGAAAATTAATTTCTTTTCTGTGAGCTCAAGAGTTATGTAGTGACAGGACAAAAGTAGTGTCACGTAACAGACCAATAATCACTAATGACATTGTTCAGTTATGCCACAGTGCAAATGAATAATACTTTGTCATGGATCGAACAAAATTTATGAAAATTACTTATAGGAGCTGCCAAAATCATAAACTATAGAAACTCTGCGTACAGAAAAAGAGGTGAAGTGTACCAAATACTGCAGTTATTGCCAATTATTCACTCCTTTATTGAAAAGATTAGGAATATTTTTCTTTTAAATTGCATTCAGTTAATGTACATTTCTAAGTGTGATGGCAGCAAGTATAGAGCATATTAGTCAAATCGGTGTTTAGGGAATATGAATAATGTGCATTAATCATAAAAGTCCCTTGATAGTAACAAATATACTTACAGATTTTTAAAAGTATTCTGAAAGAAAGAAAGGAAGCAAGAAAAATCACACAGAAGTATACTTTTAAGATAATTTTACAAAACAATCAGTAACATTAAGGAAATGCAATTTTTCATCTGGATTTAATCTATAGCTTAATAAAATCTCCTTGTTGAACAATTATTCAGAGAGAGGCTAAATAAATATAGGGCTAGAAATCATAATAAATGTTTCCAGAAAAAGTGAAAAGCAGGCAAAAAAGCCATTCAGTTACCTTCTCTCCATCTATAAGAAAGATTACAATTTTAACTTTTAAATTTGCATGCTACTTTTCTTTTTCATAAATTGCTTTTTTCAGCAATATCAGATTATATAAGGTTAGAGAACAGCTGAATTTTTTCAAAGGTATATTTTGAATTTTTTTAACAAGCAGAACTGGTGTTTAGAACAATGCATTTTTCCAAATCACGCATCCTTGATTTAATTTTCAGTACCGGGATTCCTGTTTCATCCTGGATGATTGTTCATCTCAGGAATGTGCTATGGATCCTCTTCCCTCCCAGACTGACCTACATGTTTGGAGAAAGCATTGTGATTTTAAATCTCCTAAGAAGAATGTAAAAGGCAAATTAGAATGGTAAAGAAAAAAAAAAAAGGAGCAAGGAGGAAGTTTCTCGCTGTGTTCTTGCACTCGGGTTGTAGCTGAGTATATTCACAGTATGTACCAAAGCCTCAGTTTTACAAATAACTGTATCCCTTTAGATATTTTCTAGAAAACAGGATATAAAATTGGCTTTACTATACAGTGCAGATTACATATAGAGATTTCTGTAAAAAGTGACCAGAGAGTTATACAAAATCAATACAAAGCTGTGCTGGAGGAGAGCTGGGGAGGTGGGGTGTTGACTTTAAGTCTGACGTGAATTTCATATATAAGTCAAAGGAGGTGTTATCTTACTTTATGAGAAAGGGTTTTGCTGAATTATCATCTTGGGCATGGTTCTTTGAGAATGATGCAGCCAAAAAGAGCAAAGTCCAAGAGAAGAGTCTTAGAAAATCTGAGGAAATAAAAAAGGTTTCTGATTTTTACTAAATATGTGTTAATTTTTATTCATTTATTTTTACGTTTCTCTCCATAAGCAGGTTAATTAAGAGTGAGTATTTTTCTGAAATAAAAATAGACCTAGGAGATGGAGATTTAATCCACCTCCCCAGACAATAAAATCTCCAAAGCTTTCACCAGTGGCCACCGTTGCCCAACTGCCTGGCCTTATCGATGGGCCTCAAGTGAGAAGGCAGCATGGCAGGAGAAACTGCATGGGAGATAAGCATCGTTCTTCTGCACTGCACAGGTGGCCTGAATTCAGGCAGATAAATGTTACTTTCAAAATGTATGCATAATAGAAGGATAAAAAAGATGTCTAATATAGATAGAGAATTAAAATGTGTTGTTAGGAAGCAGCTGGTAACTTGTGGCTAGCTGTGTATATACGAGCTTATAAAGTTCTTATTACTCAGCATCTGATTGCATCTTACTGGCTAGTACAGTTTTTCAGCCAAGAAGTGGGGAAGAAATGCCTCCTGGCAGAGCACTACTAAATACATTGGAGAAAATAATTGTTATTTCAGGTGCACAGGTTCCCAGTAGAAAATAAGTTTAATTAATTAATTTATTTTTCTAATTTGTGAAAATATGTCTAGAGTGACCTCTAGGCACATGTGCAAAAGCCATAAAACCAGATTCATTCATTAACCAGCTGACACAGTGTCAGCCAAGGATAGTCAAATAAACAAATAACATGTGAGGAAAACTCAGACTCCTCCCATCCAGCTCTCCATAGGAAAGCCTTTGAGAGTGAGCACACATGGCAGTGTGCCTTGGGCTCCTTGCTCACCACCTTTTTTGGGTGACAGAGAGAATGGAGTCTGAGTCATGGTGATGAACAGCTTCATTTTTTAATGTTCATGTCATTCAATTAAATACCATAAATGTACCATTTTTTCCCGCTCTTTATTTTTAAAAAATATATTAAATGTGAAATAGGAACCATTTACAAGAAAGGGCGTGTAAAGCATTTGGACCCCTGGGGTTGGGCAGAGAACTGAAAATCAGTATTTCTGGCTTCTCCTCCTCCACGGCCACCACCTCCTGCTCTATGATCATGGAGAAGATGCTCAGCTTGAGTGGTTAGATGCATAAACTTTATCACATGGGGCTCATCAGTTCCCAGTAATTCCATGTTTTTCTCTTTTGCCAAAGTGTGCTCTTTGAGCTTCTGTCATTGCTGCAGGATGCTATAAACCTTGAAATTAGCTGAGGAAAAAGCAGATGCACCTCAGTAATGGTGTTACAGAAGTAATGGAAGGAGTCCAGCCTCTCCTTGAAACACTGGAGAGCATCAGACTCTTGTGGATAGGGGACAGCAGTGCTGAGACATCAGTGCTTTACACCTTTCCCAGCACTTCCACATGCTTGTAGTGACTTTGCTGTTGCCAGCACCTTAGAGGTCCCTGAAGAAAGTATGTATCAGGACCTGGTATCATGCCATCATCATGCTCACTCACTGTGATGCCGCAAGCAGCTCCAGCTTTCCTCTCACAACATCCTTGTTACGCATTATGAAATAATGTGTTATGGTTTACATGATATATAACAAATTTTTGAAAATTTATATTTCAGCTGTTTGACAAGCAAGTTTTTCCATAGTAATAAAAACAAGTTTGTGTCCAAACATCCCTTATAACTCCCTATTTATAATCATGTGGGGGAAAAAAATCCTACTTCTTCATACTTGAGTTCTACAACTTCATATTTGAGTTCTAACAGATGAGATTCTGTTCAGACTGGAGCAGAGTGGCTGTGATGGACACAGAACAGGGCAAAGTATATCTGGTTTTCAACCTGGGAGGAAATCTTCCCCCTACCCTGCCCCCCTTCAAAAATGTTTTCAAGAAAAGATCAGACACAGGTTTTTAATGCCTGGGGAAAAACAAAACATGACCTGCAATAGATTTAGGCAGTTCCATTTTTGCTTGCTATTTTTAAAAGCATACATGTTATTTAAAAATAATTAGCTTGAGCCAATTTATGTGCAATGTATATATTGCACATATGTCTAGAGGAAACCAGAAACAGGGTTGTATAATCATAACCTTACTGCACTGAAGGCCTGGCATAATTACTGTTTTGAGAGAGAAAGCCAAAGAGATTTTATCTGTCATATTTATTTCACCCATGTAAATATATCAAAACAAAACAAAAATAAACTTGTAATGTGCAGAGCTTAACCCAGTTTATGTAAGATGCATTTAATTCTTTTTTATTATTATTATTGTTATAATTTAAAAAATGATTATGATGATGATAACAATAACAACAAAAATAACAATAATACTAATAATATTAATTTCCCACATATTCTTGTGCAGTAAAGTATTTAAGATGGCAAATGGGAAGGCTGTTTTTTCAGCAGCTGTGAATTTCATCTGTTGCTCATGAAAAAAAAATCGCATCTTCAAATACGCACATGCATTTTTCCCCTGATTTTGTCTTTGCATGGCAAGTGAGGCTGTGTGGGGCAAAAGTGGGGTTTAGTGTGCAAATGCGAGCATTTGTATGTGCATAGTCTTCAGGCCCTTTAAAAGGTAATTAGCCAGTATAATAAGGCTGCTGTGTATGTGTAATATCATCATATTTAATGAATCATAGGACTGAATGTGAGGAAGAAAGTCAATTGGGTTGAGATCTCCCAGAGGCTTTGCTGGAGCTTGGACTGGCACATGACTGATGCCTTTCTCTATCCTCGGATTCAACACCAAGGCCAACTTTACTTGCAAAGAAAAGAGCCAGTTAAATATAAACCATATGAACCCTGCTAAAATAATACAATTGAGAAAATCAATGCTTTAGGACTTTCTCAAAAGCATCTTAAGAAACTCACCGAAAGGGAACAGTGCATTTCTAGTGAGTACCAGTTAGGCACTTTAACATGCTCCTCTGTATCTTGGTGACCTTGCAGGAGTGGGAGAGAATTTCCCCACAGAGCACACGACTTCATTTTGCAGCACATTGTAAACACACTTTTCATAGTAATGTCTTGTTTGGTTTTGGGGTTTTTTCATAAATTATGTATTAGTAATTTGTGCATCACATGCTGGCAAGTGGAGTCACAGTATATTGCACACAATACTAATGTGAGACAGAAACCTCAGCATATTCTAGCTCTTTTCTCATATCTTGTTAGCATCTGTTTGTGGTAGGCTGGGATGATGAGGTGCTAATATGATACAGCGAAGGAAGTGTAATCCATGAACATTTTTGTGTCACATTTGTGTAATATATTACACTAATCTGACCAGACTTTCATGTGCTCTTACCCAAGGAATGCCATTCCAGCCTCCTCCCTTCCCCCATCAATGCCTTTGAAGGTTTGTGAATGATTTCCTGTACACAGGCTGTGTAAGAATGTGCACACATTCTTTCCCTAGTTGAGGAAGGAGAGCTTTTTATGCCTGTTTGCTCTCAGTGTAGCAATGTTCATGAACAAATTGCACTAAAGAGGGAAGCATGTTCAATTACATTCTTCTTTCTCGGCTTGGAGGTAAATGAAGTAGAAGGTGCACTTTCTCCAGTAAAGTATCAGATACATTCAGAGCACTTCATGCAGTGTCTGTGGGCAATTTTTTTTAGCAAAACTTTTATGAGGCAGCAGTCTGCAGGTTGCACAGCCATAACTAGCATGTCTGAATTGGCAGCCACTGTTTCTTTCTGAGAGTTACCATCCAAAAGTGGCATCTTGCAGACTGGTTCCGATTTTCACCTTGTTACTTGTCCTTAGACAATTTGCTGGGTCTGTTTTTCCTATCCATGGTTAGTTTTGCCACAGACTGTTGGTTCTTCAGATGATAGCTGTCTCTTCCTATATATTTATGTAGCTTCAGCACTTTGGGATCCAACTCCCAACTGGAACATCTCAGTACTGCAGTAGAAATAAATGTGGTAGTAAAGTATACCCATATCTATATCTATATCATCTATATCTATATCTATATCTATATCTATATCTATATCTATATCATCTATATCTATATCTACATACAAGAGCAGCATTATAATTATAATATACAATGCTTGATTTTGCTGATATGATTCAGGAAGAGAAATTCCATCAAAGATCTGGATGAAAGGTATGAAATTAGGAAGTCATCGTGGTTTTGGCAAGCCACTTTTGATTTCTCTTTTTTTTTGTGGATACTCAGTGTAAGTTAGTAGTTGTAAGGAATAGTGAAGAAAAGATACCAAACAGTGAAATTTGACTGGACAGTGGAGCTCACATATATACATATACATACATATATATATATATATATATATATATATATATAATCTCAAAATATTATCTGTAAATAT
>JAVJGJ010000014.1:72919761-72989734 GCA_035590215.1 Microhierax caerulescens
GAACCCCAAAAACACATGTTGGAAAACACTGCATTTTCCATGTTGACTTTGGACTAGGTATGTTTGCAATCTCAGTTTGTTACTTTGAATCTTGTGTCAATAATGTATATCTACAAAAGGAAACATTTTATGCAATGTCTCCTTTCTTAATATTTGGTCCTAAAAGCTACACTTGATGTGATAAGAAGTGGAAAGTGCTTTTTTCAGATCTCAGGAGAAAATCAAACCCCTTCTGGTCATTTAAAAATTCGAAAATACGTACTTTCATGATGAAAAAATACAAGTGCATACAGAACAGATCACAGAATCACAGTGTGGTCAGGGTTGGAAGGACCTCTGGAGAAAGCAGGTTCATCTAGGGCAGGTTGCACAGAGTTGTGTCAACATGGGTTTTGAACATCTTCTGTGCAGCCTGTTCCAGTCCTCTGTCATCCTCAAGGTAAAGACATTTTTCCTCATATTCTGAAGGAATTCCATGTGTTTCATTTTGTGCCCATTGCCCGTCTAGCTCCACCTTCTAAGCACTCACCCTTAAGATGGCTGTAGACACTGATCAGATCCCCTCTCAGTCTTTTTTCTAGGCTAAACAGGCCCAGCTCTCTCAGCCTTTCCTCATAAGGGAGATGCTCCAGTCCCCTCATCATCTTTGTAGCCCTCCACTGGACCCTCCCCAGTAGTTCCCTCTCTCTCTTGCACTGGAGAGCCCAGAAGTGGACACAGCACTCCAGATGTGGCCTCACCAGGACAGAGCAGAGGGGATCACCTTCCTTGACCTGCTGGCCATGCTGCTCCTAATGCCCCCCAGGATCCCACTGGCCTTCTTGGCCACCAGGGCACACTGCTGGCTCATGGGCAACTTGCTATCCATACAATTCTTGTAACTCTTATAAGAGGTAATTACACTGACTAATTCACTTATTTTATTTCTTATTAGCATAAATATTTGCTGGGGCCTGAATAACGAGAATTTGGTGTAGCTGTTGACCAAATTTCTGTTTTATGATCTGGGTTTCCTAAGTATCACTGTTCGATGACAGGCAATGTAGTAGAAGTAGTTTATTATACCTACAAGCTCTTTCCCATTAACAAGGTCTCTTTTAAAAAAAGACTAGGCATGTGCCAATATAGTCACTGTGCAAAACATACAGTCAGTCCTGTCTGCTGGGAGAAGACAGTTTTGGGTACGCTTTTGTATCATCTATGAAGTTTGAGCATACTTTAGGAAAGAAGCCTCTGAAAGTTATAAAACGATGGGTTTATTAGCCATGCTAGCTGTCAACAAAGGGTGAGAGATTTGTTTAAACAATCAAATCAAACATACAGTAATTAGTATTATAATATAACATGCAGGAAGTTTTCAAGTTCTATAAATACGTGTAAGACAGGAAATTGGTCTTTGGGGGCTGATTCTATAATAGAGCAGTGCAGATAACTGAGTTTATGTGGTAAATCAAATACAGTATAAACGGATTGCATTGTAACATATGCGGTCTTCATTGGTATAGATTCGTATCTGCTTGAACAGCTATTGATAGAGAAGCATGATATATAGGAAACCTCATAAGTGAGATTCAAAGATGAAGAGTTCAAATAAGACATCATCACATTTTCCCTTAGAAGAATAAAGGTAGGATAAAATTAAATTATATTAGAATATATGTAATATATTATCTATTTATTAAAGTACATGTACAACTGCAAGCAAAATGACACACACATATTTATGTAAATATATATATATGTATAGATTCTTGGAAATTACATTGGTACTTGCGAACAGACAAAATAGTCTCTTCTGATACCCCAGTTAAAGTAATATCATCTTTACCTCTTTCTTCTGCATTGTTTTTTTCTCTTTTAATTTGCCTTATTTTTATTTAAGGAAATGTCTTAACTGAGGAAATCTCTTTGCTAGTCTTCAAATTAAGAGCAAACCTCCTTCTCAACGCACTTGGTTAAAGGAACTGTTGGACTTAACTGAGCTACTCACCTCCATTAGAGAAAAATGTACTTGTCCCAGATGTCTATATAAATGTATGATGCATTCAATATTTCTTCAAGGAAACTTAAAGTTTTGAGGACAGTATGTAGTGTCTAACCAGATGCACTTTGTGGTCATTCTTTCGTTTCTCTGACATCCCTAAACATTTTACTTCACTCATTTTCGTAAGGATTCCATTCACAGGCAACTTCAAAAGCTTTGTGCTAGTCTTGCTGTTGTATAGGATGCAAGGGGATCCGTCATCTCAGCCAGCATCCCTGCCATGAGCCATTTATTGCAACAAAAGGCACTGTGTTAACGACATGGCTCATCATCAGTCAGTCCTGGTGCTGAAGATGTCAGATCCACTGCTGGAGAACAAGGATAATTTGGACTTTGTTTTTTGAAATGGAAAGATGGCAGGGGCTGTGAACAAAGTCACCTGTAAATTGGTTGATGATTTTCTGGTTTTTTTCCACAGTAAATCCCAACTCTGAACCTATTTTTTTTTCTTTAATTTTTCTTGCTACTTTTTTTTTTTTTTTTTCCCCTTTGGAAGGCATCTTAAGTTTAATCAACCTGGACATTTTACTCTCACATTTTAAATTTAAAGGAATTTGCAAATTTAAATTCCTTTTCTAGTGTGAAATGTTTGGGGTTTTTTTTTTCATGATCCTGTAATTGAAAGGACCGAGCAATCTGTAGAACTGGAAAAATTGTTGTAGACTTTTCCAGAAAATTAAAAGCCTGACTGACACTGACATATATCTTAAAGTTTTGGTCTTGCTTTTGAGAAGTTTAACACTAATCTTGGCATGAATGCAGCTGCATGTTCTGATATGACAACATAATTTTTAACCAGTAGTTAGGCTGGGAAGAATTGTACAAGCTTTTCAAAGGCTTTTGCTCAGTTTTTTCTTCCTGAGTTTTTGTAAAATGTTTGATTACTGGTATGTAAGTTTGTCATTATATCCTTTGTTACTGCAGTTTCTGATTCTTTTTTTTTTTCTCCTTAAATATACTACTAAGTAAAAATGAAACTTATCTGTCACCGAGGATTTCAGCATAATATGTAGCTCTTTGCATTGAACTGTGGAGGGATAATATTGCTGGATATAAAGAACTGATGTACAGTAAGACCCCAGATTTACGGTAACCATTTCTGAGCTAGGTAAATAAGCCACCAGCTTGCAGGCACATGCATGACTCATTTAACTGCAAGTAGTGTTTACTTGTTCTTACTTTAAACACATGCTTAAAATTAAGCAGGATCATAAGTGTTGAAGAGTCAGGGCCTCCACAGATAAAAGGAAAAGTGAGAGTTCCAAGTTATTTGCATTCACCTAAAGCATTCAATATATAGAGTCTTATGAAAATTGGACTAAAAAAATAATTCAGTTTGGTTTGAGTATACATACTCTTCTGTAGTTTGAAGAGTATTTAGAGGAGCTTGGTAAACAGTTAAGTAGCAAGTATCAAACTAGGTTAAGGTTTCTAGTGAGGTACCACAGGGATCTCTGATAGGTTTTATTTATTTAAGTGTCATTAAGAACTAGAAGGAGGATTCTGTTAGTGAGGCATATAAAATGAATGCTAATGACGATAGTTTAATTAAATTCACAATTAATACTAAATTGGAAAGAAGTTACAAACAATAGAGAAATAATAAAGAGGGAGATAAGCATCTGGACAGGACAAAATAAACTGAGGATCAGTTTGAGAAAACTGGAACAAGTGGGGAAAAATATTGTAATGCAAAAAGCAGATGTTCCAGAGGAGGAAGAAACAAATAATGCAGAGAGACTTAGAAATGACAGTGAATAGCAAAGAGCTTCACAGCTTTTTTTCTTGGTGTGTCTGTCTTCAGAAAGTATTACGACATGAGGCTGTTTTCCGTACTTATTTTGTGCACTACCCTATATTTTTTTCTATATTGAAGTATTTTTTTTATTGAAAAGATATTGATTGATTAATTTAATGGATTACAAGATGAAAGAGCACTGTCTCAGAATGGTGGAAGAAACAAGAATTAGATGTGCAAGTAGCTACTTGGGACCACAAACGCATGAAGACAGAATGGGTTTTATTTTGCACAGTAAAGAACATCTTACCTATTGGTAAAAAGATGGAAGTAAAAAAAAAATCCAGTGTGGATTTCTTTCTATGGTGGGAAAATGTGTGTTGGGGTAGGGTGGGGGACTATGAAGCACTGCTTGGACTTTTTAAAACCATAGTTTTTGAAACTTGGAGTGATTCTACCTGATTAAGACATACTATCATATATATACAAACCAAAAACCAAAAACCAAACCAAACCAAAAAAAAACCCAACCAAACCAACCAACCAAAAAAAAAAAAAAAAAAAAAGAAACAAAACAAACCCCAGAGTTTATTGCCAGCAGCAATTTCCTTGTCAGAGGACAAACCCTTGTAAGCAAGCCATACCTTTTTTGACTGTGACTCCTAAATTTCTGTGACACAAATTGTTCCTACACATAAAATGCCAGTGAGGAGCCTGCAGTGGCTGATTTATATGGTTCTATACTCTCCTAGGTGACAAGGTTTTCTACATTTCATTAATTTTTCTTTGTTAGTCAACTGTGTGTTCTACAACACTTGTAGCTGCATTGCTGTCTTGGAATATGCAGAGGTACACCTTGCAAAATTAGAAAGCTCTGGCAGAGGTGTGCTTGGTGTCCTTGTTATGTAGCTTTGGGGAACAGGACAGTGCAGATTTCAACATGAAAGTTAAAAGGGGAACTCATTTGTTATTTTCTGCATCTTACTGATGTCCGTTCCTTCCACAGGCCCCTCTGATTTATCATCCTAAAGCTACAGAATGGCTGTAGTTGATGTTCTGTCAAAAGCTGCAAGGGGAATAACTAACAGCTGTGCATGGATTGTGTTGAAAAAACTCCATATCATATGATTTTACTTGTTCCTTTCTAGTTGAAGTTGGAAATGGTACTAACAGATGCAGTTTAGTAGTCTCTGCAATTTATGAGTTTTTTGCCTCAAACATAATGAGTCCAAAGGAGTATTTGAATTGATGGTTAATACAAGATGGTTAAACCACAGTTTATGAACTGAAATACATCTAATGTTATCTAATTAGCTCTGTATTTACTACCTAACATACTCTTTATTTTCTTTCTCCATTTGATTCTCAAATTTTTAACTCTCGGCCTGGCTTCCTTCTCCTTTGTCCAAAAGTAAGGGTGCTTACTTGCATTGAAAACTGAAAAATGATTGAAAATACTAGCTGTGAAAATATCACAACTTTTCCTCACTGGAGGCTCCCAAGAAACCAAAGCTCTCTGCATGTGAAGAAGCACAGTTTAACTGGGTGCTATCTCACAGCAAAGTCTGAGGGGGATTCTCAGAGGGCAGTCCTCCTCTGCTGAAGGCCCCTGAAGGTGCCAAGCAAGCCTGTATCCCAAAAGCACACCAAAAGCACTTGGACAGGAGAAAAACCTCATCACAGATCAGAGTGGCCATAGCAGATGATTTGAGCACAGCCATTGTTCAGTAAGGTGATAGCTAGAAGGCATTTGACGAGGATGCAGGAGGCCCATGTTCAATTTTTGCCTGTCTGCAGGATTCAAAAGTCTACATCACCATTTCTCCTAGGAGTGCCCTATCCTATATTTATGCATTTTATCCAATGACACATAAATACTCCTTTATATCAAGAAATCACAGAATAAAATACAAAGGAAAAGCTTCTGACGTTTAGGCTGGAGTCCAATATTTCCTGTTGCTTCTTTCTCCCTCTTCCCGCCCCCCACCCCCATTGCCCTTCACCCAGCTCCACCTCATCTACCAGCATTATAAGACACCCAATTCATTTTGCATATGTTGGTTTAAGTGCTTTGTTGTCAAATTTGTCTTCAAGATTTCATTCTTGGAGCTGAATAAACTTGCAAAACTTGGTGGTGGGGTTTCTAGGTCTCTGTTTTGAATGTATCTGTCCCTACAGGGAAGCAAATAGCAACTCTCTGAGAAAAAGTGGTAAAGCTTTTTGTGTTGTGAGTGTACTGATATGAAATGCAAAGATAAAACTATGCAAAACATAACAAAAGATCTTCTGTTTACATTTTCAGAGCACTAAACACAGGTATTGTCTTGGAAAGATCATTATTAAAAGGATAATAGCCAGCTATAGTCATACACCTTAGTGAGTCATTAAAATTGAAAGGAATAGAAAACAATCTGAATTAGCAAAACCGTGCCTACAGCTACTGCTTTAGGTTTCAGGTTTTTTAACTTCTTTCTCTTCTGATGTCTATGATAAGTGACAAAAAAAAATACATTCCTGTTTTTTCCTCATTATTCCTTTTCTTTCCTTTCCCTGGCCCAAGGACCTCCCCCAAGGTACAGTCTGTAGCTTACAGGTATTTATTCTTTTTTTTTTTTTTTTTCATGAGCATTTGCCTTGCCTTTAGCTGGAGAGAGATATTTTCCTTCAGTAAGGTATAATTAAGTAATCAGGGGCAAGAGCAGCTTGTCCTTAATAGGCTGATTAAGACCTGTTAAAGTCAGCCTTGCATGTTTACTGCACATATTAAGGCCTTCTCTGCTGCAGAAGTTTGGACTGCTGTAATGAAACCAAAAAGTGTGTTCATCCTAGGGTAACAATCCACTAGGACTTGTACCAGTTTAACTATTTCAGAGGGAAAGCACACACCCACTGCCATATCTGTACTGATGTGAATGCAGACCAGGCCTATATAAAATGTGCTATCATCATGCCAGGAAAAATTCAGTGGGCTTTGATAAATATGCAAGAAGGATAAATTCAACAAAAAATAATTTCCAAATATTTAAAAAGAATTGCTGAAGGTAATTTTTTAATTTAAAGGAGTAATGTTCTAAATAATTCTTGATACTCATATAAAAATGTCGGTTGGGATTTCCCATAGTTGTGATTCTGTTTTAACTTCCTAAAAGGCTTCTTATGAAAAGTAAAACTGAGATGCCTGACATTATTTTGTTTTATGCAACTTTATAAAGAAGGAGTTATTTATGAACTTCTTGATTCTAAAGCACTTCAAAAATTTGTTCTTTCTCATGAGCCTTTTGGTACCATATTCAATCAACCCTCTGCCATCAACTTAGGTCAGGCATGGCAGACCGAGCAAACAAGTTCTGTGTCACTTAAAAGTAAACCCATTTGCAGTAAAAATGGGGCCAGTTCCAACTGCTCATCTGAGTTAGTGAGATTTTCACTGATAACAGTCCCATCTTCTCTTTCAACCAAATGACTGAAGAACATTGGGCTGCAAGTGATTTTGCATTCAGCTATGAGTAGTTCATCCTGTTCAGACCTTGTATTTAAAAAGTGTATTGGGATCCTTAGACAAAAGAAAACCTATAGGTGCAGGGCACTGACTCCCAGCACAGGCAGTATGAAATGTCAGTGCCAGGAGGAGCAGGACCCAAGAGGAGCAGGATGTGATGATGCATTGTGATGATACACAGACACCATCTCCAAGGACATGGTGCAGGTGTACCTGAGATGGATTTAACTTAGTATTGCCCTAACCAACAGTACTATACCTGTGTTTATGTGGGTTTTATCAGCTGAGGGCTTAGAAACACTCTGGAGAGCCCTGTAGCATCTGTGCTGGCCTCCTTTCCATTACAGTTCAACAGCTATTCATAAAGGGATAACCTGCTTAAAGTTAGCTTAGATATCAAAGTTGCTGCTTTGTGTTCTGGTATTCTTGGATTTGGGTTTCAGACTTACAGAAGGGACCTTCTGCAGTCAGTGGGCTGCCAGTGGCTTTGTAGGTAAGAGGATGTGGGGCTGCAGAGAATTACTCTGAATTTCTTTAACAAGAACACACTCATACCTCCTTCTGGAAAAATCTGTGCTATATTGAACCATCTTACCAGTTTTCTCTTGTGGGATTTCCCATAATTTTTTTTTGCGGGAGCAAAAAAGGTAAAGTTAATGGCATTTAACAGAAGTAAGGAGCTGCAGAAGGTTGTCTGTTTTGCCTAGAAGGCACTGCTGGAGACAGCTGGTGAGGTAGATTCCCTTTACTTCCCCATTATTTTTGTTCTGTCTCTGATTATACAAACAAACAGCATTATCAGTAGCTTCTCAGCCCCTAGTTGTCCCAGAGTCCTTGTTGCTCAGAAGTGTTTCCCAAAGTAGAGTGGATGTCACAACAAATTCATCACAGATTCTTATCAGTGAGTTTCTGGGGCCTAAGAGGGACGGCCCGTATTTCCCACCTTCTCGTTCTTCCTTCTGCCCACCCAAAGCACTGACACTCACACCTGTACAGTCCCCCGGGGAATGATAGCACACCACAGTGGTGCATGGCCCCCTCACAGAGCTACTGAACCCTGAATGAAATGTGTCTCTAAAAATGACCATTTGGTATAGGGGTCCTCAAACTTTTTAACCCGGGGGCCGGCGCGCAGATGAAATGGCAGGCAGTCACCTGTGGCTGCTTGGTTTCCCCCCCAACCCCCGGCGCGGGGGGGCAGGGGGGTTCTGTAAATACTGAGGGGGGCTGGATTGAGGACCCTGGGGGGCCGTATCCAGACCACAGGCTGTAGTTTGATGACCCCTGATTTAGTACATGATAAACAACAAATACACAAACAGAAGTAGGTATAAAACTTGAGTCAGTCCTTTAGATTTTACTTGAAGCTCCACATTAAAAAAGGTTGGAAAAAAAGGAGTTCAATGGAACGTTTCACGCCTCAATTTAAACCATTGTTTTTCAAAGGAAATGTAACTTGAAATAACCATGTATTTCTTACTAAGTGGAAGCAAGTGTTATGCAAACAAAGAGTCATGTGTGAAAGTAATTCTTATCTTGCTGCCTGGACTGGTTGGGGGATAAAATACAATAAATCCAAGTCAGGTCCAAATAGAAAATGGAACTCAAAGCTCTGAAGCACATGGAGCAGGGACTGAAAATGCTGTAAATCAAGGGAAGTCAATTGACTGGAGTAGGAAACGTGCTCTCTTTGTGCACACCTGTAGGTCAGGACTAGCAAATGCACTATTAAAAGCAATACCCCTACTTAATTTTTAAGGACTGTTTACAGATCAAAGTGCACTCATTATAAATATGGATGTCATGTTTAAATAGCCCCTGCTTTACTGCCATATAAAGTACTCTTAAAATATTTCCCTTTTACTGTGAAGTAAAACATTCTTGGCACCACCAGTCCTCCCTGGCTCTAAATATTACTCCTACTAGCAAATAGTAGATATATAAAAAGAGCATATTTAAATGGACATCATCTCAAGTGGACATCAGAAAAAGTCCAAGCTACGTCATCCATAGGACTCAGGAAAAGTTTTGGTTGCTTAGGACAGCTTCTGAGCCTGCTACGGTAAGGGAGTAGTACTGCACTCTGTAGATGGTCCCTTGGATTTAACAAGGGTTTACGAGAGAACTACTGAATGCTATGAGGAAAAAAAACCCCAGTTCTCACTAGCTCACAGGTGCATCTTTCCTGTGCTTGAGGTCAATGTCCCCATTTTATTGAAACCAGGATGTGCACCTGCTGTCTTCTTATGCTCTCAACCCCTCCACTGTGTCTTTAGCCATCTTTTTTCTAAATGCCTGACCCCTCCCTCCACTGCAGGCTGCACAGCTTTCTTTTCATTTAAATGCAAAGATACCACCATGGGCAAAGGAGCTCTTGAGCCATAAATAATCAGAGACTGGGAATGTGTTTCACAAAAGTATATTTAATAATTTTGTCCTTTTTATGCTTTTTTAGAAGATATTGGATGGAATGGACCTTTGATCTGATTTACCATGACATTCTCAGTTTCTTGTGGTTTTTTTCATCTGTCCAGCCCTCACTGAAGTGGTGTACAGCCTACCTTAACAAGTCCAATTCTGTTTTGTGTTATGCTGTATCACCAGGGTTTGCTTTTAAACAACTTAGTCCTGAGACAAAACCAACAGTAGCTGAAAAGCAATAGCAAAATTCTTTCTACCCTGTTGTTCCAGGTGGTGTCTCTTCTCCAGAAAGTGTACTTCAAAAAGATGGGCTTTGCAGTGTGTTTTGAAAGTGGATGCATTCTGGTCAGGATGAACTAAGGCAGGAAACTGATTCCTCAGCAGGGCCCTTTGGTGAAATCATTCTGCCTTTTGTCAGTGGGCAGTACAGCATGGGGCTGTAGCTTAAGCATCACAGCTTGGAAGAGGTAATGAGGACTTCCTAGTGCTATCCCAATTTCCAGGTCAAAAACGTTGAATTTCCTATGGGCTATGAACACTTTAAAAAAGGACTACCTGAAGTCATCCTACTCAGAGAGGATATTTACCGTACATGCTTTCCTAACATTGAAAAGCTCAGAACTTTTATTCTTCAGTCTCTGGGTTTAGCAGTGCTATCTTTAGTCTGCAATGTTTCAGATTACTAGTGTAGAAATTATTCTATGCATTTTGGAATTTCTGTACTAATTTTTACCTTCTCAATACAACAGAGGCAGTGGTCTGCACTGACATTGATATGCTGGGGAGTTTGATAGACTTGACAACACTTACTCCCTACCATAAGTGTAAATCAGGAAAAATGGGACTGGAGACAATGCAACCATGCATGTTTAAACACAACATGATAGGAACAGGCAGCAGGCTGACCTACAAGTTGTTTCTACCAGTGTAAAGTATAATACCCTTTTGTTATGCCTAATTTGAACTTGTGCCTTTTATTTGTATTAGTTACTCTGTGGTGCTATGAGTGTAACAATACCTCCCTTGCCACTTGTAATAAGCACAGTGGGAATTTTTTTTTGTACAACATGAAATTACAAAAGCAGTCAAGCAGAGTGTAGTCAAACTTAGAAAGCAAATATTTAAGTATGAGTAAGTCTACATATAATAGTAGCAATCAGCACAGGTTGTTACCAGTTCAGAAATAGGGGTTTTGTGAATAGAAAGGCTTTCATGTCATAATCATAACGCAAGAGAAATCAACATCCTTTAGTCTTATAAAATAGCTTGGGAAAAAAGACACTAGGAAAGATGTGGTCTTTACCACAGGTTTGATCCCTAGAGGGCCAAAATGTCTTCAGTTCACAACAGTTTCAGTTTGAGTTGATAGAGGTGCACTCAATGTCCACTGGAGCCTGTCCCTCACACCTGCTTGGGGTTTCTTTCATCCTCTGAAGCATGGATGGCCAAATTTCATATCCTAAAAGCTATTTTTATTTCCTTCCAGGTGCTATGGGGCCAAACAGATATAGACGTATTGCTATAGCGCTGCTCCAATTGACCAGACCAAACCCAGATCTGCACCTTCTCCAACATGATACAGGATCAGGACTATTGCTGACTGGCCAGTGTTGCCCAAGCCAGAAGAATATCCTTACAGACTGAGTTCTGGCCCTGAGACATCTGTTGAATAGTTTGGCACAAGGTTATTCCAAATCTCTTCCTTGTATTCTTCTTACCTCAAGGATCTGCATGGTTAGACTCCAACCTCCTTTCCACAACCACCTTTATTACAATACTGGCACTGTTTCTGCCAGTGACAACCCCTTCCTAAAAAATGAGCTTCTTCCTGTAAGTTATTCTGAAACATTCTGTAATACTAATCCAGCATAGCCCCATCAACCCTTTGAAACCTTTGCTAAGAGCTGCATGTCTCATTATTTGCCTCTTTTTTCTTGCCAGTGGTTGGGCTTTCCGTGTGTTTTCCTTCGTTTCAACTGAGATGATGTTTTAAAATGATCTGCTGGAAAAAGTCTTTCCAAATTGTCTTACTCTCGAAGGAGGCAAAACAATTTTTATAATAGTTGCTACAAAGTATATTCTATTTGTAATTATACTCACAGTAAATTACAATAGCCATCATAAAAATCAACAGTGTAATTAAGTGGAATGAAAAGACTTTAAAAGTAAAAGCTAGTGTCTGCTTTTAGTTATGTGAACAAAGAATCATGTGGCATAACTTCATTGACAGCAACATTGCTGGTCTGGATGGTGTCCACTGAAAATCAGAGGAGATGAAGGGAGGTGGGGGGTCCTTAACATGAGAAGCTGATCATGGAAAAGTCAGCTATCAACTTACTGGTATGCTTTGCCCTTGTCCATTATGATTTGTTTCTTTAACATTGTTCGGTGAAATGTATTCATATCTGTAAAAATGTTGTGAATATTGACAAACTGAAGACTCAAGGATTTCCTAGCAGTGAGGGCATTTCTGTAGGAGGCGAACACAAACACAGAAGAAATCTGTGGAGTGCACGGTGCACTCTAATGGCAAGATCTTCATGGATGGATGGGCAAGATTTTCCCTTTCCTACTCTAGATATCCCATGCTCTTTTGATCAAGTCACTGCCAGTTTCTTGTGACTCTATAGCTGCTGCCTTTCCTGTATCACTTAGGAACATCCATACTGGAAGTAAGGTACAACTTGTAACTGTGGTGGCAACTCATCATCAGGACTATTACACTACCTCACATGCAGTCCTTAAGTGAAACCTGGTTATTTTCCTAACAGATATATTCTAACTTAACCACCCACATTGCTGGACTTCATGCAGTGAAAAAGTGTCTTATGTTGTGCCCCAGGTCAGATGAGATGCTCATGCCACTTGCCCTTGGATTTAAGGATCCATGAAAGAAGCCCGGTACTTTGGTTTATTTCCAAAGCAACTAAGTAAAACAATCAGAGACAGTCCCTGAACAAACCAAACTGGCTGCCTTGCACCAGTGGAAATAAATTCATTTAAAATGTGCTTGACACCTAAGCATAACCTAGAAAAAGAAAGCTTCCCTTTCATTGGTAAGCTCCACCTCACCTGCTTAAAAATATTACCACAGATGAAGTTTCTCTTTCTAACAATAAACTATTTAGCAAATGCTGGGCTTCAGCTTCTCAGTTTTACAGCCAAATCATTAATTATGACCTTTTTAGTGCTGTTATTAAGCAGTTCCCTCCTTTCCCTTCAAATTCCTTTCCTTTTCTAACAGTGAACCTTCTGTGTCAGTGGCTCATAGACTGAAGCAGTTGTAACGTCTAAGTAGTATCTACAGATCAAAGGGGGAAAAAGCGTTTGCTGGAAAGGGGCAATGCAGCAAAGACAGGATAGAGCAGCACATGGACAGGAAAGCAGTGAATCCTTTTTCTTTGTCCCTGTTATTAGCTGTGATTGTTTGGTGGTGGTTCTGCAGGGAGAGCCATCAGGATTCCCAGAAATGGGGAAGTTTAAATCATACCAGTCTCTGCCTTCTTAGGGGAAGATGAGAAGCCTGCAGGCATCTCTCCAGCAGGTGAGCACCCAAAGCAAGCATGATGGGCTGCCACAGGCACCTGCTAGGGCCTGGGCACTGTCTGGGGAGCCCTGCATGAAGGGAAGGCTTCCCATCTGGGGAGGATCCATTGTGATCACCCTGGGGACTTCCCCAACACTGTTCACAGAAAGAAGCAGCAACTTTTCCCTTTGAATAAAAGAGGCCCTCCCTTTACATCTGCCAGGCGCTACTTCCAGAGGGGATGGGAAGGCATGGGGGGATCTGCTCTTGGAAGGGATGAAGGCTGCATTACCCAACACATTGGCTCAGCTACAGTTGCATCAGGCATGTATACTTGCATTTGCTCAGTGTAAGTACAGACTACAACGCCGGTGTGTTTGGTGTGAGAGCCGAGGCCACTTTTGTCCTTATCCATGCATTCACTGAGGCCAACCGCTGGCTGGCCACTTCCCAGGCTGCCGTTCACACTGCTCTCCTAGCCTGGCAGGGATGCTTTCCTTTCTCTTCTGAGTTTTCAAGGCTTTTGGTGAAGGACCTGCT
Source organism: Microhierax caerulescens (assembly GCA_035590215.1). Classification (NCBI taxonomy): domain Eukaryota; kingdom Metazoa; phylum Chordata; class Aves; order Falconiformes; family Falconidae; genus Microhierax; species Microhierax caerulescens. The sequence continues at coordinate 72,933,530 of JAVJGJ010000014.1, forward strand.
ATTCAATTAATGCAATGCGATCAGCAGAGATGAGAGGCAGTCCTGTCATAGCTACCTGTGGCATTCAAATTGAGATATCTTTTCTCCTCGGCAAGTTAATTTAAAACTTTATTCCTTCCTTCCTTTCTTTCTCTCTTTCTAGGCTGCTACAGCTTGAAATCCTCTCAGGAGAAATGAAACAGAGATCTGCTGCCACCTTCTGATCACTTGGAAACCTTTTCAGGTCCCCAACACAGAAACATCGCTGTGGAACAGCGGCTGCAGTTCACTAAACGGTGAGAATACGCTCCTGTCATCTACAGCTGTACATCACATTAGTTTTAATCAAAAATACACTGAGAACTTTGGAATGAATACAATATCGATTGAAATATTTAGGGAAAGGTTCCCACTCTTGTGTGTATAATATAGTATTGCATGTCCAGCTCCAGTATAGGTACCCAAAGTTCCCAGTGAGATCAGTCAGCGTTAGAAGTCAAAATACTTCTGTGTCTCATGCCCCAAACTGAAAACAGACACAAAATCCAGCTTATTCTGAACAAACACAAGAACTTTAAACCCGCCACTACCTTCATTTCTTAAGAAGCTCTTAAGTTTATAGTTTGTAATATTTGGCATGGCACGGATGGAAAAGGACATGTGTGAACAGCCTATTCCTGTTGATGGAGATTTTAAAACACCTGGGGGGACTATCCCTTGGCTGCTCTGTAATCACTTATTTCAAACCTTGAATTACTCTGGTATGTAAATACTGATAATAGCTAAATATAACAGAAAGTGGCCACATACATATATGTACACCATATTCATCTGTCAGGATATTTTCCTGGGTCTTCAGCACCAAGCCCCTGACCTTTACCACTTGAAATAAAGGCTCTTTTGTCTATAAGCAAAGTAGCAGGCTGAACAGTAATTTTGGCCAGCCACAAGAAAGTATTAAGCATTCACTTCTCAGAGACATCAATATTGCTAATGATTTCAAACCCCTGACTCAGGCCTCCTGAAACCATTAGACAGGCCTTATGATCATCGGTGCTTAAGACAACAATGAAGATGTAAGGTGTTTTTTAAAAACATTTTTCATCTATTTTTTGAACCTTTACAATTCTGTGTTTTAAATTTTCTTTAATCACCCTGGCAGACAACTTGTGTGATTACCTGGCTGCAGGAACCAGGGTTTTAAGGGGGGGAAAACCCACACACATTCACATCCCCCACCCCTCCCATGAAAATGTTAAATATTGCATAGCTATGAAATCAGAAAAGTCAGCAGCATAAGCGTAAGCTTTTTGCAGCCCACCAAAGTGCACAGAATATTAGAGCCCCCTTAAGCTGCCATTTAATCATGGGTACTGTCCCATTACATGGGCTGGCAGCAGCCCTGGCTCAGACTGGCTGCTTAGGCTCCCATGAGCTTTGCCATCATGATGCAGCCACCAGAGAAAGCAAGACACCACGCATAAGGCTCCTGTTGCCCTATTGCAAAGGAACAAACCCTGGCAACTGTGAGGAATATACCTTTTGGCACCGCTGCTTAGGCATTGTAGGTCCTTACATCTCCTGGCTCCAGCCACTGCTGTCCTCCGAGATGGACTCTGCCCCTTGCCCAAAGGTAGAGCTGTCTGGGTCATATGCTGTGCCTGATCCAGTCATGGGGAAAACCATGCCTGAAGAGCCAAGTCCTGCATGAGATCAGCAGCCTGGACCACAGAGATAAAGTCACATTTCTCTGACAGGCAAAATCAAAAGTCTTCAGTGAGTTCAGGAGAAGGACTGGGGACTCCCAGTTTTTGTTGCAGAGCTTAATGGACGCTGATATTCAGAAAACACTCGGCATCCACCCTCAGAAAATCAAGAACAGTGATGATCCCTAAAAGCAAAGCTCTGACAGCATTAGTCTCTCCTGAAAATCTCAGCAGGAGTTTTTAATCAGAGTCAGCCTTGCAACGAAGAGACAAGTAATGATTTCCTATAGTCTGTAAAATTCTGATGAGGGTAAAGTAAACATTGCCATTACAGGGTTACAGAGTCAATTTCCTATCACTTTTCACCAGGACTATTGTAGGGAAACATTTGGGTAACCACATGTTGTGCTAAAAAAAACCCTAAACACCAGCAATGTTTCCTTTTTAGGAAAAGAGATTTGTGAATGATTTAAAGCCTGATTCAGTAAATTGGGCCCTCTTTTACTGGGAAAAGGAATGGGGAAGAAGGGGGAGGGTGCCAAAACTACATTGCGCATTACCAGATTTCTAGGATTCTGCATTTTCTTACTCATTAAACTTCACATTGAATATGCATCACTTTGCACACAGTTCCAGCCCTAGGGATTGCACAGTCCAAATGTATTTTAATTACATTATTTATTATTTAAATTAATTTAATTACAAAAAATAACAGACTCTGCACATGTTTGAAAATGCCATGCTGTACAACTAAATCTTGAGTAATTGTTAAATTTCTTGCAGGCCTCCTGCTAGGAAGTACTGTTTTTCTTTAAAAGTGAGAACACTATTATATCCGTCAGTGGAAAGTTTACACATTGTATTTCTTCTTTCATATGCCGTTAAACATGAGGCGCTCTCATTTCCCCCTTTCTTCAGAAGGCAGGAGACCCATCTGGTAATATTCTGCAGATCAGCATTTCTTAAGGAGAGTTTGATTTAAGTGGTGGTTTTGTGGAAGGCAACGAAAAAGAAACTTATGAACCTGGGTTACAGCACTATGTCTTGTGTTGTTATTAAAGTTACTCCATGCTTGTTCCATGCCAAAGACAGAGCCATCTTTAAGCTGTGGAGACTAAGTAAGATGTATTCTCCTAGTTCTCAGTCCACTGTATTTTGGACTTGCAGCAAATTAAAAATGCCCAGTGTTGCATAGCTCTTGACTTGACAGCTAATTTTGTTTTGATAGTTGAAAAGTGTTGTGAATAAAATAAGAGCTCCTTCATAAGCTCCTGAGTTGTTAAAGTTTTAGAAAAAAAATGGAGAAGATCCATTTTCAAGACTGATAAGTGTCTGCGTGGCTTTTAACTTCTGTTTTCTGGCTGGCACTGGGTGCACAAGTATTGAGATACTGCAAGAAGATTATTGCCATCTTTCTTCCCTGGACAAAATTTAGTGGTTGAGCCTTTTTTCCTTTCTCTCTTTGAGCCAGGAATCCAGAGAAAAATGTGTGAAAACTGGGAATAAAGTTTTCTTGGCTGAGAGAATGCAGCTAAGGGATTTTGTTATAGAACAGTTCCAGCAAAGATCAGAAAACTTTTCAAAAGTTTCCTCTTGGGAAAAAGGCTACCTCTTTGACCAGAGGTCATGTTCATAATACAACTACATTCTTATTTTCTCAAATCCTAATTACCCCAGACTTCTGTCTCCTCTTCAGCAGGACTTTGATTCTGTAAAAGCAATGTATGAAATACACTGGACAATTTTCTGCTGCTGTTGCTGTTGTTTCTTATGGATTTTATGCAACAATGATAAAAGCTCAGTATAGGCATCAGGCAGTGAGTACACTGTACAGGAAATGCCAAGTCAGATCAGCAATCTACATAGTTCATATTTTGTTTCAACAAAGGCTAGTGACAGATAATTCAGTCCTAGTCATTTAAGTAATTGCATCATCTGCAAATATTACCATCTTAGTACTCACCATCCTACCCAAACAACTAGCAATTATGTTAAACAGTTCTACTCAATAAAACACGCTGAGGCAGTGAAATGCTAAGGTATGCAGTGGTGAAAAATGCACTTTTAATTTTAGTCTGATTTCAGCCAATCTAGCTTTAGGAAATTAGCTGAGGTCCAAATATATAACTGTACTCTAGGCCATCTTTGTAGTTGTTGTAGAAAGAAAAGCACTCGAAGAAGGTAAGTAATCCAGTCTAAGTGTCCCACTTGCATACTATAAATAGTCTACCATGGAAGAGTATACCTTTCTCCCTCTCTCTCTATAAAGAAGGGCCAGTAGGACTATTCTCTTGGCAGCAATAACAGATAATCTATGAATTACTCTTGGTTTTTTTATTCTGCACCATAGAACAAGTTCATTTGATGTATTGGCTTCCATCAGAGACTTAGACAAAGACTTTCTGAAAGTCTTTTGTCTCCCCTTGGTATAGAAAGCAGTGGATACTGTTTACCTTGACTTCAGCAAGGCTTTCAACACTGTCTCCCATAACATCCTCACAGAGAAGCTGATGATATGTAGGCTGGATGAGCAGTGATGTGGATTGAAAACCATCTGAATGGCCAAACCCCGAAGGTAGTGATCAGTGACAGTGGAGCTGGAGGCCAGTGGTGTAACCCAGAGGTCAATATTGGGTTCAGTCCTGTTTAATGTCTTCATTAATAATCTGGATGATAATCAGCAATGATGAGTCAAAACCAGAAGGAGTTGCTGATACACCAGACAGTCATGATGCCAATCAGAGGGACCACATCAGGCTGGAGAAACCTGATAGGAACCTCATGAAATGCAACAAGTAGAAGTGCAGAGTCCTGCACCTGGGGAAGAACAACCCTGTGCACCAGTTTATGCTGGATGCTGTCCAGCCTTTGCAGAAAAAACACGTAGGGGTGCTGGTGGACATCAAGGTGAACATGAGCCAACAGTGTGCCCTTGCTGCAAAGAAAACTAAAGGTATAACACCCTTCCCCTTGACACCCTACCCCTTGACTAGCACCGGCATGTAGGCAGAATGCCACACACATCATCTGAAATGAGATGTGGGGCGTGCAACTGCCATGTGACATATGATTCTCTCAAATCACAGTACTGTTGGTGGAGCCAAAAAATGACATGACTCTTACCCACATTCAAAAGGCATTTGCACAATTGACTGTTGCTGTCAGATCACCTGGACATTAAGTGTCCCTGACAGCCTACCTGAGCCATGGCATTGCTTATGATCCTGTGTTTGCTATCAGTGACCAGATGAGTCACCGTGAAGGCATGTTGTTACTCATCTTTCTCACTGCCTCAGCAAAATTTGGTTTATAACATATTGTCAGACCCCATTACTGTTCAGAGCACATCGTGGCCTGGACTGCATTAGGAGGAGCATTACTAGCAGGTCGAGGGAAGCGATCCTTCCTCACTACTCAGCACTGGCGAGGCCACACCTGGAGTGCTGGATCCACCTCTGGTCTCCCCAGTATGAGAGACATGGACGTATTGGAAAGAGCCCAGCAATAGGCTACAATGATGATCAAGGGACTGGAACATCTCTCATGTGAGGCAAGACTGAGAGAGCTGGAACTGTTCAGCCTGGAGAAGAGTAGGCTGATGGGGGGAATCTTACCAATGTAAAGGAATACCCAAAGGGAGAGTACAAAGAAGATGGATCCAGGTTATTTTCATTAGTGCCCAGTGACAAGACAAGAGGCAATGGACACAAGCTGAAACCCAGGAGATTCTATCTGAACATCAGGAAAGACTTCCATTGTGAGGGTGGCCAAGCATTGGCACAGGTGGCACAGAGGAGGTGTGGAGACTACCCTTGGAGATAATCAAAAGGAATATGGACATAGTCCTGGACAACTGGCTCTAGGTTCCCCTATCTGAGCACAGGTGACCTCCCAGAGGTGTCTTCTAACCTCAGCCATTCTGTGACTTTTTGGTGATGTCAGAGAATTTTAGTTAAGAAATTAAAGATTTGTGGTTTCTTCTTATCTGATAGATTCTCTTCCCAATTAAACTAGCTCAATGTTACTGATGTGGTTGAAAAGCGATTTTGTATTTACACTGATGATGATTATGACTGATGGGCCCAAACACACCATTTGCTTTCTGTAATGGACTTGAACTTTCCCAGCCTCTGTTTCTGTGGTTAATCTTTTCTGTGATCTTTAAAAGCTCTTACCCTTTGTTGGAAGGATTTCTTACCCTCTGTACCCCTGCCTCTGATCTTTGTCATTGTTTTGTATTTACCCTTCTGTATACGTTATTTGAAGACAGACTGATAGTATAAGACTGACTTTAACTTTCATCCAGAATGGTACCATGCCCCAGGCTGTCAGTGCTAAAACAGAGCTTCCCTGTTTGTGCAAGTTTCATCTTCACTCTGAAAAGCTGTGTCCTTAGTGACCACAGCAGAGCTCACAATTTATAGGCCCAGAGGTGAACTTGAAGAGAGTTTAGTTAAAAGCTTCAAGGCAAGGGCCGGGTAAGGTCTCCTCTCCCATGCAAACACAAATGACACGTAAGGAATTCACCCCTTACTGATAAATCAAGCACTCTCCCACCTTTCTGAAGTCTAGCTTTGGTAGCTGGGAGAGTCATGAAAGCAGGGATGAAAAACTTCAAAGTCTGGACGTATATTTCGGGTACATTTGAACACAATATAAAATCCCAGCTGCAGACCTTCATGTGTCTCGTATACTCCAATTGCCTGGAGACAGGGTACCTGCAGATATGTTACTTGATGCCTTTGGCTTCTGAGAAGGGTTGCACCAGGCAAGTTACAGTGCAGAATAATCTTACCAGATGGAGCCATGCTTTAGAAAGGGCTGTTCATTTGGCCCTTCTCAATGAGAAAAAAAAAGGCTGGGGAAAAGGGAGGGTGAATGAATAGAGGGGAAAAGTGATGACTCCACAAAAAAATGAGTGGGCTTTGAGGTGAGCCTTGGGGCAAAGTAATAATAGAATAGTAACTTAAATTGATAAAATACCTTTCAGCACAGTCTCAAAGAACTGCACAGTTATTAAAACCTAATGCCAAATTTAGCACTACAATAAAAAGACAAAACAAAAGCAGTTCCACAATATAGTGAAATGTATATATATAAAATACCAAAAATAGAGTAACTCTAAACCCCGAACAATCTTACTTTCCCCCTAAGTTTGGAAATATGAAGTGATTTTCAGGGCATTGAGTACTGATCTATGTTGTTTTACAAAGACGGCCATAAAGTAAGTAGGCAGTACACGTTTTTGGGTAGGATGCACACTGTGGGCAGAAACTAAGCATACTAATTGTGCCACAGAAATGCCCTAGACTCTAGGATTTTTTACATTCCTCATAGACTTAAAATTTAAGGTGATCTAAGAGTTTGATCTTAGAGGAAGAAGAAGGCAGGTAAGGAAATAATGGACTTTTTTCATCCTGTCACGAGTTATTTGTCTCAGTGAAAGGATTATTGTGTAAGATACCAGGTCTGGGTTAAACAGGGAATCAGACTATGTGATTGTAATGATCCTTTTCGGTTTCAAGAACATGTGCATCTATCAGTATTAAAGTTATTGTGGATATAAGTATAGCTGAGATATATGGGAGATTCTTCTTGCAGCTTATATATATTCTGAACACCCTATTCTTTCCTTAGAATTAAGAGAGGTATATGGGCTTCTTCATTCATCTCTCACCTGCCTCACTATAGTTATCTCCATTAAGAACTGGTGAATCATGTCCTAGAAATTCCTGTTTCCCACCATCAGCTTAACAAGTTGTTTAGTAGGATGCAAAGAGCTCTTCATTCAGTCAGAAGAATGCTAGCTTGGGCTGGGGACTGAGGGAAAGAGAAATATTTTCCTTTTGTGGAGAAAGAATAGAAAAGAGAGAATACTGTAAAACTGAAACTTTAAATAGTCAATCTGAAAATATGGAATTTGGATGAGAGAGTTGTAGGTGCTTCTCATATGCCACCAAGCAGTTTTGGAGTAGTCAATGAACAACATACGCATTTCCAGGACATTTGCGTAAAACAGTTTTTCTGTTTGACTCTACTGGATGCAGTTGGTCAAACTAGAACTGCATTCAGTTATCAAGATATTTGTTTCTGTGTCTTGCAATTTATAAAAAAAGCTGTGATCTCTCTCTTGTGCTCTCCTTTTATCCCTTCTCTCTGATTCCTTGCTGAGTGGTAAACAAAATTATGGGGAATGTGATACAACAAACTGTTATTAAATACTTACTGATTTGCATGAAATGAAAAATACTGCCAGAATTATACAAAAATGAGCTTCTGTGACTTCATACCACTTGAGCAAAATACATTGTGACTCAATGAAAGAAAAAATCCACAGCCTGCAACCCCTAAAATTGGATATCCCAGAGAAAATGCAGTACCACTTCCTCTCTGGCTTAACTTCAGCAATATGATACCTAAATTGCCAGTGCAATCAGGATTTGATAGGTTCAAAATCAATTAGAAGGAACTGGGAATAGGCTTGGTAATATGCAGATACTGAATAAAACCTGCAAAACTATAACTAGGGATCTGGAACATAAAATCAAGTGGATTTAAAACATAAATGAAGAAATAATCTAAAAATCAGCTGTTTCCCACAAGCCACAGAGGAGAGATTTTCTCAACTGTTTTAAGTAACAATCTGCTGTCTTCTGCATCTGAAAACAAGCAACAGTAGGGACGGTGCTCACAGGGGTCTCCAAACTGCCTCTGTCCACAACCCTTTTCAAACATATCTGTGACCATGATAGTAAGTTTACTCAAAATAACTGATTCTGAAAATCTTAGTCTGGGAGGCCGTGAGGCACAGGTACTTCATGACCATAGCCTACTATGAGGAAAATGAAGGAACTGAATGAGACTACTGTCCATCTTAACATAAAGTGAAAGACAGAGGACACTTTTATTTCAATGAAGTTCACATTGTAATGTATTTTGCATACCAAGAACAGAAGCACATCAGAAAGGAGGGGAAAGAAAGGAATGCAATCCTACAAAAACTGAAGTTAGTGGAAATGGCCTGGAAAATTAGAAGAAATTTGTCAGAAAGTTGAAAGCTTCACCATGTTTGAGAAGTGGAAATTTCTAATCTAAAGCAAAGGAACCACATGGCAAGGAAAGGAAAAGTGGTAAATAAAAATTGTGAAGCTGTTGTTGTTTGAGGCAATTTAGGTAGAACTGAACAATGATACCTAAAACAGTAAAAGTGCTACTGTTGGGAACAAAATAGGAAGAGAGTGGGTATCAAAAAGCATAATTCTAAACCCAAGAAGGCAAGGAGAGATAGACACAGATTTACACAGGAAATGATGATGAGGAGGATGATCTGAAACAAGAAGCAATCCTCCTCCCAGTTCTGCCCAAACACCAGTACCTTAGTATGATACTGCATCTTCAACCTGGTGGCAGACTGCAACCCTCCATGTGGGACTTCACATTGAAGGTGGAGAGGGGACACGTGTTCCTCACCATCACAGGGGAAGGGTGAGTTTCCCTGTTTAGAGTTAAAGGAAAATAGGGTTTTAGAAAAGATTATTTGAGGATCCACAGGAGATGGGCATTTGAACTGAGGAGGCAGCAAGGGCTGAGGAATAATGTGAGGACATGTATTTATCTGCTTGGGACTGTGGTTAAGAAAGTTAATTTCAGAGGTAACTTGTATAAAATGATGGAAGAAGCTAAAAAAGTAATCCGTATATGTTGGGAGATTGAGGAACAAACAGGACATTTATTATCTCTTCATTGTGAAAAATGAAAGTCAGTTTTAAGCTATGCATTTGGTATTAAGAGTTTGACACTATATTGGCAGTTCTTAGTCTGACAGAGTTGGAATTACACTGTAGAAACAAAAAAGTTAAGAGAATATGGGATGATAAACTGTGGATTTGTGAGTCAACAAAAATTGTATCTATAAAAAGTTAAAGGTCCAAATGACTCTGTCAAGAAAACAGTTTTACAGGCAATACAGGTAGATACACCAGCTAATATATTGTAAAAGACAAGCATTTGCAAGTTTGGGATAAAATACAACTAGAAACAACATACACACAACACATTGTTCTCTACAAGAGCTGATCGAGAAAATGAAAGTCACTTTGTTAGCTTAAAGTCACTTTTGTTTTAGGCGATAGTCTGAAGGATGAAGAGGCAGATGAAGGTCATCTAAAGAGAAATGAAAAGTAATCGTTTTCCTATAAGCCATAGGCAGAATGAATTATTTTCTTTTTATTGTTTTTAAGGTATCTTAATAAATTCAGGGAGCAGGAGACAGCTGAAATGTCATAAACTGCCCCTTGTAGGTCAAGGGAGTTGAGAACTGGACAAAAGAAGTGACACTAAGAGCTAGTAAAGTGTTAGAAACATGAGATCTGAACAGTGTTTGGAAAATGAAGAACTTTGAAAATAGAACTCACACATACTGTTCACTGCCACAATACAAAATATATGGATATCATCCTTCCCGAATTCTCCTCAACGGTCAGCTGCCATAATCACTTGCATTTGGTGTTAATATGTTGGCAATCAAAAAGCAAATGATACAGATGGAGACTGAGCAGCATTATATTTTGTGACCTCATAAACATACAAGAATTATACAGGCGCTTCTAGAAATTTCTAATAGAAAATGCTACAGAAGAAATAGATTCAAAAATGTGGGCTTCTGGCAATCAGTAATGAGAGAAATCTTTCTTGTTGAAGTCTCCTATCTTTAAAAAAAGAGAGCAAGAACTAAGAATAGACAGAATTCTGGCATTAGTTTAGAGAGTCCAACAATTATAAGAAATTACTGGAAGTGAGAAGAAATTTAACCTCCTGCAAATTAGTAAAATGGAACAAAGTTTACAATACAGTTAAAACAAAGGATGTGACAAAGAAAAGGGCAGGCAGATCTGTAACAATAGGACATCAGAGAAAATGCCTGGTTTGGCAATTTTTTCAATTAGAGATAGTAAGACACTAGTCCAAAAGAGACAATGTATTATTTAAGCAATTCTATGGATATAAAATTTTCAAAACTGGAAGCCAGGGAAAGTGGTTGTTGTCATGTTTTATAACTGCTTTAGTTACAAATAGAAAATAGAGACTTTCTGGAGAGCTGTATTATACAGGACGTTGTTATTAGGAACATGAAGATAAATGTGACAAAATTTTACAAACTTCTGAGAAAGTTGATGGTTTAAGGAATAAATTATTTCCCTTCCTAGGAAGGAGGGTATCTATCAAGAGTACAAAGCTGCAAAATAAATGAACAAGTTTGGAAACACTGAAAGTGTATTTTTCAGGGATATTCTGCTGTGAAAAAAAAATCCTTTGGAGTAAAAGAATGAATAATTCTTTAAAGATTATGGAGATAAAATGAGGAGCTGCATTTTTCTGCTTTTTATAGAGGTCCTGGTGGTTTTGTGGTAGAGAATGGAAATCTTCTCAGATATAATAAGAGTAATGAACATTTTTATCAGTTGTTTGTTCTACCTGTAGAATCATCAGCTTCTGTAATTTTCATACAAAAGCAATAGAGCATGGATTCAGGAAGAAACATAATGGCAGTTCAATTTGCAAAGGTCACATGATTATCTGTACAAAGTCAAGTTCTTCTTTAAAAGTAATAGTACTGCAAACATGTAAATCTAGCTGTGCTTCTCAATATAAAGTAAACAATGACAATCTAGAAAAGTTAGATGGCTGCATTTTTATGGAAAATTAACTAGAATGGGAAAACAGTTAAGAAAAACTACAAATTCAGTTGAGTTGAAAATGCAATAAGAACATGACGACATGTAAAGCTCTTCTACCTGTTGCATCCTTCTGAAGATATTCTGATTAACCCTTATTTGCCATATTATGAACAATAAAATCTTTCATGAGGACTACAGCCATTTTGTTTTAAGTGTCAAAGGCTATCCGTGATGTAATGCTAACATTGGAAATGAGATGCTTTGACAAACTACTTCTCCCAATACCTGGTGCTGGTTTAAAATAAAAGGCATTAAATAATGGGAGGGAAGAAAGGTCTTTTCAGTGGGAAAGAGCAGTTACTATTGCAGGAAATGTATTTCTTAAATTTATTTTTCCCTGTCAACATTGACCTTTAGGTATAATGGATAGGTGGGTCTTTAAAGGGTGGATATGAATGTCACCTGGAAGAGTGGCAAAGTATGACCAAGCATGTGAACACTGCATTACACTGATGTTCAAAGAAGAGCATTTTCACAGCTTTCTCAGCCTAGTGAGCTGTCCTTTCATACAGCTCAGTTGAAGAATGACATAAATCCATGTATTGATGAATTAAACTTTATTCACAGGTATGCAGTAGAGCATAGTCACCTAAGGAATTTGGTTTCTTAGATTTTTGCTGAGAGAAAAAAGAAACTGATTAGTAAAAAGTAAAAGCTAGTAATTTAATCAATTTATTTGAATATTCTGGAATAATTGCAAGAGATTTCTTTTTCAGGTATACTAACTAACTTCAGTAAAAATAATTAATTCTTACCAAGAAAATTCTGATGAGCCCCTTGAAGGGGGAATAAAAAGTCTCCTTTCAAATATTCTTAAATAAGAATTTTAAAAATAATAAAAAAGTGTATTGAAACTCACTGAAGCACTCCTCTTGAGCTATACAAACAACTCAAGAGGAAAAGCATTATTTTTTAAAGAAAAGAATAAAAAATAGAAAGGAATAGGGAGATTTAAGCAGATTACTTTGGAAGATCTTAAGAAACATATTGAGATGCAACTGGACTAAGACTATGCATTTTCTGCTTGTTTTACATAGAGGAAATAGTATGAAATAATATGCTAATAGAAGCTTTATCCAGTTAGGATCAACAAATGGCCTATCAGCAATGCAGTCTCTGGAACAGCTGTAGAGAAAGAAGCTCCTTTTCCTGTCTCTGGTGGTTATGCTCATAAGTACAAGTGTGCTGGAGAGAAATTAGCATTGTAGTGAATAACAATATACTTACAGGTCTCCTAAGCGCTCATGTAAGGAAATTCACTTTGTGCAGAATAGAAAACAAACAAACAAACAAACAAACAAAACCAGCTACCATTCAGTGAATGACCTCTGGTAAAGATGCTGCTCAAATGTTTAAGGAAATTTTCATCCCTCTCCCTCCTGTTTGTCATGAGACTATTATATGGGATATCCTGTTATTAAAGGAATGGTTCTGTCAAGGCAAATTGTAAAGAAGAGGCAAAAGGAGCACAGATATTTAGAAATACGGAATGTTTGTTGTAGGATGCACAAGACATACTGTAGATGCAGTAAACCTAAATACCAAATAAGATACTTTGAATACTAAGTCATAATGGATGATATAAAGTTTCCCTAGATTGTGGAGATGGTTTGAACTTCAGAAAACTTGTCACCAATGATTTCTTCTGTCAAGTTGTAATAACTTCAGCCTTAGGCAACTGTCTAGTTATCTGGTGTGTTTGTAGGATTACTTGGTGCTGTTTCTTGAGTTGCCTGAACAAAAATGTCATTGAGCTCTTTCCAAGAGATACATGCACCATTCCTTACCAAATTTGTGACTCTGCAATTGGGATGAGGTGAGTGGCCTCAGTTTCACTGTGTAGTTTCTCTTTTACTCCGCCATAAGGCAGTCCCAAATAAGAATTCAATGTTTTCTTACCTGCTGGCCTCTAAGAGAATATCAAACGATTTTCCTCTTTCTTTGTGCTGGAAAGAGACCATGTATTTGTTACATTCTTGTGAAATCCCTGTATGTTCATAGAATCATAGGATCATAGAGTACCTCAAGTTGGAAGGGACCCAATAAAGAAAGATCATAAGAGTCCAACTCCCTGCTCCTTGCAGAACTACCTAAAACGAAGCCATGTGACTAGAAGTGCCATCCAGATGCTCCTTGAACTCTGACAGGCTTGGTGCTGTGACCAGTTCCCTGGGGACCCTGTGCCAGTGACTGACCCTTGTGCCAGTGAAGAACCTTTTCCTAATGTCCCCTGTTGCTAAATATCTCCAAGCCAGAGTAACTGGCAACTTTTATTCTCCAAATCTGGAAGAGAAACCTGAAAAAGAAATTATGTGGAGGAGAAAAAAAGGTGAGTGTTGGGCTAATATTAATTTTGAGAAAATAGATATTTTCTGAATTTAAGTATCTTCTCTTTTGGTTTAAGAACGAACACCTGTAATACAGCTTTTATGTTAATTGCATACTTTTGAGAAAAATACATTCACTGTTAACATGTCAATATTAGGATACAGCTACTGAAATTTTAACTCCATTAGTGCTCTATCAAGGAATTATTTACCTCTTCCATTCTTCTTCATAAATATACAGAAGGCATTAAAACCACCGCTGCTTGCATGTATTTAAGCATAAACACAGTTCTTGATGACTATCAGTGTTCACAGTTTTGTAACAAAACCATGAGACAGTTCTTGTAGGAAATAAAAAATTATCTCCAAGTGACAACACAACTTCCAGAGCACTGAGAAACCCCCTCTAGAACAAAGAAAGTAGATGACCAAGCTTCAGGTGGTGTCAATGTAATAGGAAAATTTAAATGCTGAAACAAGTATTCAGAATGGCCAGTCTGAACAGTTAAAGGGTTTGATGTGGAAACGTTAAGCTCCTGGTTGACTGCTGGGACTTAAATGTTCTGTTTCTCCTGTGCAGCCGGTACCACTATATCTCTCCCAGATGGCACACCTCACTTCTGGTCTAACATACCAAGCACTGTGAGCAAGGGCAAGAGAGGCTACAAGGCTGCATCTGCTTCACACATGCATCGTGGGTCCCATTTTGTCACGTCATTTTCTCAGCCCCTGCCACCCCTATTCTGGTGCAACATGCACCAAGAGGGACTTAGGAGGCATTTTAGAGCATCTCAGTTCTTCATGGCAATCTGCCACTGGTCTTCCTCTCTCAGAGGCAGCATAGCTCACCATGTTTGTAAGTACGGCAGGGCTTCAAACATATTCTCACTATTTCGTCATCAAATTGGGGTTCCCATGCTGACAACTATATCCATTAGGATTGCTAACTCAGTTTCCCTCACCCTGAAGTAATAGAACCCAATTTAATCCTCCTTCCCTTCTCTGCAACAGTGGGTTTTACTAAGATTGGAGATGCTGATCTGAACCTAATAAACATTAGCAGCACTGGAGCCTAATTTTTCTAGAACAGACCCCTTATTTAGTTTGATTCTTTTGTCACATCATCCATCACAACCGTCAGATTTAGCCTGTTCCTGTGGTTTGGTTGCACTTAATGCAGCAGTTCAGCTAATTATGTGGCCTTGTACACACAGCAAAAGTTTTGTCTCATTTGCTGTTTGCTGAATTAGCATTATATGACTGAGCACTGATGACTGCCACTATACAGCCTCCTGACAAAGAGGAAAATAATCACTTTCACCATGTCACATTAGAAATAGAGATCATTCAAGGGAAATATGCCACTCAGCAAAGAATTGTTAAATGAACTTGTTTACAGGGTGAAACCTCATATAAAGCAGAAGCCCCTACTTTACCAAATAGAAAACAATAACAAAAATAAGTTTAAGACCAAAACAAAGTCTTCCTCTGCATGCTACTAGGCAAATTGTTTTGGTGCTAACTTGCTTAATCAGGAAACTCAATTAAAAAAATGTTCATTTTATTAATTTTATGTTAGAAAATTACTATGTCTGTCATTCCCTGTTGCAACCTTTCCACATTTCAGCCAACAGTTGCCTTTGTCAGGCTTATATTTTCTTGAATTTATTTTGATGAAGTCTAATGCCATTTAAACTGCCAGAGGTACTTAACTTGCCTGCTAATACCCAAAGTAACAAAGGCTGTTCTTCAGTGTGGACTGCATGATCTTTATTAAGCTTGATGACTAACCAGTAAGTTATTAGATGAAATTAAGAATTTTAGGTATAAAATGTATACATAAACACACATTCTAACATACATTTGTACACACATTCATTTGCAGACAAAAGTATATTCATTTCCTCCCAAGAAAAAACAAAAGTCATGCAAAATGATTTTTCTAGGAATGATTATATTAGGCTAGCTGAGAAATTGGTTGTATTTTCAGTACCATGAAAAATCTAGGAGTAAGTAATTTGAGATGAGCATACATGCACAAAACATTTTAACAACTGGGTTTCCCAATTGCTTCAGGCACCTAAAAGTGTAAGCAGAGGTCAAAGAGGATTTCCAGAAGTGTTTAACCAGCTTCACTCTCTAAAGGGCTTTTGTTACACCCAGGAGGTAACTCATGTTTAGATACCTACTCATATTAGCAAATTTGTCCCCATTGCATTTCAGAGAGAGTGTTATCCACATTGACAGTGGGCAGAACCTCAGAAATGACAAAAAAAAAAATATATATATATATAAAAAATTCAAACCATTTATACATGGCATTTAGGACTGAAAATCTACTGTGAACCCATTTGCACAATCATCACCTTGTACACTCTCTCCTACCTGAAGGTTTTATTCAACTAGAAAATATTATGATTTGCCTGGCAACCTAAACTATCCATTATTCAGAAGAAGGTAAGATGACCTTCTGGACTTAGTCTTGTCTTTTCCAAGTATCATGAAATTAAATAGCCAGATGCCACCCAGACATTGCCAGCTTGATGTAGGAATGGCTGATGGGCCCCTGTGGTTGAGCAGATCAGTGCCAACTGATACTGTCTGCAGTGAAGCCAATTTTAACGTACTTTTTTACCGATTACAGTGAGTTTTGAATCAACTTGCTTGACAACTTTAAGGCAGATTTTGAAAAAAAAAATAAAAATCATATGGTAGCTTGGCAAAGCAATCAACTATTGAGGTGCTGGCAGAATTACCACATCGAATCACCATCCCTGGAGGTATTTGAAAACCATGTAGACATGGTGCTTAGCAACATGGTTTAATGCTGGACTTGGCAGTCCTGGGTTAACGGTTGGACTTGATGGTCTCAAAGGCCTCTTCCAGCCTGAATGATTCCATGACTATTATTAACTGAGAAGACCTCGGATGCACCTGATGTGCATTATACATGTCTGAAAGCTTCTGTGACATTTCACAACAGCTGTATTCCAGGTAGAACTGGCAGTAGCACAATTATGGACTTCCACTACATTTCCCTGGAATCTTGTGCTTTCAGCCACTTTGAAGCTGGCTAAACTTTTTCTAGCTGGCTACTGCCCAGGCTTTCACACCCCTTCAGTCAGAAATTTTGGGAAATCTGATAGAGACAGTTTAGCATGAGAATTGCTGTAAAAAGTGTTGTCAAAGATTTGAAAAGAAAACCTATCTTTCCCACTTCTAGTCTGTGAAATGGCTTGAAATGCTGAAGAAAATATTATTATAGCTAAGAAATAATTCCTGTTTTCTTTGGGGAAAGAAGGAAATGAATTCCTATCTGCTCAGGCTATAAAGCACTGGAAATCACCTCTTCAGAACATCTTAGGAGATTGGCTTCTCTAATCCGAGTAATTGTGTGCACATGCTTATTAAAATTAGGCTCATATGAACTCCAGCCTGAGAACTCTTTACCTCTGTTTTCCATAGAATGCACTCAATGCCCGGAGTGGCACCATCTGCATGCCAGCTCTGCTCGCCTGGCTCAGCTTCTGAGGAATATGAAGATTTCTTGGACTCCACGGTTAGGTACAGGCCGACCTGTGCTTTATTTCGCTCACAAAGCAGACAATACTGATGTGAGAAAAAGATAATCTTTGTGCAAGGACATAGCATTTTTGGTGGTGTCCAAAGTGGTGGGCCTTCTGGTTCTCCACAAGCTTTACCAGGCTAAAGAACTTCTGGAAACCCCGACATTCCTTAAGCTGGGAGCTAGCCATTTCCCACCTGTAACATTAAGCAATTTATTTCATATTCTATATATGTATTTATCAGCCCACAATATACTTAGTAAAGAAGTGTTATGATTACAGAGTCACAATGCAAAGAGAGAAATAAGAAAATTACTGTGGCCTTGTGTGCATGCCTTTTGCATTGTCTTTAATTACACAGCTGTGTCCACCCACAGGACTCCCTTCCTCATTCAGTGCACAAGGCAGACAGTGCTCAAAAAATGAGCAACCGTGCAATATTTCTTTTTCTCCTCATCACTTAATATATGTCCCCATGCCCAATTTTCTGCACACCATCCAAACATTACACAGAATACATAATTATTAATTTCCTAATGCACTTTTCCCTGGTGCTTTTTCTTCATAGTATCTTACATATTAACAGGAATTAATGAATTTATCTTCGTAATGGCCCTGTGGTATCATTCTCCCCATTTTACAGATAGGGAATTGTAAAAAGTGCCAGCTAATTTGGGGTGATAATTTGAGATGCCTGAGGTCTGATTTCTCAGAGTATATAGCAGTATGTATGCTCAGAGTAGTGCTCCTATTTATCTTAGTGACTTCTGCAAAAGCTCAACAACTCTTCAAAAAAGATTGCAGGATCACACATTGTATGTCCAGGGTGTGAGAATAGAGAATTTATATGATTTTCAAAGAAAGTCTCTGACAAAGACAGGATGAAATCTGGTTTTCCAGGAACATTCAGTGACTTTTTTTCACAATCCTTTTTGTTCATCTGTCTCATGCAGTGCCCATCTCCAAAGCATCGTCATCTTCAGACATGACACAAAACTGAGTCATACCTAAGCACTGTTCATCCCGTATTTTTAATGAAGTGGGAGCCTTATGATCTTTAATTTCAATCCTCAGGCATAACACATATTCATATAGCGATGAATTAAACTTAACTTTATTTGGATATTTTCTAATGTTGGACTTCTGGGCAATTTTGCAGTTTAAAGATTCTTTCATAGTAGCCTTGTGGCTTAGAACTAATTAATTTGAACACAGAAGATGTAAGGGAAAAAAAAATAATTTAATAGTTTCCATGTATGAATGTGTCCCCACAGAAGTAAACTCACTGAAGCAGAACCGGGGTTGTTGGGTGTGCGGAGCAGCCCTTTATTCTTCAAAGTATGGTGAAAACGGGAAAAAGTATGGAAACTGGAAAAGGGAGGAAACACTTGCTGTGTGGACCTCCCACTAGAGGGGGGTGGAGGAACGCATTTGACCAGTGATTCTGGAGCCTCATAAAAAAACCAGAAATACTAAGATTCAAAAGATGTTGATTTTACACAGATGGAGGTGTTAAGAGGTGTGGATGCATTGGAAAAGTAGCAGGAAGGTTGTGGCACTCTTTTTTCCCCTTTTACTATACACCTGTACTATGTGACTGGTTAAGGGATAAGGATCATTGTTCTCCTGTACCCTTCCAGTTGCAGGGAATGATGAGGGAAGAAAGAAACACGAATTGCCAGCAGATCAATACCTGGCTATGAGACTGATGTCACCCGCAGAATTTTGAGTTTTTTGATCATGGGTCGGTTTGTGTGACACCAGGCCTGCTGACAACAGACAGTGTATACCTGTTTCATAGAGGGGAAAGGATATTTGTGCAGGAGTTAGTAGGGCTCATTAAAAGAGCTTTAAACTAGATTTGAAGGGGGAAAGGGATAAAATCAGGCTTGCTAGTGATAAGCCTGGGGGGACCATGCCAAGGTTTGAGGGATGGTCTTTCAATCTGCCATCTCAGTGCAGGTAGGGGATGGAGATCCATGCGGCAGCAAAGACACAAGGGTTATTGATGTGTCAGATACCACAGAAGTGCCTGACAATAATCATGTAGGAATTACATGATTCTACCCCCAAAAAGGTGGCAGGATCAACAGGCCAACTGAAGTGCATCTCCACAAATAATGCAGATGGCATGGGCAACAAACAGGAGCAGCTGAAAGCCATTGTGCAGCAGGATAATTATGACATAGCTGCCATCATGGAAACATGGTGGGATGACTCACACAACTGGAGGGCTGCAACGGATAGCTGTGAACTTTTCAGAAGGGATGGGAAAGGAAAGGTGATGAGGTAGCCCTGTATGTTAGGGAGTGTTTTGATTGTCTAGAGCTTAATGATGGTGATGAAAGAGTTGAACATTTATGGATAAGAATCAGGAGGAAGGCCAACGAGACAGATATGGTGGGAGTCTGTTACAGGTCACCCAACCAGGATGAAGAGGCAGGTGAAATATTCTGTAAGCAGCTAGGAGAAATCTCACAATCACTATCTGTGTTCTTGTGGGGGACTTCAGCTTACAGGATTTCTGCTGGAAATACAACACAGCAGAAAGGAAACAGTCTAGGAGGTTCATGGAGTGTGTGGAAGATAACCGCCTGACATAGCTGGTGAGTGAGTCAGCTAGGGAAGGTGCCCAACTAGACCTGCTGTTTGCGAACAGAGAAGGATTTGTGGGTGATGTGATGGTTGGAGGCTGTCTTGGGCACAGTGATCACAAAATGATAGATTTGGATTCTCAGAGAAGTAAGGAGGAAGGTCAGCAGAACTGCCACCTTGGACTTCCAGAGGGCAGACTTTGGCCTTTTTTAGGACACTGGTTGACAGAGTCCTTTGGCAAGTAGTCCTGAAGGACAAGGGAGTCCAGGAAGGCTGGACATTCTTCAAGAAGGAAGTCTTAAAGGTGCAGGAGCAGCATGTCCCCATGTGCCAAAAGACGAGCTGGTGCAAAGACTGATCTGGCTGAACAGAGAGCTTTGGCTGGAACTCAGGATAAAAAGGAGAGTTTATGACCTTGGGAAGAAGAGGCAGGCAACTCAGGAGGGCTACAAGGATGCTGTGAGTTTATGCGGGGAGGAAATTAAAAGGTCCAAAGCCCAATTAGAATCTGGTCACCACTGTAAAAAAACAATTTAAAATGTTTTTATAAATACATTGGCAACAAAAAGAGGGCTCAGAAGAATCTCCATCCTTTATTGGATGTGAGGGAAAACATAGTGACAAAGCTTGAAGAAAAGGCTTAGGTACTTAATGCCTTCTTTGCTTCAGTCTTTAACAGTAAGACCAGTTTTTCTCCTGGTACCCAGCCCCCTGAGCTGGAAGACAGGGACGGGGACCAGAAGCCCCTGTAGTCCAAGAGGAAATGGTTAGTTAGCTATACTAACCTGCTATACTACGTAGACACACACAAGTCTATGGAGCCAGATAGGATCCACCCAAGGGTATGGAGGGAGCTGGCAGAAGTGCTCACTGAGCCACTTTCAACCATTATCAGCAGCTCTGGCTCACTGGGGAGGTCCCGGTTGGCTGGAAGTTAATAAATGTGACGCCTGTCTGCAAGAAGGGCCAGGAGGAGGATCTGGGGAACTGCAGGTCTGTCATCCTGACATCCTGACTGTGTTGGTTCCTCTGTCATAGCAACAGGATAAAGTTAATGAAGTCATACAAACAACATATGAATATGTCACACTCTGCAAGAGTAAGATCTGTCACACAAGTTACACTAAACACTGTATAGACCTATTGATCTTATTCTTTGGTCAGCAACTTTTTTAACAAGCTTGAAAGATATTCCAGCTCTGATGTCATGGACCTCATTTTAGATGGCCTAATATGGAGACAGACTCAGAAAAGTAGATACTCAGCTTTCAAAAATTTCTGAATGGTTATAAAAACTTTGAAAGGACTCATTCAGATAAAAATATTTTTTGAATAACCACCAGACCAGAAAAGTTTTGCCTCAAAAGAAAGCAACTAAAATAATCTGGAATGTCTCTACCCACATTAAAAATATTCATATCTGGTATGTTTTCATTCACTATTATTTATTTTCATCTTTCAGAGAATTGTATTAAATTATAATAGTATTATATTTCTTGAGATCAAAATAATCTGCATTTAATATTTCATAGGGGCAATTGCCTGTGTGGTCTCATATTATCGTATTGGAACATCAAAGCTTGTTTTAGATTTCTGCTAGTACCCCCCTGGGCAGATCCCATGTTCACATGGAAGCTATTGGTTGAGATTTGGGACTGACTTTCATGTGGAGGGAGGAGAAAAAGGCTATCTCATACTTATAAATGGACCACCAGGGGATGCTTTGAAGATGGGATGGAGGCAAAACACACACTATGTGTGAATGATTACTTAGGAACTTCTTTCACGTGACTGCTGGGAAGAAGTTTTCTTCCTAATGGACAAACCTAATGACAGACCTGGGGAAGTTTGACATTTCCATATGCTTTCTTTGCTGTTTTACCTATGAGTGTAGACATGTTTTAAAAGGCTCTTCAGTGAGTAGCTATTATATATGGGAATGTCTTTTTTTATTTGTGCATTGGCAATTGACATTCATTGCATGTATTTCTTAAAAGCCCCCAATAACCTCTTAGTTTATATGGGACCATTTTCAATATGTATTTAATGTGATTGTGTAGGGTTCCAGTCCCTTCTATATAAAAAGCAAAACACAAAACCCACAGTGCCAACTGCATTTTTGGACATTCAGGCAGGATTTATCTCTTTCAAACTCACCCATGTAAAAGTTAATGGACTAGTTTGAGCTGTCTGTCTTAGCTGCACTCTAGTCAGTGGAGACAAACAGGAACCCCCAGAAGTTACCCAAACTGACTGAGATATCTCAGATGGGGTGAACAGCTCTGTAGAGATATCTCTTGCTTTTCATAGGGAGACAACAGATTATTTGCTTGAGTGGATGTGAGACACCTAACACTTGGTCAGCTCAGCAAGCTAAATGCCATGCTTTCATACCAATTTGCTTTTGGAAAGACTGCTAAGGGTATCATGGTATTTGTCTAGGATATTGTTCCTAGACATCAAGGAGAAAAGTACTACTTGAAGAGCCATCTTACTGCAGCTCATGGGCTGTTACTGGCATTTATTATTAGACTTTAGGTAGATGAACTATGAAATCTGGTGTGACAGCTGGGGACCAGGCACAACACTATGGGCATTTCAGGTGATGCCAGATACCTATGTGTGTACAATTAAATCCAGTCCCTGCATTCAGACACTTACCTTTAAATACCTGCAGCTTGTTGCTCAATCTGACCTTCACTACTCACCTGATGTTAAGAAGAAACTTCCTTTGCCTGTCATTTAATTGTTGATTTTGGAGCTGTAAGTATCCTGATAGTGCATAAAAAGTGACCTTAGGTAGCACTCATCCCAGCTCAGTTTAGATGCGTGCTCACATCTGAGTTAGTTGTCCTGAGCCTACACTGACATCATCAGAGAGAGGGAGAACTCGGGAGTATAATTCACCTGACCTACTTTTTATGTTTCCTTTAGGATTAAATGAATACTTCCCTAAACCTGAGGGATTTTTTCTGTACAGGCTCTGAAGGGGGCGGAGGGTGACTAACTATGAGGTAACGTTTGCATTAGAGCTGGCCACATCTGATGGTATGAACACCTCTTCTGACTACCACCCACCCAGCAGCACCCTGCAAAGAGTTTTTGTTACAGGGGCATTGGTAATCCTGAAAACGGTGAGGAAGGCTATGACAGCTGCTCTCTCTCTGCGGCTAAAAAATTACAGTATCAGCTCAGCAGAAAAGCTGAATTTGCTCCAGTCCTTAACCTCTTCAGGGAGGAAGCAGTAGGGTCTAATTCAAGCAACAATTGCTACCTTTTGTTGCTACTTATTCAGGAGGCTTCCTCTCCCTCACTTGGCTGTGTATGGGCTCATGAGCATCAGTAAGACAATCCTGGAGAAACTTTATGT
Source organism: Microhierax caerulescens (assembly GCA_035590215.1). Taxonomy (NCBI): domain Eukaryota; kingdom Metazoa; phylum Chordata; class Aves; order Falconiformes; family Falconidae; genus Microhierax; species Microhierax caerulescens. The sequence continues at coordinate 72,956,810 of JAVJGJ010000014.1, forward strand.
AGTTTTTCTCAATCAGATTTTTTAAACTTGTGTTCAGATGATGGCAGATTCTAATGAGCAAGAAAGATGGTTGTTCATTGCATGGGGTCCTGTGAGACTGACAGATATCCACAGGGGTATCTGAACCATGTGCCTCACCACAGTGTATGGAAAAGTACCTTCAATCTCCAGTGTTTGAAACCAAACAAGAATATAGGAATTATCATACTAAATCAAACATAAAATTTTGCTGGCCTGTTCTGCTGTTACTAGTATATGTTTTACAGAGAAAGGTGAAAAATCTTCCAGGTGGGCTAAAGGGGTACTCTGTTAACACTCCTATTTTAACTTGAGTTTAGAATTGGCAGTTCTATACAATTTTTCAATTTCTTAAACAAACTATTCTATTTCCAGATACTATGAGGATATCAGTGAGACATATTTATTTACTGGAGGCTTTGAAAAAGAAGGCAAATAATAGGGATTCAGAAACAAAAAAAATATTATCCTGGAATACAATGCAGAGGAAGAATAGCAAGCAAGCATAGTTCCCACTTTGAGAAGGTTAGAAGTAAAACTAGACAAAATGGAGAGCTCATTTTCTCTTATTTGTAAACACCTGGAAGATTATTTTAACCTTATTTTTTTCAGTATTTGTCTAGAGAAAGCACTGTGCTGCCTTTTGTACTTGAAACCTTGTTTCACATGATTATATAGCTTGTACTAAGCCAGGCAGAAACTGCATGATAGTACTCTTGTGTCATGGCCCACTGGACTGTAAACATAAGCAGCATGAAAGATTTTATCCCTGAAGATTTCATTGCACTTGACTTGTTTGTTGCACCAGGGAGAGCACCTGTTTGGAGGATGTTCTGGGGGAAAGTGTCCCAAGTGATCAGGTTGGTTTTGGTGGAAGAATACAGACTGCTTCAAGCTATTCTCATCATGTAAACAGAGAGAAAACAATATTCTATTCTGAGAATATGTGATGTGCATGTTGGTTACTGAATTGATGTTTTAAGCAATTTTTAGTGTTCACTGGGAACCTACAGAAATCAAACTACCTCTTTGTCTTCATCAAACTTTGTAACTTGCAGTGTCAATTATTCTGACCAGCAAGGTTATTTTGGCTTCAGCTGTCTTGCACTTTTTATAGCTCTCCTTGGTATGATGTGCATGCTCATGTTATCTGGTCTGTAAGACCCCTTAAGGCTTCTTGAACTTAAAAAGTTAAGTACTGAAGCAATAAACTGAACTTCTATGCAAAATAACATAGGATGTTGTGATAATGATATTGTTCCAAAACACCCGGAGGCAGCTGACTGTATCATCAGAGTACTACAAGGACAGAAATGCATCTGATACTACTAAGATGCTTTCTATGCTGCACGTGTGGTCCAATAGCTTATCTGTATCTTAGAGGACACATTTTTATTAGATTTGCTAAATTATTTTGCCCCTCAGGCTGGCTTTGTTTGCAAAGTTTCTTCCTTGTCTTCAAAGACTGAGCTGCAAACGCCTATGTAAATGCTGACAGAATGTGTGAATGGCGTCAGAGCATTTGTATTCCATCTTCAACTCTTGATTCTTTTAGAGCCCTGAGAATAAAATCACATCAAGACATCAAAAAGGTTTATTTTCTACTGTTTGAGAGCTACATTTACTGTAGTATGTGCTATCCCTTAGTCACCCACCTAACTCCCTGCTTCTTTTTTAGTTCAGCCTTTTGCTCTGTGTAGATGCTGCCTATAATTCTGTGTACTCCGCATGGTTTCTAGTACAGCAGCGTCCCACACTCCATTTTCTCTTAAAGAAGAATAATTTATTATGCTATTGTTATAGCAATGGATGTTATAACTGCCACTCTCCACAATGTACTGTTACACCTGTGCATGTCAAAAGAGTGGATAAACCATGCATTTTACATTTACACAGAAGTTTCACCAGTGCAAAATAATTTGCTTATGTTTAGAGAGTGATCTTGAAAGGCTGGAGAGACAGGGTGACAAGAATTTCCTGAAGTTCAACAAAGAGAAGTGAAAAGTCCTGCACCTGGAGAGGAACAACCTCAGGCACTAGCATAGGCTTGGGGCTGACCAGCTGAAAACAGCTTGGCAGGAGAAGCAAAGCTAGTGGGCAACAAGCTGACCGTGAGCCAGCAATGCACCCTTGCAGCAAAGAAGGACAATGGCATCCTGGGCTGCATTAGGCAAAGCTTTGAGGTGGGTGATCCTTTCCCTCTGCTTAGCACTGGTGAGGCATATCTGGAGTGCTGGGCTCCCCAGTACAAGAGGCACATGGCCATACTGGAGCAAGCCTAGTGTGGGGCCACAAAGATGGAGTACCTTTTATAAAAGGAAAAGCTGAGAACTGGGACTGTTCAGCCTGGAGAGGAGAAGGCTCAGGGGGATCTTTTCCACGTGTATAAATACCTGAATGTGGGCAGTAGAGTCAGGGCCTGCTTAGTGGTACCCAGTGACAGACAAGAGGCAATGGGCATAAACCAAAAAAGGTTAAATTCAATCTGAACACAAAAAAGCACTTCTTACTGTGGGGGTGGTCAAACACAGGAACAGGTTGCCTAAAGGGGTTGTCGTGTCTCCATCCTTGGAGATACTCAAAATCCAGCCGGACATGGTCCTGGGCAACCAGCTGTGACTGACCCTGTCTGAGCAGGTGGTTGGACTAGATGACCTCCAGAAGTGTTTTCCAGCCTCAGCCCTTTTGTGATTCTGTGTGGATCTGTGATTTCTGTTCTAGCTAAGCAAGGCCATAAGTTTGAAAACAAAAGATTCTTTGTCTTTTTGCAGAAGAAGGAAGAAAGGAAAAGGGATGTAGCTGCTGACATCCCTCTTTTTTTTCCGCCCAGGTTTTATTATTCTCTAGGAATGACTGACTAAGTGTCTTTCCTAAACAATACTTGGAAGTCTGGAATAAAATCTAAATTTTAACAGCTAATGGAGGATGTCTTTATGGCAGTAGTTACAAATTTTCTGACTGTGATACAGTTAATGTACTTGAATTTGTACAGTTAATGTACTTGCATAATGTACAAAGTCACATAGAGGCTTATGTAAGCAAGACTTTTAGTCATCATTTTCAAAAGTGTCCTTCCAGACAGCTTGCTCTTCCTTTTCTTAAAAGAGTCAATTAATTTTTCTATGAATTTTCCTGTTGTTGCATAAGCAGCACTGGAACAAAAGGTCGCGTAAGTTCTCTGCCTTTCAACTCCTTTGGTTTCTCAGCTTCAAAGAGTCATATCAAAATATCTTGCAACAGAACAAACACCAAGTGGATTTTCTTTGAGCATTCAACAGATATCACATTCTGCCAAATGCCCAGCAGAATATGGGGAAATGCTGCCAAATTCCTCCTTGACATACAACAGAGTCTGTTAATAGTGAGGTAGGTTTAGCTTGGTTTCTTTAAATACACTTTCACATCAAACTAAATGGTGCTCTAAAAGGCTGATACATAACATCTGAGATAAAATTGTACCGCTGAACTACACCATTCAGTTGTCTGAGCTTTGTCTCTTAAAGCTGTGACACTTTTGATGCTCACACTTTCTCCCCATTCCTTGAGTTCACTGCTGAGGACAGCCTTCCTACCGAGTCCCAAGGTAGCGGAGGCAGCACCTCAGCCAGGATGTAGATGTTGAAAACAATACTGATTTGACTGTGGGATAACTTTATAGTTGTAGGTTTAACTAAAATTAAGAAGTAAAGACTCTCTTTTGACTGCATCTTTCACCTCTTGTTTTTAATCTACATCATATTAGCTGTGCTACCAGTTTTAGTCTGGGGGGTGGTAACCCACTGAGACTTTTCTGATGTGGAGATCTTCACCAGTACCTGGGTGTTCAAATCCTTTGTGTTGTTGATTGTGATCTAACACCTTCTGCAAAAATAGCGTGCAAGAGACATGAGACATTTGCACGCATTGAGATACCGTGGGCGATAACTCTGCTCTCAACCATCTGCTAGACCCTTTGTTTACTGCTGCTCTTTGTATTGAAGTTCAAATATTTTGGAATGAATGGGGGGAAAATTGCACAAGAAGCCCCCCAACCCAGCTTTAGTTTTTTTTATGAACAACATCTGCAGAATATGATAGGAAACAAAAACATCTGTTTCCAGTGGCTTTGCTGTATAGTGCCTTTCTAGTGACTCATATGTAAACCTGAGGCCAGGCTGTTTGGGGTGTTCTTTCCTTGTTTATTATGTAAAAAACCCTGGGCTAACTCAATACGCAAAGGTAACATAGAAGTGGAGCAGCTAGTAGTAGGCTCACAGTAAGCCTGATTTGCCTTCACAACTTCTGGATGAAGAAGTTTTTGGATGGAAATGAAAATTGAGGTCTCAGCTACTTAAAGAGAGAGAAATCTCAAAACACACCAGTTTTCTAGTGGTAACATCATTGCTCATGGCAAGATTTACTGTAAAGTAGAGGCAGACTTTTGCCTGTATCTATTATTTTCATCTGGTCTTTGACAATTTAATGCACTGGAAATGTGATTGCCTAGGAGCCTGGTGTGCCTGGTTCTGCTGGCCTGGTCTGTGTTTCGCCTGGATATCCAGGACATGCTAGGCAATGCCTGTATGACCTGGTAAGTGGCTGTGGTGTCCCACTGCCGCTATGAATGCATTTAAGTGGTGGTAGAGTTAATATCTGAAAATCTGCCCCACAAGAAATTAAGTTGAAAAAAAATATTTACTGTTATTGTTGACCAAACATAGCTTTGAAATTTAGGCCTCGCTTGTGCACGTAAAATTGAAATTTCCCCTTCACCTCATCATCTTACCAGTGACACACACACACACACACACACACACACACACACGCTCTCCCTGCTTAGCCTGATTGCTCAGCAGTTAGAAGGTTCACAGGACATGTAGAAGTCAGGGTCTTTCTGCACTTCTTTTTCATAAGACCTCCTACACTCATTTAAAACCATGGTACGTTTGTGTATGCGGTTCTCACCTTTCTTTTGAAGCTTGACCCTTTCACAAAAATAATTCTTCCAGACTGGCTGGCTCAGAGGGGTAAGAGAATATAATGGCTCTGCAGCCCTGAAAGACAGATGTCCACCGAAAGGGGGGGGGATGATCCTTTTTGCATGGATCTCATCACACTAAAGCGTCGCTGGACAAAGCAGAGCTGTTTGTGCTGAGACACAGCAGTGTAGGTAATAGATGGCCCTCTCCATCTTACTGTCGGTGACTTTAAGCTCTTCCCCTGCTAAGAGGTATACTAAGGACGTTTTTTAATAGAGTCATATGCTTTGTATGGATATCCAAGCTTCTGTGAGTGTATTAGGGATACATATAGATATATCCATACATAGAAGATCTCATCTTCTAAGGTGATTATGCTGAGGAGCTTCTTTTTATTTATATAATTACCTAGTAGTGCAGAGGGCTAATGTCAGGATATAACTCACTCTGTCTCTTGATCTTACAAAACCTATTGCTTAAAATTTATCAACTCATCTTGTTTTCTTGTTAAAAAGCTGGAACTGATTACATTCTTCCCTTTAATAACCTTCTAAGAACACAGTGAGAGGCTACTTTTTAACAGAATTCTATTGCAGAGCAATATAGAGCAGGAAAACATTTATCAAAAACTGGTGATTCTTGGGCTTATTAATATAAGGAAAACAGAGACAAAGAAAGCAAAATAGAGCCATGAGACAGTATATGTTCCTCTTTTATTCTCTATAATTATAATATTATATAATTCAGAAGGGTAAAGATATTCCTTTGGTTCCTCTTCTGATAACATTTTCAGGCTACCTGGATATATATGTGGAGATTTTTTTTTTTTTTTTTAAATATGGTGCATATTGTTTCTTTCTCACACTTATCCTCTAAGACTAGGAAACTAAAAGCTCCAGCCATAAAGAAGGTAGACCTGAATCCTATCACTAATCCCAGGGATTTCAGTTTGAGAAAGAAATGGTGTCATTTCACTAGGAAAGAGGCACAGGCTACTTTGTCTGCAGCCTATGATAGAGCATCCCCTGCAGGGCTGCAGGGCACAGTGGGGAGCTGGGCTCTGCATCCACAGCTCCCCTGGCCCTGCCACAGCCAGGTGAGGGGGAGAGAGGGACCACAAACAGCTGCATCTTCTTCTGTTGCAGGTTTGGGGCTCTTCTCCAAGTTTGCTACGTGGCAAGCGTGGATGCAGGCAGAGACCAGTTATTGCTCAGGGTGAATGAACACCTGCCATTTCCTATCCACAAAACCTTGTGCCAGCAGTTGCCAGTAAGAAACTGGGCAGGAGCAGGCCCTGCAGGTGTCATTAATCCAGCTGGCAAATCATAAGAGTTACAAGAAATCTCCAGGAGACTAGGAGTTATTATTGCATTTCTTCTCTTATTGCATAATACCACTCTTTTGGCCACTAGATTGTTGGTGACAGATGTCTACTTAGATACTCAGTGACAAAAGGTCAATTAGGGTCATGTTTTCTTTTCCCATGGAAAATGCTGACTGTTTGCCCTTGGCATTTTGACGAGTTTAGACTTGCATGGCTTTTCAAAAAAAAAAAAAATATAAAAAATTGTATCTAGTCCATTCTTTCAAGCATTCAGTGAGTGTAAACCTTCGTTTTCATTTTTTCAGCTCATGTCATTTTCAGGAAAAGGGAAAAGCAAAATAGACTAGGTTTTCATGTCTCAGTTTAGTGACTGTAAAAATGTAAGCCACCAAAAAAAAAAAAGCAAGGATGGTATTGAAAGCTTTTATGAGTACACTGTAAGAAAATTCTAGGTTCATTGTAAAAGAAGCAACCATTTCCAGCTCAAAATTATGCATGTGATAATTGTGCAAAACGTATTTCCAAATAAATTGAAAAACACTAACGTAATAAAAAACCCAAACAACAAGAAAAAGGGAAAGCAGAAGTTACAAGGCTGGCTTCAGTAAGTCCTGTTATTTGTTTAAAAAAACCCCACAATTTCCTCCTATTCTTCCTCTCACTAAGATCAGACATCAAAAGCAAAGCAAACAGTGTAGATGTTCAATCTATCAATGTAAATTGGCTCTGGTATAGCTAGCACATAAATTGCATGAGGAATAAATAAACAGTCTGTTTGTTCTGCTGTTGAGAAAATACAGTTCAATTAGTCTGGACTACCATATGATATATAGTTTCTCCCTTTCTGTGAGATATAATTAGGTACAAGATGTAGCATCTGAGGGACTTGTGCCTTTGAAGAACATGACAACTTTTGAATAAATAAGAAGGAAGATGTGAAATTTGCCATGTACCCATCTTCTCACTATAGGGAGTTGAAGAAGTCTTTTTCTGTCTGGCCATTTAATTTGCTCATTTGTAGAAGTCTGCTCTGAGAGATGGGCTGCACAGCTGCGTGACCATCTGGGGAACAGGAGGAGAGGAGAGGAGAGGAGAGGAGAGGAATGACAAAATGATGGAAAATCAGATGGGCGATTATGGAAGTCTCACATTACTCTTTCCAACTTGTCACTGTGGCAGTAGTTGAAGGCATCAATCCAGCCTCCTTTTCTGTTCAGTAGACCATATGGAGCAAAGGTTCCTGAATTCTGCTACAGGGCTGCCCAGCACTCTTCTGCAAAATGAACATTAGGTTCATTAGATGTATGAAAAAACTTAATTTTTATAATGTAAATAAAGTACCTTTTATATGAACAGCAAGGTAATATGTGGTGCTTTGTCACAGTCTTAAAAGATTTATTGGAGGCAGCTTTTTTCTCTTGAATGGCTTGGGACTGAAGTGACGCTCTTGCAAGTCCATAACCCGCATAAGCTAAAGGTATCATTGCAGTCAATATGTCATAAAGGAGAAACTAATCCTGAAAGAAGATGGGGTGATTGGTTATACAGTGCAACTGGAAGGTAACTATGTTCTTGAACTTATCTGTCTTGCTAATATTCCTCTCTGAAGTGCCAGTTCCATCCAAACCCTCTTAGATTTGGTGTAGAAAGCATACAACTGTATTTTCATAAAGACAATTTTTTCCACCCTTCACAGAGGTTTTAGCTGGGTCCAGCTTCTCATACTCTGACTCACCAGTCTTTCACAGTGGCTCAGCCCAAAGCTGCAGTGTGCTTGGGGGTCCTGGCTTCCAGCTCTTCAAGCCAGCAGCTGGGGCAGAGCATGCCATGGGCACCAGGCATCCTTCCTGGAGAAGCATTGCCTGATGTGGCTGAGGGCTACCAGGGTCTACCTCTCATCATCTCATGATGGGCTATGGCAAGTGCCAGGAGGGCAGAGCTTAGGGGCATGCTTGGGTTTTCCCAGTACTCCCAACACCCACAAGCAATGAGTGTTGTTAATCCGATATGAGTCTTTTTGTAACGTGTTTGATAGAATCCTCATCAGTATTTGAAGAAGGACCTTTCCAGTTGCTTCAATTATCTTCTTCATAATTCTGTTGATATTTTTCTAGAGTTTCCCAAGAATGGAGGGGATTTTTTTGGAAAAAATGCCTTGCTTTGAATTTCAGTAACTCCTTATGTTTTATTTCCTTCATAATGAGATATTTTTAAAAAAATAAATATTTGAGATATGTAGGTGTTTTATTTGTTTTATTTCTAGTCTGTTGTATACAATGTAAATATGGTTGTATACCTACACAAAAATAACCTTTATGTCTATAAAATACAATACAAGATATAGTTGGTACTGAAAACTTAAATGACTATTGCATTTCCGTTCAGGAACTCAAACATTTTGAATCCAGACACAAAAGTATTTGCTCAACAGAAAGTGGTTTAATTAAGGTACCTAACTAGCTCTGTAGAGAGCCATATGTATGCGTGGTTCAAACATGAAGTAACTAAGCAATCCATTCTGGGCTTTACTTCCCACTTTCTTGTTTGAATCATTACTGGAACACAATCTTGTTTGTTGTAAATTGCTGTAACTTCTTTGATTCTCGTGCAATAATGTGAATTTGTATCAGATGAGAAGAGCTGAGCTGAGCTAAATTCTGCTTATCAAATTATATGCAGCTTGCACTAGTTTAAAATCTATTGCATTCTTATAGTAGTATTGAAAGTTTGCATGGTTACCTTCATAAAAAAATTCCAAAAATGTGGGGTGTAGAAAAAGCCCCCAAAACTTGGACACAACTGTTTTATATAGAAAAAGGCAGAAATGTTTTCAGGACTATGGTAAATCCTTTGTTACCATGTTAATCTCGTTAGTGAACAATCAAATCTGAGGTAATGTCAGGAAAAACTTGGGGAATGTGTCTGAACTATCCTTCCAGTTAAGTTTCCCAGTGATTGGCCAGAAAATTTCTGGGTTTTCCCTTGTACAGCAAACTGTGTCACCTAGAAAGAGATATTGACACCTAATGATCTGCATTACTGTTTACTATTCTCAAAGAGATCTGGAGTTGAGGCTTTTTAATCATTGTATTAAAAATACTTTAGTAATCACTGTAATTTCCCGATATGTGTAATTTCCAAGTTACACTATAAATTAGTCAATGAAAGTATGCAATTGGCAAAGCTTTGTCAAGTGTTAGAGTCATTTAATAACTGACTCATATTCAGGAAAATAACTGAAGCTAATTCAGCATGTAATCACAGTATGTCTACAAGAACTTACGCATATCATAGATGCTTTTACCACTAAAATTTTCTTTCAAACAAAAAGGTAACGTAAGCGATACGGGGAAACTCAAATAGTCAAGATCTTTTTCCTGAGGTCTAATTGCATAGAAAATCAAATTTTAAATTTAAATCAAACATGTTTTAATAGACGGTATGTTTAGAAAACTTTAGAACATAGTTTTAGAACAACGGGCTGGTATATGCAATATGAATAAGATGTCCTAATTGGGGTCTAAAGCTGTTGGTTACACTAAAAAATAGTTTGAAATAAGTGTGTCAGTTAAATATAAATCTCAGCTTTCTAAAAGTTGCTTAGTCATACAAGGACTATAAGATACTGAGGACCTGACCTCAGATGAGGCCTGTGAAGGAGCCCTGCTGTTCTGGAGGAAACTGCCTACACAGCACTGCTTGCGGGATAAAATGTGACTCAGTACTGTACATCCCACTCTTCTGTTCTGAGGCATTTGGCTTATTCCTTCTCTTTATAAAACCTTTGGTGTGTGCCAGGCAGCAAGAAGGTTTGTAGTGGGAGAAGCAGCTTACAAAAGCAAGTGCTTCAGCCTAAGGAGGGCTTGCAAAGCAGTACCCTGTCACTGTGAAAATTAGCAGTATATGGTCTGGTCTTTGTGGGATACTATTGGCAGAAGAATCCCTTTATTTTCCCTCTTCATTTGGGATGAGTAATGGTGTAGTTTGCACTGCTCCATATGCTCCGAAAGTGCAAAGACTGAGTCTCAGCTCTGTGAATATGTATTATGGAGGAGCTCTTGTTTTCTTCTGCCCATAGCAGGAAAATGAAGCTCAGTTTAGTCTTAGAGATAAACCCCAAATGGAACAACAAACCCTAACTGTATTAAATTATCAGAGATTTGTTTCAAACAACACTGAGCCACCCCAAGTGATCGTAAGTGCAAGGGAAGTGCAGATCTGAAACCAGATAACGTACCCTAGTGTCTTTCTTGATGTGAATCTACTCATGACAATCTTTTCTATTCAGCCACTCCCCTAAACTCATCAGGATCTTTTATGTAATTTCCTAATACATTCTGCATTATGCAGATTTTATAACTTCACATACACATCATCATTTATTAAAATCTGGAAGTCAGCAAAAGAAGCTATAGTGTTGGATGTTGGCATCAGGTGGGCAATCTGAGCTGCTTTGGAGTCATTACTTTCAGCTGCTCCTGAAAAAGTGAAGATTTTCTCCTGAAGCCCCTGTTTGTCACTGTTCTTGTCGTCTTCTTGCTGGCTTTCTGCCTCAATGATGCTCTCTGGCTCCTCATATTCTAGCTTGGTTTGCACCACTGCATGATCAGTTTTGTCTATCCATTCCTAGGAAAATGAAAATGTTGATGTTGGCAGGGACTGAGCTATCAGTCAAAAGAAACCTGGCTGTACAGACACTGATTTTCCTTTAGTAATGGCATCTTTCCAGCATAAAGCACAACGGAGAAGATGAAAAGGAAGCCATATAGGCAAGAAGGACATAAAATAGCAGGACGGACGAAAGGAAGAATGGCAGGAAAGGAGATAGGATTCCACAAATGCATACAAACTCCTTATTGAGACCACATTAATACATCCACATTAAATACATCTTTGTATTTAATCTGGGGTTTTAGAAAACCTGGTGTAGGGGAATGCCTGACAGAACAAGGGCATACTGTACCCTTGCAGGTGTTGGACATCCCTGGCCTGCAGATTACAAAGTTACTCTGAAGATCTTACACTGTCCTTGAATAGGCAGAATAAAGAATAATGAACATTGTGTAAGAAATAAGGCCGAATGCCAAGCGAGGTATGAAAACCACTAAGTTAGCACACTTTTATTAGATGCTTGCAACCTGAACGCATAATTAACAACCAATCAACAAGTAACCTGAACACGTAATTATTAACCAACCAGCATGTAACGCAAATACGTAATTGCTAACTGATGAATGTTAAACAACTAACGCACATTAGAAGTATAAATGTGTCAAAGTCGCTGAATAAAGTAGGATGACATGTAGCCATGCTGGTGTGATTGACTCTCCGATTTGGGACCCTCTTCACTTTGGACGTGTAAAATACCTGGTGTTCCCTCCTTGATAGACTCATGCATTCTTTGACTCAAGCCCTGACTTAATCTAAATTAAGACTGAGTTTACATGGAGATTTAGGCAACATACCTTTTCTGTATTAAAGCTTCGGTATTAATTTGCATTTCTGTCTTTCTTCTTCAGTTTCAGTTTAAAGCTGTCTTATATATAGAAAGCTTTAATTTGTCACTGATGAGTTATTACTGCTCTTTGATATTGTCACTGGGTTTGCAAATGTAAATATCTGACCTGTCTCAGTACTGAGGAAACCTAGCAGTAATTAAGATAAAGACAGCCCAATTAATACAGAAAAATACATCACATATGTGATGCCATGGACTCAAGAAGCAGTAAGAAAACAAACCCCAAACCTGTAGCCTATTCGTCTAACAACCATTTTGTGTCTGAAGGTTTAGCAACTATACACCTCTGTGGCTAAGAGAGGATGCTTCCTACTGTGTCTGATGCCTCCAGAGCCATGAGCGCTGTCACTGGTTCAGCACCAAGTCTCACAGAATTTCACAAACACAAAGGACAACATCAGGTTGAAACAAGCTCCCTGAGCTGTTGTGTGCAGGAACAGATGCAAACACCACAGTGGCATGTCACTGGATGTTGTGCCTCTGGACATCCTTAAATTCTTCTCCAGCAATTTCTTTGTCTCTTACTATAACATCTTTTCACAGTGCCAAAGCAGCACTACACTGATTGTATGAGCTCTGGTATTTGCTTTGTGGATCCTCTTGGTGACATTGCATGAGGGGAAGGGCTTTTCTCTTAGGTCAGAAAGTACTTGTGGTAATATCTGTGCCGAGCAAGTATCAGTAGCTACTTTCAAATTTTTCTCAACACTGTAGACTTTGCAGTCTTGCTAGGAAGGGAATGTTTACCTGGAAGTTTCCATTATGATCATTGAAGAGATCAGCAAATATGTATTTTGGATCCGGTATAGCAGGCATGACTGACTTCTGAAGCCTGCAAAGAAGAAAGAAAAACACAAATTTTTTTTTTATAGTGTATATATACATATTTTTAATACAAATATATATATATACAAATATATACACTTATGTAACTACAAATATATTTTACATTAAGTACTCTAGGCTTGATTTCTTCTAGATATGTTCTAAAGTAAAAAAGCAGTTATAACAGTATGATAACACCATCAGGCTAAGGGTGATTTTTCTGGTGGGTTTTCAGCCAACCCTGTCCTAGTAAAATCTGTACTCTGTACAAACTCCCAGCTAGTCAGAAAGTGTGATTCTACTCCATGCAGTAGTCAGAGCTTTACATTCTCTGGCTGCATTCCCCTACACAGGGAAGATGGTGCAGCAATGAGCTGTATTGCCTGATGTAGTGAACACAAATGTAAGGTTGAACTATAGGAGTGTAGGAGAAAAAAACTCGATCTAAAAAGGTTGTCAGATTCCCACATAATTTCAGCTCTGACAATACTGCATTTTTTTTTTTGGGGGGGTGGGGAGTGGTTCACCAAAATTTGAGGCCTTTACAGGTTTTGTTTATTGTTCAGTGGTTTTTTGTTTTTTTTTTTTTTAAGAAAAAACCCAACAACTAGATTCTAAACATAAGCAGACTCATTCAACTAGAATTCAAATATTTATATATTTATATAGTCTTGTTAAAGTTGAATGCACTCAAACTGCAAAGCCTACTGAGAACAGACGTTGAGTCTGATGAAAGATGCACAAAAGAATGTCAATTCAGAAGAAATAACCAAAATAATTGGCTTCTTAGAATTTAACAAAAAGAGAAAAAATTAAGTGGAAAAGACATAATTTTGTCATGAAACGTTGTCTTTTACTAGAATTGTTCTGCTTTTGAAAATTAAAAGCCTTGGTATTTGGAAGGCCAGGATGCATTATCCCTCAAATAGTGGGATATGAGACTTGAGCCTGAATGATAGCTCTATTTTCATGACATGGTTATTTAGTAGTAACCAAGAAAATTTTATTTACCTCTTCCATTTACACAGAAGAATCAGGAGGATAAGCATCATTAGAAGTACTGCCAGCAAACAGCTTAAAACAATTACTATGTTTGACTCAGGTTTTATATCATCATCACATGAATCTAAGAATAATCACAAAAAAGTATATGAAAAACAATTTTGCTTTAACAGTAACAATTCCTAATTATGCTAAAACATTGACATCTCTTTAGAAAAAAAAAAGAAAAAAGAAAAAAAATAGAAAAAAGAAGAAACAGAAAAGTTTCTAAGAACAAATAAGGCATGAACTCAGTTGTTCAACTGAAACTGAAAAGGCATCCTGCCCCAAACCTTGCAACAAAAGAAAATTGTGCTTTTGTTTATCTAAATTGACCTAGTACAGGATAAAGGAGTGGGCTTACAGGCAATGAGTAGATATGTTATGAATGAATTGAATATTCTCATCTTCATCACGCTGCATTGACAGTGATACAACTATGTGCTAAGATGGATATTACATCCACCTACTTACAATCACCAAATCTGCAAGTGCAATTTTACATGTAGCCTAAATGTCTTATTTCCCACAAGAAAAGAAACATCTTCCCCATCACAGGAAGCAAAAAGCCAGCAAACCATAAGTGCTGGTACCCAGAAAGTAACAAGTGGCAGTATAACATTTAACACGCAGGTTTATAAAACCAATGCATTTGTGCACTTTTTGGCATTCTCTGCTTTTTCTGCAGCTTTTGTAATGTCACCTCAAGCTCTGCCTCCTACTACTGACCTTCTGCTCTTAGTCATACAAAAACAACTGCCTGCTTTTTTCAGTTTGCCAGAAAGCCACGAAAGTTGTGATCCCCAAGTAAGGTATTCAGAGTTTGTGAAATTTCTTGAGCAGAGCTTTGTCCGTGGCTCCCTCTGATATTGGATTTGGAGGCAATAATAACTCACTAAAGTCCTGAAGAGAAGTGCTTGCCACAGTGAAGGGGCTGTGCCAACGTCAGTTCTGATCCAGGGGCACCCAAAGCGACTGAACCATTAGTCTGTCCCCTCTGTGCCTGCCTTCCTCGCAGCTACCTGCTGGCAGCCTCTGGTCAAATGGCCCGGACAGGGCTGCTGTGTGCTGGCCTCTCAGAGGCGCACGGGGAGACATTGTCCTCTTCTGTGTTCTCTCAAGGGCATTTGCCAGCCACACCTGAGCGCGTGCTTGCAGGCTCACAGCCTGCGTGGTGGAGGAAGCTTCTCTGGAGGTCAGCACTGTGGCTACTGCTAGTGCACAGGCTGCAGATACCTGTGCTCCAGGATTTCATCCCGCCTTTGTACATACAGATTTTCTTCAGGTGCGTTAATAGCCCGTCGCATTCTAGAGGACTCAGATCTGGGCACACTGGAAATCTCTGGGTGTCTCATAGTTCTGATAAAGCCTGATAAAGGGTGGAATTTTGTGCTTAGTTGATATGATACAAACATGTTGGAATGGTGTACAGTCTTTTCTTTACTGCAGCAAATCTGGTGGGTTTTTTTTGTTTTGATAACGAGTAGAAATACTGTTTCCATCAAAGATCTGATTCAAGTCAATCACACTCGCTTAAGTGTGCCTGTCTGGTGGGAAAGCAGTGCTGATACCAACTTTGCTTCCATTTCATCTCTTTTCACTCATCCTCCCTGTTTTGATCAATCCAGCACATATTAGCATCAGATTGCTATGACCTCTGGTCCTGTAGTTCAAGTGGAGGTACTTTCAAAAGAAACTGACTTCAAACATGGAGCATTACAGATTTTCTTAGGGTTCAGGTTTGAGGTCCACATATCGTATCATATGTGAAAACCACTGCCCTACACACACACACACCCTTACCCCCATGCCACCCCCACCTCCCACATCACATTACTGTCGTTGTTGGACCTTATACACTACTGTACCTCAAATAACAAGGACACTCTTAACTTTGCTGATTATGGCATAGATTTATAGTGTTATGGGCCATCAGGAACAAAGTGGACAGGAGTTAGACATGGGCAGTTAGACATCCACAGGAACTTTCTTTGATAACAAAAGATGGAGCACAACAGTACAACATTAATTTGCTGCATGTTCCCAGCCTCTTTTGCAGTCACCCCTTCCCCATTTGTACTTTGACAATATATGACTGTAGCACAGCTGTTACCTAATAATGTGCCATTCATCCAAAATGTTTCTGCTTCCCAGTCACTGCTGTAATCAACTACATTGCAGTAGGGTACTAGCCTCTTCAGTCTGACTCGGAAAGAATAGCATTTTCTTGGATCAAATCCTTGATCTCCAACACTGCAACACTTAGAAGTTCTGGACTGAGAAGGAAGGCACATCATTGTTAATTCTGGTTTTCAAAACAGTGCTTCAGAATGCTACACTCAGTCATGGTCACAACTAGGGCAAAGAATAGGCCAACCCAAAACCTCAGAACTGACTTTTAACTTCTCTGAGTTTCGAGGAATTTTGTTTCTTGACTGACTCTTCATTATTCATATCCATTCCTCACTGTCTGATATTGAGGTGAGGGTCATAACAATGACTACAATAGTGCACTATGCTACAGTTGCATATCGTAAATATGCAAAGTCACTTCAATCCACAAAATATTTGCAAGTTATATATGAGACTGGAAAGGTTTAAGTCAATGAAATAACATTCAGAAATACTCTAAGAGTTAACTTCAGAATAAACAAAAATCCCATGTCACCTCTTTTCTTTCATTCTATTTCGTGGGGATTTTTCTCCCTTTTACTCTCTTCTTCTCTACTCTGTTTTCTGCTTTTATCTTCCAAAACTCTTCTAGTCCAAATGTATGACCTTTCCTTTAGATTGTCCTCAGCTCTTTGGGTGGCAACTAGTTAGAACTCAAAAAGTAAATTATTTCTGTTATGGCAGGGATCCAGGATCCTAAAAATCTTAATTGTTTTCTGCTGCCAGCTATATTTGCAAGTATAAGATGGGAGAACAATTTGAAAACAACTCTATTTTCCATTATATGGAGATTCTACTTCCAACTCCTTCCAATGCTGACTAAAAATGTCACATTCAACTCACTTGCCACTCTTTGTCAAACTTGCTTTTGTATTGAAGCTCAAGTCTCAAGCACTTCACAGCTCGCTTTGGTTTATTACAGCTTACAGTAACAGTGTCTTCTTTCCAGGAGAAGGTCACATTTTCTGGTCGATTGGGCTTTACTAAGAAGAAAAGAAAGAAATTTTGCTACAGTCTCTTAAAAAGAAGTACTTTGCAGTTAAAGGTATTGTTACTTCTTCCTTGTCTCAATGTTTCTCTGATTGATAAGTGAAGAAGGTGGACTTTCTTCTTGGGGGACTCACTTTTTTAGCTGACCTCCCAATTAAACATCAAAATGGAGCTTGACACCATGACACTGCTCACAATTTGAGGTGCCACATTCAAAGGTAGATACTATCTCATGCCAGGAGCCTATTGCAAGTACTTAGGAGGGACTCTAGTCTCCTCATACTCCCTGCAATCAAGAGAAAGTAAGAAAGGGATGGACAAATTCAGTACCATAAGACCTTTACTTCATTGGAAAGAGATGGACAAATTCAGTACTGTAGGATTTACAAAACACACTTGTGCAACTGCTGGAGGCTACGTGAGATACGGTGGGACATCTTAAAAAACACTGGGTGCCTCCCTGTGCACAACTGAATCTACCCCTCAGTTTTCAGATTGTCTGAAGAACATGCAATGGTATGATTTATGTAGCTGATTAGTCTCCAGTAGTGGGAAAGAAAGGGGTGAGAAGACTTACCTGCTTCCTCAATCCCTCCAGCTGCCTTTCTGTATTATAGAAATTCCACCTTGATCATAATTATTCTGACCCTTGATATTTGTGCTTTGTTACCTAACCCTTTTGAAATACATTTTACTATCAGTAAAAATCAGTAAAATCAGTAAAAAATCACGGTGTTTAATAGCCATAATTCAAGGATCAGGATGCATCTTTCCATGATTTAACAGATATTGGTAAAGTTATGAGATATAACAGTATTCTCAAATTTAGATGCCTTGACAGTTTTTTGTTGAATCTCTTTTGCTAAAGCATTATTAATAAATAATAATAATGTATTTGAAATGTATATTTTTTCAGGTAATTCTGTGTTGTATATTTTCTGCATGATTTTTATCAGAAAAGATCCTTCCACTTTAAGTGCTGTGTTTTGTGTGAAATTCCAGAAGATTTTGATAAACTAATTTCGTATTAGATGTGAAATACATATTTAGGGGAAGGAGGGATTCCATAAAACCAGAAACATTTTCTCTTCTAGTAGGAGGATGTCTCTTTTACACTGACAGACTGTATCAGAGCCACTCAGCTAGTTTCTATGGATATCTGATGATGGTTTTATGACAGTCTCTTTGATAAGGAGTAGTTTTCTGCCTCACATCCCATGGAAGATGGCAAAAGAATGGAAGGTGCATAATATGAGGAAGGTCACACAGCCACCACTAAGAGAAGAAACTAAGTTTTATTCATTTTCCTGATATGAATAATGAGCAGGCCTGCACCACGCTAAGCGCATCATGATGATTTTGAAGTTGTGTTTTGGGACAAATCTGAGTGTCCCATGTAATCTCACTTAGCTGCAACAGCACACAGGCCTGTGTAACTACTAATGACAGCAAGGAATGAAAATCAATGTGAAGTAACTATAGTTTGGCTTTGACACACATACTGATAACATTTTATACACCAATATAACTGATTTCTTCTCAAAGAACAACTAGAGAATCAGTGAGGACACTAGGATGACCAAAGTAATTGTGATTTTACGTACTTACTATAAAAATCAGATTTTAGTCTTTTAGAAAAAAACTCTTCACTTCCATTGATGTTCCTGATAGAGATGGCAAGGGTGGGTCCTTCTGTCTTAAAAAGACATCCAGAATTATAATTTTGATCCAATAAATAGGTGGGACATGGCTTCCAAACTTTGTGCTTGCCTTCATCAAATCTATAAATTAGATAATATTGGTGAATGGAACATTCCTACCAGTTAACACAAGTTAATTCCTTTTTTCTTTTTTCTTTCCTTTTTTTTTTTTTTTTTCTTCTTTTTAAAGTACTCCTACCAAGTGAATTCTGCATATAGAATTTCTTGAAGCAGCAAATTTCATAGCGGTGTGAGGGAATTAATTACCCAAACCTCATTGACTTTCCAACCCTGGGTTTTGATGCAGTCTGAAATTATTGTTTCCTTTACATTGTTGTCCTTGTTGTTTTCTAAGAGAATGACTCGTGCAAAGAGATCTTTTCATGAACCAGTTTCCAAGATTGTACTGCTAAAATTTTTTTTCACATATACCATCCAGATAGGGAAAATCAAGCGCTATGACTATCTTTACCCAAAGCATGAAATTTCTGTTAGTCATTAATGACATCAGTTCATAAGGAAAATATACACACATATGTGGAGAAACCCCTTCCAATAGTGTAATTAGCATAGCATTTGGCACAGACTGAAGAGGATAATTTTTTCATAGAACATCTAGTGACTATTCAGCAGGCTTATTGATCTGTACACTTCTGTAGCATGTTATGAATATAAACAAGTTTCTTGCTAGATAATTAACGAATGTTAGAAGCATTTTCAAGTACAGTTCACAATAGAATGAAGTGCAATTAGATATTTCAGTCTCCCGAAGTAAATCCTTTGAGAAGAGAAGAAAAGGCATTGTCAATACTCACGTATAAGAAAATGATACATTCTCGCCAGGAAATAGTTCTCTTGCTGCCCATGTGATCTGCATCTTCTCATTATTGAAATTGATTATTGTAGTGCTGATGGCATCTTTCCAACCTGCCCAGGACATTGACAGAGATCATGATTTCAGCAGTGAGTATGAAAAGCGTTCTTTGACATGGGTAGGCTATCAGGATTTCAAAGACATGCATGCGATAGACTCAGATGATCATAAAATAAGACATAAGAATATCTAAAATACAAGGAAAAAGAGTAAAATAACCAAGAGAGGTTGAAATTAGAATTTCAAACTAGGAAAACGAAAGCATGCACAGCAACACCAGAGAGCACCCCATGGTCCCTGAGCCAAAAGGTATAGACTGGTTCATATGTATGCAATGCGTGGGGACTATACCTTGAGGCCAGATTTCCCACATAATACCTGCTAAGGTTTTCCTGCCAAGGAAAACTGTTTGGGAGCTCATGCCATATGGATCCTGTGTGTAAACTGTCAGATAATTATTGTAAGAAACAAGGGACTAACGCTACGGGTCAAGAGGAGATCAAGACACGTAAGAACCCAGAACAGATCTGCACAAGTAGGTGTACTGTGTATTTGATAGATGTGGTTCTGGCCAATTCCGCCTTACTGACAAGCAAGATCATTTAATGCCCCCTGACTGCACACAGATATTATTTCATCTCCTGTCCTTCTCCTTGTCATAGTTCTTAATAAGGACACAAGTATTTTAATTCTGTGTCCACCAGGATTCCACAATCAGATGCTGAAGATAAATCTGACATTGAAAAATGGAGAAATTAAGAAGATAGAAGGATTAGAAATCCATTTATATCAAGCAGAAGGACAATTATTTATTTTTTTTTATTTTGCATTCTATAAGGTGTGAAATTATATTTACTTGAATAACAAAGAGGAACAAAATGTATCTTGAATATCAGCGAGAAAACACTTCAGGGTAAAATTTGCAGGCTGCTGTCTCCAGACATGAAGTGTCTACAACTGAAAACTTTTGCTGGAAAATTCCTGCCTAGCAGGGGAATAGAAGCTTTTAGCTTTAATTCCTGTCTACTTCTTATGCTAGAATAGACTTTTGAAGGGGTTTAATGTGGAAAAAGAATTAAAACATTTCTTATGATTTTTTTATCACATACAATAATCCTGAATGTCCATGCGAATCAGGCCTAACTACCCTCCTGATTACTAGCTTTTGCTTTGTAACCAACACTGAGAATGTGAGAAAGACCTGTGGGTTCAAGTAACCGTTTTGTTTATTTTCATGGTTATATCTCTATACCTAGATGTTTCATGACTTATGTAATTGAGTTAGACAAAACATTTTTGTATAGGTGTAATTGTGTTGGAACATATTTTGTCAAAATCATTTAAGAGACAGTTATGGCAGAAATCCAAGAGACACTGGGTAGATGTAGCTGCAGCTCCCTGCTTCATGATTCATAGAGCTCTGGTAAAAAAAAAAAACAAACATTCTGCTCTTAATCAAAAGAAGAACTTGAAACTAACTCCTCCATCTCCTAATGCCTGTGAGCTTGTTCCATATGGTTTTCTCAAACTGAAAATCTCATGTGTTTTTCTGAAGAATAGAGAAGTCAGTACTATTACACATTGAAGCAAAAACAGAATTTCAAAACCTCAAAAGCTATCATAAAATGGAGGTTATCCAGCCAGTTCTACCTCTGTTACAAGAGACTACCTAGTCCTTGTTTCCTAACTCTTCAATCTCTTTTTAAGTCCCCTCAGCAGGTCTAAGAGATGATCATATTTTTAACTAAGGCCACTAAGAAATATGATGGCAAAGTGCCTAACAGTGAATTCTTGGTCTGCAATCACACTAGCACATTTTAATTTGTATGGACTAAACTCTAGCATGGTTGTGCAGTATATGGTGTTATGCTTAGTGTGACTGAAATCCATATGACTACTTGGACTTTGATTTTCTATAAACATAGTTAAATGTGTATTTAATGCATATTTGAGTGTATAATTACATATTCTACACCTTTAAATAAAATTAACATTATAAAAAAGAATATTAAAGTTACTGAATGGAGAATACTGTACTCTCCTGAGATCATTTTTATGGATATAGAACGAATCTGTTCAATTCCCTTTAGAAGCAATGAAATATGTACCTTCCACTTTTTGATAATTAGTCTGATTGCAGATACTCTCACTTTGAGAAAGAACTACTAATGTCCATGCTTCAGCTGTGAAAATAAAAACAGGAAGAGCATTTTCTTGCTTAGTTACATAATTTCAAGGATAATTTTGAAATTAATTATTGATGCTTTTTCTGTGTTTGGCATATGACAGATGGCAAAATGGGGGGGGTTAGGATATGTTTTTGCATCAATTTTGAAGTCAAACATGAGCAAAATTTGTCAGTTTAATCTCAGAAGGTGGCTTAACATCTCTGCAGATAGCTGTGCACACACGTCCATCTTCCTGAGCTGGACAAAACGATTTCAGGCAACCTGTGTGCAAAGCAGAGAGACACTCAGTCTGGCCAGTAGGACAGGACAAAAAGTGGGTATCCAAGAGTCCTGTCTTGGGCATAACTAACCCAGGCTGTGCCAGGACCTTTACCAGATGAAAGGTGCCAGCTCAAAAACCTTGCTTGGACCTCGGCACATGGGCAGCCCCACTGAAAAACACAGCAGTGTTTTTTCCACTATTTGGAGGGTGGGCTCAACACCCAGTGTTTATCCCATTGATCTCTGGCTGTGAGTAGTTGGCCCAGGATGTGAAGGATTTGTTTGCATTGATTTCTAGCATAAAGCAAACGGCACGGCTTGGGTTTATATGGGAGGCTGGTCCCAGGTTGCTCAGTACTGTAGAGCTGCTAGTAGCTGAAGTCTGAAGGGGATTGTAAAGCAAAGAGGTAACTTTACTGGTGAAAAGTAGGTGCTTGTATATGTCAAATGGTTGGTAAAGGTTTTGGGAGATCTTGTAGAATGTGCAATGAAAAATGGCTTCAATCACTCCAAGTTGTTCAGTCAATTTGGTCACAAGGGCTGTGCAGGTACAGAAAAAAGGAAGAGGAAAAGGGAGTTCATAACATAAATAGGCAATATTAAAACAAGAGAAGAAAGGAGAGTGAAAGCTTGTGAGGAAAGTACTCAATACTTTCCTCACAAGGAAAATACTGAAAAGCTATGAATTTTATCACTTAAGTTCAGACTGGTAAAATAATATTGTATTGGTTAGTCTTTCTGAATGAATTTTCTCTTACTGGGCAGTATAAATAAACCTTTTTTGTGAATTATGTTTATAGGGAAATTGGTGGAACACAAGCACTGGTTCATTAATTGTGAGAGAGATTACACAGAATTTACTCATGAAAACATCTGTTATACACCTGGGAAAAACTATGGTGCCAATATTTAGGCTGAATTTTCCTCTCAAAGAGGTGATTTGTGCTTCGGAAGCTCCTTGAACCTGTGACTATGTATCCCACAACACTGGCACTGCCTGCAGCTAAATAGAAGTAAAGATTTTGGTAACGTGGTAACCCAGCCTTCCCTCTCCATATAGCCCAACTCTTGAAATCCTTTTTTAGGGTGCCACGTTTTCCTCCAATTCCAACACATAAAGGACATGAGCATCAAAATCCTGAATCCCATAAAGTTACATTAATGGGATGTTCAGTCTCTTTAAACTGGTGGTGGGTTAGTTGAGGTGTGGTTGGCTCTAGAGATGGATAATAAGGAAACCAGAGAGACCTCACAGGATTTCCACAAGCTGAGGAGTAAGTAAAACCTGGGGGTCTATTCTATTCTGACTGGTCTGTTGGAAGGCAACAAAATTCACTAATTCATTTTGAACCTTGGAAACAATATGTTTTATTTTTCAGTTACATTATCATAGTTCTATGCTACTTATTAGAGGCTGAAATTCAGACATGCACACTATATCTTGGGTTTAGCAATGCATATTTTTTTAGATGACAGAAAATATCAGTTCTGCTGAGATTTATTGATGGAATTTACACACTCTGAGTAGTCCACTTGACTTCAGCAGGATTACTCAGAGTGCACCAGCTTAACAACACATATAAATCTTTTTAGCATCAAAATGTTTTCCTGCAAAAACCCCCTATATATTATGAATTGAAACTCTGGGATTTTAATATTCAACTGCAGGTATTTATGTATAAAATGGAAGATAATATGTTATTAAATACTTTAACAATAAATAGAAACATTTAGTAGAAATGGAACAGAAATAGTAAAAAAACTATCTGGTGATATGTACATATTCTTTCCTGTGCTCTAGTTTTTGAAAACTTCCTAAGAAATCAGCTTTAACATAATTAACTAGCTATGCAGGACAGAAAAGGCTTTATACATTTTCTATTATTGATTGTGTTTCTAGAGCTCTAATCAGGGCAATTTTCTACTGTGCTTTCTAATGTTATGAGTTTTGTGGCCTTTTTGAATGTAATAGGAGTTGTGTTTTGTGTAAGTGTTCAGTAAATATTTGTGTGCATCTTTTCAAATGATAGCATGTATATGTTGCATGATTCACATTTCAACATGAAAAGATGCATAACCTAAGTGAGGTTTTTAAAGTTTGGATTAAATTGACATAAAATCCTCTGAGGCCATATACATGTTATCTGAAATAAGGTATTTCCTTCTGATGTTCTTCCCTTTGCCTTTGCTTGAAAACCTGTTTCTTTTGTTAACGGAAAGAGAGAGAA
This sequence comes from Microhierax caerulescens, assembly GCA_035590215.1. Classification (NCBI taxonomy): domain Eukaryota; kingdom Metazoa; phylum Chordata; class Aves; order Falconiformes; family Falconidae; genus Microhierax; species Microhierax caerulescens. The sequence continues at coordinate 72,980,908 of JAVJGJ010000014.1, forward strand.
TGAGAATAGAGGGGACCATTTCTCTCTCTTTCTTTCATACAGAATTTTTATTAATCCACCTGTAACACCATGGATTGTTCTCAGCTAATGTATCAGCTCTTCCACAGTAATTGCAATTGCTTAAAGCATTTTCCTATTCATGACCCTAGAAGTACACAATAGACCAAAAAGTAATATGTTTATCATTATTCTTTGTATTATGACAATGGGTAGATGGAAAGGTCAAAAATATTATGAATAGGCAGTCCCTGGGTTAAGCAGGGGTGGCAGCAACTCTGTCTTAGGATGGCCTGCTGGTCTAGCTAGGCATGCAGCAAGTTGTGGTGCTGTAGGACACATACCAGTGCCTGGGATCATGAGCTTCAGAGAGAATTATCCAATTCTACATTTTCGGTAAAACCAGATGGGAACCAGTAGGGCTCCATGCAAGACCAACCTCACAGGCACTGCTGGGCACCTAGCTTTTCTCAGGACAGAGAAGCATGGAAAATACCATTATGGTGTGTGGAGAAAGTACTTTCACAGGGGGGAAAGAAGAAATTTCCTTGAGCAACAAATTATGCAGACATAACCATGAGCAAGAATATGAGCAAGTACATTCCACCTCCAAGCCACTTTTCAAAGTTTATTACTGAGAAAAAAATACTATTGAGGGGGAACATTGTGAAAAAGCTGAATGCCATGGAACAGAACAAAAAAAGAGAAAAAGAAGAGGCAGAATGTCAATCTACAAAGATAACAGAATGGAACATGTGTGTACAGGAACAGTCATAACCTCTCTGAAACATAAGAAGAAAAAGCACTTTTGATTTCCTTATACTGATGACACCTGATAAGTAACCACATGTTGAACTTCCAGAAGTTGCAGCACACTGTATAGAAACTGCTGGAGAGCAAGACCCAGATCTGAGCCTACAGTCTGCAGTTACACTTAATATTGCTGATCTATGATAACAGTTTAATTTCATTAATAGGAACACATGTAGGCAAAAGTGCAGCTCCTTGCACACAACACTGCTGAACTGAATGCACAGGAGAGACTGAATAAAAACCCGCTCTTCAAGAAAAGAAACAAGATAGCAAGAAGGAGGTTTTTATAGACATTTTGAGACAAAGCATAATTCTTATTACATAATTCTTACAACCAATCAAACTGAGTGGTTTTGGTTTCTTTTTCAGAAGATCATGACCCATTGCTAGACATCACAACACTTTGCCTCAATTAAGCACCTTGACTATAATTCCAACTTTTGTTTCACAGTACAGCACAGCTATCTGCGGTTGCCATCTCAGGACAGGGAAGAGTCGTGTCCCCTCACAGGAGAGCCAGTGACTCAGAGGAGCAACTAACTGGAGAGTCAGGTGGTGCTGCATTGTCAAAAATGGTATTAACCATATATACAGTAGAACAAAGAGATGATTTACAAGTTGATAAGTCAGAATCATAACTTTAAAGTATTTCTTTCTCCTTATGAAATGAATGACAGGAAATGTAATAAATTAACAGGAGTGGAGATTAGGTTATTGGTCTATGTTTGATGTCTGTAATAATCCATTTATCTTTGGCAAGCTATAAGTAATGTTTGCAAACAAACACATGAACTAGAGATGTTCTTATATTTAGATAGCCAAATAACCAGTCTTTAATGTCTACTATTTTTGCTGTTTAATAATATTTTTACCTTGATGTTTTCTCAGTGAAAAATATTGCTGAATATTTTCCCATTGTGTTCATTCTTCCAGAATACTAAGCACTGAAGCCTTACCTGGAATACGTTTTATCCATCTTTGTTCAATATGAAGTCTTTTTTGGATGTACTCTACTCTGTTATAACCTATGGCTTACACAGTAAGTAGTCCTGCTTAAAGAACAGATAAGTGAGTTCTTAGTGAGTTCTTGATTTTTAATTACAAAACTTTTAAAGAAATCTGTAATTATCATCATCATAGTTAGGTTGTTTTTGGTTTTGGGGTTTGTTTTTGGTTTTTTTTTTTTTGAGAATCCACTTTCACCTCTTTTGGATATCAATTTCTATTTGGTTGATTCTTTTCACCCCCAAAAATATTGAATATTGTAATACATGAGGTAAAGTACTCGCAGAAATATTGCTTAACTAATATATTCATTTCTTAAATAAATATCTGTTGATTTGAACTTACCAGGAGATTGTGACTGAGGAGCCACCAGGTTGCCCAGTGTAAGCATCACTGAACATGTTTGAAAGATGAGTCTCATGGTGAGAATGATACAACAGACTGTGAAGAAATGAGTAATTGTAATCTCTGGACTTTACTATTTGATCACTTTATACTAGAGGCTGGAGACAACTGGAGGAAATGACTACAGGAAATGAAAAATTGTCGTATCTCTAGCTATAAACAAATCAGAAGTGCAGGACTTCAGAATGCACACCTTCATTCATGTTAAAAAATAATAATAATTTCTTAGAACATGAGTATCTCTCTTGTCAGCACTTTGCTTTATCTTTTGACTGCTGTATCAATCAGAGGTGAACATAGCCCTGATCCAGAGGAGGACCTGGTAGCTGTGCATAGCCATGACCACATCATATCACGTATGAAGGACATTGATCTCAAAAGTGCCCAGTGACTTGAGAGTAGGAGATGTAAAACCAGCCTGCCTCCCCACTTACATATCAGGAGCTGTGCCTGCTAGAAGATGTTTATACTGCCACTCCACATGCCCGGTGCTCCTCAGCTGACCTGAGCCACTTCTGTCCCCAGATCAGAGGCAGAAGTTATGGATCACTTTGTGACAGAGAAAGCTGAGCTGCTAAGGGTTGGGAGGCTATTACACGAGAGACAGCACTAAGATGAATTTCCTCCTGTGTTACCGCGTCACATACATACTGCTATAGCTTCCAAATACATCTATATACCTAACTATATATACTTATATATATCTATATCTATATATCTATATCTATATATATAAAAAATACTATACCCATACCTTATAAATCCATATGGCTAAAATTATACATAGAAAATGGGAAATAGAAGAGTGTTTTGCCTAAGGTAAATATATTTCAGTAAAAGAAGTTAAAATCTTTTAATAATCACAATTATCATGCCTAAAAAGACCTATTATGTCTAGGTCTGCAGTAAACTCTGCTTGGACTACATCCACACAGTAGTGCACCAAGCAGGAGCAGTGAAGCAGTGGGATGAGGCAGTTGGTGCTGAGGACTCAAGCCACACAGTGTGCATGGGGACAGTGCGAGTTTTGCATAGACCAACACTAGCTCAGTCCCATGGGCTCAATGCCTGTTAGCAGTCAAGCCTGCTAGATGGCCCCTGCTGGAGCACATCTTCTGGGCTGGGCTCATCCAAGAGGAACATGGTGCTCCACTGTGTGAACAGAAGTATGGGGGCGATTGGGAGATTCATTTCACAGGGATGCTCGTGATAGGAACTGACAAGTCAGTGTGGCCCTAGTCTGCTGCTCTTGTCCAGCAAGAGCTCAAGAAGACAGCCCTGAGTGACAAAAAGTGCTCTCTTCTCTGAGCTTTCTATCTGCTCCTTTCACATCCTGGTAAAGCATAACAGTTGACTTTTCTAGGGACCTGTGAAACAGGCAAGCACATCGACACGCTTCAAATCCAGCCTTTGTTAAGCATCACACAAAATAAGCTGCTCCACGAAATCAACAAGTAAAAATATAAATTATAGACCTCAATTTCTGTCTCTGTTTCCTAGCTGGTCTCAAGCTTTTTCTATGCTTAGATCAGAGAAAGCACAGGAACCTTCTTCTCATGCAGGGGCATGCTTGGGCAGATGAATGACTCCAGTCATGCTGGGTGCAAAGTGGCCTGGGTGCACACCCCATGCTGCCTTCTGGAGACCTCATGATCTAGACTACTTTTTGCCTCCAGTTCCTCAAGTAAGGAGAGTAGAAGTTTGCCTGCTGCACATGGTACTAGGTAGGAAGCTGGATTGTGGCTGAGAATACACTCAGAAGTGCTGACATGATTTCTATTTAGGCTTATTTTCATTCCTCTCAGAGCCTTCTCTAACATGTTCACTGTTCTTTTTAACCCAACAGTACTGTTTGTCAGATAAGACCTTTATCAACTTTGCCACACCATCAAAACCTCCAGTCAGGTGATGTGATACCAGTTTTGATCTGGTTATTCACTTCTCTTGGGTTGGCTACTTTCGCTGGCTTATCCATTGCATGTCCCAGGGAAAACCTTTCAAATCTCAGTGACTTTTGGAAACGCCAGCACGGCTGTCTGACACACATGCAGTACTCTGTTAACTGTCTAGCTTCTGCTTTGATCAAGTTCCTCCAGGGAGGCATGAATTCCTGGAACAAAAATAACAAGCAACACAGAACTGAAATACTAAACTAGGTCGTAGGTGATAGTTAATAGAAAGCTGAAATTGCTCACGGTTTCCACAGTCAGCATTGTAGAAGCCAGCGAGATAAACAAATGAAGGCAAAGATCCAAAATTCTCTGATCCTCCAGGACATGGTAACTCCCACATGTACCCATTTAAGTTAAAAATACATTTTCGTTCCAGAACATATGTTTTGAGTGTGATGGAGCTGAATTTGTGCCTTTGAATTGTGTGCTTTTTACGCAGGTAAAACACACTGGACCGCACACCTCCCAAGACAGTTCATTTTGGGGGGAAAAGGGTGTGGGGAGACAACATGCAAAGAAAAGGTAGCTAAAATACCTTCTGACTTATAATTATTCTGATTTTGAGACACTACAGCTATACCAAGGTCTAATTCTCAAGTGGCAACAGCACATTTTCACAGACCATTTCCTCCTACCTGGTATTTTGGTACCTCAAGTTATTGTCCCTGCCACTGTTCTCTACTTCCTTTTAAAATACCGAGGGCCTCTTGAAGTAAAACAAAATTAGTCCTTTTGCAACTTTTGAAACCAAACCTAGGGCTGAGCTCCTGGGGAATAAAACGCAGTGACTGGGTCAAACAAACTGCTTGCATAAAGTTGATGCACTGTCAAGATATTTTTGCTGCTGCTGAAAGAAACATTAGATTTGTCACTTGAGGGATGTAGGGTCTGGGCACCTCCCACCTCCCCACTGTGCAAGCAGACACTGGCCCAACCACCTGCCTCAGGTTTCGCTTTCTGGAAGCCAGCATTTTTTACCTGGTTTGATTTTTTTCAAATATGGATGATCCCAGTCCATGAACTGAAAAGCTGCCTGTGAGCCACGGGATCTGCTCTCCCCCAGGTATTTTTCTGCCTGCCTGCAGGAGTGTAATTGATTAACTTGCCCACCTCTTCTGGGTCATTGCTCCCATGAGGACAAGGACGAAGCATTGACACAGTGTTCCCCTCTTCAGGACTCATATGCAGTGCAGCATTAGCAGGTTTGGCCTGAGAAAACAAGATCCATCCTAATATTGCATCTTTATGCAGGAGCAGGGAAATCAAAGAGTGAGGGTGAGTTGAAAACTAGCAGCCAGGGCTTGTGATTTTGACTGCCAGTAGAGAAAACTTTTAACAAGATACCCAGAAGACGAAGGCGATGCAAGTGAAGGAAGTAAATCAAAAGAAGCCTTTTTGACTTCATTTTGCACTTTGGATAAAGTGCACAAACAGCCCTTGGCCTCCTGCCAGCTCCTCCACCCATGACTGTCAGAGGTGGCTTTACTTGCCAGCTGCAGCCTCCAGCACCCTTACTAACTTTCATCAGCTTCCTTCCTCTCTTTTTATTCCCCTTCCTATTATTTCATCAGTGGTGTAAAACGGGCCATTGATCGCCACACAACTTCAGCAATGCAAATTCTCTCAGTTTATTTTTTTCCTTCACTTAGAAACTAAACAACCATTAGTCCGAGTAACTTCCATTTTGTGTTATTTACTCGCTCATGGCCTCGGCAAAAGACTCCCCCAAAATAGCAAGAGTTGATCTATGTTTTACAGCAATGATCCCCTGTAATTTTTAGCATTAACAGGAAGAGATGTTGGTGTGCTTTGGGAGAATGAGATAAAGGGAACAATAATGCCGTTATAGAAAATAGTGAGTCTCATCACTCCATAACAAATCAGCTTAGTCAACTTGAGTCAGTGCAGCCCATTGTTCTGACAGGAGAACCTGATTCTCTTCTGTAATATGCTGCAAAGCGCATGCGTAAAGACCTCTAAAGTACTTTTTGGGCCCATCTTCCACACATGGGCAAAGTTTAGTGGATTAATCCTCAAAGGTCCCTGCCATTCTTAAAATTCATGCTCTTGTGTAAACACTTCAAAAACATCACTTGTTTGTCTTTCCTCATATCAACATGGCTTGGTCTGTCCCAGCCTTCTTTATGAATGACACGAAAGCAATGAAAGGGAAAAAACCAAGCAATGGTGGCAGGTCTGCATGGATGAACAAGAAGCTCTTATCTGAAATCGGATATGCAGAGGAAGTAGACAAAAGGTGGAGGCAGGAGCAGATGACCTAGCAGGATAAAGCTACTTTTTGATCTTGCAGTGACAGGGTTAGAAAAGTCAAAGACAATCTGGAGTTGAGTCTTTTAAGACATGTGAAAGGCAACAAAAAAGGATCTACGAGAACATAAACAGTAAAAGGAAGACTAAGGAAAACAAGGGCCTGCTGCTGAATGATGCAAGGGACTTGGTGACATATGACACAAAAAATGCTGAGGTACTCAATGTCTTCTTTGTTTCAGTCTTTACTAGCAAGACCAACTTTCAGGAATCTCAGGCCCCTGACACCAGAAGGAAAGTCTGGAGCAAAGAAAATTCACCCTTTAGCAGAGAAGGACCAGGTTAGTATGCAGCAAACTGGATGTACATAAATCCATTGGTCTTCACAGGATGCTTCTATGGGTACTGGCAGAGCTGGTGGATGGGAAATACTCCTGAGAACTAGAAGAAAGCAAACATCACTCCTGTCTTCAAAAAGGGAAAGAAGGAGGATCGGGGACCTACAGGGTGATCAGTCTCACCTCAATCTCTGGGCAGGTGATGGAGCAGCTAAACCTGGAAACCATTTCCAAATACATGAAATCATGCTCAGTCAACCTGATAGCATACTACAACAAGGTGACTATCAGGTGGATGTCGGGAAAGCAGTAGGTACTGTTTACTTTGACGTTGTCTCCCACAATATCCTCATAGACAAGTTGATGGAGTACATGTTACGTAGGAGTTGAGGTGGGTTGAAAACTGGCTGGACTACCAGGCCCAGAGTGTTGTGATTTATGACGTGAAGTCCATCTGGAAGCTGGCAACCAGTGGGGTACCCATGGGGTTGATACTGTGGCCAATACAGATTAACATCTTCATTAATGACCTAGATGATTGGACACACTGTACTTTTAGCAAATTTGCAGAGGATAAAAAATTGGGAGGAACAGCTGGTATACAAGATGGCTGTGCAGCCATTCAGAGGGACTTCAAGAGGCTGGAGAGCTGGGCAGAGAGGAACCTCATGAAACTCAGCAAAAGGAATTGCGAAGCCCTGTGACTGGGGAGGTATAACGCTGGGCTTCCATACAAGCTGAGGGTTAACTGGCTGCAGAGCAGCTCTGCAGAAAGAGACCTGGATGTCCCAATGTACAAGAGGAACATGAGCCTGCAATGCACCGTAGCAGCAAAGAATGCACACAGCCTGCTGGGCTGCATTAGGCAAGGTGTTGCCAGCAAGTGGAGGGAGGTGAGTCTTCTCTATTCAGACCTGGTGAGACACATGTGCAGTGTTGGGTCCACTGCTGGACTCCCCAGTACAGGAAAGATGTAGAATGAGGCCAGTGAAGGACCACAGAGATAATTAAAAGACCAGAGCACCTTTCATACAGGGAGAGGCTGACAGCCTGAAGAGGGCTCCGAAGGATCTCATCCATGTGTATAGATAGCTGAAGGGAGTGAAGATAATGGAAACAGACTCTTTTCAGTGGTGCCCGCTGACAGGACAGGAGGCAATGGGCAGAAATTAAGAATGGTGAAATTCAATCTGAACACAAGAGAGCACATTTTACTGTGAGGGTGCTGAGCACTAGCACAGGTTGCCCATGGAAGCTGCGGTGTCTCCCTCTGTGGACATATTCAAACCCCAACTGCACACAGTCGCAGGCAACTGACTCTATTTGACCCTGCTTGAGCAGGGACATTGGGCTAAATGATTCTGAGAGATGCTTTCTAACCTCACCTGTTCTGTGATGTGAAAACACAGGAAATGTCACATCACTTTGCACATACACATCTGAAGTATTGGAGTTCTGGTACCTTCCTATCCCCCATTTCCCAAGGATGTGGTAGAGTTAAAAACCAGAGAGAAGAGCTGCAAATTAAAGCAGAGGCAGGGACAGGAAGCATCGTTTGTAAGAGGAAAATATTGAAAGAATAGTGCTTTGCAACTTGGAGAAAAGATGAGTGAGTGGAGAATTGATAAAGGTCTACAAGTTCATGGATAATGACATGGTAACTAGGGAGTGACTGCCTTTTCTCAGTGGGACTTCCTGACTTCATAAATGAAGTTATGAGGCAGCAGGATTAGAGTAAACATCAAAAAACACTATTTCTGAAATTATATCTTCAAAAGGTGTGTGCTTCATAGTGAGCAGGTTGCAGTTTGGCAACTGATACTGTACTTTTGGTAAGTCTAGGAATGCTGACACAGCCAACACCAATAAGGATGAAATAAGAGATGGTAGACAGTGGTTGAAAGAGGAAAGAAAGAGAAACATCACATGTCAGTTCACGAGAAACAGAACCTGACATGATCAGAGGAGGCATGCTCCGGAACCTGAAATTTTAATCAGTATGGATAAGAAAGAGGAACAAATTGCACAAAGTGGGACCTAGTCATAGAT
>JAVJGJ010000014.1:72989834-73044377 GCA_035590215.1 Microhierax caerulescens
GTCATAGATTTTAATATCAGATTATAATCAAGAGATCTGAATTCTTACATACAAAAAACGAGTCAATTTTATCCCATAAATCCTGGACTGGCAATGTGGGCATATTCAGTGTCTAAAACTCAACAAACATATTTCTTTCTCTGAATGGATCTGCAGCAGTTACATCCAAACAATTTGTAGGGACAGTCAAACTAAGATCTGACTGTCCTAAACTGGCAGGCTGATCTCTTTGTCACAGGAATTTGCCCTGAAGTTGGAAAGTAGAGGTTGTTCTAGATGAAGCAATGATTAACTTGTGTGTGTATGTGAGAACATTGTTTTTCTAGGTTTAAAATGCAAGTGAGCTTAATTAAATGATTGCACTATGGCGTTTTATCTCTAAAGAGACTGAAAGTTTCCTGTTGCTTCATACTTGTTTGCATGATAACATTACAATCTGCCCAACAGTACTTATTTTCTGAGTTTACTGGAAACTTTGAGCTTTCATTCATTCTCAGGCATTGCCTGTTAGCTACTAGTAGCCACAATAAGCAAGTATCCAAAACTGAACCCACCAAAAATACTGCAGAGAGCAGTGTATAAAAGCCTGGCCTGCAGTCGTTTGTACCCGTGCCATTCTCATTCAGGACTGTCCTAGACCTGCCGGGTAATCAGCTGCCACCAGTGACAATGTCTCTGCCAAGGGAAGGGTACCATCAAACCACATTCCACGTGCACTGCGTCAGTAGGTAAAGCTGTCCCACACAAAAATTATTTCAGGTCATTATTAGAGCTGCAAGTTGAAGTACCCCAAAGTCAGATTACAGTAGTGATGTACAAGCTAAACCTTTTATTCAGCTCCTTCTGCCTGCGTGCTACTTATGACTGAACCACAGAGAGGAGTCCAGACAGCAGAAAGAAGCTGCTTTTTTGAATGGATCACACCTGGATCATGGAGTCTTTTATTTGCAGGACTCTGCTTGAAATCTGGGTGCCACAGAAATAAAGAGGAGGGTGTCCTGGTGAGGATGATACCGTGCTGTGCAGGGCATTTGTCTACACGGTAGAAGTTCTTCACTTTGATAAGGTCTGTTACTGACATTAACAACTCCCATATAATTTTCAAGTTCTTACCTAACAAGATAAGCATGCTTGGCCATCACAAAAAACTGTGTTGGTGGGAATATTTCAATGTCAGCAAAAAAAGTCTTAGTAGTTAAAAAGAGAGGAGAAGGACAGGGCAGGGCAGGGCAGGGCAGGGAAGGGAAGGGAAGGGGATCATCTAGTCCAACTGCCTGACCCGTTCAGGGCTGGCCAAAAGACAAAGCCTATTGTTAAGGTCATTGTCCAAATGCCTTTTAAACATGGGCAGGCTTTGGGCATTGACCACCTCTGTAGAAAGTCTGTTCCAGTGTTTGACCATCCTCTTGGTAAAGAAATGTTTCACAATGTCAAGTCTGAACTTTCAAAGAAAAAAAATATTGTGGCTGAAGTTAAGCATCTTTTTTTTAAAAAAAAATGGACACAAGAAAGCATCCTACATAACATAAAAATTGAGAATGAATAGTTCAAGTATAAAGTACTGAATTATTATAAACAAAAGAAAACACTTTTAGTGGATAGTCTGCAACAATTTGCATAATAAAAGGAGTCACTTGTTTCATTTAAAAGTCTTCATTATCCATCTTTTTATCCCAGATTTCTTTTTAACATTCCACTGTTAGACTTCATCCTTGCCATATGTATCCTTAAAAGGACTTGCAATAAGTACTACATTTTTGTTCTTAGTATTATGCTTTTATTATCTGGGGAAGAGAATACTTGAATTCTAAGTTCAGGTATGCAGCTGAAACCATTTCTCTTTTTGGGACATCCTCATTTTTTGGAGTATTTTAGTATTTTGCATCAAATGGAAACTTAACAGGTGCTTACACTTCTATTCTCTTTCTCTTTTCCCATGTACTTATGTTAACATCACATGTGGGGCCCTTCGACTACAACTGAACTGCTATCCTGCTCCCACATATAAACTGAAAAGGTGGCAAAGCAAATTTTACCATATGTTCTATAAAACAATCTATAGAAAATGGAGAAGTAACTATGTATAAGTGTATTTGTGGTGATCTTTTGATTACATAATCCTTAAGATTCTGTAAAATCAAGATTCTGATAATATAAATTAATAATAATAATTAATAAGACTTTGTAATTATGAGATTTTATGATTTTATGTAATTATGAGTATTACAGTCCTGTAATGCTAGAAAAGATTAGAGGCTAAAAATAATTTCTGTGACTTCCAGTTACTCTTCTTCAAAGAAGTCTGCTTCTTCCATCTCCCATCATTGAATATTTTGACATGTTTTTGAAATTTCCAACCATTTGGCACATTCCTTCGCAAAATAGCCAACACAGTTTCCCTGGGTCTTTCCTGGTAGAGAGCAGAGCTCATGTCATCCTGGAACAATCTTGCATTGCAGGCAAAGAGCTTGTATACCTATTTCCTAAAATGGTAAAGAAGCTAAGAGGAATGAAACGTGAATCAACAGTGAACACATATATATGGGACAAAGGTCTGACTTAATAAACAATATGTAAGCAATAATAGGTAGGAAATTATGGCAGAATACATGAGACATGAGGAAACCTGAATTCCTGCAATATTAATTTGCAAACTGGAAGAAAACAGGTTTTACTAGTGAGTATATCCTTCTCCCTATGTACCTTCCCTACATTAAAAAAAAAAACAAAACAGAGGAGAAAATAAACATCCTCCAAATAGTTATCAGTGTTTTCACTGCTAAAAAGGAAAAGCAAGTAATGCAGCCAATGCAAACCCAGTAAACTTTCCTTCTGCTACCAAAAAGCTATTTTATCCCATGTATCTCATTTGTCCCCAAGTCCTCACCTGCTGCATTCAGCGGGCAGGGGACCACACCAGGAATACATCAGGACATTATTTAAATTTTCAGAGTTTGAACTACATTGGAATACATCCAAGTATTGCACATGTACATTCCAAATGTGCAAGGCAAAGTGGCGAAACACATCTTAGAAATTGCAGAATGCGTGGAGAAAACTTGGGGGTTAAACTACCATTTTTAGACAGGATCATAGCCTCTCCCATAAGTTACTCACTGGCTGGGGATTCACTACCAAAGTTGTGGTGTGCCTTTCAAGCCATGAGAGAAATAGTATTGTTTCTGAATCTTTTATGTCCCACACACAAGGAACTGTGCATTAACCTATTTATTGCAGAGATTCTTAACTATCAGTGTCATCATTTCAGTTTCTGGAGCCCATAACAGGATTCGGTCCTTATTTAGCGAGCTCGTGTGAAACTTGATTTCAATGGAAATGAAGTTGTTAGCAAGGGTAAGGGAGGGAAAGAATAAGATTTGATCTTGATTTGCTTCTGTGTTTGTAGAGAACAGACACTCATCCCTCCCCAAGGGTGCTGTGTGAGGGATGAAACTGCTAGGAAAGCAGGCTGACAGCCAGGAGGGGTTTGCCTTCAGTATGCAGATCATCACTAGGGCACGAAGACAGCCACAAAACTATCATTGGCCAGGTGCTGATTTCATGCTTGTGTTCTTGTAAGGTGCTGCAACCTCCTGCGCACACTGGGGAGTCCCATATGGTTGGGAAACTCCATGAAAAGCACTCTGGAATTTCCAGACAGCTTCCCTCCCCCTCCTCTCTTCACTGCTGCAAACACTGATGGAGAGGAGATAAAGATTCAGCTTAAGAGCTCTTCCGGAGAAGCATCTGCACACGCAATTGTATAGGAGATACTGAAACTAAGATAAAAACATGAAGAATTATTTTTTTCCATGCAGTTGTTTTCATGTGTTATGACAAAATGCAGTTGTTGGATTTTTCTGCTCGAGTGCCAGGTTTGACATTCTGAGTCAAATTAGATTAATGAAATGGATCAGTTTTGTTGTTTACAGTCATTTGGGCTTTCCATTAGAAAAGGCCAGGTGACAGATTGTTCCTGTGGCATCTTCTCTGGCTGCAATGGTGTGAGCTACAGCGATAGCAAACCCAGTGCTTATAACCCTCCAGCTAGCAGTTCATTTCAAGAAACTGGGCTGCAGTTGCAACATGCACTGACTTACCCTGAAAAATCTAAACCCCGCTAGATTTAACCCATTACTAATAAAAAATGCAAACTTTTGTGGTATCTGGAACCAAACACATTTAAGAGAAGAAAATAAACTGATCAGTGTGAAATAACATTAGACTGAGCAGTAAGTGATCTCATGATGTACTGAGATGACTGCAGATTCTTATCTTTGCAATTTCTATCCATTTTTTTCAGGAATTGGCTTTGAAAGATGTAGGTACCACATTCATTTAATTTATCAGGCAATTTATTACATTGGCTTTTATAATTTTTTAGATAAGATTAACTCTTCACAAGACTAAATTGTCAAAAAATTACAGTGTACTAACAGTTACATTCTTCTGAAACCCCTGAGCAAGGACTTCCAGGAACATAGGATTTTATTTTCAGAAGTGGAGCCGATCTCTGTTGGTACTTTCTTTTTTGATAATTTTTATTTGCTTTCTCATATCACTACATTTCTTTTTCCACATGGAGTTTGACTAAGAATCAGCATTTTTCGCCTCTAGCATGCCTGAATTCAGTCAGAGAAAGATCTGCAGTGCTGGTACTTGGAACTGAGCCCTGTGGACTTGTGATGCACTGAACAGTTCATTTTGATTTTCATAAAAGATTAAATCTCTCATGAACGAACTGAATGTGCTACTCCTGAAAACTCCCACATTCCACCATTGCTGTTGACACTGTCCTAAAAATATTCCAGGCTGCAGTCATTGGTTGAATATATTATAGTTCTCTTGCATTTAAATCTTGCACAAAATCTGATAATATCAAAGGTATTTTGAACAGTGTTCCCTTGACCTTGAAGTCAGGTATTGAGTTAATTTAAATTAAGATTAAATTCAACAAAAAAATTTAGGTCAATTACAGGGCAATGCAGGAATCAGAATACAAGAGCAGGGGACCGTGAAGGGGAAACATGCAGGGAACAGAATCTCCTTATGCTGATGTTGATACCAGAAGAAAAACACACCCTGGCCACAGTGGTGGATTTGTATCCCTCACTGAGTCACGGGATTACAAAGAGATCCCCTCGTGCAGCTGGCACCTGCACTGCACAAGCAGCGTTTGCTACAGCCAGCAACAGTCCTTATTTTCCAGGACTTTGAACACTAGTGGGTTTTGCTAGAGTATAAGCTTTGGGAAGGGGAACTGAATCATGCCAAAACTTTGGAAGACCCTGAGAAGAGCTATAGGTTAGCTGTAAAAGTTCATGATTTTTATGAGGAAAGAGCTTGCTCTGAAGATTTTTATCTGCAATGAACAGCAAGCAAGGAGCAGAGATGCTTTCTTGGGAAGGCACCTACCGTATGGCACCTGAAGAGAGAGAAACAAAGCCTCTAAGTTTTGTGTTTGCTCCGGGAAGATTGTATTCTTGATTTTCTTCACATCTCCCAATTATTTTGTAAGCATCAGCTATTTTGAACATGCCCTCCAGACTAGAAATATTTCCACTTCAACTTAACCTGCATTTAACACAGGGCGATTTTGATCTGACTAACAGCCAGTACTTTTCAGGCAGCCCTAGCAAATGCTCAGCTCTCTGAAGCGTTGCTTGAGGCTGTTCAAGGAGGAGCAGAGGTTCTTATATAGCAGCAGGTTGGTGTGAGAGCTGTCATTGCAAGGGTCAAGAGAAATCACGTCTGCCAATGATGAGCAATAGTCAGGCAAGCCTCCAGCATCTGGCAAGCTAAAGGGAAACAGGTTTGGACTCTGATGGGTCTCAGGGGGGTTCTAATAAATAAGAACTTCAAATTTAGTTCACAAGCCAGCCAGGTTTGATCTAAACTAAGACATCACGAATATAATTTGCTAATATTCACAAAAAAAATATGTAAAATGACCACTTTTTATAACTTATCCCAAGAAATTGCAACTCCTATGTGTTAAAAATGGGATGTTTTAAGGCATCCCAAACTGCACAGACATCTTTCCATATTGTGTCAGGGACAAGGAAGTTTTTTGATTGCAAACACACAGAATAAAGTTATTCGAGCCTTGCAGTCAGCACAAGATGAAGGACAACCCAATGTGTATCATTGGTATCATGGTATCATCTGGCTTTGGTCTGTGTTTCTTCACAGTCTGTTTCTTGAGTTTTAGATTTGCTCTTCCACAGGTACCTGTCTCTCTTCAGTAATAAGCATGAGCAAAGGTGAGTTCCAGGTGACCTGAACACATGAAGATAGGGACAGGGTGTGAGAATTTAAGCTTTCTTCTATTTTTTCCACCAGAGGTTCTTGACATGGCTCATCAGAAAAGAAACTGCCAGGGTGTCAGCAGCAGCTGGAGAGCACTGATGGCCTTTTCCTCCTGCCCAGTGAAACCACTTCACGTTTCACTGCCTTCCACATCAGCAGCTTCTGGTTATGGATCACGTTGTGACCAGTGCCCCATCTGACACCTGTATAAGGAGACAGAGCATGCACATAATCAGCAGCCCCAAAACCAACTGCACCACTTTTAGCACTAGAATAATATATTCCAAACTCTGAAACAGATTGTACTGTCAGAGTACCTGGGTGCCCAGATGGAGCCAAGTGAGAATCAACTAGGATAAACAATACATATTCTCTAAATGCATAAGGCATATAAAATGAAGAACTCTGGCTTTTGAGCCTGAAATCAAAGAACAGGAACTTGACTTTCCCAGACACTGAAGTGACAGATACATAGCCTTGAATTTTTCAGTTAAAAAGTTTTTGCTCAAAAGAGTAATGGGTGTGGTTGGTAAAACTAGCTAAAATTCATTTTAAATGGGTCAAAGGTGCTCCATAACAGCAGTTAGAGCAGCAAGAAGAACATGTTTTTATATCTGGATTTTTTCTTACTGCTCTTCCTTTTAAGTCATATCTTTCTACATTGTTCACATTTATGAAGTAACCTTTTAACGCTTATGAGATTATTCTTTCTTTTTTTTTTTTTCTGAGTAGATAATTTTTCATTTTCTCCCCATTCAGTCTTTCCTTTTTTTTTTTTTTTCCTGAGTAGATAATTTTTCTTGTTTTCTCTCCATTCAGTTGCAGAGCAAGCTCACTTGGTCACCAAACCATTACTCAGTTTGGAAGTTAAATAAACACAGAAGAAAACTGAGCATTAAAGACCATTTAACGGGATTAAATACAGGAATTTGCAGCCCTGAGAGTGTTTCTAGACTGGGACTAGAGCTGTTCAGTATGAACATGCAGCTGCATCTGATTCCTCCAGCCATGCATACCCCTGAAGATCATATAACGAAAAGGTGGCTCCCATGTTGGTAAATACATAATCCACTGTTAATCAGCTTTTCTGTTTGAGGTGGTAGGAGAGCTCATGCTGAGGGTTTTAGCCAGCTTCCTAAAACCTATGGCTAGAACTTGCTGTCATAATTAGCTGGAAGACACTTTACACTTCCAGCAACTGTAATCCATCCTGACCTCCTGTGTACGGCAGTAGGAAGCTCCTTTTTTGTGGGCAATCACCTGTTTGGAGCTGTACACCTTCAGCACAGAGCAGTATGAAAGTCAGCTGCTGGCAGAATAAATTGCTTTCTAAAAATGAATCACTGTGGGAAATAAAATATGCCAAAGCTGCTACCCTGTAGCGGGCAGCTTCCATATTGCACCCTGCAGCTCTGTCACAGGCAAGAAGGAAAGAAAGTGCGTTGTATATCACTCTAACTGCAAAGACCTTTAATGCTTTCCTGGTGGTTTTGTGCTCTTGAGCATATGTGTATGTGTGCACATATGTGTGTGCGTGCACACATGCATCTGCATGTGTAAGTTCTATTGCATATTCATATTCAATTATTGCTACACATATGTCTGAATATATATATTTTATTATTTCACCGTGGGATGAATCAGACACTTATCTTTCATATGTCTAGATCCAATGAAATCAGATTTTTAAAGTTACTTCTTTTAAGAAGTTTACTAGCTTAAAAAGTGCACCCCTCAAAATATTGCATAATTAATACCTTCTACTGTCCTGGAAGACTAACACAGCAGTCAGTCTGCTTCCATGCTCGCTCCCACTTGTTGGGGTTGGTTTTCTTTGTATTAAATTATACACACAGAGAAAATGAGAGAACTCACATAGCAGGTGGAGTTTCTGTCTGCGCAGAGGTGCCTTCAGATGATTGATTCCATACCTTAAGCATCACAGGTTGAACCCAAATCTGACATTTTTTCCTAAGATTTAACCAGAAGTTAAGCATTAATTGGCAAGTGTCCTGACTTACTGGCTGTGCCAGTCCCAGTCTCTTGGGGAGGTTCCAGGGAGGCAGCACTGCCCACTGGTACCAGCCTCTGCCCAGTGCTCCTCAGGACCCCAGCCCAGGTGGGGCCAGGAGCAGCTCTGGGGGGGCGAGAGCTCCAGCTCTGCACTCAGGCTTCAAACAGCCTCTTTCGCAGTAGGACACAGCCATTTGAAGACATATCTCAAGTATGAGAACGGGGATGAACTGTGTGGGGATCAAGTGTTCCACAGACTTCTTTAGAGAAAATAGAATCTACTTAATACTCTGCCGTCACTAGTTAAGGTAAGATGTTGTTGAACTAATGATTAGCAGCTTCATGGATCTCGAATGGGTGTATTCTGGGGAATACTGGGTGGGAAAAATGGCTTTGAATGCCTGAATAACTGAAAAATTGAAAACCAGCTACATTTTAGAAATGAACATTTAAGTTCATGCAGAGCTGAACCGAGAAGTGTGGTACAGCCAGGCACAGGTATTGAAAAAGTTGACTCAGCTCCAGCTCTCCCATCCTAGAGACACCATCCAGGCTACAGTTACCTGTTTCACCTTGTTAAATTACTCTAATGCTCTGCTTTCCCCCTGTATTACATTTCACAGTGAAGAATGGAGCACATCTTCCTTTAACTTGTTCCATCAAGCGGTTCAGTCTTCTTATTTTTTTTTATATATTCGTTCAATTAGCAAACAAAATTCATTTGCAAAACAGTATTTAAACTTATATCTATTGAAATTATTAAAGTATTTAAATTTCCGACTCTAAAGCTTTCAGGAGTGAAAACGGTCATTTCTCCAAAGATACCATTTCATTAAATGAAAAATTAAATCATAATTGCAACAACATATCTAAATGAGGTTTAAACAAAAATAGCAATAAGAATGTCAATAATTGGGAGGGCCAAATACACAGTCATCAACAAATATCAACTATGTGCAGAGAAAACTTGCCTTTTCAGAAGGTAGCCATGCCTGGATGAAAATGCTCCAGCCTTTGCTTATCAAAAAAATTAGGCCTCTTTGAACACACGTGGAAGAACGTAAGCACCATTTAGCTGACACAGGCGGACACGGGAGCTCTGTCCCTCTCACGGGACTAGCTGTTCACAGTCTTCTACAGACCTGATTACAGGACAGTGAGCTATGGAAAGAAAAATTAAATAAACAAACACAAGTAAATATACAAATAAGGAATAGTGCCACGGAAGGGAAATATTTTCAAAGGCAAAAGGAAAGGATTATTGATTTAGAAAGTTACGTTGTGTCTCTGTTTTGCATCTGGGTCTCAAATGTCTTCCAAAATACACTCATGATTTCATGCATAATCAGTGTGACATGAAACTACAGTGACTGCTGATGCAAATGAGGTAATTGTGCATGCCAATTATGTGTTACATGCCTGTTGCCTTGTTTGAATAAGCAATTACTGAATTTATAGAGACAAGCATGTTAACTAGGAATGCATATTAGGCACATAATTACCACCACTTAATTCAGAAAATCAGGCAAAGTAGGATTTAGCTGGGGGAATGCTTATGAATCTTGGCATTTTTCCTAGGCAGAAAATTCTAGTTTCATTATATGAATTTTCTTGCATTTATACCAGCTTATGCCCCAAAGTGATTTAGAAAATTAAATAAGCTCAATAAAATAAGACACGTGCCTAGCTAAGCATATGAACAGTCATTTGGATTACTTTGGCACTCTTCAAGTTTGGTGTGCAAATATTGTGGAAGCAGAGTTATCTGTGGAGAGCTCTTGATTTTCTACTGAGCTTTGGTTGCCCCACTGGTAGATTAAGCAGTCTCACATGCTGTAGGGCAGAAGAGGGCGTGAAGACCCAACACACTGAACCCAAAATTTTAGCCAGAGTGATGCCTGGTGCTTTCTACCTCTGGGTGCTTGGCAGCCTTAGACTGCCAGGCGGCATTTTTGTGCCTGATCTGAGAAGTGCTGTCAGCTGGTGCCACAACGTCACCCACCCAGTGGTGATAAATCTTGGACCATCCAGAGCCTTTCAGAGTGCTTTGACCACTGGCTGGACTGGATGGACTTATGGTGATTTCTAAGTCTCAAAATGGCACGCATATGTAAACCCTCAATTCTGTTATAACCTTGGCTGTAATTGAAGCCATAACATGCATTTGCGAGCTTGAAAAGCAAAAGCTTGCGTTTAGTTGCTCCTCGTGGTGGCTTCATCTGTAGTTCCACTTCTAATTAGGTATTGATAATTCTTAACCAGAAATGTCAATATAAAGAGAAGATCCATACCAACTTATTTCATATCTCAAAAACCTATTTGTATGCCATATTTTATAAAATTTATGTATAATTGCTTCAAATGATAAATTAGATATTTTAGAAGCATTTATAACTATTCCAAGTGATAAAGTCAATAATATAGTACTCTAAAGAACTTTCAAATTAAGGCCACCATCCTAGAAAGATTTCTCTTCCAGACCCAATCTTGCCAATTTTTTTTTTCCCACTGAGGATATATCATCACTTTCAATTGAGCTGCTTGCATGAGTAAGGCTGTGTGTGCAAGTCAGGAGGATAAGTCATGCATTTAGGAAATTGCCTGGAGGTCCTGATTATAGCCGAATTATTTTGGCTCTTAGAATTTTACATTCTTCATGTTTGTAAAACCAAGAGAATAAGTTGGCAAAAACTAACTCCCCTGAATATCTAACAAGGTAGAAGAATTTGGAACCAATCCTTTAGCCCCCATGGAAAACTCAGCAGGGGAGGCCTGAACTGTGTCACCTAAACTGTCCTCCTTTCTGCCCCAGGTGCTGACAGCATATACTCCAGCATTTCAGCTCTTGAGATTCATGTTGCATAATCATATTCAGAATGCTGGTGAGCTCCCAAAGATGTGGAAATGATCTAAAAGAAAAACCAAACCAAACCAAACAAAACAAAGCAAAGAAAAACAAAACAAAACAAAACAAAACAGAACAAACCAAACCAAACAAAACAAAACAAAACCAAAACAAAACAAAGCAAAGCAAAGCAAAACCCTTAAAAAAAAAAAAAATAGTTCCCCTCTTCTTTCCTCTCCTCTGCCCTCCCCTATCCCCCAAGGAAAACATAAAAACATATTGGGTCTGATTAGCAGAAATCCTAATTTCATCTGTATGCAAATGAAAGGAAACAATAAATCACCCTGGTTTATCGTGGTTTTAGAAAAGAGTAGTCATCTATTTTGAATTTCTTCAACAGTCAATCTGTTTTATTCCTTCAAGTTCATATTTGACATCAGATCCTTCTCTGTATGACAAGGTTTAAGACCTTATCACTTCCTCCTATGGTACATCTCATTTCACTATAACTTTCTCATGAACGTATTTTCATGAAACCCACAGCATTTACTTGCAGCCTCTGTGCAGCCTCGGGACTGCTGCATCCACTTCAGTCTTGTAAAAGGCTTGTGTGCTTAAAAGCTTCCCAGAGTTTTTTCCAGATCTGTGTGTTGCTTTTGTAAAAGACGTTGGTTTTTTCCTGACAAACATTGTGTCAGTGCGTATTTCTCAATAGAACTAGCAAAGATTTTTTTAATATTAAAATGTTCCTGTGAAAAATGGGAGTATGTCAGAAAATATTTTTTTCATGGGTAACTGCCATTTTTCTTACTTTTGTAAGAATTTTTTTGTAAGAATAAATTTGTAAATGACCAATTTAATATTAAAAAAAAAAAACCAACATTTTTCATTGCTGTGTTTTTCACAAATAAAGAATTGTTTTAAGTGTGATCGATCTGATTTCAGGTAAATGTTTTGAACACTTGCAAAGTGCCACCCTGGTAAGTGTATATATACAGCTTCAGCTTTTGGGTTCATCATCTGACAGCTTTTCCAGACTGGGTTTTGGATATATATATATATATTTCAGACATCTATATTTACCTAGCAGTGTTGCCTTCATGAAAATGTGCAAGGATTACACATAAACTACTGTGTATCTGTGCCTTGTTCGATGAAGAGCTCTGGTTTAGTGCTGCATATCTATTTATAGTAATATATTTTAATTAGCTCTAAATTGTTAAAAAGTGTTATTTAAATTAATAGAGTATGAAAATTGAAATGCTTAGTGAAACTTACATTTTTCAGTGTTGAGGTTTCACAAACCCTAGACTTCTCTTTTACATGCTACCGATTAATGCAGAATTATACTGATTCATGTCAGTCTTGTGGTGTTTTACAACTTCTTTCATCTCTTCTCAAGTGAACCTATATATGTAAAAGTTTAGGAGCACAAAATTGCAAAGGGAAGTTAACTTGACTCATTCAGTCTTTCTTCTGATTAGAGTTTTGAACAAAAAAATCTCTCAGCTAACTGTAACCTGAACTATTTGCCTATTTGTTTCAGCCCATAATAGAAAAATTAAACTTTTACAGAAGATGAAAAACGTGATGAAATTTCAAGACCAGCATTTTTTTCT
Source organism: Microhierax caerulescens (assembly GCA_035590215.1). NCBI lineage: Eukaryota > Metazoa > Chordata > Aves > Falconiformes > Falconidae > Microhierax > Microhierax caerulescens. The sequence goes on from JAVJGJ010000014.1 coordinate 73,002,621, forward strand.
TTTACGTATTTTTTCCTTCCTTTGCCATAAAAACTAAGAGTAATCTGATGTATTTTTTTTAAAGTCTAGGCTGGAATTCAGGATTTGTATTTTATACCTCTTTTTTTAAATTATCTCATTTTTCCAACATACTTTATTTAGTAAGATTTCATTTCTTTGTTTTCATTCCCATGTTGAATATGGGTAAATTTCTAGTATATGTGTAGATGTGAATACATACACACATGTACCCACCATGACTTACTAAGAACTCCCATCTCATGTTCGTCCATCTGAAATTTTGAGGTTTTCCTGAAAGCAATGCTGTCACAACACCTAACAGAGAGAGCTGGACACTTTGTGAGAGCTTTCTGTCTCGCCTGCCATTAGCTTAGTCCAGTATACCAGAACGGGAGATACTGGCCTGGGGAGAGCTTAGGCTCTTTGCAACTGTGGCAGACTTCATAGTGGGAAAGCAAGCACCGGCCATTTCATGATATTCCCTTGCACTGACCAAATGGCTGCCCATCGTACAATTCGCTAAGGATGTCTCTCCTCCCTCAGGCCCCAATTTACCATATTTCTGGAAGATTGTAACAGAACCTCAAATTTCAGAAGGTGGTTGTTCTGTCACTTATATTGTTTGTGCCCCAAGTAGTACTGAAGCTTTAAAGCAGGTCTTGAGGGGAGAGCTGCTCATGTGTGGAGGAGAGAGCTAAGAGGCTTATTTATGTACTCTGTGGATGATCCGACAGTAAAGGGGTTGGAGGTGCAGTGCTAGACTCTGGACATTTGGTAATCCTTCACCCTCAGGGAAGAGGATTTTGCATCAGGGAATATGGTTGATGTCATTCATCTTTTGCTATCTTGAGCTAATACCGAAAAGTTATTGTGCCTTTTAATGACTTACTACACAGAAAATTCACTGTATCTGGAAGAATGATCATACAAAAATACTCCAAAATTTGACTTTATGGTCAAAGCCATGTGATATCTCAGGTCACTGTGTCTAGGTAGAGTTTGGATCTGCATTTTTTCACAAATATCAGTTTCCTTTGGGCTGCAGGGGAACTTTTCAGCCAGGACATCCTCTTGCTTTGCTCCCATACAATCCAGCTGCAGTTACTACTGACTACTGAGAGGACCCTTCGGTACAAGACTAACTGGAAGTGAGGCACAAGATAATATTCTTAAATAGGTAAATTTGCTTAAAGGAAGAAGGGGAAACCCTTTACAGACAGTCTCTTGCACCAGCAGCAGCTTGTGTTTTTTCCTGACAACCCCCATTTTGTTTTCTTTGTTTTCTCCGTGAGTTGTTTTAAAAAGGAAGCAGGGGCCCTTTCTCAGAATTGCAGTAAATGTAATTGAATTTCAAATGTTGTTTTCAAACAAACAAACCATAGAAAAGCTGAGGATGGGGAAAATAAGCAAAGTTTTCTAAAATGCTGTTATACAGGCAAACACATGTTTTCAGTTAAGTTGAGCTCATTTCTGGTAACAGTCTTAGTTTTGTGATGGCCATGACCAGCAGGCATATGGGGAATGGAGGGTGGCTGGTTTTATCAAATTAGATCTAAAGGGGAAGAGCATGTATTTAGGGTCTTTTTTTTTTATTTCTTAGTATTTTTTAGAGGGCAATTTGGAAAGGGCAACTAAAGGCTGGGAGGGCTCATAGAAAGATCATAATGTTTTGGTGCTGGAAAAGAGGATTCTGCTTTTGGTAAGGAACACCTTCTCAAGATGACCTTTTCTCTTTATTTCAGTTTAAAATGTAGCACCGGTGTGGAAAATCATGGTGAAAAATTGTATCTGCTTTCCCTGAAAATTTTCTTCTTTGACTTGGTGTTTAGGTGTGACAGAGCTCCTGTGCATAGGAAAGTAAGCAATGTAGTTTTTATGCTATATTGACATTTCATAGCTACACAGTTATATTCCATGCTTTTCTTTTCTGAAGTCCATTCAGCTACAGAGAATTTCAGCAATCCATGAACAACTGCAGTGAAATAATGTGTGAGCCAACTCATGGCTCAGTCTCAGTTACATGCTTACAACAGAAGGTGCTTCAGTGATACGGAGTAGTCAGAAAAACTAGTCTTGGAGAAGGCAAGTAAAAAGGACTTCCTGGGATCATACGCTCACAAGAGGTTGGTATGTCACATCTCTATCAATTTGCATTGCTGATGAAAAGCACTTCCAAATGGAGCAAATTCTACATTTAAGTGATTTAAGAGTAACAAATACAAGCTTCCCACCTCCTTCCACCGCTCCTCCTTTGCACTGCCCCTCTCCCATATAAACCCACCAATGCTGGTTTAACTGTGTAGCTTTCAGAGCAGAAGCATTCTTGGTTCACCCGCGTGCCAAATGGACCCAACTGGAACACCTTCACACACAGCTAAGGGTGGGACAGGCCGAATGCTCCGTGCCTGGTAATGCAGGCGTTGATTCACCACTCTTCTGCGTAAGTGGAAATCACTGTAACAGAATGCCTAGGGTTTATCTTGCTTTCCCCTGGTGTAAATCGATGTCTTCAGTGTGAGCCTGTGAAGTGGAATTTTTCAGGTTTTCTCCCCATCTATCAGTTATCAATGACAAAACCATGAAAGACAAGATTTTCTTCACTCTTTCACTGAAGGATGAAGCCCACCTTATGCTGTAAGGAGAGCTATGGTCTGGCAGCTGTGCCAGCAGAGCCAGCCCAGGCTGTAGCCCGTCTCTGCCATCTCTCTCATCACGGGAAGCAAATTGTCAGTCAGACTCCTACTCTGTCCCAGTTCTGTGTTGAAATACAAACTTAAATTAGGGATGAACAAATTCAAATTAGAGATGATAAACTGGACAAGTAACAAAAGTGACTGATAACTTCTGCTGAAGTCAACATCACATTAAGCAAGAGAAACAAAGTTTAGTGACACCTAATATACACTACTTACAGGGAAAAAAACAAACATATCAAGATAGACCTCTCTTATTTTTTCTCTTATCTCCATTTCCATTATCTGTTTTATCAAGCAGCAAAGCAGAGATAGCAAAACACATTGAGCAAGTTTAAAGTTTTGTTTTGAACAAAATGAATTCTCTCTGCTCTACATCCATGTTCAGGCAGCATCTTTGGACAAGTGTATTTCTGTCCAAGGGGGAAGGAAGAAGATGGAGGAGGGAGTCAAAACATGAGAAGTGCCCACCAGTTGTAGAAGACACTTTTGTGTGGCATGTGTCCGCATACAGAGATGGGAGCTGTGGTAACCTGTGTTGTGCCTGCACCCGCAATCCAGTGGTCATAGCCCTGCCAGTATGGCCATTAAAAAGGGCCTCCAGAAGGTCATGCCCCCTGCCCAAAATCATGGGTGGTTGTGTTACTGTGCCAGGTTATTTTTTCAACCTTGTTCACAATTTTTAGGAGTTTTCTATAACCTTTTTAGTGAATGGATACCAGAAAGAAGATATGGTTCATACCCCTATCAAAGGTGATGAGCTTATCTACACTACAAAGGTTTTGTTTTCCTCCCCTTGCCAAGAGATGCACAAGAAAGAAGAGGCAGGAGCTCAGGTCTAAACCTTCTCTCCCAGGGAAAGCATGGCTTGGTTTCCCAAAGACCACTCCTCTCTAGGAAGACAAGGAGGCCCCTTAGCCCCTCCATATCCAGTCTGGAGGACCACATGCCAGGGATGAGGTTCCAAGGCAGGTGGGGAAGGCACCTGCCCAACCATTCTCCCAGCTGGCATACCTCAAGAGCCAAGGGAAAGGTGTAATAAGGGAACAAGTGTAACATGCAGCCTTCCCCTCTCCAACTGTCCGTAGCTCAGGGGCTTCCTGAGTCACAGAAGCATGCTTGATAGCTCTTGATGAATCAAGGGTTACTGAACGAGGTATCTTTAATCACTTTTTGAACCCATGTTGATCATCAGCACCCACAGCACTCCTTGACAAAGATTTTTACAGCCCAACAGTGCATTTTGTTGGAAAAGATTTGTCTGATTTGTTTAGTTTATAACCAGTATAATCATTCCTCCTCCTAACTACCTCTACTCCAGACTGAAGGATCCTAGACCACCTAGTTCCTTCCCAGGTGAAAGCTATTTCATACCTTTCACCACTGTTGTCTTTTGCTGTCCCAGTTCATTGTATTCATTCTTTTTAGGTTGGACAACCAGACCCACATGCAGTTTTTGAGCCACTGATACACCCGGAGTTTTTACAATGCCATTATAATATTTTCTGGGTTTTACTGCTTTTTATTACCTTCTTATTAATTCCAAGCATTCTTGAAACCAACAAATAAATAGATAAAAGCACACCCACATATTACATAGGAAAAAACTAGATAGACCATCAGTTTGCCTTGACAGGATGTTTGTGTTGTGATCCAGCAGATCAAATTGCTGCTTTATATCAACTGTCATCTGGCTTTGACAAAAAAAAATGAAACAAAGCAGGAACAAAACAAAACCCCAGACAACCAACCCCAGACAACCAACCAAAACTAATATCTTTTAATCTTGTCTCCTATGTGATTTTTGTAATATTGAAATAATATTTGTTTCAGGAGCTTCAAATTTGTTATGAAATAGTACCTGGTTGCACAATTATATTTTTTTTTAAGCCAAGGAAAGAAATCTTCATCCTGATGTGGTACTCAGGTGGCATCTACCTCTACCTTCTTCTGTGGATGACACTGGACTCTGAAATTAATCTCTACTTCGCTGTGCTAAACACCCAGGCTTTGTGCAAGACTTGTACACACTTCCCAGTGTTTCAATAGAATAAAGAAATTCCATATACTCAGTGAGAACTTTGCTATTGATTTGTTTTGGAGCAAGATTGGTGTGCACTCATAACGTTTACGTGACAGTTTGATTCGCATTCACCGCAAGTACAAAAATTATATTTTAATTGCAAAGAGAACCGAACACATCTTTAGGATGTGTGCAACCACAATTATGAGTTCTATGCTTTTTCAATCAGATATTTAATGAACCTGTATTATTACCAAACATCTCAGTGTTTATCTCACTTGGTTTCTTTGACAAATAAAGTCATGCTTTTATGTGCATTGTAAAACAATTTTTTTCAGAGACCCTTTTTAATCCGCTTCACTTAAGAAAAGATCTTCTTTTACAGAGGCAAAAAATCTTCCGCATTTTGAGTCTGTGAAATCTTTTACACCTTGATTACAAAAATAGAATTTAGTCCTCAAAGTTATTATTAAATATGAACGATATCAATGAGCACATTAGCTGAAGTTTTCTAAGTATGTGTGAGACTAATTTAATTGAGTTCAATAAATTTATCTAACTTCATTGAAGTTCAGATCTTATGCATAGTGTATTAGTATTTTGATAATTTCACTTTTTAGACTAGTAGTGTGTCTTCAAGCACTCTGAGCCGGATTTAGTAGGTAAATGAGGTTGGACTGATCATGCTGTGTGTGTATATGGACCTACACCTCTCAGCCACCTCTTCTTTTTTCCTTTTAATCCTGCTAGCCAGCTTCAGCCAGCGTTTGGCTGAAGGTAAAAGAGTAATAAATATTCAGTGTTCACAAACATTAAAGAAGTAGTCATCAAGGGAGAGGGCAGAGTCTGTGTCAGGCCAATTCATTCAACCTTCATAGCCATGAAAGGATCCCCATAGGCGCAGGACATAGAGTTCTTTTGTTCCAGTGCTCATTTGTTTTACTTCAGCAGTCAAACACCAAATTCAGCTTTGTATAACCAGTCTGGAACAAAAAACCCACACATGATAATTTGGAAGGATATAATTTTTTGCTTATGGCTGTATCTCACAGATCAAATCAGCTTACTATCACATGCTTCATGTTCTGAGCTCCAGTTTAGAGTGAGGCAAAGACAGTATTTGTGACACCAGGTCAATCAGCCTTCAAGCAGCTAATGAGTCCAAAATTTATCCTACTGTTCTGAAATTACTTTAGAGGGTGCATAAATGGCTATTTCAAGCAAAGAAGAGGACATTTTCAGTGATGGTTATCAGTCTTGCATCTGCTCAAAAGAAGAATTATGAAAATGACAGAACTTTCAAATTAGCAGGTATACATGGTCAAGACAGGGCACGTTCTGATGACAGGTCTGAGAACACAGGGCACCTGAGAGCCATTTTCTTATTCATCACTACACTGCTTTCCCCTATCTTTCCATTTCCTACCTTTTAACTATGTTTTCTATTTGTGCTACTACATCTTTGATACAGCTAAAGTTTTTTCCTCATTTCTTTTCAACTCTATGTGCTGAACTAGAGGCTTTGCAGTAAGAGGGAGCATGGGAAGGGTATTTTTGCAAGCCCAGGGAGAAAAGTAGAAGGAAACAGACATCCTCAGGTGAAATGCAACATCCTATGGAGGTGTCTGTCTTTCTCCATGGGCTACAGAGGGGTTCTGGTTTTCTAACAGAGGCACCTCACTTAAGTGGAATGAATCTGGTTATAGGTGTCTGCATATTGCTCCACACAAGGCAGCCTTTGTCTTGGTAGAAGGCTTGCCATACAAATATGTCTAGTTTTTATTGATCTGAGGGGCTGTCATAATCATAATGATGATGTACAGGTGCAAAATTACTCTGAAGTAAAGGGAATAAGAAAGAATGACCAAGTGATCACAGTAGGAAGACGGGTACATAGATGAAGAAGTAATTCAATGCTGTTTCTTCCCATCACCAGAAAAAAAAGTACTGAAGCCCTGATGTGAGATCAAACAAACTAAATAATATGAAAAAGACCCAAATGTAGTGATTGTCTAGACATCAAAGGGACTGGTTTTCCAGTCCCCTCACCTTCTGCAGTGACCTGTGCTCAGGCAGGATGAGTGAAGAGTGGGTGGAAATGCAACTGCTCTCATGGGTAGCCCTGCACATGGCTGTATTCTGCCTCACAAAGTACAGAGCAGTGAAAAATCCAGCCTGAAAGCTGTTGCATGCCTCCTCTGATGACATGCCCTCAGTGGTCCTTTATTCTGTGGACTGACACATGGAGGTAGCTGCACTAACCCAACCTTTTCCTACCCTGGGGTCTGGTATAGTCTAGCATCCTGGAATCTCACAGGCTAGATGAAAAAAATTTATATGGTGGGGTCAGCATGCCATAAAAGACATTTCTCCTCAGTCTCACAGCAGAGATGCAGTAATTTTAAATGTATGTGTAGGCATCAGAATTGTAAAATGCATTTCTTATACACTCTACAGTTAAGTTTGCATTCGAGCTACACAGTGGCATTGCCTTAAAGGTATTTTAGTGTTTGAAATGATACACATGTATGGTTCCAGGAAAGAAAGACAGTCTGAACATATTTCAAGAATAGGTAACAGATTTTGGGAGGGTTATTGAGATTTCTGAATCAAAATCTAGCTGAAGACAACAATGAAACCTGTAACTTCAAAGCCAAATTTCAGGAACGGCTCAGATGACCCTGAGGATGTATGTGCCCTGACATCTAGTGGAGCTGTGAGCACTTGAGACAGGTCCATGATGCAGCTGGAAGGGAAAGCTGGGTGCCCAAGTCACACAGCGGAGAGGCAGCAGCAGCTGGGTGCCACCCTGCATAGCCGTGCTGGGACCTCAGTGAGGACATACTAGTTTGGGTGCTCAGGCAGTATGTCTGTAGTCACGCAGCAATGCTCAAGCAGACAGCTCCTCTTGTATATCATTGTTCTATGGAGACAGCTCGGGTATCTGCACCTCTTGCGGTACCAGATCACTAAAAACCAGATCCACAAAACTGAAGGTTCCCAGGGCAGAGCTGCCTGAGGGGCCTGACCCATGAAGTTCAGCGACTCTTGCTGCTGTTCACCATTAGGCCACTGGCCTTTTCTCAGGAAAGCTAGTAACAAAAAACAATACTCAAAACGATTGTCAGCACAAATATTTTTCTTAAACAGCCCTCAGCTGTCACAACAGCTTGGCTGCAGGCACAAGTTTCTGTATGCCAATGATGCCCTGTGGGAAGGAACCTCCAAAGGTCAGAAAAACAAGAGAAGCCCATATCTGCTTGAAATGCATTATCGTAACCTTTTGCCGAGTGTCCTAATTTAGCTAGGAGGACATGCAGAAGAAAAGAGTGCTGCTTGAGCTCCTGTTTTTCAACATAGCTGATGGGTGTCCTTTCTTTTGAAATGTAAGCGTTTTACAAATGCTCCAGAAGCTGGAGTAGCATGGGTGGTTTACCGGAGGAATTTGCCAGTCATCTGTAGTATTAGACAACAGATTAACAAGATTTTTGCAGACAGTGTGAATACTCACCACAGTGTGTGCCAGGGTCTTGCTACAAAAGGATTTTCTCGGCATCCCCTGGTTCTGGGCTCTCTGTGGCTGCTAAACAGCCCTGTGGAATAATTGCCTTACCTGGCTTTGGCACTACTGCAGTTATTTTTTAATGTGTACATTATCATACATGCTCTTCTTAAAAGTTTTTGCTGCCAAAGACAAATGTGCTATGGCTTCAGAGTTTGCTTTTGTGAGGTGACTGACTGACACCTAGTGTTTAAAATCTACTCACATAATAAATAAATAAATAAATAAATAAATAACCATAAAGGGTTATTTTTAGTGAGAAGAGCTTACAGTTTTTCAAAGTACCACTCCATCAGTAATGCTCCAAGTCAAGGGCTCAGGTGTCCTAGAAAATAACATTTAAAGAGATGACAGGATAAACGGGGTTACTAAATCAATAATCACTGTGGCCTGGTAATCACCATGTTTCCACTAACTTAATCATCTGAAGTATGCTGCTTCTACCCCAGACCTTCCTGTGCCAATACAATTAACCCATGGCTCTAGAGCTGAGAGGGAAGTGACCTGCCACTCACCAGTGGGGTGGCCCTGGCACCTCTGTGCTCCCACAAAACCTAGCAGTGCCCCTCTTTCTGCTGCTGGGAAAGTGGTTTCGTCCCCACTTGTAGTACAAGTCCCTGCGCTAGCAATATGGCAGGATCTTAACAACAAAAATACCCCAAACAGGTTATCCTGAAGCCTCTTAATTTCAAATTACCAGGACTAACCTTCCCACCAGGTACAGCTTTTCTCTTTAACATACACTGTCTTCAAGCTAAAGGAATGCAAAATACACACCACATATGGGACAGATATTCTGTTACTTTATTCTTTATTGGTTTTCATGAAGAAACAAATTGAGAGATGTTAGGATGCACATGATTTACAATTTTTATATAAACCTGAATGCCTTATACGTCACAGACTTCAGTCAAGTAGGGCAGGTTTACAATGCATCAAAGTACATACACAATATAATGAATATATGTTACTGTAAATTCTCCTTAGCCTGCTGAAAGTGGGTGCAATTTTGCTTGTGTCCATCTCTTTCTGTCATTGCCAGATGTTTGAACAGTCCATGGTATATGCATCACTATTTCTTTTTATTAAATGTCCAAAATAGAACAGGAATAAAGCTTCCCCATCGTGTGAGTTTCAAAACATTTTGTTCTATGAAAACCACCCTGTGATTCAAGATGTTACTGAAATTATGTAGGTGGATAAATCCCCTCACCGTACTATCACTGGGAGTCCAGATGATTCCCCACATTAACACAGTTAAGATGAACTGGGTGACTTTATGAAGCCATCCAGTTCTGGGATTTTCTGGGTTTAAATGTTAGCTGAACAGTGTGTCTTGCTGTTCACCTGAAGAGAGAGGTCACTTGGTTTAAACATTAGCAGTAAACTCGTTAACCCCTCGGTTGGGAAACACAAATGATGCCTCAGCAGTTCCTCCAACTGCTCTGAAAATGTGGGTGTAGTTGGTCAGCTGAAAGGCTGGTGTGGACCAGTGGTCCATTTTCTCTCTAGTAGTGCCAGTAGCAGGTGCCTAGGGGAGAAATTAAGAAGAGGGCAGACACATTCTCCTTGTGTCTTGCAATTTATGAGTGGAAGACCATGTAAACCAGAAGAGTTGACTTTGTATCTAGCAAGTCTTTGACAGATATTTTTTCATGGTTTTGTTCAGTTTCCATTTGAACCCATGTACATTTTCAACATATAGTTTAAAAATTGGAAAAAGATTTCCCCACGTAGTAGACTCTTGCACAAAATCAAGGATGAATTGAGCATCTGTTAGCTATTGAGGTCTAGAATATTTACATAATCATGGCATTTCTCATTTTCTCCATTGGTCAGAAAAATAAATGACAGCCAGAAGCCAAAACAAGCTTTAAAATACAATTATTTTTCATCCGTATGAATGCAAAGTGGCAGCCTGCTGGATCCAAACTAATTTTGTAAGGTAATGAAAACATAATAATAATGTTGCATGGTCTGGAATACTAATTCTTTTCATTCTTTTCCATCACTTCTATCTCTTCTTTCCTTCTTTGTTAATGTCTTGCTTTGCCTATGTATTATACATGTATTTATTTATGCTTAGATGTTTTGGATTTACTGCAGCTAGGTAAGTATGACTGTAGGTTTTTCAGAAGCTTTTATAAAATTAGAGGGTGATAATAGGAAAGCCGAGTAAAGCTATGGAAGTTTTGACTTAAAACTGTTGACTGCTTTACTGGGTCTGTGTCACTCCAAATTTTTCCTAAATTAAACACCAAAATCATATTCTCTATTTATCTAGTGGTTAGGATTTTATCACCTGCCAGGTTTCAGGAGAACCCGAGGCATGGTGACAGGCTCTATACACAATTAACATTCAAAACTGTGACCTGGATTTTTTTCTGAGATTACCGAAAATACAGAGATGTGTATATTCTGATAAGCTGCAGTAACACAGCTCTTAATGCAACCCAGTACTGCACCAGACACCAAAACATTTTTATCTTCTCAATGTCATCTTTATCTTTAGAGTTCATTTGTAGGAGCCATCTGGTTCCTTTAGATATAAGTAGATCAAGTTGTACCAGTCAGCTAGTGTTGGCTAGTTAAATGCCAGCAGATAATGCATACAGCTGTAATGGAGAATTACAGGCAGTATGCTGAGAACACAACATGCACCATACACTTGGATCTGAGCAGTATCGGTGCTCTTTTCCATGCAGACAGCATTTCCTTGACCATGTTCCTTCCACATGCATACACACACAATCCACGCTCATACACTCTTTCTTCATCTGTTTGATACATTTCTCTTTGGTGAAACATAATGGTATACAATTACGTGTAAGTTAGGTGCTTGCGTCCTCCAGCCTCTCCAGCTGATAGTGAGAAGAATAAAATTGTGAATTCAGCCTTCAGCCTAAATACTGCAGCCAGAGATCCTCTGCCCTTGCTCTTGATCAAGGCTTTTTCTGACCAAAACTGATGTTGCTGGCTTTATAATATTGGCCAGAAACTTGATGAGATATGAACTGTGACTTCTTTAACTGTGCTGGAAAATATCCCAAACACAAAGGCTACACCTGCTAAGCTGTACTTTGGTCAAAGTATCTCATGTCATCTGGGTAGGGACAGGCAGAACGAGTAGGTCAAGAAAAGCATGTTTTGCCAATGCAGGCATCTAATTTGAGTCTAATCCTCTAGGATCTATCAGGAAAAAGACAAGCATCTCTAGAGGGAAGAGTCATGCTGGCTTAGACATGTCACTAAGCTGGAGTGACACTTTAGCTGGAGGTTTTTTCTCAATATGCAAGGGCCTTGGCCAGCTCTGATTAGATACCCAACCTTGTGAAGCTAAAATTAGGGGAGATGAATCCTAATAAAGCTCAGGTCTTCAATATGGGGCGGATGGACTCCTTTAATTATATCAGTGCAGTTAAAGCAGCAGACCTGCCCCAAGTCAAACCAGTCTGAAAACATACGGAGTGTTTCTCATTAACGTAGGTTGGTTGTACGAGAGGTGGCAGCAATGGTCAACCTGAGCAGCCTTCATGCAGAGCCCCGAGGGCGAGGGTAGCTTTACCTATGCACTTCACTCTCTTGCAATTACTCTCCTTTCAAAGAAAAAGAGAAGCTGTTGTTGTGCCCTCAGAAGCCACAGTGAGGTACGCCTGGTATCTACATACTCACTGGTGTTCGGGAAGAAACAGAAACCTTGGATAATACTCCTAGTCTGTCCCTCTGTGCTATATGTGTTTGGCAGAAGTGGGGACTTGGAGTGGAAAGCATCAGAGTAGATAGTCTTATATGATCCAGGCAAAGGGATTTTGACTCCAAAGCCCTCTGCACATGGGTAGGTGGAGAAGAAGAACAGTCTCTGTATGTGTAACACACTGCCCAGTGTCTCATCAGGTTGTGCCTCTTTAATACCAGTTGGTGAAATATTATACGCAGGAGCTTCATTCACAGGTAAAGTCATTTATTCACAGGAGCAAGCCAGCTGTGCTGATTAAGATTTTCATAGCATCACAGAACCATAGAATATTTGGGGTTGGAAGGGGTCTTTGAAGTTCTAGTCCAAGCCCACTGCAATGAATAGTGGAATAGGGACATTTTAAATTAGATCAGGTTGCTCAGAACCCTGTCCAGCCTGACCTTGAAGGTTTCTAGGGATGGGGCATTTACTGTCTCTCTGGCCAACCTGTTCCAGTGTTTCACCACCCTCATTGTAAAAAATTCCTTCCTCATATCTTGTATAAATCTACCTTCTTTTAGTTTAAAACCATTACCCCTTGTCCTATTGCAAGAGGCCCTACTAAAAATTTGGTCCCCATCTTTCTTATGTCTCCTTTAAATACTGAAAGGCCACAATAAAGTCTCCTCAGAACCTTCTCTTCTACAGGCTGAAAAACCCAAAGTTTCTCAGCTTTTCCTCAGAGGAGAAGTGTTCCATCCTTCTGATCATCTTCCTGGCCACCCTCTGGACCCACTCCAACAGGTCCATGTCCTTCCTGTGCTGAGGAACCCAGAGGTGGACGCAGAACTCCAGGTGGGGTCTCACGAGAGCAAAGTAGAGGGGGAGAATCGACCTGTTGGCCACACTGCTTTTGATGCACCCCAGGATGCGGTTGGCTTTCTGGGCTGCAAGCGCACGTTACCAGCTCATGTCCCCCTTTTCATCTATCAGTACCTCCAAGCCCTTCTCTGCAGGGCTGCTCTCAATCCCTTCGTCACCCAGCCTGGACCGATACTGAGGATTGCCCCGACGCAGGTGCAGGACCTCACACTTGGCCTTGTTGAACCTCATGATGTTCACATGGGCCCAATTCTCAAGCTTGTCCAAGTCCCTCTGGATGGCATCCCTTCCCTTGGGAGTGTCAACCTCACCACTCAGCTCGGTGTCATCTGCAGACTTGCTAAGTATTTTGTATATACATAAGTGTTTATTGCCATACTGAGTATGGTACAGTTTTGCTTTCAGATAATTTTATTTATTCATGTATATATTGCACATTAATCCACTACTGGAGGACAGATCTAGAACAGATTTAGAACAATATTCTTATTTTGAAGGAAAGAATATTCCACTTTATAAACAAATTGATCTTTTTTTTTTTATGAGAAGAGGTCAGATATTTTTATTTTTATTTTCAAAATATTTTTATTATCAATTTTGCACTTCAGGATTAATTTTCCATAAAACTAGTACTATAAATTTTCATTTTATGTGGTATGTCTCTAGTGTATTGACCAAAACTGGGGCCTCTTGTAAGCAAAGCAGGTTTAATCTAAAAGAATTATTCTATTTTCAGGTAAACTCATAAAAATATTTTAATCTACAGGTTCTCTGTTTTTAAAACCTGGCACTGCTTTTGGATTTTAACTGCTGCAAGGCAAAACTATATAAAATACAGTAATATAAAATATATTTTAAGGAACAATATAATATTCACTGTATGAGTTCTGGATTCCAGATGTGTTTGGCCAATGTGTGGTACTTCTCTACCTCAGTTAGCTCACATATGTTCTGATTGTTTCATTATATCAGTTCTATATCCTCAACAAGAAAGGAATCTGTTAGTTCATTATACAATGGATTTTAACTGAAGGAGTAATTCTTCCCCCACTTCTTGAGAAAACATGTCTGGCTGATGGGATGAACTGCCTTGTCTACCCACAGAGACTGTGCCTGACCATCCAAGAGGAAAATGAGTATGTTCATTGGGGGTTTCCCATCTGCACTCAAGACAGAGGAGGAGACATTGCAGGATTTGTCATCACTGAAACTTGATTCAGTACTTGGTATCTATCATTTACCTTCTCCCTGGTGTTTTCTGTAGGCATTAGACTGGCGTGTGTGGAGGGAAGAGCACTAATGTTTGAAGGTAAGGCCACACGTACCATCTGTAAAAACTACAATGCAACTAGGTAACACTACGTAGTAAAGTTGCCTGGTTTTTCCTGAGGTCATAACTCCATTTTATGGCAAACAAAAGTCAGTGATAGTCCTTTTGTTGTTCAGGTATTTCCAGCTTGGGCTTTTGAGGTTTTACCAGCCATTCTTAGTATTAAAGGAGAAAGAGTGCAATCTTCTCCACTGTGGTGAGGGAGACATTTTACCAGAAAAAGTACATTCAAGTGAATCAAAACTCTGCACAGAAGTGTGTCTTATAAACCGATGTTTCAAAAGCACAAAAGTTTTATATTGTCCTCTACAGTAATACAAAAAATGTAATTCAAGTGTAATCAAATATTTCCTTCAACTGATATTAATTTGAACATGGATAAACTTTACCAGTAATGAAAGCAAGAACTTTTTAGGTAGCTTCCAAACTTTCCAGAAAGTTCGGTCCATCATCTATTTTTATTTCCTGCCTACAAAAGAAATCTACAGAAACATCTTCCTTGTAAAATCAAGGCCCTATACTCCTTCTCTTGTAGTCAAATAAATACCGTCTCAGCTAAGAGTTAAAATAGTCTGCCCTGGTTGTGTACCTCAGAATGAACTGGCGTGGCTTATCACCTCATGGAAATGGCAAGAAATATTTCTTTAAAAGGAGAGGGAAAAATAAATAGCAATAGTTGGTCAGTTCTGAACTTTAACTTCTCTGAGTTATACTTAAACAATCACAATACAGCCCAAACCTTTGTTTTCTTTCCCTTGTCTGGTTTTCTTATTTAACTAGCTGCAAAGGAATAAGCCCATCACATTAAAGACCTTATGTCTTCACACATGACTCTTTCTGGCTGATGTCTGTTTACACAACGCAGTGCCTCAGAAAGTGATTTTTTTTGGAGCTTTAGAGAAAACTTGTGAGCTTCTGCTGCTATTTCCAGAAACATTCATTGCTTCCACTATTTCTCATGGCCACTTTCATCAGATGTTGAATAGCTAATGTGAGATTCTTCAAAGGCATTGATCTACCAGACAGTACTTGGAAGCTGTTGCAGCATTATGAAACACTAACTCTAACTCCATTTTAACCCAAGTGGACCATATATACTGTCTGAGGTGCTCTAATTTTACTGGGCTGAAGATCAGTAATAGAGACAAACTGCAAGATATTGCTTTGTCTTTGTGATCCAAAGCTCATTTGAAGAGTTGCCTAATGTCAGATAAGCAGTTGCATAATGCTTCACATTACTGAGCTCAGACAAACTCCAGTATCATCTCTTCTGAAATCTGTCAGAACATTGTCCAACTCACAGAAAGGTAACTTGCATGCAGATAAAAACAGCATATAGTCCCTACAGGTCTTCTAATCCAGATTCCTTCAAACATTTCTGTTGTTGAACATTCTCATCTGGTATTCCCATAGTAACCTCTGAGTTCATCTCCATTTGCATTGGCATTTGTTTCTGTTGGATAAAAATTACATTTATGAGCAACTGCATTCAATGGTATTACAAATTCTTAATATTGTTACAAGCACGCTGCCTTTTTTGGTGTATCTGGGATTAGTACAGATTGCTTATTCTGTCATGAACTGGAAGACAGAGATCATATGAGCTAACCTCTCAATCTAAAATTTGCATACAGGCAAATTTGCTTAGTTGTTCTGGGCCCTAATTTTGTTGCTTGTCACCCTCCAGGTTGATATGACCATGTACTTAAGGTTTATGTTGAAGTCACAGTCTGTCTTTCAGGGGTTATAATTATTTGTTGGATAAAACAAATTATCTCAGCACCATTCTCCACGGTCTTCTTCAGTTTTTACAGTATCTCCAAAGCCATTGTCTTTGCTATTCCAGGTGTCAGCAATATTTGAGATACTGATATCTTCCACACGTTTTATCTTTTGTATCTTTTATTTATCTAATTTTATCTATTTATTTATCTAATGTATCTTTTCTAGAAGTGCCACCAACAGTCACCTCAGCCACTTGTAGTCATCTAGACAGTAATTACACAGCTATGCTGAGGTCTTCCTGTCAAAGTTGTATTAAGTGTTTGTAACCGTTTGAGGACAAAAATCTCTTCTGTCTCTGTTCGTGATATTAAATAGATTTTTGTGGTGCTCATTGATTGCTGTGATTTTTTTTATTTATATATTGAATACAAAGACCTCTAAATAGTGGTGTATGCAGTTCTACAATGGAAGGAGACACAGAACATAAGTTTGATGGTGACGATTTTATCTTCACATTCTGCGAGTCCATATAGTTCATAATACCATAAGGGGTATTATTAGATAATTTGCACACCATTATGGGTGAAAATGGCACCAAAGGATTTTTGCACAGAAAAGGTAGTAAATTTGACACCTTTGGGGTCAAATTTAGTCAAATAATTTTGGCCAGAAGTGTCATAGAAATTACTTTGAATCTTGAGAATAACAGATTTGGCTTCAGTCTCATTCTGGAGCTTTTAAGCATTTTTTTTCTGGGAAGATGACTGTAAAGAAGATGTATGTAAAGAAGAAGAAGAACACAGACCGCTCTTGGGAGCCAGCCCAAGGCTTGTGGAATGAACTCCAGGTGCAAATTCAAAACACTTCAATCTTGTCATTTGTAATGTGTTCATATAGCATACGCACATCAGTTGTTCCATAAGTTTGTCTCTGAGAAAGTAAAATGAAACAAAACAACCCATGCCTCTTGCCTCACAATTCAAATTGTGATTCATTAATTGAGATGGTCCATGGTTGCTGACAGAGTTTGCAGTCATGTAGGTATATTTACACAAAACCCAAAACACAATATTGGAAGGCATAGACTTTTCCCCTGGGAGAGGAGATGACATAACAGCTTACACTGGCAATTGTTGGTCACATTGCTGAATGCACTACTAGAAGACACTTTGATATTGCAGTATAAGTACAATAATAAAGTAGGATAGAATAAAATAAATAGAAATGTTGCAGAGGATTTCTGAACAAATGTTTTGAGTACATAGGATGGAGAAAATCCTCATTAAAGTTTTCTATTTCAGTGATGTTCCCCCTGAAAAAAAAAACAAACAGTTTGGGCACACCTGCACCTTACCTTCTCATCATGTGTTGCAGAGGAACTAGGTGAGAAGCAATTTGACCATGCCTCCTGAAGCACAGATCACCGCACAACTTCTCATGAGTTATAGGGATCTAGATCACTTCCTGACCAGAGCATTTTTTCCTCTAACTCACACAATGACAGATGGCGATAAGAAGCATTGAATATGCCAGCCAAGGAGATTCATTAGTGATAGCTAAATATTGCAATTATTTCCTTTCTGTTTTGCTCAGTTAACTAAAGACTCATAACCTGCCGTGAGAGACGCTAGCATCTGAACTGACAGCACATCAGCTCTTCCAAAGTAAGCACCTCAGTACAGAGTTTTATCCCACAGCAGGTGCACCTTTGGGGCAGGTTATGTTGCATGCGTTGTGGAGCCTCCTCTTATTTGCTATAAGAATGTGCATATTTACTAGAACATAGCCAATGACTTGCAGATCTCTACAAAAACTTTCCTTTTGATAACCTGCCCACATGCTTATACATGTAATATCTCACAACTGACTTTTCTGCAGAGAATCAGGGTGATTGCTCCTTAAAATGTTGGCTTATTGAGCGTGGATATTCTTAAACAACTGAGACATACCAGAGATTATACACCTCTGAGGAATATTGCATCCTGTCTACTGAGATCATTGTCCTCCACAAGCTTTCTGTTCTATTCTGGTTTCACCACAAACATTGTGCGTACCTTTTTCCTAGTTTTTCTTAAAAATGACCTGCTGCTCCAAATGTAATGTTGTACCATTTCGATTGCAAGTAATATCATACGTGTCAATGCAGTGAGAGAAAAAAGGCAGTCGTGCTACCTGGTGGTGAGTCTTATCTGCAGCTAACCAAGTTTTGATATTATCTGAAGGATGTGGAACAGGCATGGTTATAACTTCCAGGCATCTATACCTACAAGACAGTGTTACATACAACTATATAAATGTCTACAGCAACAGATCAGTCAATAACACTTTGTAACAGATATGCCAGTTAGACAATCATCTACCATTTCTGAAGCCATTCTACCCCTTTTTGTTTCACTGCAGACATTTTTGTCAACATTTTTCACAGCTCTTCTTCAGCCTGACTGGCTTTTAGCCTGCTAGAAATTTAAAAGCACCGTATGGCTATGCACAGATGTAATTTCCAAGCAAAGTGAGAGTCTGTGGCATACTAGTGTGCCTACAGCTAAAAAAATTACTCCTATATGTGCCTTTCATAATTGAAAATATTATGTTCAAAGTGTGATAATCAAAGAAAGAAACATCAGATGACAGGGAGCAGGCATAGCATTGGAAACATCTTTTAACTCATTTGCTGAGGTCTAACAGAATTCAGGTTTGAGAGTGAGTGGTGTCTGTACAGAACCATGAAAACATTTTGTTTCATCACAAAGGATTATCTGTTGGTTTTGAGTACTATGTAGATTTTCCACTGAAAAGATATATCAGCTGAATGGCTCTCTTGAGGCCAGAGTCACTCTTCATTATTTGTCCAGAATATTGTTTTATGTTTAGATGCAGATGGCTTTCAATTACATGTTTTGTTTGCCCAGGGGAAATTTTTTATTCTGGGGTTTTTTTTTTTATATATTAGCTCTTTCATATCTATCATTCCTTGAGTCTTTGTTTACTGAAAGATAGAGTGCATGATAACTTATTTTACCGTACTCAGGAATAATATTTAATCATTAATTAAATAATCAATTTACTTTTAGCAGAAGTTCTATTTACATACTGCACCTTCCAAATATCAAGACATCTTGAGTTATCATCCTGTCTTGAACAAGTTCATTTTGCAGCTGAAGAAAACCTTCTCTGCCATGTCAATAGGAAAGCTATGTAGCCAAGCAGAAAAGTGGTGGCATGGATGCAGCTGGCTGCATTAATTGTTCATGGCTGTAAGACCACCACTGTTACCTTCCTTTACTAATAGTACTAATAGTTCAGCAAAACAAATTCCCTCCATCTGCCTGACTTTCATTTTTTTACTTACTTATTTCTTGTAAACTATCCATCTTTGAGTAAAAGACTGCTTTCAGTAATACCCATAGATTGTGAAATGAAATTGGGCAACATGGCAAATGCAGTTCATCTTTGGCATGATTAACATTGGTAGCCCAGAATGCAGAGCCTGCAAAAGCATGGGGTAAAGTCACACTGAATATAGAGAGGCAGCAGTCAGAGTAAGATGAAAAAAAGTCATTTATAGTGACATAAAGTAGAGTGTGGGACTGGAGCTCCAGGGACTGTGATGGGACCTGTGAGATGACAGTTATAGATAGGGCTCAGTATCTTACACTAGGTCTTAACCCACAGCACTCCTTTGTTAGAACAATAGTCAGAAATACACAATGGACTGTTTCTTGTAAACATGATTTATCTGAGATCTGTGTTTGACTTTACTCAGTTTTATGGTTTCTTTACCCGCACCCTGACTTCTCTTCTACCAGAAATTTATACTGCCTTCCAGAAACATACACTACCTTCTACATGCACATATCAGCAAACCTCCAAGGAAAATCAGGAGACAAAACAATGTGAGGCTTAGCACCATGATGTCCACTGTGTTTTCTTAAAAAGAAGAGGGAAAGGTAATGTTAATAATGTGGGAAAAGATAGCTCATAAATGGATGAATTATATATTGACTCATAAATATTGCACTATTCCTGAACTGCCACAAATTTAAAGAAACATTTTCTGGAGCTTCTTTAGGGGAAACACGGGCTTCTGACTTCAGCACTGTTCCTTCCTCCTCATTTTAGCCCTCAGTTTTGCTGCTGCCTCGATACAGCACTTCCCATTGCTTTGTCTGTTCCAGTAGACTCCGTTCCCTCCTTTCCCCAGCTTTTGGCTCTCATATGCTGGGCATAGCCCATCCTGCCACTGGATACTTCCACCCAACCTTGACTCCTCTGGATATCAAACCCTCTGTCCATCTGCTATTGACGCCCCTGCTGCTGCCCCAGCTGCTTCTGGATTCCTGGTGTTGCCACGTCCCATCTGCACACACCATGAGGCCCCCAGGGCTGCTTCCTCACCCCTTCACAGCTGTAACTGGTTTAAGGAAAAATGAAAATAAAAGCTTTTTGTCACAATATTCCCTCTGCCTCAAGAAGCAACATTTGGTTTTCATTATATTTACCATTTTTTTAATCCTGCTAGGTGTAGTCCTAAAGAAATGCCAGCAATACATATTTATACTGTTCAACAAATACTACTGCTGTGGACCTTGCATTCCCTCCTCCAAAATACCTGAAATACCAAACTACCAATGTCTTTGGTTAACTCAGATACTTCTGACAAATTTTATCTTTTGTTCAATACCTAGCTTTGGCACCACAACTAGTGTGCATGGCTTTGAAGTACTTTGAAGAAAAACAGGCAGGAACAGCTCTTAAAACGTTAATAGTCCAAGGCCAGTTAAACAGTGGGTTTAGGATCAATCTAGACCAAATTCAAAGACCAAAAGAGCTGAACAAAAGTTCCTAGTTTGAACCCGTCTAGTTTAAACCAAGGACGTTATGAATTTCCACAAATTTGATATGAAAGCCAGAAAAAACCTCACAAACTTCTGGGCAGAACTGTGTATAACAATATGCTTTATATTCTGCTGAAATACAAAACTATTCTTTATTCACTTCAAGGTGAAAAGGGATTTTTCCCCTTCTTGTCTTTTGAGGCAAAGGCTCAGAAAACATATTCTGAACAACCTCTGGATTGTGTCGTAGAAATTCTTTTGTTTGAGGTAATTGTTCCGCATCATTCTGCTAACTCTGTATCATGTACACACCCTGGAGAAGAGGAAGCAGTGGTCTTTGCATCAGCTGAACCACAAAGAGGTTTTCTTCTCTTGATTTCTTACTTCTTGCATTTTGGAAAGGAGGAAGGAAAAGAAGCACATATATGCTTTCAGATAGACCATTTCACAGTGGCCTTTTTTTCAGATGCAAATGCTTAAACTTAGTCACAGATAACAACAGTTTGAAAATAAAACTAGTGGCTTGGTTTGCAAAAATGCAGAACACCACTGAATTACAATTAACTTCAAAGTGATCTATGAATGCTCAGCAGCTCTAAAAATTACACCAATTATTTCAAGTTTCTATTTATGAATAAAGCTGATTAAACACTTCTTTTCTAGCAGAAAGTTTCTATACTAAACAGCTCAGTTCAGTTTAAATTGCTTTTTTTTTTTTCAAGGTCATATGCTAATTCCAATGGAGGACTAATATGTTCCCCATGAGAAAATCAACAAATTCTTTTCATGTCAAAGGAACATTTCAGAACAAATATTTTAGTTATGTTTTGAATTATGTTATTTCATTTTGATGTTTCAGCTTTTTTAAATGGATGCTGAAAAGTCTCTTAAAATGCATTCATATAGAAATGTAACACATTTCCTAAAGGAAACATTGGAATGTCATGTAGAAGCAAACAAAAAGCAGGTCATTGCATGTTCCTTCATGACTTCCAGCAGAAAAAATGACATTTGCCAAAACAAAAATGCTAAATGGATGTTTTTCCTTTCAGGTTACTCCACAGAAAGATTCAATTCCTTCAATTCACAGTGTTTCTGAAATTAGGTACTTGACTTTCATGGAGTCACCATGAACGATACTACTAATACCAGAGGGTTTTTTAATCTATGCAGTATTAAAATGTACTTCATAATGTCCACTTGTACATGTTCCCAATTAGAAGCAGACAAAAACAATTTTAATGGAATACAAAATAAAACTGCCAGAAAATTTTCTCTAAGCATCAAAGGAGATTTTTAAAGAAGTTTGCCTGAGCATGTGACGCTTGAAGTAATGCAGTCATAGATTCATATTTAAAAATCCACCGATCCTTTCTGAGTGCAGGAAGGAAGAAGGGCAATTTTTGCATCACATGGACTTGTGTATGTGCGCTGTACGCTCCAGGGGTAAATCCCCATGCTGCACTGAACACGTGCAGGTATTACAGCTTACGTGCAATGGCCGTCTTGTCCACCATAAACTTTCCTGAAGCCGAGGAAACATTCTGTAATTAGACAGGTGAGGGAGAGTCGCAGCTGCTGAGAGCAAGGGTTGGTAGGCTGGGACCAGGATGGGTGACTGTTCCTTCTGCTGGTGTGAGGCTGGCTGGGAGTGAGTAAACCCACATTCCTCCACCAGGAAAAGCCCTGCCAATTTCCCCCCCCTCCACAGCCCACACAACAGATGTGTCTGGCCTGACAGCAGGCAGACTCCGCTTCTGGGCATGCTACTGTCCTAGGTGCTCTTTGTCTTCAGTGAGAAGAGAGAAGCATCTCCAAAGGGCAGTTCAAGTCTCTGATGACCTGAAGCATGTTCCCTCTGTCACCACGGTGAGCATGTGCAGCAGCTAGGTTTCTTTCTCCAAACATTTCACAAGTGAAATGCTTTTGAAATGAAATGAATGGATCTTGGCCAACCAAGGTGGCAGCTGAGAGATACTAGCAGACCAGTGGGATGTGGTGGTTTTATCATACCAGAGGCATCTGATAAAGTAGGCAGCCAACATCCTATAAACCCTACAACTGAATGCAATCCATTGCAAAAATAATAATGTCTGGCCTTGTATTTCCTGTGTCTTGATAGAAATATTTACTCAAAGCTCAGCAGATCAAAAAGACATATTCCAAAAGACACAGTCTGTTCCATAATAAAGATATTTACCTTGTTTTGGTTTACTACCAATAGTATTGTATTTATTTATTTTTTTTTTACGTCAACATACAGAG
Source organism: Microhierax caerulescens (assembly GCA_035590215.1). NCBI lineage: Eukaryota > Metazoa > Chordata > Aves > Falconiformes > Falconidae > Microhierax > Microhierax caerulescens. The sequence goes on from JAVJGJ010000014.1 coordinate 73,025,612, forward strand.
ACAAGTCTACGCACCAGTTTCTGTCTATAAATATAGCGTCACTCCATTATGCTACTTCAACCCCCTTCACCTAACCTGACATCAGGAAGCTGCTGCACGTGGAGGCATTTTTCTCATCACAGAAAGCACAAGTTTCCCTTGTTAGCACATGAATGTTAAAATCTATTTATAGGAGGTGAAGGGAAAGTATTACAAGGCTCTTGTTTAATTTGTTCTGAAGTGAGCTGTAGGGGCTAGATCATGTACGTTTCAATGACAGCTAAAACATCTCCTACCTCTGTTAGATAAGAAATTATTCCCCTGACGTAGTATCAGAAATGGTAGACTTGGTCCTTAAGGACTATGTGACTTGATTAATGCTATGGCTTTTGTGGATTTCTTGGCTTACTAACTCCAGTTAAAAGCATTTATAGAGATGCTTGGGCTGTCCAAGGCAGTCAGAGGGGTGTTGTGAGTTTTTCGGCTGCTGACCGTTAGTGCTTTCTAAAGGCTGGCGAAAGTCAGATGTGTTTTACCTCAGAACAGCCCTGCGGTGGGCTGCCTTAGGAGCAAGGGAGTACAACCCTTTAGAGTAAGGAGTGCCCTTCCCTCCAGCACCTAGAGCTGTGCGAGCCCTGTGAGTGCCACGGGCCTCCCGGTACTGTGAGGTACAATAATACCAAGGCAAGGAGAAAAGAGATGCAATAATGAAGCAAATTAATTGAATGGTAATAAAATATCTAACCATAAGCATTATGAAGAGTAAATACATGATAATTTACCATCATGAATAAACACAGGTTCACTCCATTCACTCCATATCTTGTTCCTCATGCATCTCTCTTTCTTCACCCTCACTTGTGCTGCACATTTGTTTGCTGGCTTATGAAACGGATACTTATACTTCTCTGAAGTGACATCTACAATCTATCAAGAGAGGTTTAAGGGGTTATTTTAGGTGATTTCATATTGCAGTTCAAACAGATATAAACCTAGGGATGTCAAACACTATTATTTACATCTCTAACCTAGTAGGAAGAGATTTTTAGAACAAGTGGTTATGTCCAGACATAATCTGACTGTTACCTGGCATGTGTTAAAGCTCAGAACTGAAAATGAAGGACAGGCTGGAACTGATAAGATGGCAGGAGGTATCAGCTGTAGTAGGACAGTAAGAATTAGAAAACACTGATTCCCCTTTCATTTTTTATCACACCCAGTGTAGGATTAGTACGTTTACTATGAAACTGCAGATTTCAAGATTTTGGTGTGGGTAGCATGCTATACTTGCTTGTCTGGTAGAATAAAATCTGGCATTTTTCAGCTGGCTGGTGTGGAGGGATGCCCACTGGTTTTGTGACTATCTTGAAACATATCAAGCACATCACTTTAGAAGATCAAGCACACACGAGGAGTGCCAGAGCTTAAAACAGAGTGATCTCTAAATCACCACTTTTGAGAACTGAACTCAACTTCTTTAAATGCTAAGAAAATAATGGGAATTAGTAAACAGGAAAACAATGTAAAGAATTTCAGTAAGCATTAAAACTAGTGCTAAGAATTTAAGAAGAAACAAAAAAGACAACAGGAGAGGAAACTCCTGCTTATAAAATTAAAAATGTTAGGAAGTTGCAAAGAAGTAGAAAGGATGCATCTCAGACACAGAGGAGCCCAGAATCTTTGCCTCTTTGGTGTTAGGAGAGCACAGTGAGGCAGTACTATAAGGCCAACTTTCAAAAAAGGTGATCTGCTCTCCTCATGCTGACTGCTGTGGTGTGGATTTAACCCTGTGAACCATGTCATTTCTTTTTCTTTGTTCACACTCTTGAAGACCTTTCCAGGTCTAGTGCTAAAAACAGGCTTACAAATTCACATGTTAAGTTTTTCAAAAGTAACTAAAAATGGGGGAAGGTTCTTGGTCTTTCAAAAGCAAACTGCAAACGACTACAAGAATTAAGTGCTAACCAAGTGCTGCACCTGAAAATTTCTTCCTAAGGAACCAATTTAAGCTTATGCCATCATAGGAAATTCCTAAAGTTCAGAACTGAAAGATTTCTTATAAAATTATGTAGGCGATATTCTGGCAGTCATGATGTGTAGCAATTTTCAGTCATCTACCCAAAGCATTAGTGAAGGATGTCTGTTGTTGGTTACTCTATACATAGCCATTCCCAAGCAGTCTCAGAGACCTTTTCCTGTGCTAGGCTTTCCTTGGCATTAGGACACCTTTCCTAACTGTTACCCTACGTTTTCCTTGCTCTCAGTCTAGTCAGTCACTTTTTATCCTATGCACAAGTTGAATCCCTATACTTTTTTACCTACCAGAAGATTGTTAGCACAAGTTATGTTCCTTTATTCCAGACCGTGTCCCTCAGTCTTCCACTCCTACAGTACGTTTTCAAAGTTTATGCTCTTTTTGACAACTCTCAGTGTTTTCTGAACACTTTTCCAGCATATTTATGTTTTGTGGTAGTGGCCAAAGCACAATTTGAAACTTAGGTGAAATTCAGCAGCCAGAAGGATGAATTAGTCACAGCCTACATCTTACATGTGATGTGCCTGTCATACATACTTGAATTATATTTGACCTTTATAGAAGAACATGGAGTGATTGACTCAGTTTGTGATTCACTGTAATCCACAGACCTATTTTCTTCTGCATTGCCGCCTAAATGTTAATTCCTTATTTTGTGTTTGCACATTTGACCTATACTATGCAGTCATAGGATTTTCTTTATTACTGAATTTTGGCTTGTTGATTTCAAACTTACCCAACATTCTAAACTCGTTTCCCATGGTACTTGCCAGCCCTTTCCAGATTCCAGTGACCCACAGACTTAACTGCCTATTTTTAAGCTTCATCAACCTGTATCACAGTACTATTATTTGTGTGAGTAAATAGTCAGTAATTCATCTCTTCAGGTACTCAGAATAAACAAATATAGACTTGTATATTTTAATCATTACACTCTTACTTGTTCTTCTACATCTACAAGCCTGTTTACAGATACACTAATACCTGAACTCATTAAGTGTCTGTGACAGTGATTAAGACCTTGCTTTGATCAGGAATCAGAATATCAGCTTGCACTGTTATTCTCCCTCCTGTGTCTCCTGTAATACTGCTGCAGTTTTCTTCCTTGTTGCTGCTCATACACACTCCCTCCCCCATTTTGTGCTTCTTGGCTAGGTAAGTGCCATTTTAATCATTACTGGCTTTGATGCTGATTCTCCTCAAATCTACGTTAAAACTCTCCTTATTTAGCTGGTGCCCTTGTACACCTTTTTTATTGTTGCTGCAGCTGCCTCTCTCCTGCCTTCCCAAACCATTCCATCTGTTGGGGAAAAAAAATAATATTTTTTTCCACTGCTGTAGGTGTTTACTCACTTCTGTACCCCAATGATTTTTCTTTGCTTTCCTCTCCTATGTTTACATCCTGGAAGATGCACACAAAGCAGAGGAGCAGCCTTACAAGACAAGGAAAATGAAAGAGGTTTATTCCCTTTAAGTAAGGATGCTGTACTATTTTATGTATTTGACATTTCTTTCCAGAGAGTGGAAGGTATTAGGCAACTAGAAACAGAGGCTGCAGTGGCTGTATGAACACCATGGATTGCAGGACCCCCTGTTCACCTTGGGCACAGCCCAGCGCTGCCGTGGGAGGGGACCCCTTACTCCTGGTCCTCTCCATTTCCACCTGCCTTGCTCTGAGTCTTGAATCAGGAAGGAAATGTGCGTGCAGGGGCAGGAAGAGATCCGAATGGCTCCGGCACCTTGTTGAACGGGATGCCAAGGATCCAGCATGAACCTCCCTTGCTCCGTCTGCTCACTGCCTTTAGTAATTAGGAGCTTTGTGAATGGACCGGCACAAGCTCCCACATGTCTCTAGCAGGGGCTTTGAAGTATTAGACTTGGAAATGCTTTAGGGAACGATAATTATAGGCAGAGGTGGCCTAGAAAGAGGCTACCTGTCTGTCTGCTGGAAAAAACCCGGAGAGGACTGGGAAGCTTTGGCTAGTACTTATACAGACCTGAGCTCCTTTTCCACACGATGTAACAAGGGAACGTGGGAAGAGCCAGCCCTGTTCTGGAAGCTGCCTAGCAGGATTAGCACTGTGTCTGAATTAATAAACCCTGCTTTAATTTATGAAGCAAATTTCAGGTGATTAATAACATGTCTACCTCATTGCACTTCTCTCTACTGTGTCTAACAAAGAGTGGATACATATCAATTTAGTTATATGTTCTTTTGAGGTTTAATTGTCTTTTAAATGTTTGCAACCAGCTTAGATAAGCCTTTTATTTTTAAAATACTGTGCACTGACTGAGGTGTGTGTTAGCTGAGATTTAGTTTCTTAGACAAAACCACAGCTTCAAAGACAGCTTGAAAGAAAATACCAAAGATTCAGAAAATTCACATTCCAATACACATCTGAATTTCATACTTATATTTTGAATTCAGTGCTTGCCTTACTACTCTTTGGGAGTTCAAATAAGAATCTGCATGAAAACATTTCAGCTCTTATTTCCAGGTAATTTTAAAATGTCCCAATGCCAGGTGGCATTTAGTCACTGTACTGCATAACCTAAACTGTAACACTGTTCTATTTCTTGCTGGTGAGGCTAAGAGAAGCTGCTGATACACCATGAAAGATTTTAAAATATATATTATGTATGCAAACTGCAGGGGTGATTCTTTTAGTGATGTATTTAGCAATAACCACAATAACGTGGTTTTTTTTCTTAAAAAAATATTATCAAAGTAGCTGCTAAACTTTTCTTTTTATCAATACTCCTTTTCCTATAACAAGTCAATAATCTATGTGATACTAACATACAATTCAAATTCAAGATGACAAGAAAGAAAAACAACTGATCCACTTCAATGCAAGCATGAGACTGAAAGATTTCAAAAGACATGTTGATTTTCCATTTGTTATGAGAAAGATGGGAAAATTTGGATTATTCATGAAAGACCTTGGGATTTCTTTAAAATATGTTTGAGCTTTAATTCTGTTAAATTCAAGGGATGCCTAGTTTTTTATGGAAGTTGTGCTATACAGCTTAAGTGTATTACCAAAAAGCTGATTACCTTATGATCTGTTATTTTCACTTGATACAAAAAGCACTTGCTACTCGCAGAACCAATAGTAGGTGGGGGTTTCCAGTGAATTTTAATACTTCTGTTTTCAAGGGAAACTGAGACGTTGATAGGCGGGTTCAGTTTCTCTGAAAAAAAAAAAAAAAAAAAGTACAGAAATACCTTCTGTACCTCATGTTCTTTCTCATATTTATGCTGATGCAAAACAAACATAGTGCGTTAGTCCTTAAAATACACAGCTGTCTCTTCTAGAGTTTATCACACCCAAATTGTCATTCAGCGAGTGACACACTTTCTTTGTAAGTGCTGCTCACTAAGTTGCATTCATTGCTGTCTTAAAAGAAAGAGAGGAAGTCTGGTTTTTTTCCCCCCCACACGTATCTTTCTAGGGAAGGTAGCAAGGGTGGGCAGGAGGAGCAGGCCCTTTGAGTTCACTCTCCAGACTCCGGGTGTTGAGGAGACCTCCAAGTTGCTACAAGCTCCCTACCACATGGAATATGTGTCTTATGGGTCATTCCAAGTCTGCCCATATGTAAAGGAACGGGTTAATTAATATTGATAACACACAGCTGTGGGCTGGCTTCAGGGGTGTCGGGTTGGCTGATATAGATAAGGTGCAGCTGTGGCTGCTTCCCTTAAGTGGTTGGGCAGCCAAGGAAGAGAGAGCAGACAAGGAAGAGCTGAGGAGGAAGCAGAGAGAGCACGTCTCCTGGTATGAGGAGAGACTAGGAAAAGACAGCAGAGGGACTGGTGCGAAGAACATGGTGGTAAAAGACCTTGTTGCAGCCAGCCATTTTGGAGAGTGCTGTGACACCCATAAGCCTTGTAATAGAACTTTGAAAAAAGTGGAATTTTATCTCTTGCTAAGGGGTTGCTTGAAGGGATGCCAGCTCCTGGCAGTTTTTATTCAATATATGAAGTTTGCTGCAGATGCTTAAGAAATCTATTTCTCCTGTGAATAAGCAGGTAAGCACATGCTACAGAGGAAGAAAGATGTGCTCGGGAGGTTTGTCTGTGATCAGGGTCAGCAGCACCTGGGGCTGATGTGGCTGCAACATGGTGTTGGAGAGAAAAAACAGGGGAGAGAGAGAGGGTGAGTGGCAGCACTGCAGGTCCAGGAACCTGTTGTGATTCCTCTAGCAGCTGTGTGACCCTGTGTCTCTCCACAGGTGTGTATGTCACACTGGGGTGTACTTTTTGGCTTTTCTTTTTCCTTCCCCTCTTTGAGAAGTCTCCTCTCTTTGAGCAATGGCCCCATAAAGTCAGAAAATTAACATGGCCAGGGCTACCTCAGGCTTGTGAAACTCCTCACTTCTGCCCATCCCCAAAGCCGTTGGCAGTGACTAACACCTGCCTTTGAGGGTGGAGACACACCATGAGCCGTGAAAGGTGAGGGGAGTAAGCAGTAAGGGGGGTTCTTGGTTAGTCACTGAAATACTATTCTCAGAGCATCTCTGCCTTCTGAGTGTATACCAAGAGTGGGCAATATTTACTTTTGGGGCTTTCCTGTCATCTGGAAATTTCTCCAGCCCCCTGCTCTGAAGCCAGGACATACACGAGTCAGACCACGTGCGACGTTACTGGAGGGAAGCTTGGACTGCAGGGGCTGGTAACTCACAGCAGGACATCGGGCCTCCAGGACTGCGCAAAGGCCAGGGCTGTACCCAGCTGAAGGCTTTCCTGATGAAGAAGGGCTGCTCAGATACAAATGACCCTTCCTCCCATGTGTGACCTGAAGGGTACCTTCTCAGGAGGGAGCAGGCAGCCCTGGCTTGCGATGCTGGAGCCTTGGGAGAGTAACTGCGCTACTTGCAGGTGAAATACTTCCCCCGCAGGCATGCTCAGATTTTGCTGTGCCCTACCAAAGCTTGGCAGTGGGCTGGAGAGGGAAGGCAAGGTAAGAGGGTTTGTGCCTGGCGCTGGGACAGGAGGGGAAGGTGCTGGCTGAACCAGCTGTGATGGCAGCTAAAGGTGGCTGAGGGGGAAGAAGGGCAGGGAGGAAAGGCTGGCAGTCTGGCCTCTGCAAAGAGGAGGTAGTGGCTGCTTTGAGTAGGGGGAAGGAGATGGAGTGGATGGAGAGAGAAGCAGGGAAGGGGCAACCTCCTCCCTCCTACTTACCAACCCACCCACTCCTGCCCACCCAGCCTGTGGCTCCCCGGGAAGGCAACCCCAGGAGTAGCAGAGGGGTGGAAGAGGGCATGAAACTGCCAAGGTGGGTCTAGGTGAGCACTCAGGAGGTTGTCAAGCAAATTGGAGCAGTTCAGGTATCACCTCTGAACATTACCTGAAAGCTTGTGTTGCTGTGTGAATCACCTGATCTAGGACTGGCTGTGATGTGGCAGCTCTCTGCTCTGGAGTCTGCAGGTGTGATCAGATCCAGGCAGCCAGCATGGAAGTGAGCATCTTCCCAGTCAGATATGAAAACACCTAACACAGTCTTACTGCAGATTAGTTCCACCACCACCCAGTGTTTTTTGTTTGGGTTTTTTTTTTTTTTTCAGGAAAATCTGATTGTTTTGAAAGTAGGGTTGTTTTGGGGGGTTTTTTTGCTAAACCAGAACATCTTGCTTATAGCTGGCTCTGACTGCAGTGTAAATTTTTAGGTAAAGCAAATCATTCTAATGTATAAGAACAGAATAAATGAGAACCAACTCAGAATAAATGTTGATAGTTATGAATTAGGTTTTCTCTGTCCCTTGAGTTATGACAGATTCCTGCGTCACAGGTCTGGAACATGATCAGCATGTTCATAATTTAAAAGATATTTGAATCTGCAGTCTGTGCTGAAACTCAGGTGAATTTCTTACCCATGAGATTAATTCAAATGTGCCAGGGAAGTAAAGAAAAATAATTTTATATAATCATTCAAAACTGCTGGTAATTAAAAATAACTGTCAAAATATTTTAAACTGAAAAATGGCATCATAAATAAATAGAAATGTTACTAATGTTTGAGAACATTCATATTCTTAAATTCGGTTATAAAATAGATTTGTGTCTATTTGTGTTCCTTTCTTTAATTGCATTTTCTTCAGCACTAAAAAAAATGATAGGAAAGAGAAAACTGGAGAAAAGAAGGTCATAATACTTTTCAAATTTTTTTCACACCACCCTATCAATTTTTAAAAATGCTTATTGTTGATCAACAATGATACTGCATCAAAGGAAAAAATATAAACCTTTAGGCTTAATATTCTGACATTGTCACGCTTCCCTTTCCTTTCTTTGCTTTCCAGACCAAAGAAATAACCATTAAATGAACTTTTCAAAATAGGTAATAATAGACAATACTTACCTATTGTCTGAGGTGTAAAAGCTTTGTAGTAAGACACTCCTCCTGAACTATTTCTCAGATCTCTTACAGTTAAGTTTAAATTAATTTTTCTTGATGGTTGAAAATATATTTCTTTCATATGGCAGCCAATATTTTTCTTCCTTGCATTTTTTATATATTGCTGGCATTCAAAATCTTTTCCTACATGTCTGTGAGAAGGAAATATGTGTCTTGTAAATCAAGGACTTGGGTACAAAAACATGGTTTCGTACTCATTTTGCACAAGACCCTTACCTTAATGAACAAAACATTTGGATGTCTTCAGGAGCTTCTGCTTTAATATGCCAGGTGCAATTGAAAAAAGAAATGTTATATATGATGCATGAAAGATTCTGAATATATACTGCAACAAAGGGAAAAAAGGAAGTGATGTTTATTTTACATGGATTTTCTAATAACTTGACTGTTGCTTTTACAAATGTGTTATGCAGCCTTATCTCTAGAAGCATCAATGGGTAATATGTGAGAACATATGTGTCTTTGGGCTTTTTGGACAGTGACAGCAGAGAAGCACATCTGCTACTGCTGCCAAAAGCCTTACTAACCCACTTAAAGAAAAAAAAAATTATAGTAGCTGAAAAGATCTGTTTTGGTTTTTTTTTTTAAGATTTCCCAAAACTAGGTGATCTAGAAGGCAATATTCAAGAGACGTGGCCTGCTAGGGAAAATAGAGAGTGGGTGGGTTGTTCTGACATCTCGCTAAGCAGAGCTGGAGTTCCCTGAGTCTGGACGTGTCTAATAAATGAAATAATCTTGCAGTATTCCAAGGTGTTATGTGTCATCTTCTTAACAAATCCATACCAAAAAAGTAGTATAGATAATAATGAGCTTTTAGAAATTATGTCTCCAAGTAAGACAGGACATTATCATGAACACTTGTATGCCTTAACAACATGTAGGAAATAGCTGACCTGGAGGTGCCTTGTAAGTAAACTCTGTCCAGCCACTCTCCTTAATTATATCTTCTGTGTCTTTTGCAAAAAGCTGTGTTTTAACTTTAGCATGAAAACCAGAATGTAACTCAAGACGTATTATCTTTTTCTTCTCCTGCAGTCTTTCCTAAGAGGAGGAAGCAGGAATTGCATGAATGTAGATGGTACTAAGTATTGAAAGGGAAATTATGCAAATTCATCTACTGAATGAAGTACTACATGATTTCACTTGAAATTAAATCTGTATGTGTAACCATTGAGTGACTTACTTTCCTTTCATGAGTGGTATTGAAGAATTTATAACTCAAAATATACTTCACAGTATACTTCTTAGTTTCTTCTTTTGCCAGGTTATTGTTCCAGGACAGAATGACTCTTGACTCGTGCTTGGTAATCCCTAGAATGTTACGTAGCACAAGCGCATCTGTAATTAAAATTATATTACATAGTGAAAGAGGGACCCATCACTGCGTACGCAATGGATTTGGCTCTAAGCAATGTTTGCACACCCACTAGCTCTCCCAGGAGCTCTGTTCTTACATGAAGCGGGGGGGTTCTGAGCTCTGTTGAATATGGCTGACTTCAGCAATGAGATTCGTCTTTACCTAGGTGCACCTCTCAAAATGTTAGGTGATACACCTACTTTTATCTGTCTTGGACACCTGTCCTAGTGCAGGTGTCTGTTTCTCTCTATGGGCTGTAGAAAGTACCTTGAAAACAAGTTCAGATTAAACATCTGGGATGGCTATCGTAGGATGAACTGTAAGTAATTAATAAATTACTTACCCACTACATCTCGTTGTCCGCTTGCCAGGCTAGTGGAAAACAGTGTCTTACACTGGAAAAAACTTAATATCAGCATGACAGGAATGACTCTAACATGCGCCATAGCAAATGCTTTGGGACACAGGTCTGCAGAAACTGAGACCCTTTAGTTCCAAGTTACGTTCAAAAAGCAGTTTTCATTTTGCACCTGTGAAATAATATGAAACAGTCACTTAACTGCTGAAATAGTATCCAAAGTATAAGAAGTAAATATGAAATGACACATGTTCAACTGGTCTTGTTCAGTGGTACCTTCTATTCCCAGGTTGTTTGTATTTAAGCCCACTCTTTAACTGTGTGCCAGGGCTGAAGAAAACGTGTGCCATACTGAGCTGGGTTTGAATGGCAGTACTGCTTGGATTGCAAGGCAAGACCACAGGTATGATGCTACTGATACTGAATGCAAGACCACCGAAATGACACAACTGACACTGGAAGCAGACGGTTTGGGTAGGAGCCGCCTGATATAACTCTGCCTGGGTAGAAAACTGGCAGCTCTATCTCTATGAGGTATCTAGCTTCTAGTGTCAGTAGAGCAAGTGCCGCTTTTGGGTTGTGATTCATGTTAAATGGTTTAGATATCTGCCTTAGGAGCATATGAACCATAACTATCTGAGGAGAGATGAATTTTGCCATTCACAAGAGCTAGTATCAGCAAGAGTATATCAGGTGTTTGCTAAATTTAGGATACAGTGAGCAAATTCATTCCACACATGAAAGTTGGCTTTAAAAAGACATAATTGCTGTTTCCGTGGTGGCTAAGTATTCATTCTAAGGTTGCTTTAATGTAAAACAACTTCTGAGGCCTTCCAAGTCCTCCATAGAATTAATACACCTCTGTGTTTGGGGTCTTTCACTGACAAATGAGCTGATTTATCTTGGCTCTGATTGCTTTCAACACTAAATGCTCACACACACTCTGTGTATGTTATCCAGGGATCAGCAAAAGGACACCTGGAGCCATATCAAAATGTTAACAATGCATTGACTAACAAGCAGTACTGGTCATATAGAGGAAAATGTGTTAATGTTTAGCCCATCCAAAAAATCTGCAATGAGCTTACCTGGAAAAATAACACCCATACACATATACAAATACATATACATACAGATTCATTTATAATGCTATTTTGGCACAATGTAGTGAACAAGAAGTCATTAAATGAATGTTGTCATTGTGTATGAAGTGTTATGAAAAATCATAACAAAATGCTTTAAGTCAGCAATTTCCTCTCCTCATTCGTTCTGGTTCTGATCTCAGCTGTAGCAGCAACCACAGCAGCCGTAGTATGTGTGCGATGGCATGCACACAGCCAACAAAATGAGTGAGCGAATTCTCCTGCTTGGTGTGCCTGGGAAAGAAGCCAATTCTAATTGCCAGGAGAGGAAAAGGGTGAGCTGTGCCATTAATGATGCCCCTGGAATAGTATGGTGTGTGGCAAGAGAAAAAGTCAGAGAAAATATAAAATGAAAACAAAGAGCTTTCAAGGGTTTATAATTCAACCTGTAGCCGTTGTAAGGGGTTCATCCATTCCCATGAGATGGAGCAATCAAAATTAGTCCTAGCAATATGTACACACTTTATTTAGATTAGGAGAAAAGGAAAAATGAAGATGGAAAACACTAAGCAAGTTAAAATATTTGGGGCTAATGGTAAAATTACTTTTGCGGAAAACACAAGTCAAAAGGGGACATGAAACAGGAAAAGGAAAGGTCTTTAGATTCACAACTTGTCAAAGAATACGTATTTCTATTTATGCCAGCTTAGATGGGCAGAAGAACAGAGCGTCTTTTCTCAGACATACGCAGACACGACTGTGTGTTTCTAATCCTATGCTACAAAAAGCTTTATGTTAGCATATAGTGCTGAAATTCAGTCAGGAGTGCAAAATAAAATATGCCGCCTGACAATTTATTTTTTTAAATGCCTCTCTGACCCTTTAGTCTCTGGAGAAATGCACACTAGCCAAATACACATAGAGACAGTTCAGTTAATCTAATGGGATAGAAATTATCTCAATAATTTAAATAAACTAAGAAATAACTGTAAAGAAAAAAAAAAATTACCTTCCAAACAGTGCACTGTGAAAAAATACTCTTTTTTTTTTTTTTTTTTTTAACTAGGAAAGTATTCTTACTATTTAAAACAGTACTACATTCGTATTTTACAACTATTTTGTCTTTTATTTATCCCCTTGCTTTCGTTGCTGAGCTTCAGCTACACCAATGCCTGTTGGTTGCTGCCCAGCCGCGTCTGGTTTAAAATTGTGGGTTGCTGAAGAAAGAGAAAGGGGAGGTGACGTTAGGGGAGCTGCCAGCCCATACACCGCTGCAGCTGCAGAGATCGTAACGGCTTGTGTGAAACCCACCTGGTGAATCTGGGAAGCAGACAGTCGGGGTAAATAAAATGAAAGTAGCAAAACCAATCTTCACGAAACTTAAGAGCTGTTACATGTATTGCAGGGAAAATGAACCGTTTAATTTTAAAAAATCAGGGGACCTGAAAGCTTCCTGTAGTATAGATCTGTTCACTGTCCATGTGTTTGAATAAAGTAATTTTTGGAAAGTTTGTGGGGCTGATTATACAAAAGTTAACTTTTTTAAGAAACAGTCTTTTTTAATATTTTCTTCGAAAAAACATAGTGAAATTGTCAAAAAGACATTTTAAAGTGCTCTTGAGAAATATATTTGACCTTATTTAGAGGGTAAATTAATTCATTAAGCAATGAAATCTCATTCATGGCTCTAATACACAGTCTTATCTAAGAGGAATCACTAGGACTGTTTGTTTGATTAAGATTGCCTAAAACTTATGCTTTTAGGCTGTCGATGCATGTTTTTCAAAGCCCCCATATTTCATAGTAAACAATGCAGAAATTGATTAATGAATGACAAAATAAACCATATAGGTAAAATAAATTTTAAAGGACTGGGTAGCTGAAGAGTCAAAACAGCATTACCATCTACAGCAGGGGTCCTCAAACTACAGCCCGCGGGCTGGATACGGCCCCCCAGGGTCCTCATTCCGGCCCCCCAGTATTTACAGGACACCCACCCCACCCCCCTCCCCGCCACCGGGGGTTGGGGTGGGGCTGGAACCAAGCAGCCACAGATGACTGCCTGCCACTTAATCCACGCACTGACCCCCTGGTTAAAAAAAAAATAAATGTTTGAGGACCCCTGATCTACATTATTTTTTCCAAACTTACCTTCATTTTAATGCTTGTTAAATCCTGGATAACCTATGCATCATTCAGGCTGAGAAGCAGGATGGATCAGCACTGGAGAATGTCTTGATTTAGGATGATAATGAAAAATTGATGCAAGAGACTTCCCTTTTTGCAGGACCCACCCCCTCAGAAAAGCCCATTCCAAGTGCCACTTCCCACCGTGGGACTGAAGCACCTTCTGAATAAAAAAACATTAGCTGGAACCTTAGCAAGTTCTTCAAAACACCATGAAAGCAGCACACCTTTGGATAACTAACCCGGTGGTCAGATCTGTTACTGTTATTTCTCTTTGCATATGGAAGAGAAAGTTTTCAAAACTTGTTGTAAAGAGCTTTTACTTTTTAAGAAAAGGTCAGATTATAGAAGAAATTCAATCACACAGTGCAAGTGTTGTTATGAAACTAAAATCTCAGAAAGATCATACCCTTATTGCCATTTTTTCTCCTGGTTCTTCAGTGGCTAATAAACATTTTTCGTTGCACACCAAATTAAAAACAAAACAAAACAAATACAAACTAAACAGGTAACAAAAATCACAGAACTAACAGAGGGGGGAAAAAAAATCAAGCTTACATACAGGTATGACTGTCTTGTTTACTCTTCATATCTGAAGCTTTGCCAGCCTAGCTTCTGAAATTGTCCTACTTTTACCTGGTTTACTTTGTAAGTGAGGTTAGGTTTATTCACTAAGAATCTGACCACAGGTTTTGGTGCAAAAATGAACCTAAGGTATCAAGAACACATTTTTTACTGCCTGTTAAAAAATTGTCAAATTTGAACAACCTATTTTTCAAAAGTCTTATTTCACAAGCACTGCTACAGAGGTCTGAAGAGATCAAGGAATACATTTTCTTTCATTTACTAACTGGTGCAATCCCTTCCAGAGCATAGAAACTGTTTCTTCTGCATTGCTTTTCCCCATCCTTAGCTACTGGGCACGCAGAAGAGAAATGCTGACAAAGGAAGGATCTCACACACCCCCCTTGCTCCAATGGCTTAAGTGAAGTGGTAGAGACCTAAAGATCTTCATCCTTGCCCCAGGCAGACCTCGTTACAGTGGAGTATGGAAATATTTTTATTCTTTCAGTATGTATGTTAAAAATACATTTTTAAAAATATCCAAACAAACAGAAAAAGACCCCAACCAAAGAAATACAAAAGCCCAATGGAACATTTAGACTTCCTACTATTAAAGCCTTAAAAACTGCTGCATTGTGTCTTGGGTGTACACCATGTGTTTCTTTTTTTTTAATAACATATTTTTTGCATGTGATGACTGTGACTGTTTTATATCCAGGTTTCCCTTATACACAGATTCAATAATTTAATCTTGGCTTTAGATTAGAAAAGAATGTATTTAGGTCCATATGTTATTTTATTGTTAACATTAGATAATGCAATTACACAACAAAAGGCCAAAGCAACAGTTTTTACTTCTAGTGCCTTGAATCCAGTTGTTCCCTTGTTCTGCAGTTTAACATACATGAGTTTAAGGTGGGGATGTACAAAAAAACCTACTTTTCTAACAATGAACTTAATAAAGGGAGGTAAGTGCTTCCTGAAAACTTTGACTATGTTTAGAAGTATGTTGTATTTAAATGAGAAGAGTGTGACTTAGAATTTCAAATCCAGTGTTAACAGTATTAAACCTGACCACAAGCTCAGTACTTAATTTTTTAAATGTAGAAAACTTATTTCCCTATAGTGTCTCCTGCTTATTAGCAAAAAAATGTAAATTTTATCTGGTTTAAGTGTGGTTTCTACATTGAATTGATGATAGCGCATGTTTCTTCCTGTTTTCTGATACTAGTGGCATAAATAGCATATACTACGTACCATTGCTGACGTCAGAGAAAAGCCATTCATTGTCTGGTGGTATATTTTCTAGAGTTTTCTTATAATTTTAAACAATTAAGGATAAAAAGGAAGAAAGCTACACCTCAGAGAATTGATTGTTTATTTATTTATTTTCCCCACAGGCAGTTAATTTACCCAGAAAAGCTGGAACGGTAGGAATCAATACTTTCTTCCATCCTTAGAGACTCTCACACTGAATTCAATAATAGTTCCAGTTCATTAAAGGAGTGCATTGGAACCACATATGGATCAAAACTGCATGTCATATAATTAAAAAAAATATCCATAAAGCTAATGCACTGCGCAGTACTTCGCCCGGGTTTATCTGCCTGTAGAAAGTAATGACTGCTAACCATCTGTAAAGCCAGTGCTCTTAGTACTTAGCAGCCATTTCTTTGGTAGTCATCTGAACCCTGTGTTTAGTTCCAGCGAAGTCCCATGCCTGTGATTAAAGGACATGGGGTTTTCCTTCTCACGTTCCCTCAAAGTCTAGTTTATTGTGTTAGCATGACTACTGTCTGTAATCATGTGCTGGGGGCATTTGGGGTGCTCTTTAGTTCCACCTCAGTTTACATCAAGAGAGCAAGAGTGGAAAATCTCTTCTTTTGCTTCGCACTGATATGAAAATGAAATTTCAGAGATTTGGGCTGTTGAAAATTAAGTGTTTCATTGCAAAAGGGTAGTGAAACGGGCTTGAAGTCTATCAGTAAGGTAAAGGGAGTGTCCTGAAATTTATACGAGCTACTTAGCAAATGGGAAGTTCGATATCATGGTTTTCTACTGCAGTGACTAAATTGCCACCATTTGGGTCTCTTAATCCTGTTTGGAAGCTGTTCTCAGGTTTCTGTTTCACATAATAGGGATGGCAGCTGCCCGTGTGGCCTTCTACTCTGTATCTGCAGTCTCAAAATGTAATGTTTCTTTAGTTGTGGATTACCTTTGTAACACTTTTCAAACTAGATAAATGCATATGTACATATATCATCAATACAAGGCTTGCCAGAGAAAGCAATTTCTTGGAGAAGATGTCTCTCTGCTTTCCAAAAATTATCAGCTACAGCAAATTGCCATCCATTGACAGTGAAAGTAAACTTCAGATACAATGCTTCTGTTCTAGTTTCTCTGCTTTTCTACATCTGTAAAAGTGAATATCAATTACAGTCAAATTCTACATGCAGAGATATATGAGACAGCAATGTGCAGGTCTGGGGTACACTGTGGGGTATGCTGACTTTGCATCGGGGTGGGAAAGAGACCTATAAAGGAGGGCAAGGCTGTATAGGCATGCTTCTTCTCAACTAATTAGGAGGAACCAGTAAAAGGTTTGAATTATAAAGGTATTGCTGACAGTATTGTGATTACAAATCCATTAGACTAAACAGACCCATTTAACACCTACCATAGGATATGCACCACTTTTAAGAGGGGAGAGAAATGGGAGGGAAAGTGGGGGAAAAACAGGTTCCTAATAATTTCTGAGTGAGGGACTGAGGCAGAGAGGTATGATACAAAATTTCCAAATCACACCAGAAACAGCTGAAATAGCTAGGAATTGTTACAATTCTGAAATTTCCATTTTAAACTTTGTGAACTACATAGAAAAACTCAGAACACTGATCAGGAGCTAGTACCTTGTTATACACACAAATTCCTTCTGGGGTAATGGTCAGATCAGTGATGAATCACAATAACTGTGATGACAAGCAGCCTAAGAGACTAAGGCTTGAAAGAATGAAGGAAAAGATCATGTCACCTTCAGGTAGACCCATGCAATAAATCCGATAAATCACACTGTGAACTGCTTTGATTAGATCTCTGTTGATTACAATTGAATTTCAGATCCCTAAAATTGTTACAAATGCTGTGTCTGCTCCCCCTGTTCAATTTATTTAATGAAGCACTGTTAATTTCTCTCCATGCTTCCTCTATACAATTCATTTACAAATGCCCTTCAGAATGCTTCATTCTATTTTCCTTCTCAGTTGGTATGCAGAAGACATTTCAGGTACTCAAAAATAATCCTTGTAACATCTTTAAACTTCAAGGCTTAATTTGCATTCTTCCACCATTAAAAAACCTAGGACTGGAACTGGCAAAGCTTATGTTGATTCACAAATCTATTTAGATTACCAAAGATATTGTAAAGTGCTGCCTTCTGCATCCTCCATCTGATTTTTTCAACTCACAAACTGGTATTCAATAAGGAGTCTTGGCACCCACAAATCCATGGGCTCCAATGGGACGCACTCCTGAGTGCTGAGGGAGCTGGCAGATGTCATTGCTAAGCCACACTTCATCATCTTTGAAAGGTCGTGGAGGACAGGACAGGTGCTGAGGACTGGAGGAAAGCCAATGTCATTCCAGTCTTCAAAAAGGCCAAGAAGGAGGACCCAGGAAACTACAGGCCCATCAGCCTCACACCTATCCCTGGAAAGGTGAACAAGTCATCCTGAATATCATCTCTAAGCACGTGGAGGAAAAGAAGGTCGTCAGTAGTCAACATGGATTCACCAGGAGGGAATCATGCTTGACCAAGCTAATAGCCTTCTATGACGGAATGGCTGGCTGGATAGGTGAGGGGAGAGAGCTGGATGCTGTCTGTCCTGACCTAGCAAGGCTTTTGACGTTGTCTCCTATAACACCCTCACAGGTAAGCTCCAGTAGTGTGAGTTAGATGAGTGGACAGTGGGGTGGATTGAGAAATGGCTGAAGGGCAGAGCTCAGAGGGTTGTGGTTAGTGGTGTGGAGTCTAGTTGGAAGCCTGTAGCTAGCCATGTTCCTCAGGGGTCAGTGCTGGGTCCAGTCCTGTTCAACTTACTCATCAATTTCCTGAATGAAGGGACCAAGTGTACACTCAGCAAGTTTGCTGATGATACAGAACTGGAAGGAGCAGCTGACACACCAGAAGGCTGTGCTGCCATTCAGCAACACCTGGACAGGCTGGAGAGTTGGGTGGAGAGGAACCTGATGAAGTTCAACAAAGGCAAGTGCAAGGTCCTGCACCTGGGGAGGGACAGCCCCATGCACCAGCACAGGCTGGTGACCTGCTGGAAGGCAGCTCTGCAGAGAAGGACCTGGGTGTTCCGGTGGACACCAAGCTGCCCATGAGCCAGCAGTGTGCCCTGTGGCCAAGAAGGCCAGTGGGATCCTGGGGGGCGTTAGGAGGAGCAGCAGGTTGGAGGAGGTGATCCTCCCCATCTGCTCTGCCCTGGTGGGGCCACATCTGGAATGCTGGGTCCAGTGCTGGGCTCCCCAGTGAAAGAGAGAGAGGGAACTACTGGGGAGGGTCCAGCAGAGGGCTATGGAGATGCTTAGGGGACTGAGGCATCTCGCTTCTTAAGAAAGGCTGAGAGAGCTGGGCCTGTTTAGCCTGGAGAAGACTGAGAGGGGATCTTATCAATTCATACAAGTATCTTAAGGGTGAGTGCCAAGAGGATGAAACCAGACGCTTTTCACCAGCGTCCAGTGACAGAACAAGGGGCAATGAGCACAAACTGCAGCACAGGC
>JAVJGJ010000014.1:73051650-73072602 GCA_035590215.1 Microhierax caerulescens
CGTGGACAGCAAGCCATTGACAACTGTAAGTCTTTGGATGTGCGTATCCAGCCAGTTCCTTATCATCTAGCAGCCCATCTGTCAGTCCAATGCGCTCTCTCAGTATCTATCCAGTCAAGAGGTTTGAAGAATATGGTGGGGGATGATATCAAGCGCCTCAAAAAAGTGATTTATATAGGGATGATTTGAACTGTATTTGGAAAGTGTGGGCAGAAATGCCCAGCATAGTTAAACCTGTGTCTTTGAGTTTAATGCACTGAGTGGCCCAATGTTGCTACTTAGAGAAAAAAGTACACCTTTTTTTTTTTCTTTTTTTTTTTTCCTGAAATTAGAGTATGTTTTGTCAGTATTTGGAGGGAAAAGTATTAAAGCAGAACAAAACAGGTACAAATGAAAAGGCATAGCGTCTGAGTAAGGGATGACTGAGTGCAATCAAGCAAAATTAAGCCCTCTGAAAGCTAATGTGGCCTTCACCTTAACCTTGCTGCATTCTGGGCCGATTCATCAGCCTTTGTTGCTGTTACTTGGGAAGATTCTCCAAGTGGCCACATGATGGTAGCCTAGGATCAGAGACAAGCAAGCTTAATCAGGAAAGTATAGGAAATAGGGTGAAAAATTAGTTCTTGTAAGCTGAAATCAAATCAAACTTCAGGACCAGTGAGGTATTCCAGCCACACAGTGAATGGCTGAGCTATATTTCAGCTTCCAGGCGGTGTAATATCCACGACAGAGCTGTCTAGTGTTACCTACTAGATAGCCCTATATCGAGATAATAATAGATGTTTGGAGCTGTCGTGTTACGGGCAAATCTACCTTGCAAACTTCTGCTTATACTTTCCTTACCATGTGAGCTCAGCATATCATCAGGTGCAGTTGCCTGCCATTTTCCCTTTTATTCTAAAGGGTGCAATAGAAGGATCAAAAGGCTTAAACAAGTCTCCTTGCTATAATCTCAAAATGTCTTATTAATTAGGAAAACAAATCGCTTTTACTATATGCCACAAAGGAAGCGCAGGGCTTTGGACAAAATCAGCTGATTCTGCAGTCTGAGGAGACCTAGTGGTACTTGCAGATTTGAACCAAGTTCAGCCAATGGATTCTTAGCCCTGTTTCTTGGAAGGGTATAAACTCTGCTTGTAAGATTTGAAGCATAGCTTCATTGTGCAAAAAAGTTAAAACTGTGTCTGTATTCTAGAGAAAGCATCATTGGTCCTGAAGCACGCTTGGGGTTCAGGCAATTCTACTATGCAGAATTCAACTACTAATTGTTGGTGGAATTAAAAACTAAAAAATTAAAAAATAAAAGCAAAACCCAAAAGCAAAACCCAGTTCTAAGCCATACCCCAGTTGTTAATATCACTTGTTTTCCAGTTCTGATACCACACGTAAAAGATGATAAATTTTAAATTGATTAAGCCAGAGAAAGAAAAATAAAAATTAATGATACACTTTGGATTATCAACTTCTTCTTGGCTATAATAGCAATGTTCCTTCTTAGCATTAGCTATGAAGAAGACTAAATGAAAATCTTTGAATCTTTATGTTTTAAATTAAAGGTTACAAAGCTAGTCATATAAAGCTTTACAATTAGTCTGGTTTTAAGAAGAATACAGATTGACCCAAAAAGGCTGTGGTAATATGTGCTATATGTAATATATATGTGTCTAGTATGTGTCTAGTAAAGGATGCTTTTAGACTACTCTGTTATCCAAGTCTCCTCTTTTTCATTAAACAAACCAAAACATTCCCTCATATGTGCAGCAGCTAAGGAAACTTCATCGTCCAGTTGATTGGTTTGGTGAAAACACACATGTCTAGGTCAAACACTCATTATGAGACTGATTGACAAGACTGGGATACATATGTAGTACCCCAAATCCTCTGCAGAGGCAATCTTAGGCATTTTGTAAATTTTTATGAAGTCATACATTCCACAGATTTAATTAAATTACTATACTGAAACTGATACGATTTTGTTTGCTCTATAAATATTGAAGGTTTAAACTTTTTAAATCTGTATGAAAAATGTTCATAATTAAGGAAATTCACTTGACAATAAATTAAGGCTTTTTATACCTGTGTAGTTTCCTGTATCCTAATTCACTGTAACACATCATGACCCAGCTTCTCCAGTACTGGGACTACGGGTTCCAAGAATAATTCTGTTCTGAGAATCTGCAGATTCAAGACGTACAGAAGCTGAGTAAACACAATAGTGTCAGCACTATATTTATCCTCTAGCAGGACTCTCAATTCCTCTACAGAGCAGCAATCAAGATAACTAAGCTTTTCTTCTGTCCCATTTCCTGTTTTATGAAGACAATACTTGTATTGAATAAATGCATTGGCCGATAAATTCACAAGGTCTCTCAACCTCCCAGATGCTGCCATAATGCAATTTGTCAAGGTTCTGGTGCAATTCTGGACTTACTTCTTGTATTTACCTGCTGTTTATGGGCATCCTTGTTGCAAGTATTCTTTTAAGATCTATAAACAGACGTATAATACAGCTATTCTCAGGCCAGTGGGACTACCATTCCACATGCTTTGGCATGTGTGTGCATCAGCCCCTCACTTGTTTCAGGAAGGTGTTTTCTCTTGCTGAAGGGACTTTAACAAGAAGCAGCATCAGCTTTGAAAGACTAAACAAATTCTCTCTTCTTGCTGCCATCCCTTGGCTTTCTCAGCAGTTTTCTCATGCTACAAGACTCAAAGAAGCTTTCTTGATTTCTATTTGAAATCACAACATTAACCTTCCTTGGTATGTTAATCTTGTGAAATGTTTCATGCAGTCACTCTCAGTTCTAACATGAAGCCACCACTGAAGGTGAAACAAAATCTAAACCATAAAACCCTCCCGATATCAACCTCACCACTGGCAATGTAACATTTGTTTTTCAGGGGAAGCTTTTAACTAGAAGACAAACACACACTTGCAGTGCCAGGTTTTTTGGAGGAGTCACATTAAGTCTTACAGAAAGCAGTGTGCTGAATGATTCGCACCTCTGAAAGTGAGTGGAGCATTTCTTTTCTTTTGTCTTTGGATTCTTCCCACTGTTATATTGTCATGATGATTGTGCATATCTTCTTGCATGTTCCCACAAGCCTCCAATGAAAAATCCCTTGCAGTCTTTTATGCAAACTGGTACTCTTTAGAAGGAAGGAAATAAAAAAAAGTGTGATACTTTCTCTTAACTAAGAAGAAAGTGATGACTGCCCTCATTTACATACTGCATTACTTCATCTGCTGTTATACCACAATACATGCCTGACCATCATCCATCTACCTGTGTTTTCTGTTAGTTGTACAGGAAACTAACCAGAAAAAAAGGAAAATAATTACAATTTCAGTCAAGTTTCATTCCTCTGTAACTGCTTTAGAGTAGCTACTAATTATATAATTTGCTGTTTCCTTTATTTCTCTCTGTTTCTACTCTAAACCTTTTGACCTGTTTTGCCAGCCAAGCTGCCCCTTTAAAGTGCAGCTTTACAGTGAACTTTCACCTTTTAGCCATTCATTATTACAGGGAAAGTATCCTAGCCAGGGAAACTTCACAATCAGTGGGTGGTGGAAGAGCATATTTTAAAACTCTTCTCTCCTTGAGGCCTTGCCAAGGAGAGATTTCCACAATTTCATTTGGAAATTAATTGGAAGCCTAAACAGGGCTTGAAAACAAATTCTTTCCTGAAGTAAGCAAACAGCCCAGCATTCACAGAAGTTATCTGCAGGACAGAGGACAGACAGGCACCACCAATTCTATGGGCTGAGCTCAAAGTAGAAATCACAGGTGAGTCTATCCAAACCTTTCCTCAGCTTGTGGGAGAAACACCAGTAACATGAAACAGCTGTAGTAGCTGCATCCATTAAGAAAGAATGTTGTTCTGTGGACCCTTGCAGAGGTTTTAGGGAAAGCTGTATCAGGTACTTGCTTCCCAAAGCATGCCCTTCCCACACACATGCTCAGGCTGCAGAAATGCTGATGCAAAAGAGGAAGGTAATAAAACTGGTGTTTTGCCTTGCAGCAGTAGACTACCACTTGATGTTTGGGTTTTTTCTTTATATCATCAGTAAACAAAGCATGAGTAACTTGCAGGCTGGATTGTCATGACAACACTTGTCTTACAAAGTGTAACAGCTCATCTGGCGCCAGCTTGGCATCTTGCCACAGGTGGTAGGGAGGTAGAGGTGGTTTGACTGAATTTTCTCTAGTCATTGCAAGATGTCATACCTAATGAGATTTCCTCGGTGGCCAAATGGAAAATGCACGCTAGTCCCAAGGTCACCAATTACCTTTTGTTCTACCTGAACATACTAATATAAAAACATACTTACAACTTGATGGTTACCTTTCTGTGCACCATAGAACAATGAAACAGTGCTGAAAATCTTGTTTTCCTTGAGACCTGCCAGTTGGTCAGAAAGATGTTTGTACCTTACTTAGAACTCTCATCATGAAGGCCCTCTTGTTTCTGTTTGGCAGTTTCACTTATTTCCTGAGGTTAGGTCACGACTTTTGGGGTTTAGTTGCAAACAATTCTTATCTTGTTTCAGGAAAGAAGTAGTGAGCGTAACTTACATGCAAGTTCACCGGTTACCACATCTTGGAGCTAAATTAAATAGTAAGGTCTGAACCAAATGCAAGGACAAGTTCTTCATCTATCACTGCTGACAATTAAAACACCCCTAGTTTTATCCTGTGTGATCCCACTCTGCTCTTTTCATGAGTGGCTTCACCCGAAAGTTCATTTGTTCGATGATAGACCACTAGTGATGCCTATGGTTCTGGATCAAGTCCCATATTTTTCATCGTGATTGGCATGCAGAGTGTGCTTATCAAGTGTCCAATCGTATGTACCACTGATGGGATGTGGACTCTTCTGCTCTGGCTTTTCTAAATCCTATTTCTTTAACCTCCTTTTTTTTCCTAGGCAATCTGCCCTTAACAGGTTCAAGGACAAGGTGGCAATGTGCTTTCTCAATGGCTCGTTAAAAGTGACTATAGAATTAACTGACACTTTGGAAAGCAACAATCCTGCCCATGGACTAAAGAACTTAACCATAAAAATCCAAGAAATGACTGGACTATTACAGTTTTCTTGGATAATTCATCCCTTTAACAATGTTAAATATTCTGAGAAATTCTCATTAATTAAAATAGAAACCAGTAGTAACAGGGTTGCAGATTGTGTCCACTACACAACAACTAGTATTTCCTGCCATACTGACAAGCTTTGATGTCAGTGTGATTACACATGTAGCATCCCTTCCACGGAAGACCTGTTTCATTCTGTGCAACTTCTGGATGCATATGAGAATCAGTTGTTTAGCTTCAAACCTACAGAGCATTATTGTCATCTTATAGAAAATGAGGTTTCAGGTTAACTGACACAAATCCATCCCAAACCCATAATTCACTCCAATTTTATAGAAGTGTCTACAACAGAAAATGAGAAAGAGAACTAAGGTCCTTACTTCTACAGATACTAAAATGAAGTGTCTTAGCAGAGAAAGCGCTAGTGTCCTGTTGTCTACTCTATTAATAAAATTGAGGAATTAAGACCTGAAGAAAAGGAAACAACTCGAGAAACCCCCTGATTCCCACTCTGCCCAGAAGAAGTAACAAGAACAAAGGCTGATGGGAATGAAGCTGTACAAGATACAGATAGACAGAACCAGGACAGATTTGACCTGATTTACCACTCCTCCAGTGAGATATCACAGATATGTGTAGTAAGACTAGTACACTCAGTGAACATTATGAATAATCAAATTTAAAAATTGTGCTCTAATAACTTTGTTTTCCTGTTCATATTTTTTTAAAGGTGAAAAAGGCAGAGGGCTCTGTAATCAGTCTGTGCTGTGAGGTACATAAGAAGGTAGGTGCTGTTTCTCAGGTCACAGAGAGCTGCTTTGCTGGACAAACATCTTTCAGGTCCCTGGCACACTCTTCAGTGTCAAAAGCCATCAAGATAGTAGGAAAGACTTGGGCTTACTCCTTTCGGAGCCTGCTAACAAAGGCAGTTTGGATGTCCGTGCCTGGGCAGTGCACAACCCACCGTGTTAGCACCATGCTGTGTGTGTGCTCACATTGGTGAATGCAGCTGGAAAGGGGATGTTCGCACTCTATAGCCAGGACGCAAGAGCTTCCTGGGGCCAGGGCACAAGCATAGACAAGTGATGTAGGATTGATTTGGTGCACTCAGGGCATTTGCACACACTTTTCCTGGTCTGTGAATAGAATTCACTTAGCCCCGAAAAATGTGTGCACATGTGAAGTGGAAAAGTTGTGGAGGCTGGTGACATTGGTTTGTTACTCATCTACAGGCAATGAGGCTGGCTAATGCGAAGCTGGTAACAGCTTTTAAGGAGTCCACAGCACTCTAGGCTTCTTTTCTTGCATGGAGAAGTGTGGTGACCTTAAGCAATACACAGAAAACAGTGGCATGTCTTGAAACAATGGTACCTGAGCTATATCTGAGCCAGAGGGGGGCATATATTCACCTACATTTGAGACTGTGCCCTGTACAAACTCCTGTATGAAGAACATGAGACAGAAATGAGTGAATGTAAATGAAGTGATAAAGAGGGTGTCATTTTATTCTGACCTATTTGTCTCCCTGCAGAAAAAGAATGGCTGCAACTGTGTTTTTCCCCATTACATTACAGAAGTACGGGGTAAGGGAAATGAGTAAGAGGTAGGCGGGATTTTTACACCCTGTTACATGAGCAGTTCAGAAGATCTTAATAATGAAATCACATTGTCAAAGCACACAAAAATAAGCCACCAAGGCAAATTCATAGCTTCCATCTTTTTTGTGCCCCATTACTGTAACTGTCAAAGGGAAACCAGTTTTCAAGGAGGAGGTAGGTTTACTTTTGTTTTTGTCTGGGTTTCTTCTCTATTTCTTTTCTGTTACTCCAAAGAAGCTGGGCAAAGAAATACTGTGTTTTGTTATTTGTGCTAGTTTCAATGTTGTTAAAATAACTGTGAGGGGTGGATAGACACTGCCTGTAAGTGCATGCTTTTGTCTGATGAATGTCTTAGCCAAAATTTTTATGGTGTATTTTTTCCACAGTCTGAAAATAATTATATAAAAACATTCTTAAATTACCAGAGTTTCCAGTGTTACTGGCCTCATCCACAGAGAAGTATTTTGCTTGTGAAGTTGAAACCTGTGTTACAGCACTGAAGAGTGCCTACGTAACTTTCTCTTGAAAACGCAGTCAAACTGGAAATGTTCAGATTTTAGCTCTTTACATTCATACGGCAAAATCACTTTGCAGAGTGAATCCCTTTTAAGAGTACTGCATTTAGGCATCAGTAGAATGGAAGCATGTCAGTGTCTTTTACTACAATTTTAATACTGAAGTAGAAGATTTCACTTATGCACAGTTCTCTGAAAATGTCACAGGAATGTAGACATAATTTTACTCTCATAGCCCATCCAACATGTAAGCAGTAATTCCATTTTGTATATTCCCCAACAAAAATAACTTTCAAAGTGTTTCAGAGGCAAAGCTGCGAATTAAAACTCAGAGGTCTAGTCTTAAGTACTACATCCAGCACAAATAAGATATTTTCCTTAATAAAAAATAGTAATATAAAAACAAAGTGTAAAGTTTTGGGGTTTTTTTAACTGCAAAATTTACTTTTCATTGGTTATAAAAATCATAGCAGTATTGAGACATGATAAGATACTTGGTTATGTTACTTATAATCAGCAGGCTA
Source organism: Microhierax caerulescens (assembly GCA_035590215.1). Classification (NCBI taxonomy): domain Eukaryota; kingdom Metazoa; phylum Chordata; class Aves; order Falconiformes; family Falconidae; genus Microhierax; species Microhierax caerulescens. The sequence continues at coordinate 73,059,381 of JAVJGJ010000014.1, forward strand.
TCGGGCAATTTTTATTCTTATCTAATCGACTCTAATCATCCTGGACAAGAATAGCCACTCCAGCAGGACTACAACCTCACTGATATTTCCAAATTTTTAATATGAGCATCTCCTGTGGACATGTGTCAGGATTTGGCATTCTCTTAGAGCTAACTGAGAGCAGCTTGTGCTCTATCAGAGTCTAGCAGTAACCAATTTTCATAAAAGGTTTATAAAGTACAGTGCAGAAAGGAAACAACTTCACACAGAAATACTTTAAGCTTCCTTAAGATTTTGATCAACAATTTGCACAGGAATTATTTGAGATGGGAAAGAAATTTGGACCACCTCTGACTACTATAATTTTCTAAAGAGAAGCAGCACGTGATACTAGCATAGATATAATAAAGAGGAGGAAAAGGCATTTTCAAAAATAAATTTGCAGTTTTCAGTGAGAATAGTGGCAACATTTCAGTTTAGTACTTACATGTGGATTCCAGATGATGTAAGAGGGGAAAGGAATGAATCCTCCTGGATTCACCTGACCAAGGCAGATACTTAGTCTTAGAGGGATCCTTCTGGACCATTCACCCTGGGCTATGTTTTCAGTGACTGGCAAGAAATAAATACAGTGAAGGCTTCGTTTGTCTTGTCCTAGATTAGGTTGAATAAACTTTCTTTCCACACATGTGTAGAATTACTGATTCCCCTGTGGGCATATCTTTACAGCACTTGGGTAAATTTAGGTAAAACAAACTCCACATCACAACTGACAGCATATTCAGAGTTAGGTTAAAAGGTTAAAGCAAGTAATTTCCTTTTATGCATTTCCAATAGCAAGCATGTTTACAGTCCTTTAGAAATTATCTGACCTTTTGTGACCAAGAGTCAAGAGCAGATTATGTGTTTTCTATTCAAGAACTACAGAATATAAGTAAAAATCCTCTTGGGCCCAAGGCCGAGAGGTGAGACCCCGTCCTTCCTTATTAACAAACCTGATTACAACAAAGAATGGCAGAGCCGTATTTTCTTTTCTCTGGTATTTTTCTGAAGCTACTACTCCTACACCATTTCTAACGTCTGCCCACGAGATGAGGGTAATCTAAATTGATTCAAGGAAAGTAAATAAATAAATAAAATAAACACTGTGCTTAAAATAGCGTGTTGTTATGCAGTTGAGTGCAATCAGAATCGTCACATCTGTCTCAGTTAAATACCTTACCTCTTTCATGAAAGGTATAAAGAATGTCAGGGAAGATTTCAAATATATCTGAAGACACTAAAATGTGGAAAATAAGTTATTCATATATGAAAAAAAGGATGCTTGTGGGTATATTAGTATACTTGCACATGTATTTTATTATCATTATCAAAGAATATAGAACTCAGTTCAGGAGAAAGAGTGCAATACAGAGAAATTTAATTGTTTGCATCACAGCTCAAAGAAGAGGATCATAAGAGTATGGTCCTATCTCTTTTTTAAGGAAATAACCATAAGTGACAAATAGGGGGTTATTAGAAGAGGAGTGGTTAAGCAAGAAGCCGCTAGAACTAGCTAATCCTCAAGTATAAATTCTAAAGAGAAAAATTTCACTACCTTATTGAAATAATGGGAGAAATGTCTCATGAAGACTTAGGCCATTCCAGGTGCTGCTAAAAATAAAACTGTAAAACACAGTGGGTGAACACAGTAGGTTCAAAAATAAACCTTAAAGGAAGGGTAGTCATACTTGTCTACTCTGCTGGATTTTCTTAGGCATATCCACAGAAAGGTGCATAAAGAAAAAAGGAAAAATATATCCACTCAAAACCTGGGAAAAAAAGTCCTGTCAGCAAAGGGAGTAGAGTGACTCGTACATATCTGAGTGATCTTCCCGGCACATGCTTGATGTTGATATGAGCGTGACACTGTGCAGCTTGATTATGTCTGTTTTGTAGGCAGAGGGATGTTCTGGCTGTGGAACTTAGGCCAGTTAAACAACTTCTGAATGTATCTCTGTGTTTCTCTTGGATAAAAAGGACTGAGACTGTAACTGAAAAAGCCAAGGATGTGGTTTCATTTGCTTTTTCCTTGACCGCGATGCCATTTTAGAAGTTCCTTTCACCTTATTTCCTTTGTTGCCAGCTAACTCAACCGCTTGTTGGGCTACACATAACCAGGTTGTGATCTTATTTGAAATCAGAATAACCTTTTCTTTTCTTTTGATTTGCAGCACTGCCAAAGGCTGTCCTATCCTTCTAAGACCCCTGAACAGCACCTGTGATCATACTTCAGACTGCTGCATTTATCTCATAACTTCTTGATAGGAAGGAAACATCTTTATTTCTTCTGTAAATGAAGAAGTCAAGTACACAGTTTTGATTGGCCCTGGACCATAAAGTGAATCTGTTGCAGAGCAGAGAATTGGGCAAAGTTTTCCATCACCTCAGTACAGTACCAGAATCACTGGACTCTCTGGACTGGTTGGTTATACCTAGATATGTATCCTTACACATAAGCTGGATATAACCAACTGTATCCTGAGAGCTTAGATGCCTGTAGTGACTAAACAGGGGTCAACACTTCTTGCAGCAGCAGAAATAGCTTGGACAGCTCTGCTCTGGGTTTTTCTTGCTAACCTACACTGTTAGATGAGCTTGTTTCACTGTTTGTGGTAAAGGATGCTAAACCAGATTGAAAAACAAGTAGAAACAAAAACTTCTGGGGTGGGAGGAGCTTTATTATTTTTAGTGGATCACTTCTTCTTTAGAATCTTCTTTAGATCTTCTTTAGAAGATCACTTCTTCAAACCTACTCACTATGAGGCCCCACAAGCAATGTCACTAGTAAACCAGGGAGGCAGGATGGAATTGGGAAGGAGCCATGGAGGATGGGGAAGGACAGGGGATGCTTAGGCCAACATTGCTGTTGAAAAAAATACTGCTAAACCAAACTCTTGAAATAGTTTCAACTTCCTCGTGGAAGAGAGGAAGTTTTCAAGAAATCCAGGAGTACCTTGACAACTTTGTTGCCTCTTGAACAATTCGTTTTTATTTCCAAAGGTGTAAGAATCAAATGGTTGCTACTCTTAGGACTCCTTTGCAAGGACCTGTCCCTGAACAACATTTCTCCTAGTGCATGCTGATTCCCAGTGTGATGAGCATGAAATGAACACTTCCACCAAGGAGCTCTGAGAGATGGAGTTTAATTCATCTAACTCTGTTTGTAGCCAAGCTACACAAAATCATACTAGGTCAGATCTCCTAGATAACAGCCTTTGCCTCTGGAAACTGTGATCCTAGCCACCTTTATTATGTGCCTACACTTGTGGTACACCCAAATGAAAGAAACTTCATTCTGTAGAGTAGTTGCAAAACCCTTCATACAGCACAGTAGCTGCCTGGAGCAAGCCATGAAAATAATTTAGGTACGAGAGTGTATTTGAGCTTCTTCTTTTCTAAAGAAGAATTGCTTTTTCTCACATTACAGCTGAACAGAGGAACGGAGCCAGAAGAAAAACAGATCTTTTGAATTCTCCCATTGCTTATCCTATGGCAAGGGATGTGGTAGAGGAAAGGAAAATTAAAAAAAAAAAAAAAAGGATTCAAAAGAGTCAAAGGAAATTAATGGGGGATCAGGCTTTCTTGGACTGCCAAGCACAGTGATCTGTGAGGTAGTCTTTAACTTTGCAAGTCCATAAGACACTGCTTGCTGGTAGATGAAAGAGCATGTAGGCAAAGGACCGCTTGGTGCTTTCAATCTCCTTACACCTTTCTCCCTAAGCATCCACTGATGTCAGAAGTTTTGGTCTGCTCAATAACAGCATTTCTTTTTAAATCGGTGCTGTCAGCTACATGATCAGATGCTTGTGGGAACATAAGGAAAAGAATTTTCCAGCTTGGACTGCAGTGAATCTTGAACAGTGGGCAGTCACTTGGTGTCAAAATATGGTGGCTTCTGAGTCTTGTTTGTGAACCTGTGTTAGACACATAGGGAGCTTTAAGGCTCACTAAGGAGGTACGTTTAAAGGTGGTACATGTGGTGGTTAAGTTTAATGAATCTCTGCCTTGGAAAGCTGTGACCCAGTCCTTCAATGTTGACAGCAGTTGAAAAGATGTACAACATGATTATTATTTCCTGTTTGAGATCTCACCTTCTGATAGGGAAGAAACAGGCAATGAATTCATTCCTCATATGAATAAACAACTTGAATAGTCTTTTAACTTGAGCAAGCTATCAACATCCACTTTGATTTTGTCTTAGTTTTACACTAATGACAGGGATATCTATAAAATTCAGAGCAAACAAAATTCCCCATATCCTTGAACCCGAAGTGCCAGAACAGATTAGCAGCTGTGTTCAATTCAAGATTGAAAAATATGTTATCCTCCCTTCAAAATCATGGTACTTCTGCTTGGCCTAGCTTCAGGAAGCAGTCTCAGGGTTCAGTTGTAATCACCCAGCTGTTACACAGAAGAAAGTGGTGTATAGCTTATTTTAAACCCTTAGTCCTTTATAAGTCAGCCAAGGGTCAGAGCACTTGAGACACACACAGGGGAGAGAATTTGCCTTGCTTATGGTTGTTGAATTTATTGTCCACTGTAGACTGGACTTTAGATAAACAGGGGATGTAAACAAAGGACACAACAGCAACTGTCTTTGTTACTAGCTTCCACTACATCACTGTGCCCAAGTTGATTAGAGTTGATTAAATCCTAGTCACAACTTCAGCATCTGCAACAGCAGGAGATAGTCCTTGTGGCTCAACACAAATAAAATCATTGTTATCTTCAAGTAAGCCTATAACTGCAAGACACAAATACGCAGTTGGATTTACTAATCAGGTGGCTAGAGATTACTAAATGATCTTGCAGAAATATGCATGATTTGAGCAGTTGTACAGTCTTTTGGCAGAGTTGACATGGGATATTCTTCCTGTGCAGGCATGAATGGGACAGCCATTGAAAATTTTGTCTGTGTTATTTTCAATGTTTCCTTCATGAACTGCACTTGGCATGTGGGCAGGACTGCTTCAAGAGACACCCAATATTTCCTTTACTGGAAGACTTCAGTGTAAGTACGTCTGCTTGAACCTAGGGAATTTTGATTTCTGGTCTGACATGTGACATGTCAATATCTAATGCAATATGTCATTTTAAAGGAACGAAGATTTCACAGGATGCCAGAATTACATCACAGATATTTATGGAAGGAACATAGGATGTAGTTTCCAAAATGTGACGATAAAAAACAAGATTGCTGATTTCCTAGTAAATGGGTCAAGAACTGGACAAAACATTCTGTCATATAAGAAGAGGATTTTTCTGTACAGAATCGGTAAGAACTTTTTCCATTTTTATTTCCAGATTTATGTTAAGAGAATGAAGAAGTCATCCCTGAAAAAAAAAAAAAAAAAAGCATATATATTTTAAAATACTGCTCCTCAGAAATTTGTGTTTTTTTCCCTTTTCCTCAGCCTTGATGGATGAAAGGTCAAAAGTCAAAAGAATAAAAAAAAAACAAATGAATTCAGAGACAATCTGAAATCATAGGTTGGAGAACTGTGAACATTTCAGTCAAATATTTATTCTCTGAAAGAAAGGTGTCATCTTTTTGAATTAACTACCTAAAAATGCCGGAGTGGGGCTATCTAGATGTTGGTCTTATACCACTGTATTGTAATTCTGTTCATCCACATATAACCTGTGAGCAAAACCTCATTTTTTTCTAATGAATGAATGTTGCTAATGATTAAAAAAATTGGAAAAAGAAATTGCTTCTTTTTAATCTGAACACAGAAAAAAAAAAAACAAAAAAAAAACCAAACCCCACAACCAAAAAAACCCCTGCATAGATTACATTCTGAAGTCAATAAAATCTAACAAATGGTTTGTGTTTTTTAATTTTACCTACTGTTGCTGCTGATACTCTAGGCTCCTCTTCTGGAGTGGGGGAGTCCTGCTTCAGAATATGGTATGAATATAATAATTCTGGTAAAGCTGCATTACATCTTTTTAGACCAGTTACTTGAACATTTACTTATACTGTAAAAAGTCAGAGTGAAGAGAGCTGATTATTAATCAATAGTATTTCTGATTATATTATTGTAGAAAAACTCACCCCTCCATTAAATGTCACTGTGAACTGTACAGAAGCTTCTCATGGTTGTGAAATTCAGTGGCAACCACCTCACACAAGCCACACGAAAAGACATGCTTGTTTCAAATATGAAATTGTCATAGAAAACAAGGTAAGAATAATTATGACAATAGTATTTTCTATGCTTGTATTTCCACATATACTACAATACAACCAATACCCTGTTCTCCTTCCCCACTTAAATAATTTTCCTTTTTGACATGTAGTGCCCCTCTTGCACATGAGCTTAGGGCTGCTGTCACTGACAAACAGAGGCAGCAAACTGGGGGAATGTTTTCAGTCCACTGTCCAGCTCATCCTTAAAGAAACTGAGCAAAGGAATCCTACACTGCTGATGAATAGCTATTCTAGCACATATGGAGGCATGGACCATATTATCTGACAACTTTATTATCAACAGTTATAGCATACATCAAATGATCTCTAAATACAGTATGAAAAAGCAAAGCTACTGTTAAATTTAATACAACCAATTTGATGTGTCCCTGTAAGGCAGTATGGGTCCAAGTGTAGTCTTGGAGTCCTACCACTGCTTTCTGATGAAATTAGGTCAGCACCTTCTGTTCTGTGGTGTTTCTATCTACAGTCTCCTGTCCAATCAGTCATTTTTTATCAAGTTTTTCACAAACTCACTTCACATTTGTTCACATTTCTTGTAGTCATCATTAGTGCCCAGTCAGGTTTTATTTATTACTAAATTAAGTCCAAAGAAGTAACACATGCATTGTTACAAAGGTGCACCTGTAAGTTAAGATGTGCTGCAAGAGTCCTTGGGTTTCTCCACCTGGACCCCCATACTTTACATCCCTGCCCTTTATGTATCCAGCCTGCTGCCTTCTTCTATTGCCTCCATTTGCTGACACCGGCATGTCATTGCTGAAGGAGTTTAAGAGTTCAGGTTTATCTAAACTAGGTCTGCAGCATACACAATGAAGATGGTTGCACCACAGCTGTCACTATCAGATGTAAGGGGCACAAACACAGCATTTGATCGTTGTGGCTTTTATTAAGTTCTGAGTGGAAAGAGCTATCCATGGCTTTGAATAAAAAGAAATATTCTGTCAGATTATTGGAACAGAATATCCAGATTTTCCAGGTCTTAACTGTATATGGTTGTTATTCTACATCTCAGTAACTACAAGTATTTTGAAGACTTGGATGAATATGGAAAGCAGTTTTACATCCATCAAAACCAAAGCCTGAAGTATCTGCAGAAATATTCGTTTGCTGTTCCAACATTAAAAAAAATAATTAAAAAAAAAAATGGAGACATAACATAGCTATAATTAAATGTTTAAACATGTATTAGCTACATAGACAAAAGTTTTAATGGAAAAAAAAATATTGCCTGAGTTTACTAGGGTTTTTTAGATTCTTTTTTTGTACAGGTAAAAGTAAAATTTTAGTTGGTGGGTAACCTGAGCCTTTTTTTGTTTAGCTCTTTGATACTCAGTTCTGCAGTCAAATTTAAAGGCTACAGTATTTCAGAGCACCAGTGGTGAGGAAAAACCTTTCTGTGGAAGAACAGCTTAACTTCACACCCTTTAAAAGAAAACATTTATAATATTAGATGTGCATTTTTTTTTCTTGAAAATCAAACATTCATTAGACAGGACCCTTTATTATATAGTAACAAAAACAATAGTCATAAAAAATAAGATCTTAAAAATAATCTCTTGTTTCTAGGATGATCCCAAAAATAACATCAAAACCACATCAAAAACAGTAAGTCTTTATTACTGTATTAATCTAACATTTATGCTGGGTTGAAATTTTGTCTGTATCAGAGCATCCTCCAACCAAGTTGTTCCAGTTTCACACTACCAGTTTCAGTATACTATGTCTGCTCTTTAGTCACAAGTTTCCTAAACTCAAAGTTTTAAACAGTTATTTATAAAACATGGTAAAAAAAACCACCTGCACATGTGGAATTTTATATTACTTCTATGCGAGTCATATAGCCTTCCATTTTACAGTCTTCTTTTACTTCCTACTAAATTCATATATATGTAGAAATATGGATCATAATTCCACATTACACTTAAAAGACACAAAATGTGGAGAACCTTTTCTTTATTAATGGTGTCTGGAAGGGGTTGAGATGGAGGAGGCAAGAAAATATCACCAGAAAGGTTAAGCCAAGTATAAAAAAGGAAGAAAAAAACCCACAAGTTTTCAAGAAGGCTCAATATTCTTCTAAGAATAATTTCAACATATGTCAAAATAGTCCCTTTTGTATAATTTGGCTGTTACACTCCAGTTTTGAAAGCATCCATGGTAAGGGAATTCCAGACTTTTGAATTACTTTCTATTAAAATAAATAATTCACAGACTGAAAATAAACTATTAATATTTTTTTCCAATATCACCAATAACAAAAATATTCTGACAAAAAGAATTAGGATGGAACAAGTTAATTTCTTAAGTGATGATTTTCTATTCCTTTTTTGACTCATCTGTTCACAGAAGTATATGTAAAATTTTCTTTTGTGATTGTTTGCATCATTAAATGAACCTGATGCATTAGTAACATCTGTACATCTGGTGAATAAAAAGCTCTCAGTCTAGTTGATTCTTATTTAGGCAAGAAACATCACAGGAAACTCCTATATATTTGGGAGCTTCAGCACAGAAAAAAGGTACAGCGTCAAAATCAGAGCAACTGACAACGGCTGCTTGGTGAGTCCAAGCTGGGGAGAGTGGAGTACACCTGTAGAGTTTGGTAAGAATGAAAATCGCTTCTTTGACCTAGTTTTTCCTCAATTGTTACTCATCTGCCTCATTTATTACTTCATCCTTAGAGACAGGAACACAATATTTGCAGATTAGTTTGCTGGGATGAGAAGGAGAAAAGTGTGTATCGCTAAATATGAGGGAGGTCTCCAAGCATTCTGGTGTGACAGTGGGTGCTTCTTGCAAGGAGATATTGAATAAAGCAAACCTTTTTGAGGTCTGTTGCCAGCTCTTTTCCTTCTTCTATTTCTACTTCTGGCTTTATAAAGTTCTCTTTTCCCCTGTTACTCTCTGCCACCTTGGATTTTGGAGTTCTCTGTAGGCCTCAGTTCCTCACAAAATGCTTGGTAAGGTCTCAGGTTGCCACTGCAACCACCCACTGCTGGCCATCCCACTCCTTCACATGTTACAGGGCACTGAGGTGCTAAACTAAAGAAGCAGCCACTTCATACTGGTCCTTAATATGATCATGCAAAGCAGGTTGCACAAACCTGTGCAATCATTGCTATTCTGTGATACTAACACACTGAATACTGCTTGTCTTTCAGGAGAAGAACAACTCACATCTACATCATATATGCTATTTCTGATTCCAGTACTGGCAGCAAGTCTCATACTTTCTCTCTGCACAGTGTAAGCCTTATTTCTATTGAAAAAAAAAATATTCTGTAGTGAAATAACACCTCTTTCCCCAACAGAAAATTTCTGGTCTCTTTTTAAAGGAGAAGAGGGTGAGGGAAAATCCACACCGTACTATAGCAGAAATCATGACCTGTTGGATGTTCCTCAAGTAGTCTATATATTTCTGATTCCCAGTTTTCTTACTCACTTGATCAATATAAAACAACACTTTCCAAAACTAGGACAAGGCCTTATATCTGTGGCGCTTTCCTGCCATCAGACCCTGCAATGTAGATGGGTGGTGCGTTAGATGGTTTCCTTGTTTTGAGGATATTTCCCTTTCAGATACTTAAAAAAACAACTTCTGATGATTCTTTAATAATTCATAAAATAAATTCTTATCATCTAAATTCTGAACAATGAAATGATACCATTATATTCAGCCTATGTAATTTTTAGTTACTCTTTCACTACTTTTGTCTTAGAGAAACAAAATAGTACCTTAGAAGCATTATTATATAGTACCTCTCAGAAGTATTATTACCAGTACCTGTTCATATGTTTGCATATTAAATCTTCACTAACCTTTTTTGTCATTGCAGAAGAATTTATTTGAAAAAAACTTCTGCTACAATACCTCAGCCAAAATACCCATTCCCTGAGCTCTCTCCAGCAGATTTCCAGGTATGTTTTCATTCTGTTTGCCTGAAATTTGTTGCAAATAACAATCCATTGCAGTCCCAAAGATATGACTTAAACATCAGAAAGATGCCCAGAAGCAAAGATAAATTTTCTTTCTTTTTCTTGTTCTTGAGGTGTTGAAAGAGAAGGTCCAAATGCAAAGAATTCTTCAAGTTTTGCCTTTTCCATTCTGAAATAGTTGTCATCCATCTACCTGGAACACTGGAAAAAATAAACAATTTTCCCCTGTTCTCCCTGTAAGCTATATGCTATCACTACAATAGTGCTGAGCCTAAGCTTCTCAGCAAAATAAATAATGCAGAATCAGATTGTTGGTCAACTGTGGGGAGAGAAGGGACAAAGTAAATCTACTGCTGGCCAAAAATAGTTGTGTTGTAGTAGATGTTGAGACCCATGTTAGTATTTGGAAAGGATACTGCAAGAAGAAAAGTGTCTAGGGTGTGGTAAGCAAAAAAGAATAGCAGAGAACTGGGATATTTAGCTTATGAGGAAATCTGGAGAGACTCATGAGAAGAAGAAGGAACTGGCAGACAGACATTGCAGGATCTGCCCATCTGGCAAGCATGTTGCAAAGTTTGCTGCAATTTGCAGTCTTTAAATTGGCTACAACCAGGTCTGGAAACAAGAACGTGTCTGCAAGGACACACTGGACTACTGGCGTGATTTATAGATCATTTTACTTTCTGTTCCTTTATCATGTTGATTTTTCCATGTTTAAAAAGATGACGTTTCTGGCTTTTGGGTTGAAAAGTCTTTCATTCCTTGTTATGGAGGGAAGACTTAGATATGTCTACTTCAGTACTTTCATTGAGAGACAACTTCTATATAATAAATAACAACTCTCTGAATGACAGGAGATTCATAAATTGTAAAATTGTGAGTAATCTCATGCATGAAACACTAATAAAATGTTTTATTCTTCCTTTAATAGACAGAATATAAGAATCAATATATAAAACATGAAACTGAAGAAATAGTAGCAATTATTGAAGAAATGAAGTATGGCATGCAAGTGAAACAAATAGCTTGAATTTTTTTCAGATGTATGTACCTTGTGGGCAGTAATTTACAGGTTTTTTCCCCTCTCACAAGCAGAGAAAATAGCATTGTCTGTAGAGACCATGCCCCAAGAGCTTATCTTTAAAAGCCTCTTTGTATTTGATTGCCTTTTCAATAAATAATTTGTTTGGATTATTTTTGTTTCTTCTTATGATAAGCATTCTTGCAATGTTTCAGCTAAAACACTTCAGTAGTGCTTTGGAAGTTAATACACAGCTTTTCAACACCAAGCAAAAGAGTAAAATAAGAACAACCAAACTTAAGGGGTTTATTCAGGATCTTGAGTAGTCCAGTGCCTTAGAAAAGGTACAGTCATATAGAGATTGTGATCAGGAATAAAAATTTTTCATCTGTATGAAAATCCACTGAACACCAGCCAAGATTAAACCTTTTAGAAATGATCATTTGCTCATACAAAATGAGTATTGTTAAAGTGTTCAGGAGACAATTTTCTCATAAGTCTGTTTGTTGCCTTCAAACTATGCTGCTGCCCACTTCAGCACAGCATGCCCTAGATGTTGCTCACAGCCATTTATAAACCCAAACATTTCCTCCCGCTTTTCACCACTTCGTATCTCTGGTAGATGAAAAAGTAGCTTAAAATATGATCACTAACAGGTACCAGATATAATTATGTGTCTATGGGGGTGGCGGGAAATGTTGGAAATTGAGCTTTTGAGCTCTCCAGCAGAAGCCTGCCACTTGCTAGCAGCAAATGGAACAGGCTGGTTGTGGGGCTTTGTAACAGCTGGACAAAACAGAAGCAGCACACCCTGGATCCTTCAATTAGTAAGTAGGTATGAGACAAAACCATCAGTTTGGAGGCTAATCACACACTGGGCTTCTGTGGATGGATTATTTAGATTGGACAAACCTGGGTTTAGAGGCCATTTAGAGCCATGAAGTCCCCAGTGCCATGCCTGTGTCCCATCTCTTATCCAGCCCCATGCCTCTACACCTCTATGCCTGATCCAGTGTCTCTATTTCTAAGGCCTCTGCTGTCATCCAGACCTACACTGTATCAATTACATCAGAGTTGCAGAACCTTGGTGATATCATATAAACAGAAGCAAAAGTAAAACAAACCAGCCATGGACACCTGGTCAAACAAAACTGCAAACAGGCCAAGAAAAGTTCAAGCAGAACAAGCCTAACAAACTTCAGCCCCGAGGCCTTACAAATTTATTGCAAAGCTTATGGCCTGGTACTAGCAATGGCAATACCACATTACAGGGCTACACGGTCACAACGGCCAAGTTCTCTAATACTGCTGTTACAAATGATCTGTTTTTTCTACACATCAGCCTTATTTGAAGAGTGTCTCCACAGAATAAATAAAAATCACCCGGGCCTACTAGGCAACTCTGTTCCTGAGGACCTTTTCCAAAGCTTTACATGAGGATGCTAAAACAACTTCTGAAATTAGTTTGATCTTTGTTTCTGCACTTCTGCCAGAAAAGAAGAAAAACAGGACAGACTGCTGCATAGGGGAATGTCTCATGTGATTTGCATGTTTTGGCAAACTGAATTCCTGCAAGACAGAAGAGGTGTTCCTGAGGTTAAGAAAAGATTGTGCTAGGTGAAAAAATTCAGTATGGTGGCCCCTAAACTGAGAAGCCGGAGTTAGCTGTTATTAAACCAGAAATTTCTGTGGGAATTTCAGTTTAGTCTAGAGCAGAGCCCTGGCTGGAGGGAAACACGCTTTGATCCAGCCCATACTGCAAACTGAGCTCCAGCAGAGAGGCACCAAGGGACGTCCTGCAGCAGGGGAGATATAGACCAGACCAGACTAGACTAGATTAGACTAGGCTAGACTAGACTAGACTAGGCTAGACTAGAATAGAACAGAATAGAATATTTCAGTTGGAAAGGACCTGCAACATCACCTAGTCCAACTGCCTGACCACTTCAGGGCTGACCAAAAGTTAAGCGCATTCTTAAGGGCACTGTCCAAATGTCTTTTAAACACTGACAGGCCTGGGGCATTGA
>JAVJGJ010000014.1:73101676-73114424 GCA_035590215.1 Microhierax caerulescens
ACAGAACCCCCCTGCCCCCACCCCCACCACCACCCCTGCCCCCGCTGGGGGAAACCAAGCAGCCGCAGATGACCCTGTCACTTCATCCGTGCGCCAGCCCCCGTGAACTGTGGCAGTTCACAAGCTGTTGAGATGACTGTTCCCAGAAGAAGGTGGGGCCTTTTGAAGGGGAACACAAAAGTTTTCATATGTCCTGAAGGAAGCTGGTCCCCAGGACCTGAGGCCAGCCGTGGGGCCAGCAGGGCCAACCTGCCCAGCCAGCGCCCATCCACACCACCCAGTGAGGGAACACAGGCAGCCAGACCCTGAGAAAAGGGGAATAGCGGCTGCACCAGCTGGTGCACACACAGCCTTGATTAATTAATCCAGACTAGAGTTTAAAATGGATCAGTTAAAACCACCTCAGCAACTGGGTAGCTTGAAAGTACTGGTCAGATGACACTGTAAGATCACCCTCAGGTCATCCAGAACCTCACCAAACATGTCACCACAACAGGGTGCAAATCCCTTCACCAAAATTAATCAGGCAAACTGACACACACTTTGTATCATAAGTATGTGTGGCACAGGAGGATGGAGCCATGGAGAAGTTACACAAGCTGGTAGCGGTCACTGTGGTGGCTAGCGGTACACAAGTAAAGCATATCTGATGAACAGGCAATTTAAGACCACACTGACATATGTAATAACTGTGTTCTTTTTCGGCTACACAAAGTAAGCAAATCAGATCCTTTAGTGAGTGGAAGATTTGAGACATGCCAGTCCTGTTCCCAAGGTACCAAAAAAGATGGCAAGGATGGAGTCAGTGTTAGGTAGGTCATGCCAGAGACCAAATTCTGCAGCTGAGCTGCTGCCTCACATATGCTTTGCCTTCAGTATGACTCACCTACCTATATTTTTTTATCCATAACCTCAAGGTTTTAAAATGGAAAATATATTATTAACATGCCCTTCTGGCAGGAATCACCGACTAAAGGTGGGCAAGAGTGAGCAGTGTGGACTGAAAAGCAAAGACATTTGCAATGTCTGTGAACTGATTTGCTATTGGTGAATCTGAGTACATACACTAGTAAAACAAACAAAAAAAAAAACCAAAACCAACCCCCCCCAATTTTGGTTCAGGGAAAACAGACTTAAAAATAGTTCTTCCACTAACAGACTAACTGCTAAGGATGCTGCCTCACAGGTAAGAAGCCCAAGGGATTCAGGGATTCTTCACCGTCCTGCTGTTGTGCATGTGTGGGGAGAAAGTAGCAGGTAATTCAAATCACCCTTGCTACAAACATTTGAAAACAACAAGAAATAAAAATAATCTCTTACATGAAGATTACATATCTGCATGCCAGATATCATGTAAAACAAACTGGGAAGTGGCTAATGCTCAGCATGACCCAGAGCCACATCTAAAGCTGCTGGAAGTTGAAGCAAACTTTGTGGCTTAGACTCTCATATTTATATGACTGCAAAGTCTTTTGCAAACTCGACATTAGTGAATTTAGTAAATGCTTTGGATATGTCCTTTAATTTTAATTTTCTGATACTTCTGCACCTAATCCATGATACTGTAGCCTAAGATGAGCCAAACAAAATCAATCCATAATAGGGCAGTGAGAAAGTTCAGAAATTTGGATCTGACATTTTCCTTGTCATGTCTTTGCTTACAAACACGCCAGACAGTCTGCAAATACAAGCTAAGGACTGGTCTTCCCCAAAGGAGAACCTGGGCTGGTGCAGGGGTCATAAACAATGTATACAGCCAGTCAGGTCCTGACAGAAATAAGTGGCCATGTTGTAAGCACTTCAGACATGGACTTGCCACACAACACTGCTGTTATTTCCAGAACATACTGTTTATGAAAATGTATTTGTTTGTAGGAGAAGTATTTCTGTGAGCATATTCATGTAGTATGACTACTGACTATTTTTGTCTTTTTGTATAATGAGTGTGCATATTGTGGCTATTAATGCTCAGTTCTAATATAACAGGAAGGAAGAGCTAGTTGCGTGATCAGTTCATGTGAAATCATCAGCATCTTGCAAATTAGGAAATTTAAGGAAGTTCGAAAGCTGTAAGGGAAATGTTAAACTGAGTGGCTTTCTGACTTGCAGCATTTGCTATTTGATACCAGCATGCAATAAAAAATGTTGCCTGGCAGAGCAAAAGACTTATTGATGCCTGCATAACCACAACTACAAGGTTAAAGTGCCCTTGCTGCTGTGATCCAAAATCAAACAAGATAGAAGAGGAGAGTTTTTTCACGAGGAGGTATGTCCCTCTATGTTTTCTATTGATTTTCTTGTGCCACAGAAAATCTTGTGCAGAATACAAATGTTTGCCAAGGATTAAGCTAGGTACAGTTGTACGAGCATACATACAAAATCTGGATTAGCCTCCTGCTTAAGAAAGTCTAGACAAAATGTTGATGATGCTTTACTCTATTTGATAAAAAACTTATATCTGTGTTTATAGAAAATTTATAGAAAATAGAAATAGCTACAAAAAGAGTTTTCCAATTTTCAAAGAAGATTCTGAAATAGCTATTTGACTTGTCATCTGACAACCCTTTTGCAGTAACTGAAAGAAATGCTATTTTCTGCACCCTTTCTATAAATGAATCTAACTAGAAGTATGTGGATTTCTATTGAAAAAATCCCAACATGTTGGAATGGTTGAGGCTGGAAGGCACTTCTGGAGATTTAGAGCAGTGTCAGGTACAGCAGGTCGCTCAGGGCTTTTTCCAGTCTATAACTCCAGTGCTGGAGACCCCACAACCTCCCTGGAAAACCTGTTCCAGCAGATGAACGTCCTTACAGTAAAGTGTTTCCTTGTGTTTAAATTGAATTGCCATTAATTCAGGATTTGCCCATTGCTTCTTGTGCAGTCACTGGGCATGTCTGAGCAGAGTGGCTCCATCTTCCTTACTCCCCACAGCTGGGTATTTATACACATGGATAAGACGTCCCCAAGCCTTCATCTCTCCAGGCTGAAAAGTCCCACCTTTCTCAGCCTCATATGTCAGAGCCCTTAAACATCTTTGTGGTTCTTTACTAGACTCTCTTTGGTAGCTCTGTCTTTCTTGTACTGAGGATCCCAGAGCTGGACTCAGCACTCCAGGATCACCTCCCTTGACTTGCTGGCAACCCTCTGCCTAATGCAGCCCAGTGTGCCTTTGGTGTTCTTTTCTGCAAGGGCACATTGCTGGCTCATGGTCAGTTTGTTGTCCACCAGGATCCTCAGGCCTTCTCTGCAAAGCTGCTTTCCAGCAGGTCTCCCTCAGCCTGTGTTGGTGCCGGGCATAGATCCTCCCCAGGTGCAGCAGTCAGCACTTCCCTTTGCTGAATTTCATGACATACTTGTCAGCTCATTTCTCCATCCTGTCCAGAACCCTCTAAAGGGAAATAGTGGTATATCAACCACTTCTCTCAGTTTTGTATCATCTACAGAAATCAAAATACTGATCCAAAGACTGAACTAATTCTAGGAAAGTTGCATCTAGGCAGCAATTTGAGAGTAATATTTCATTGCCTGGTATGCATTGTAAGGCTTTTATTCCTTTTTCTATGCCTTCTTGATATGCTTAGGAAGTGTATGGCACTCTCCACACATCCACAATGTATAAGCATCAGGTTGTCTGTAATGTATAGACATCAGTTTATCCTCATATCATCCTATGAGTAAAATTCAAATTTTCATTTCTGGAAGTGTGTCGTGCAGCAGTAACTCTTCCAGACTCCCCAAGAGAAAAAAGTCACTGGCAAAGATGGGGATTAGAACCAAGGAACTTTGACCTCAGGTGATATTTTCTACCAGCATCCTGTGCTCACAGCCTGAGTGAAGACAATAGACTGTACAGGCTAAAAGGGTAAGAACTGAAAGTGCTTAAGTCAGTATTTAATGGATGTTTTTTGTGAAAACTATTATGGACATATCGCAGCTTTTAAATGTGACTGTATTTTCCTTCTGACACATCAATACTAAAATCATTCTAGAGCAGGTTGAGTTTAACCATGCCTTGCTACAAAAGACCAAAGGGACTCATGTTTGCTAACCTCCAGCTTACCAGGGATAGGATCACTACTGCTAAGCAAGACACATTATACATCTAGTAACATTAGGTAATAAGTTTAGCAATGTTTTCCTTCATAAGATTTTGCTAGTGAAAAAATTAAGCATATAGGCTATGCACACACCTCTAAATAAAAGAAAGCTCCAAGGCCAAGCATCACTGGTGGGCTCGTACTCACATAGCTTAGGTGGATAGATTAGGTTCATAGCAAACCTGTGAAGTGAGCTAGGGAGTGAGCTAAGAACTGAGAAGTGTGGAAACCACTTGTTTCTTGAGTCCTTTCTGGGCCCTTCCCCTACTAGCTGAGTAGACACAAACTGAGAGGTCAAGACACTTACGAGGGTGGCCAGGGGAGAAAAAGGAAAGCAGCAAAGCAGAAACAAGCCTAGAGTTAAGGATAGGAGTTTGCATCCTAACAGATTCTGTATTACCTGCCACAGTAATGAAATATGAGGAAACACCACTTACAGAAGAATAAATACATTTCTTCTGGTCTGATCCTCCAAATAACACTCCCAACTGATTGACATAAGTATGTGTTCCTTCTGACACCTTCAATACTTAAGTCTGTTCTGAGCAGAGGGATTTTTACCACATCTGTCTGCAGAAGACCAGTCTGGGAGAGGGTGAAGGTCCTGGATGCAGAAAGCTCCTACAGATGTGGCACTGGTGCCATTTGCTTGGGCACCAGGCAGAAGGTATGGATCACTCAGGCAAATGGCTTAAGGCTCACCACAGCTCCTATACCTTTTACACTGCCTGCAGGCCAGAGAAAAGCCAAGGGGCCTGGCTATGTGTTGGTACATACCGCTGGGGGGACGCAGAGAACATAAGCACAAAACAACACTAACCCTTTCTTGTGTAATTTGTGTTAAAAGTCACTCAACTGTGAAACACAAATCCTTTGGGAAGCAAGCCCCCTTAGTGCTGTGGCCGATGGAAAGGATCATTTATTTTGAGGAAAGTGAATGCTTACAAGCCTTGCTATTCCCACTGCAAGCCAAATGACACATCCAGAGCCTGGGGGCAATGGTGCCGAAGCACTCCCCTGGGCAGGCAGGGCTGCAGATGGCTCCTTCAGTGGTGCTCTAGACAAGCATTTCTTTCCATGAGAAAACGTGGAGAGTGCTAGCAATATGGGGCTGCTGTCGTGTGTATAAAACCTGAGGGAGATTTTGAAAGCAGAGTCATGAGAGCAGACAGTTGGAGATGACAAGAAGAATAAAGCAAAGACTATAAAGGAAAGGTGAGCCGACAGTTGCCGGAGGATAGGAAAACAGATGCCTAAAAAGGGAATATAGGATGAGGAAAGGAAGGAGAAAAGGTTAAGAGTGACTGAACAGATGGCAAAAAATGGAGAAAATATGCTTATATGAAAAAGGGCAGGCTAGAACGACAAGTCTCAAAGTTCCTATGTGCATTACTGGGGAGATCACTGAGAGCATGGGAAGTGGAAATAACTGCTGAGACCAGTATCTCACATAACATTTCACAACCTGTTCTCCATACTGTTTGTACTTAAGATTCTTCAGTATCACTTCCCAGCAGCTGTGGCCACATCCTTACCGTAGCATGATGATTTACAAAGAAAAGATTGATGTTACAAAAGATACGCAGAGATCAATCAGGCTACAGTGAAGAGTCTGTCTCCACTGCAGTCCCAACATGGTGTCCCATCCTGGCTTGATTCCTGGAGACCATGACAGATGGGTCACATCCAGCCAATTTCCATGAGATGTGAGGTACCCCCTGGAAATATTCAAGACTGCAGCTTGCTTAGAGAGCCTGACTTGGTTTTTGCTTTCACAAGTGGAATCAGTCTGAAATCAGCACTGTGAATGACCATAAACATTAGTATAGAAGGACAGAAAAGTAACAAAATATTACCATGTTTCTCTTTTTCCTGAGGTTTTAGTAAGTTAGTAAGATTTTACCTCACAGTCTTAGAATTAACCTTATTAATACCTGCAATCAAGAAAATTGCAACTAGGAAGTTACACTACCAGGTAATACCAAAAGAAAAAATTTACTTACCCCAATTTACTAGTGTTGGGCTTCCCTATCTTCTAATTCCTGACTGTTGGCCCACCATGCCAGCACTGGAGGAGCCAGGCAGCAATCCGCTCCACTGGCCGGCAACTTTAATCTTTCTGCATGTCTCAGAGTTCTCTCGAAGTCCTAGCTTTTATTGCATTCAGCTTGCATTGCTGAGCATGACCTCATATGGTCTGAAACATCGCTTTGGGCAGTTTGGGTCATGCAACATCCCTTCTGTCA
This sequence comes from Microhierax caerulescens, assembly GCA_035590215.1. Classification (NCBI taxonomy): domain Eukaryota; kingdom Metazoa; phylum Chordata; class Aves; order Falconiformes; family Falconidae; genus Microhierax; species Microhierax caerulescens. Next base: position 73,108,021 of record JAVJGJ010000014.1, read on the forward strand.
GTTTGTGTCAGCTGCCTCAGCTGTGCCCACCTTCATCCTACTGGTCTTTGCATGGGGGGTTGGAGAGACAGCCTTTGATGCTGTGCGAGCACTGATCAGCAATAGCTGGGGTGTTATCAACACTGTTCTAACTATAATTACAAAGCACAGCACTATATGTGCTGCTCCAGGGAAAGGTAACCCCAGCCCAGCCAGAATGCAGTGTTCCTTAAGCTACAGGACAACACGTGACAGCACAGCCATGAGGTGCCTTGTTGAACCAGGCAGCAGTGCCACCCCTCTCGTACACTCACACAGCCTGGGGAGGGAGGCGAGCTTCCTTCACATGGTCTAGACACTGCTTCAACAGATGCAGCAGCTACACACTCTGTGAGACAAGAAAAGAAAAAAAGTAGGCAAAAGAAACCTGACCAGGTGTAAGATTAGGTTGCTGCTTTAAAAAAGTGCTTTTAGGACAAAGACTTCCAAATCAAAGCAACTCAGCAGAGGGAAACAAAAAATCAAATATATAAACATTAGGAAGATACTAAGAAGATTAGTAAGATTTCTATATAGCAGTATTCAAAGACTTTAACACCAGTAGTGAGAAATCATTTATGCACCAGAAGCAGAGAATGGAATTCAACCAGCTTTCCATTGACTGTAACAGGAGCTTAAACAACTTGTGATTACATAAATACTTATAGATACTTTCAGATGTCTTAATGCCAAAACTCATCCCACACAGGCTATCCACAGGTCTGTTTCATTATCACGACAAAACAGAGGCCAGCCAACAAGTGAACGAAACATTGAAAAATACCTTCTTTTGTAGCATTCCTCATTCCTCAATGAAAAGGACCATTAGCATATACCATCTCATTTCAGGAAACTGGACTGAAAAACACACAGAAACAGAAGTAGGTTCTAGAAAATTCTGACAACTTACAGAAGAAAAAAAAAAAAAAAGTTGTTGGTGCAGAGGACCAGAAATACCAAGAATGGAGGTGTAGATTGTTTGTAGTTATGTGAATCTTTGTTCAAATGAACTGGACATGAAGACTTGAGAATTACCTTCTCTAAAATAGCTCTAAGCAGGTTCAGCATTTTTTCCTAGCCTTTCAAGTATACTTTATAGCCCATGTTCAATTGTGTATCACTGTAGTTATATTAGTTTAAAATTATTATGGACATAGTTCTATGAGCTAGCATCATATTGTGATTACAAATCAGACATCCTCAAAGTTTAATAATGTCCACAGCAAGATTCAAAACAAATAATAACTAAGAAAGTGTAGAAAAAAGTGTCTTATTTAATAGTGGGATACAGTAAACTACACCTAACAACTGGAATTCTTTAGCATATTCAGTTTTCCATGAAAAGAAGTGAAAAGCGATGGATCACATATAAAAATTAAAATTTATTTAAGTTTGTCAGGAACTGACAGAAGTGTCAGCAAGTTTATGGTAAGTGCTGCTATTTGGGATATGCAGGATAATGGAAAAGCAGCTGAATCCAGGGTTATTCAGTGCCAAATGGCCTCTGGAAAGGCCTATCAAAATCCCAGCTCCTAAGGTACTTTCCTGAATGGAAAGGTGTTCTTAGCTCACCTGAGGTCAGAAAAGAAAAGAAGAAAAGATGATAGAAAATAGCACTCAAACTGATAATGTATACAAAACCAACAGTCACACAGCCAGCTTTGACCCTTTGCGTCCAGGAAAAGAATGAGAAGCAATTCAGAGTGTTGCTCTGAACAGTATTTTAAGGGTTATTAGACTTATTTCATGAAAACTTGAAAGCAGCCCCAGAAGACTTTGAACCAAGACTGTAGATTGGCCAGAGTCAAAAAAAGGTAAGCAAATCAACATGTAATTCCTGCTAAGACCTGATGGAGATTGAGACCTTTCTCTTCCAGCTTTGTTTGGACAGTTCAGATTTCATGGGTGTTTTCCATGCACTCCTAAGCCATACTGGCAGGAGCAGGTACGGGCTCTGAACATGCCTGGTGGCGATGCTGGGTTTGCGAGAGCACTTATGGAGAAATGAGTCATCCACGCCCTGACACAACCAAAAGCCAAACCATCCACTTCCCAGAAGGTTCCTTCAGCAAATGTTTGAAAGTCAGTCTAGGTGCTCACTTTGGAGCAGAAACTGGAGAACTGTGTAGGAAAATCTGCCATGATATTCACAGGATCAGGAAACAAGAAAGTCTAACTTTCTGATGGTATGGTTAGGATAGGATATGTGGGAAACCAGTAAGCCTAAGTCATGGTTTCTGCACCAAATACAGTGAATGAATCACAGTGAGAGTCTGTGGCCTCTCTCTCTCTCTCTCAAACTGCTGTGTTGTAATAGACAACAGTGAGCCTTTTCAGTTCTTTCACAGAGGAGGTGCCTGCCAGACATGCTGAAGCACACCTCTGCTTGTGTTTTCTAAAGAAGTTTTTCTAGGGGTGAATTAGACGGCATCTTTGACTCTTCCCATGAAAAAAAAAAATGAAGCTTTGCAGAAATAAAAGTATGCTGGCACAATTTTTTTTTCTTTTTTTTCCCCTGAAGGTTTCATAGCCTCTTTCCAGAGAAGAAAAGATGTTTGATACTCTTGAACTCGTTTGCATGATTTGGTGGTATATGATGCTATTTCATCCCTTGCATGCTGACATCCACTGTACGGGATGTAAGTATATTTTTGCAGATATAATCTGAGAAACAGGGTTTAATTCTTCATTTATCAGAAATATTTGCAATTAATTTGGCAATTGTCATCTTAAGCCTGATAGATACTATCCTCTGCATTCAACAAAAACAACAGCATATCCTTACTGAACTTATTCTGTAATACTTTCAGCAGAGGCACAAGAATCACCTATTACAAACGTGAAAATGGACTGGAGTAAAATGGAACTGTCCTGGGAGAGCAGCAAGAATTTCTCTAAGTACAAATGTACCATCATGAACAGGGATATGGAAGGTACACCACAAGAGGTAAATTGGCTGTTTGTTGAGACAAGTAATTGCACCTTTTTCTTTACCAATTATCAACTTCTCTTACTTTGAAAAAATGAATCAGTTGCAGGTAAAATCTGATCAGTGATTTTTTGCAGTCTACAGCTTGATCTGGCAGGGGCTGTGGGAAGCCATCACCAACGCCAGGGTACATTTGCTGCAGGAAGAGAACCCCATCTATACCACAGAACTGAAGCCCTGGCACCAAATTGGAAAGGAGGCAATAGCCTGAACTGTACCTATGCTGAGTCACAAATAGGGATGTAGCTGCTGAAAAAAAGGGGGCTGTGAGACTAAGTGAGACTCCTAGAGAATTTTAGAGACAGTGCAAGAGACTCTTCAAATAAAAAATTAATTCCCCAAACACTGTCTTGGATTTTCATTATCTCAGGTTCTTCACTTGCTTCCTAGTAAATTGGGTCATGCCTGTAGCACAGGTTATGTTATAAACCCACATTATTCAAAAAGAAAAGTAGGAAGCTTGATAGAAAGACAAAGACGGCTTATTTAGCCTAGCAAAGCAGATGCCTTAACGAGAAATACATTACAAAACCACATCACATCTTTATGCAATATTATCAGTATAATGCCATAGACACCTTTCTGACCCCTGGGGAGGTCAGACAAGGACTTGTATTTTGCTTAATCCTTTGATTAAATTCTATAGTTAGCATCGTCTATCACCAAAAGAATTGAAACACCAACCTGTTCTCTTTCAGGTGAACAGTCCACCATGCAGGTTTCCAGTGGAACTATACATGCCTCTGCATGAAGGAGTATTTTTAATCATTGAAGTGCCAAACACAAACATCTCAAAACACTGCATCTTTAGCCCTGGAGGTAATGTCTAAGGTCTGGGTAAGGTTTTCTCCATTTGCGGTCTTTTAAAGGTAAATATTGCCTTAGAAAACAATTCCTTATACAGCATGTAACTACTTTATTTTCTATTGAAATGATTTTTTGGTAGTTCTGCTAAAATTATTTGCTTGGTAATGAATGGTTTCTACAATTCCTCGTGAGATGCGTTACTACAAATGCATCAGTAATTGTGTTATTCGCTTTTATATTAGGGCTCCTAAATGGCACTAAATTACAATGGTTTAAGTGTGGATTCAAATAACTGTTCAGGCTGTTACAAATTAAGATGTTAGCGCCCATTTCTTGATTAAATGTTTTCCTGCTGGGCTGTTGGTGGGTTTGTCAGGAGCCAGACCACAGAGCTAGCTAAAGGCAGAGGCTGGAGATCAGTGAAACCCACAAGAAGGGAGGAGGAGAGGAAAGGAAATGCTGGTGATAAGCAGCTGGGGCAAAGTGAATGTAGCAATCTGCTGATCTGGCCCTGGCATGCACACGCACAGACACACACACGCAAGGGTTCCCTCAGCTGCCGTGCACCCACTGAGCCGGGGCAACTCTTTACAGAGATATCCTGAGCCTGCCCCATGTAAGGGTTAAACAAAGTGGGATTTAGGCAGATCCTAGGTAAGTAATTCCAAACCTGAAGTTTTTACAGCCTGTTTTCCCCTTCCTTCTGAACACAGAGTTCTCCACTAAAATTGCCCAGTCACCAGTGCTCCTGCAGCTGTGTGTAGCTGGAGTACTTCAGACTCGACAGAGGTGATGAGATTAGCAGCTTGCTCATATCTGAGCAGAGAAAATACTTCCTACTCATGTGTTCCTGGGAACTTGACAGAGGAAACACTCTTATGGTGACCCTCAAAAATGTAAGCCAGGACACACTGCCTCTTAAAACCTCTCGCTTTTGTCGTTCCTCTCAGCTGGCCCTAGCTTCTAGGCATTCAGGTTCCCCAGGAGATTCCCCCTGCTTCCACACGTGTGCCCTCCATACCAGGTGCTGGAGGGGGCTGGACTGGACGTAGTAGCGGAGGAAGTTTCCACCCCTTCACCGAGGTTGGGGCACACCACAGGAAAAAGCAGAAAATTGGCTGAAGGAGAAAGTAGAAGGCTGAGCATGCCTGCACAGCCCAGCCATGAGGGAGCTTCCAAAGAAACAAGATTCCCGTTTCAATGTTCTCCAGAAAAGGAAGAGATCAAATTGCCGTTGCCCACATCAGGGTGGAAAGGTCTAGTTAGGAAGCTATTTGATTGGAGGGAGAAAAAAGCCCAACCTTAGTTTAGAAGTCCCAGCTTTTAAAATACTTTTTGTAAACTCTTCAGGAGTGGATTCCTGGGCATTAATTGCAAAATGAGAAAAACTTTTCTCTGTGGCACCAAGGATGGTGTTAAAAGGCAGCATGCCTTCCTTTACCTGTGTGAATGCTCTGCTCCCAGGTTTCACAGTTCACAGGCAGTCAAAAGAGGGTGAGAGTCCAGCTTTCCCTCAGCTGTCATGCCTAACTGGAGTGGGTTTGCATGGCGAGGTTTTGATAGTGGTGCGGCTACAGGGGTGGCTTCTGTGAGAAGATGCCAGAAGCTTCCCTGGTGTCCAACTGAGCCAATTCCAATTCCAGCTGGCTCTAAGAGACACCCGCTGCTGGCCAAGGCTGAGCCCATCAATGACAGTGGTAGCACCTCTGGGATAGCATATTAGAAAGGGAGGGGTAAAAAATCTGCACCAGCAGAAGAGAGCAGTGAGACTGTGTGAGAGCAACAACCCTGCAGACACCAAGGCCAGTGAAGGAGGCGAGGAGGTGCTCCAGGCACCGGAGCAGAGATTCCCCTGCAGCCCATGGAGGTTGATGGTGGAGCAGATACCCAACTGTAGCCCAAGGAGAACCCCATGCTAGAGCAGGGGGATGCAGGGATGCCTCCAAAGGAGGCTGTGACCCCGTGGGAAGCCCATGTTGCAGCAGGTTTGCTGGCAGCATGTGTGACCCCTGTGGAAGGGACCCACGCTGGAGCAGTTTGTGAAGAACTGCAGCTGATAGGAAGGACTTACATAGGAGAAGTTAACGGAGAACTTTCTCCTGTGGGAGGGACCACAGGATGGAGCAGAAGAAAACTGTGAGGAGGGAGAAGTGGCAGAAAGAGCGTGTGATGAACTGACCGCCACCCCCGTCCCCCTGCAATGCCCAGGGGGAGGAGGTAGAGAAATCAGGAATTAAGCCTGGGAAGAAGGGAGGAGTCGGGGGAAGGTGATTTTCTGATTTGAATGGTAATAAACTAAACCAATTTTTCCCAAGTTGAGCCTGGTTTTCCTGTGATGGTAACTGCTGAGTGATCTCCCTGTCTTTATCTTGACCCACGAGCCTTTCATTATATATTCTCTCCCCTGTCTGGTTGAGGAGGGGAGTGATAGGGTGGGTTTGGTGGGTACCTGGCATCCAGCCAGGGTCAAACCACCACACTAACCCAAGCAATAACCAGCTGCAGCTGCAGGTGTCTAACATATCTAAGCATGTACCAAGATCCTCCAGCCTGCATCGGGTCACACAGTTTTTCCTCATCTTCCTGTGTT
>JAVJGJ010000014.1:73114673-73129953 GCA_035590215.1 Microhierax caerulescens
GAATGTGAGCTTTACATTAGAGATGAAAATGGCAGAAACACGGGCTGTAGATTCCAAAATGTGAGGATAGATGTTAAAAGAGCTTATTTCCTGGTGAATGGGTCTAGCAATGACTCCCTGATCCAGTTCTATGATGAGTACATCCGACTATATAGAATCGGTAAGTGAACACTTTTATTTTATTACAGTTTTATAAAATAAGGAAATGTGGAATTATTCTCTGAAGAGACAAGAAGAATAAAACAAAGTCTGTAGTCATTGCAGGATCCTGCACTGCAGGACAGACTTTGCTCCCAAGAGCTGAACACAAAATAGTTCCAAAATTTAACTAAAGCAAGCAAAGGCAGAGGCAGCCTGCAGTAATGGCTGAGAAGTGGTGTGAATATTTCCATGTAATCCAAGTGATGAAATGCAATGGTTAGACTTCCGAGGCCACCTTTCTGATGGGCTTATTTTGCCATCCTTTAATTCCTTGCCTCTCTGAGAGCCACAAGAGCTACATGTCCTAAAACCAGAGGGAGGGTTCAACTTGCAAATTAAGATTGTGTTAATTAAATATGTGGGTCTCTATGTGTGAGCTAGGTGTTTAAGCTCCAGTAGAGATCTGAAACAAGATTCAGTTGCCTAAAAAGGTGCCTCTAGTGCCATTTGAGACACCCTCAGACACTTGAGGCATCCACAAGGCTTGCAGCTGTGAGAGGGCCTGTGAGAGACCAGGGTCCTCCTGGGTGTCCTGTGTGGTCTGAAATGCACAACATGAGACTGACTCCTGCCTGCACCTGATGCAGGCTGTAAAGCCCAGAGCTATTCAGACAAACACCCCTGCTCCATGGTGCACCAAACATCTTTGCAGATATCATGGGCACCACTGATGAGGTCTCCGCTGACCACAATCATTAGACACTTAGGTCACACCTTGTCAACTGTACTGTGCACACTCAAATTCAGATGACTTGATTTTCTACAGGAATAGCACCACACGCACAAAAACTTCCATCTGTTTTCCTACGGAGGCTTGCACTGTCAATGTGAAATTTAGTCACAGAAGAAAATGGCACTGTGCTCTTGGTCCTACTGAGTTACACCAAATCCTTCATTCTTTTTTTACATGAACTTCAGTTACTTCAAATGTCCAACAACTGAAGTGATATGTTCCCAAGTTTTGCTACTGTATTTTACTCCTGTTTACCAGATAACGTTTGTTAACATCAGTAGCACACAGGTGTATGTCAGTTGACTCAACTGCACATGTATTTTGCTATGAATGCATGAATTGTAGCTGATTAATGACCATGTCTACATTATTTATTTCATTGCTTTTCAGAAATACTCACTCCTCCACTAAACGTCACTGCCAATTGTACTACAGATCCAGTGGGTTGCATAATTACATGGCAACCACCCCTTACAAGTCATGTGGAAAATGTAAAGTGCTTTCAGTATGAAATTCACATACAAACTAAGGTAAAAAAAAGTATTGGTTTGTATTTGGCACTGTACCTACGTGCATGCATATCCATAATGTGCAAATTTCTGTTTCCTTTATTTATTAACTTCTCCCTCACAGTCTGTGGTGTCCTCCTGCACCAGCTCTGCTGATCTCACATCCCACCACTCGTGACCTTATTTCAAAGTCATCAGAGATGCAACGCAGAAAATCATAGGAAAGCAGGGGAATGTTATGAGGGGTCTCTGTCCAAAGGCTGGGAGAGCACCTGAGATGGTTTCCTGCATGACCAAATCTCACAGGAGATGACCGTGCCATGGCAGCCTGGGATCTGCAATGAGGGCACTGCCTCGGTAGCAGCCTCCAGCCCGGGCCAGGCCCCTCACGCTTGCCCTGCTTCCCAGGGCACCTCAGCTGCAGCCACCCTGATGGCATTTTGCAGATGTTGGGAAAGCTCACAGCTGCCCCTCAATTTCAACACATGGGACTGTTTTGCCCCACTCTGCCTCCCTATCTCTCCTCCACCACCTCTCCCAATGCCTGTCACCCTTTGGCAGCCTTCCCCCAGATGCCATCCTTGCCTGGAGCCTGACTGAGCCAGCCTGGCCCCTGCCTGTCTGTCCACACAGTGTCCGCCAAAACCTCCGTTTGGAAACCGGTCCTGAAACAGAAGCCACTCTTGTGAAAAATGAGATACCAGCAACGCAGGGGGAAGCTCACACAGGCCCAGGGTAGACATCCACAATGGATGAGTTTGCTTTTCAGTGACTTACCCTCCGCTCTCTCTGTAGTCAGGTGTGGTGTTACCATTCTCCTTCCAAGGCAGATGATGGACAAATTGTGCCCCTAAAGCGCTTCTTTCTTTCTATTGGCTATAAAGAGGAACCTAAAATGGCTATCTCAGATGTAAACATGTATGCACCAAAAGTGAGCTGGGATTTCTCCTATGCTATAGGTAGAGCACTGCCAACTTAACCATAGCGACCATGGGGAAAGTGCAGGACAGCACAGAGCATGTACTGTACCATAGCTAAGGTACGTCTGGTTTCCACCACATACGATGGAGCAGAGAGGCTGGGGTGTCAAATCCTCCTCCAGAAATCTCAGTGACTAAAGGACCTGATTTCAACACCCCTGAGGACAAAGCGCAGAAAAATTCTTTGAGCCTGGGAGTTCGACAAGGAGGCAAGAAACGACACTCTTCCTCCCCATCCCTGGGATACCTCTTTTACCATTAGATGATTTCCACATGTGGGTGATGTCTGTGCTGTGACAATTAGTGCTCTCTACCTACCCCATTTCCCAGCCACAGCTCAGAAGCTTACCATAGTGGCAATTCCTCAAGCATTTATAACGCAAAACCATTACAGGAAAGATCAGCTAAGAGTTAAACATAAATATGCAACTGCAATAAAGCAATAAATTCTTAAAACTCATTAGTTCATTCAAAACGAGGCCTGCAGCTTGCAAGCTGTTTGGATTGTCTGGATTTTGTATCTTGAATGCATTAATAGTATCTACCTTGGTAGCTATTTCAAGGAGCAATTGCAGTACATGTAGCTTTCCAGCTGGCTGGTAAGGTCTTGTGTGAAATAGAATGTTTTACATAAAGGTATAGGTTGTAACATATGACTAAAGCAATATTATCTAAATGTTTCTTTCAAACAAATACACGTTACCTCTTCTTTCTCATGCTGCAGTCAGAATGGGTGGTGTTCAGCAGATTCCTACATTTGGGTGCGAAATTCACCTCACAGACTGAGACACCTTAATGTAGGTGTCTGCAAAGGAGCACAGATATCCCATAACAGTCAGTGCATGTCTAGGGCTTCATGCAGCTGAGCAGTAGGTGCCTCATGCCCCTTAAAGTGCTATAGGTACTGAAGGTACCAGAGGTACCTACATGGAGATGGCAGATATCACTCACACCATTCAGGAGGGGCCATCAAGTGTGAGGCAGCTAAAACAGCACTGAACCCCTAAAGTTTAAGTAACTTATTTGCACCCTCCCCATTCACAGCACAGGCTGATTGATGACTTCCATCATGTCCTAAGCTGAAAGAGCTCAGCTGACAGTGATTTATGGGGAAATACTAGTCAACTTCATAACACAACGTACACGAAATAAGACATTCCTTCCAGTGACATCTTTCTGACTTTTCCATAATGCCAGCTATCCTTCTGACATTACATGTAATAGATATTTTGAGGACCTCAGCTCTTTTAAACCACTGCTGTTGATTTTGTTCACTCATTTTTGAGCCTATCCTTTTTTCAAAATAGACAGATTCTTTGATCCAGGTCAGTGTTTGATTCTACTTAATTAAATATTGATTATATAGGATGTGTAGGTAGCTTTTCACAGTGTTTTGGGAAAAGCCCCCAAGTACAGATCACTCAGATGTCTAACAGAGATTTTGACTGGAAGCAGGTAAATTTGCTCTTCACGTTAATTTGCTGTCCCATGTTATCAAACTATTGTGAAATCACAGCTTCCAGATCTGCTGCGTTTGGTGGATTATTTGACTGCTTGCATAATCTGGATATACATTTGCTGGATGAGAATGCACAATGTAAACAGGGCCTTAAGAGGCAAATACAGCTTCTCAAAACCAAAAATAAATAATATAAGTGGCTTTCCTTCTCTAAAATGAAATGAAAGAAGCCAAAACGCTGAGTGCTATATACTGGGATATTACTGGAGCAGAATATCTGATTTATTTTTTAGTTTAAAATTACTTATGATCTTTAGAAGCAAGAAAATAAGAACAAAAGAGGGATAAATATTTGATTATTTGACAAGAAAATAATAAAAATGAAGATTTGTCTTTGGTTTACAGGATGAGCCCAAAGAAGAGGAAAAGGATCCTCCTGTAAGAGTAAGTATTCTCATATAAAAACTTGTGCCCACTTAAACATGTAAGTACCATTACATAAAATATACTTACTTCTAGAACTACAGGTTTTGTATCAGTATGGCAATGAGAATTCACAATGAGAATATGTAAACTTAATACACCCCTTTTGAATTGGGGTAGCTTACACTAGATAGAATTTTCCATGCATTTCACAAAACTTCGTACTTTCCATTATTGCACAAATAGATTTTGCTTAAGACAGGTGACATTTTGCTTAATAAAAATTGGAAATATTCTTTTTCTCGTATCTGTTGGTGCAAAAATGCCACTGTAGTTCAGGACAGCGAGGCAGAGGGAATGCAGAGATCTTCAAAACCTGTGGAAGGCAACACACAGTCAGTCTTCCACTGACAAATGAGTGGTCCTCTCAGCTGTGGAAGCATCTTAGGCTTGGCAGATTGCAGACCTTGTATAAAATATCACGAGGCTAGATGGTAACATATCTATTACTGGATTGTCTCAGAAATACTGTCTGTTTAGCAAAGACAGACACCATCCAGGGAATATTTGTACGATTAATTCCTGTAAAGGTCACAAGGTGAATTTACAGAGTACTTCTCCACTTTCAGCTTTCTGTCTTGGTATTGTTAGGATCCATAAACAAGGACAAGAGAAAAAAAAATGTCCTTAAAGCATAATAAAATAAATTAAAGATCCAATAAACTTCAAAGTTCAACTTTAAAGCTCAAAAACCATAAAGATTCAGTAGCAGGATGAATTAATTCATCACAATTTTAAAGTTGGGGAGAAGAACATTTATACTAGTACATCCCTAAAAAATCATTCAGATTGTTTTTTTAATAGAAACTACAAAAGGAAATTAAACCCCAACTTTTATTAACATTTGCCTATCTGGTTAAATGCACAGTCTGATTGCTTTGATTTTAGGTAAGGAGCAACAGATACAATTTTCAAAATTACAATGAGAAAAAAAAATACATCCTGAAAATAAGAGCACGTGGAAAAAATTGTCTCATAAGCTCAAACTGGGGGGAATGGACTGAACCCATCGAGTTTGGTAAGACTGAAATACTATTTTAATATAATTTTTTCCACTATGTTTTTTTCATGTTTGCCTTCCCTTCTCCCTCACAATCACAGATATGAATAAAATCTTAATTTTCACCCAATGACATGGAAGGAATCAGGTGGAAATCATTAATGTGGAGGAGAAGCTCCAGCACTATGGCAACGGAGGCCGACATCAGCCTTTGATTAGTTGGGATTGTAAAGGCAGCAGCTACTTAGATGCCAGGGCTACAGGAAGAGGCTGAGAGAGCCAGTCTTGTCTTAGGTCTGAAGAGCTGAGGCTACCTTTTAGTTCTCTAAATTTTTGCCATGAATATCACTCCCTTCCTTCCCACCCTTTTTGAATACTCTTCTTACAGTTTGACAACTTTTGTTCTGTTACTCATTCTGAGACTGTTTCTTCTTCTCTGGATTTTTTTCTCCCTCTAATTATTTCTCTACAGTTTAAATGTTTGAAATGGTTTCAAATGCATCAAGTGTCCCTGAACTTTTTGACAAGGTTCTGTAAGAAGTCAAATCGAAGTCCTTTAGATTATTAAAAAAAATTAGGTGAAATTTGCATTCATTACTGACAGGCACAAAGGTATCTTTTTGGCATGCTAATGTATTTCTCTCTCTTGGATGTTTCAGGTCGAGGGAAAGATTACTTTATTTTTGTGATTTTATTTCTGATAGCACTTGGAACAATCTCAGTGACACTGCTACAGTATTGTCTTTTCAAAAGGTAAATCAACCTTACCTATCTCTCCTACCTTCCTACCTACAATCTTAAACAACCTATTTATCAATGTCACAAAGTGTAATTACCAGTATTGTTATGATAGCACTTTGTCATGCAAAATCACTACAAGTGAAAAAGGGGAAAGGATGTTAAAGTTAGCAAGCAATTGATTGCACCAGATCCTGCAAAAACATTTTGATTCTTTTAAGCATTTAATATCCACATCACTTTGAAGCCATTGGCTTCATACACTACCAGACAAGAGGGAATCAGAACAAATGAACATGTCATGATTTTGATAAAACTTCTCACTTAGGGGTGGAAGAAAGTTATGTCACGTGAGTTATTGAAAGTCATTGTTTAATAAAGTATTTACTGGGCCTCTCATCACAAAATAGATTTTAGTTACCCAAGTGATAAGTGTAATAATAGTTACCCACCAGTTTACATGCAAAAAAATTTTACTTCTCATTTAGTGATTTGTGGAGCAATATCTATTCAATCTTGAAAGAAAAAATATTCTTATGATACAACAATAAATGTTCACTCTCATACAACCCCAGAATCTTTACAATCTCATTTTCTACCCATAGGTACTGCAGTTTCAAGAGCATATTTCCTCCCATACCACAACCAAGAGACAAATTTAACATATCAACTGATGAAAATACCCAGGTATGCCTGCTTTTCAATTCAATCAAATTTGCTAACTATAAACCACAACAGGCCAAGGACTAGAACTGGCATATAAAGGCAAGCATTAAATTTGGTCCATTAAAAACGAATTTCCTCTCATGAAAAGTATGCTGTTTTGAAACTAGAAATGCTCTACGTGCTGAGACTAGTGATAATTCTGTACGCATTTCTAGCCGTATTTTAAGACCAGTTACCACTTTTACTGAGACCAATAATTTCTGCGCACACCATTTTTGCTAGGTTGCTGTTCATACTTTGAAAATAACCTAAGTGAGGAAGCATTTTCCATTATAATTTTCAAATATCAATGATCATAATACAGTGTGAATATATATTTTATAAGTCTGACCTACACCTATGTAAAAATCCAATTACACCGAATCATGAAGATCAGCAGGGCTGGAAAGTCAGCAGTTTAACTAGCCCTCCTTTCTGCTTCAGCATAGGATTAGCTATGACAGTTCCGATGTTCTCTGCAAAATACATTCAACTGATATTCTGTAGTATCCTTATACAGTCTATTATAATGTTTAATTATCCTTACTTTTAAAGAGCTTTTTTAATAGTCTGTTTATACTGCCCTTAAAATCCATTACTTATCCTTACTCCCTTCCTGTTTACTGTATCTTACATACTTGCATGCTGTCAAAAGCAACTGGTTCTTCCAGTCTTTCTTCACTCATCATGACAACCAGGCTTCAAAACTTTCATGATTTTCTTCTGATTTGTCCATTTGAACAGTGGTTTGTATGGTGTCTGCATAGCGAGGGGATGCTTTTTATTTGCTGGCTAAAGTGAAGATGTACTTTAAGACAATAAGTAAGGCTAGTTCTTTATTGCCTACAGCACTCCAGTGGGCATCACCACTCTTACCAATGAGGCTTTTGAAAGTGACACTGAAACTTTCCTTCAGTCCTTTACAAAGGATCCTCAAAGCTATTCCTACTAAAACTCTCCAGCTTTGCTAGCTACCTACCAGCACATTGTCCTAATTTACTTGACTTTGGCCCTAACTGAAGGCAGGTAGCGATGTAACTTTGGATGAGTTTCCTCACACACCTTAAGTCATAAATACCCGATACCTCACTTCATACCAGGCTGCCAGCGCTACGGCTACAGAGCAGCAGCAATCCATAGTCCATCATATTATTAAATAGTAATTGCTAGTAAAGTTGCAAACCGTCCTTCAAAAATCACAAACTCCCTGGATCGCTTGCTTTTATTAAACTTGAGGGGCTTCCAAATTCCTGTGCAGGTACTAGCAGAATGACTCGGATGCCCCACTACAATCCACTAGCCTTTGTGGATGTGGTTTTGTAAATGGTGGTGCGGGCACTTCCATGCAGGCAGCAACTTATCAGTAGTAATTGTTGAGTGCAAGTGAAGCCCTCAGCTCCGGTTGCTTCATACCTGCTAAAAGGCATCGTGAGGATAATTCATTAAGTCTCTGACATGTCTGAACCGTTTCTAGACTCTTTTTTGCTTATTTTAATCTAGTCTTGAACTCTACCTTTTATTTTACCTCTTCTCTCTACTCTTGGGTATCTTTAACACTGATTGAATGCTGTAATTCTTCAAAGCAGATCATAAAGCACAAATAGGTTATCTCCAACGGCTCTCTTTTTCACTGAATACAAGGACTCTCTTCCTGGCATTTAATGCCAATACATTTATGAGTTATTTTGAAACCTGTAACATCCTTTGCTAAACACACCTTTTTAAAGCTTGCGTTTCCTCATTTTGTCCCTACCTGCTCAATGACCTTTCACATTTGCTCATTATTTGTCTTGTTTCGCTATACAACTTTTCCTCAGACCACTGAAAAGCCTCACAATTTACAACCCTGACCTTTCTGCACCAAGCTTGCACCTGTATCCTTAACACACACGTAAAAGAACTGCCATTTTCCTATTTGCTGTGGGTAAGATCTGACCAATTCACTCAGTGCATCAGACACTTTGCATTCCTCTAATCTATTTTATTTTACTCATCTTCCTTCACTTTTCGGTCATTCTTACCCCAAATACTTTCCTCACCCTCACTTAGAACTATATGTTAATATTTTTGTTTTCATCTTTTCAAAAATTAAATAGTCCAAGAATTTGCGAGAGATACTCCGTGTGCTGATGCATTGTTTTTCTCAAAGAATGGCCAAGTAGCACAAAATGCAATGACCATGAAGCCCAGCAGTGCTTATCAAACCCAGATTTCCCACAAAAAATTCCCCCAAGGCAACCTGGTTTGATATTCTGTAATATATCCTCAGTATGACAGCAAGCTTCACTTATTTTTTTAATTCCAGTACTATCTCTTCTACTTTTTTTAAAATCAAATTTATCTCCCCTCAATATTTTAAGCTCTGTATTATGACCTCACTTAGCAACCCCTCCTCTTGCAGAACTGCAGGTTAACCAATGTAAAACCGTATGATAGCAACCATAGTACTTTCTCTGTCTAGTTCATGCCCACATGTAGAATTAGGCAATACTCACTGAAACAAATATCTTCTGTTATCTCAGTTAAGACTGTCCAGCATTTAAATCAACTTTTCTTCTTCCTTCCACTGACAAATAGCTAGTGTCAAACATACATGTTGAAAGTCAAACAATCCTCAACTGGCCTTGAAATTGTCATCTCCTGCTTTCCAAGCATCTTTTAAATATTAAAACAGCAAGAGAAGGTGCCTTCAGTATTGATGTACCTAACACTCAGAAACGTTCTGTCACCAACAGTGACTGTAGCTTATTTTCTTTCTCTTTAGACGGAGTATGCAAGTCCACAAAACATACATTTGCACTGAGGCAGTTACTGTTGTTGAATAGTTGCTCTAATTTCCCCAAAAGAAAAACACACTTGGATTTCCAAACATGAACAAAAATAATGGATCCTTCTGGCAACAGAGGCCTTCGAACCACAATAGAAATTAATATAAACACCTATAACACTATTTGTCCCATTAAAATCTCTTTGATTTTATGGGACAATTTTATTTGATTTATTAATGATTTGGAGAAAATTCATTAAAATTTGTTCTTTTCCCTTTGTTTAAAAACAAAATGTCTAGGAGGTAAGCTTTTCTGCGAATGCCTGCTACAAAGACGTGCTTAAACCTTACTGACATTTCCTTCATGGTGCTGAGACAAGGCCTCTCAACCACGTTGTCATCCACAACTTGTCACTGTCGTCATTGCTACGATGCTTCTTTCCTCTGGACACAAACTGCTACAGGATGACAGGACTGCTTAAGAACGCCACAGCAGTTAATTTTGCCAGCTTGTCATTTTTATACACACAGAGTATTTTCTGAGGCAGAAACTAGCTATTCAAAATGCGTTTAGAATTGCCCTTCAGCCTTCCAAGTGGCAACACCAAACTGTCATGGTATATTAAAACTTCATGCAAGACAAGGTAAGTGGTGAAATAAAATTAGCCAGTCAGACATTTCATGAGCTCAATACTTACAGTGCAAATATGAACCTCTGCAATATCAATATGGACTTAACTCACAGGTAGTATTTAATTCTTAAAAAAACCCCAGTGTAACAGTTGTGAAAATTGAGTAAAATCTGCAGTAATTTTAACAACTGCATTTTAAATGTAATTATTAACTAACACCAACCAATGCATTTTATTTATTCCCTTCAAAGCATGCAAGCCCTATTCCCAATGCCTTTTAAAAACAGACTTTAAATGCCAGTGTTTTCTTTTAAAAACTCCAGGTATTTTCCTGTTAAAAAGTTTTCAAAATAAAACACAATTTCACAAGGTGTTTCAATAAGGCAGAAAACAAAATGCTTTTTTTAAAAGTCTCATTTATTGTTTGCCTCATGTTCCCACACTGCATAATCACACACTGAAAATTGCTGCTGCATGACTAAGAGAAGCCATATTTTTAAAAAAAAAAAAAACAAACCCAAAATCCACCAAGTAGTACACGCTGAATGCACAGCATAGGCAAATTGCAGTTCCACTTAAACCACCTACACTTGCATTGATTTATTTTCCTATTTCTTCTGGTTAAAACCTAGTTCTGGAAAGGAGGAAGGCTGAAAAATATCCTCACCCTTTCAGGGGCTGCTCAAATAATTGTCACATTTAGTTTTTCCTCACAAAGCATGGACCACCATACACTCAGTGAGGTTACTTGAGGTGTCCTATCATCACTGCTACCCTTAAAGTCACTGATACAGAAAATAAACCTAAACAATGTATTTATATAGCCAAAACCCCTTGCCCTGTGTGCCCCCCCCCCAATAAAATTACAACTTAAAACAGCAATTTGATTGGCAAGACCAACATCAAATGACCAGGTAAATTACCTCCCTGCACCAGAAGGGAGCTACCAAACAGGATAAAACCCACTTGCAGTAGGTACATTAAGTTTGCAATTAGCCTGTGTACAAAGTAGCTGTGTAACATACATTCACATGCAGATGTTGAGAGTAATGCTTGTCCAACAGTGAAAGGAAAAAGGTAATTATGTCTGAGAGGAAGGTAATAATCAGCCAAAGCCAAGTAGTTAATTTAAAAGCCAATGAGTTAATTTAAATACTTCTTGAATAGCAACCTCAGAAGGCACACAAAAGAACTCAAGACAGCTCAGTCAGCCTTCAATGACTCACACAACGACACACCTTTTCTTTCTCAAGATATAAGGGAAAGTTGTTAAAAACATGACTGGAAGATTAACACCTTGTTTTCCTTTACTTATCCCTTGACCAAGTCTTTGCAGATTAGGAAGTACAAAAGTAAGATTACATACATATGATGGCACATAGGTATTACATTATCTCAAACAGCAGTATGAGAAATTGTTTGGTCTGGTTTTGGTCTTCTGACAATCCTGTCAACTAGACATCAATCAGGTAAATATTGAAGGCTGACCTACCTTGACCTATTATTTTACAGCTACACAGAAGCACACATACATACTCCTGCTCACATACCCCATCAAGTTCACCTCTTAAAATGAGCCTCATTTCAGATTAAATTTAACTTCCACACAGGTACTGCTACAGATCAGGCCAAACAGGATCCTGAATGGCACAATCAGCATTTTCAAATAGCAGCAACAATACATCAGTTAGAATTTGAAGGCATTTACTAGGTTTCTGGGTTTTTGCATGAATGCCATGTTGCTTTTTATACGCATTTTAAAAGGCATCATTTCATTTTAAGCTGTTCTACCAAGGGCAAGAGTGTTACTTTTTGACTGTCCTCGAGACTTTGGATTTTTCTAGCACTATAACAGAACCCCCCCCCATTTTAAATCATATGAAAAGTTGCAAATCCATTTCTAAGAATCATGCAAAAAGCCACCTGCAGCAGCCCATCGTACACTACCAGGCACAAAGAATGGGAGTGGTTTCTATTATTATAACCCATGCTTCCCCCCCACCCCCCAAAGTTCTGACATTCAGTAATTTTTTTCTTCTTGTTTTTTAAAAATCAAGCTTATTCTGTTACAGAGTGCAGTCTAAGTGTATCAGAAGAACTATTATCTGAAACAAGTTTTCAAACAAAAGGTTTCCCCAAAGCTTTTACGTAATAATTTCAACACAGATAGAGTAAGTATGTTTATTGTTTTACAGCAGAATGCCCCAATTTAAGAACAAAATTGCTAGATGTTCAGCTGTGCAAAATGGTACATAGTGCTTCAGTACAAGTGGAAAAGAACATGATTTGTTAGCAAATACTTTCAAATACAATTTTATGGTCCTATAAGATAGGACTTGAAACCAGGGACTGATCCACAGGCAAACAATTTTGGACCCAGCCACTTTGGACCCAGCACAAATGCCACTTGTTCCTTATTGTTGGGAAAAAAAAAATCACCACACTGAATTGCCAGATTCAGTGTCTTCACGCATGTTAAAGAGAAATGGATCAGTCCTCTATGTCAGTTTCTAGCCCCATCTACAAATATCATCTGGCTCCGATAAATAAGACTCACAGGAATTTCTTGAAGGTCAATGGTCCATAATGGTAGTTATTCTACATGATCTGCTCAACTTGATTCCCAATTCTAGTTAGGCTGTTTAAATGACTTTCTTGAATTCATCGTACAGCACAAGCACAAAAGCACCCCCCATGCCTCTGAGAACATTAGACCATGCACCCTTGAAGAATGCCTTTCCTCCCTCATCCCTTGCAATCTTCCGCCAGCAGTCAATTGTTCCAGAGTACATGATATCAGCTGTAGAAAAAGAGCAGAAAGTAATTTTTAACTCCTACAATTGTACCCAAGATGTTTTTAACAACTGCCCTGATTTGCCTCCAGCTACTTTGTGTGAAGTCCCAAACCACATTTTTAGACTGCAACACAATACTTAGTTCAGGCAATAGAAAATTTTATCTGCTTGCTGAGCTACTAAAGGCTAAATCACAAAATAAAAATGTCAAGCCTTCTTTCTGGCGATTACTCTGTCCCCCAATTGCCTCCCTTTAATTTGTCATTGCAAACAGGCAGTCTGTTTGTCCATTTCATATAAAGTCCTCAGCATTAATTCCTGACAAACAAGTTGAGCCCTACTGCATTTCCTTGTATCACTGAAATGTAATATAACTTAAATCAGATTTATGGAACAAGGGAAGATAATCGGGGAGGGATAAGTATTAGGGAAAAAGAACTCCATGTTGTTAATGCTGCTTAAAGAGCTGCACAAATCAACAGCCTACCTCCTTTGCGCCCTGACTGCATCATCATCCTACGCCGCACTGTATCGAAAGGATAGGAGACCACACCAGCCACAGCAGTCACCGTCTGGGCAATCATCCAACTGATAACAATATGAGTATTTCTGGGATCTGGGAGCATGCCTGCAATAAAGAAAATAATTAGCTTTTTATCGTGTACATACTCTCCCAGTTCACTTGCTGCATGACAACTACTTTACTAGATGAACTATGAAACATTGTAAAGCCATACTTTGAAATTGCAACAAGATTTAGGATAAACTTCGAACATGCTATAACAATGAAACTACTCCCTACTCCTTGGAAAATAATGTCACTAAAGTCACTGTGCCTGTGAAGTACATTAGCTAGTATTAATGATCTCTATGCCCAAATGTCAAGCTTAAGCAAGTGCTTTGTAAAAGCACCGCTCTGCTAAACACACCTGAATTGGTCCAATGTAACTCCAGTCATGCACTGAACAAAAAAGAACTTACTAGAATTGCATACAACACGCTCTGCTGCCATTAGGGCAAACTCTTAAGTACAAAAGCAGGAGTACTTGAAAGTAGCCACCTGCCATCAACACATGCCTGAGTGTTGCCTTGAACTCTGCAGCATCACTGATGTTGGTATTGTTATGCCCTCTCCACCTCCACACTCACTACAGCCATACACCATAAAATCCAAGAACGAACATAAACCAACACACAATTCTGAAAACAGGTTTACAAGGTCCCCTCTGAAATGTTACCTTTTGCTGTATCATAGATCCCAAAGTAGGCAGCTCTATAGATGATGATGCCTTGGACAGAGACATTGAACCCTTGATATAAGCCACGCAGACCATCAGACTTGGTAATTTTGACTAGACAGTCCCCTAAACCAGAGAATTCTCTGTCTGCGCCAGCTTTTCCGACATCAGCAGCCAAACGGGTTCTTGCAAAATCCAAGGGGTAGACAAAGCAGAGGGAAGTGGCTCCAGCTGCACCACCAGAAGCCAGGTTACCAGCAAAATACCTCCAGAATTGAGTGTGCTTGTCTACACCTCCCAAGAACACCTGCTTATACTTATCCTTGAAGGCAAAGTTGAGAGCTTGAGTTGGGAAGTATCTGATGACATTTGCCAAGTTTCCTCTCCAGAAAGACAGCACTCCTTGTTCCTTTGGAATACGCACTACACAATCGATGATACCCTTGTACTGCTTATCAGCAGCAATTTGTTTACTTGCATGTTGTACCTGCAAATAAAAATACGCATTTTGGCTTTATGCCCTGACAGGTCTGCACTACAAGTCTACTTCTACTGTAAAACAGAGCTGTTCAGCCTGAATGCCTGATGGCAGTCGGGCACGGAGATTAAGCCTCTGTTAACTGCAATAAATCGGCTCTGCAATAGCCAGCCTCCAAGGAAAAGCTCCCGGGTCAGGCGGGATCTTAAGAGTGGGAAAACCAATCATTTATTCGTATTCAGTGCGGACTGAAGAACTCGAGGGTCCAGTTAACTCTGAAGAACTACAGGCCCACAAACCGAGAGCGTGTGTACATGAAGAAGCAGCCATAGACACGGCAGGTCTCGTACAACCCCAAAACGGCAAAAAAGGCCGAAAGTTGCCTCCCGGCCTACCCCGACCGCAGGACTCGCCGGAAGGGCAAGGGCCAGCCGTGGGGAGCGAGGGCGACCACAGCTCTGGTGCCGCCGGCAGCCAGCGGCCCCTGCGGGCAGCGGCGCGGTGGATGGGGGGGGGGGCGGGCGGGCCGCGTCGCGCCCCGGGGACCGGCGGGGGCGCGGCG
>JAVJGJ010000014.1:73132058-73144353 GCA_035590215.1 Microhierax caerulescens
CTTTGCAGGATTTCAAAATTAGCATCTTGCTCAAGAGGGCAGGTTGTGGGAACAGGCCGTGCCAGGCATGGCCTTCATCTCTGCTGTAGTACGATATACATTTAAAATGTTTATACATTTAAATGTTTATACATTTCTATACATTTTTTTTAGCACATCAAGAGATGCAAAGTATATTGTGTGCTATTTTATATTCTAAATCATAATACAGATACAGTGCAATGGCTCCTGTGCCCACACAGGGTTAGGTGTGCAGTGTTATGGGACTGTATTTTTGATGTAATTAATGAACAGCTGTGGTACATATTCTGAGGCAGGCACACACAGCTTAGCTTTTTTTTTTTTTTTTTTTCCCCAAAAGTTTGGAACAGCATGTTAATACTCACAAGACACAATGTGTGCAAGGCTGGAATTTTTTTCCCCATGAAATTTTTCTATTGATTAAAAAAACCCTTCATACCTGGGACGCTGAAGCGTAGTCCATTTGAAAAATGAAGGTAAAACACACATAATGTTTTTGTGATAGGAAACTGTTCAGTCCGTAGTTCTCCTGTCCTGTTCACCACGGGAGCTCAGGTGCACCTGACTGGGGAAATCCTCTTCTCTTTAGCACCATGCTTTTTCTTGTTTCTGCACCTTTGCCACCACTCCCCCCCTTCAGTTCTTTATCTAATCTCATATTCTGCTATCCAGTTTCATAAGAGCTCACATATTAAGTAGGGCTAAAAAGCAGGAGGATGATGTTCTTGAACCAAATGTGGTGCCCCAACATTTCATCTTCAGTTTTAATCACAGTTGAAAGCTGTGCTTTTATACAACTGCCTTTTCCAGAAACCTCACAGAAGGCAGGGGACGCCATCTTCACTCTCTCAAGAAGCTGCTGCTCCAGTTCTTGTTTCCAGTCTTGAGTACACCACTGCAGTAGCAATTCCCAGACTCCATTAGAGAATGTTTATTTGCAGTAGAGAGCATAACATAAAATGATATTAAAATGGATGGTGATGGATTATTGAAATGATACCTGCACTGAAACATGTATGATGCCTCTTGAAACAGGAACAAAGCAATGTGTGCTAGTTTAAAAACTGGACAATCCCAACTGTACCAAGTATGAAGAAACTGATTCTTCAGCAACGTGAATAGTGCCGTTGGGCTGCTGACACCATTTGTAGTTGGAGACTTGTTACTGAGGGTACTACAGACGTGCAGCCACAGCATCACTGCCATCAAATGATGCCAGAATCTTCTGGCAACGTTTCACTCAGGTTCCAAACAAATTCAATCTATCTGTCCCCCTTTTTAAAAGTAACTTCAGAAAGCTGACTTAACATTTCTTTTTTACGATCTGATGGGAAACTAAGAATGTATTTTCATAATTACAAAACATCAAACATGACTAGAATCATCCAGATTTTGCTACTAAATCCATTTTTTTTCCTAGGCCTTAACACAGAGAATGACATCTAACAAATTTCCTGTCAATCTGATTTTGACATTTGTGAATCCATGTTGTTCCAGTAACGCTCGATATTCAGAGCCACTTCTTTCCTTTCCCTCTGT
This sequence comes from Microhierax caerulescens, assembly GCA_035590215.1. Classification (NCBI taxonomy): domain Eukaryota; kingdom Metazoa; phylum Chordata; class Aves; order Falconiformes; family Falconidae; genus Microhierax; species Microhierax caerulescens. The sequence continues at coordinate 73,133,619 of JAVJGJ010000014.1, forward strand.
CTGCACAAGCATGTTCAAGGACTGCAGCAGAGCTGTGCTCCTGTTCTTCTTCTCATCATCCAATACCATTTCAGCCAGCAAAATCTCACAGCCTAATTTAAAAACAAATGCATGCAACAGTACTAATCCATTATCAGGCAAGAGAACTTTCTGCTACCATAAATAAGGGTGCAAACTACAAGACACAGGTGATCCATTTATCATGTATGGATTTTCTCTGCTATTAAACGTATGATCCACTCCTCACAGAAACCCAGGAAATTCCCTTCCATGCTACTGAGGGCTCAAACACTCACAAGTCAAGTCACCTCTCTGCTTTCAGGGGAAGAGGGGATGGCTTCTGTAGACTTAGCACAAAGGTTACAGAACACAGTAAGGCAGGGATAGTAGAATGTCTTCAGGATATATTGGTACTTCACATCCATATTAGAACTGTGCCAAGCAGAGTTGTGCCAAAACAGTGGATGGTGAGCATTACAAAACCAGGTAAGTCATCAATGTTGTACATTATTTCTGTAGGAACTGAGGTCTTTGTGGTGGGACTCACCTAGGGATATTGGCAGAACTTAAATGATCCTGTTTACACACAGCCTCTTCCTCCATCTTCAGACCCATAAGGGGAAAGGGAAGACAAGAGAGGGCTACTGACAAAATGAGCATAGTTTTACTCATTGTCTTTTGGCTTTGCATCGTATGTGGTGGTTTCTCTTGGCACAGCAGGGGTAGGACACCACAAATTCAGATCAAAATAGCAGCATTTTACAGTGATTTTAGTACTACTAAATGCTGCATAACATTTGTATCTTTCTGACCTTTAAGACAATCTCCTCAGAGTCATTCCTACATGTAGACCTCAGACATTTAATGACTGGTAAGAAGTAAATTAAACATAACACTGCAATTTCTTAGAGAAGAGACTGCGATCTGCACATAAAATTTCTGGCCGAGACCTTGGTGTTAACTATCAGGAGTCATGAAAGTCCTTCTGACAGCTTATTAATCAATTCCTGTTTCTGTCCCGTACCATCAGCTACCTTACTAAATCCAAGTTCAACCCTACTCTGTGATGACACAGGTTTGCTTCACAAAGAAAAAGAATTAGCTAAGCATGTCCGAGTCTGAGGTGAGCCTGAACCTATCCAGTGGGACTCTTCCACCCTAATTCAGTCATCCATAGATTAGATAGCTGTAGTTTGGCTAGCCCCTTAAATATGCTCTATTCACTATGAAATATATATTCGTTTTTCTTTGAAAAAACAGGAAAGTCCTTTCACAGATAGCAGAGATGAATCATCCTCTGAAAATACCTGGACTTCCACTGATTGGAGAACTCAAGGTGACTAGGTGATTTGAATGCCTAATATTTAGGCATCTGAAGTTAGGGTGACAAAGCTTACTTGTTATGATTCAGTGGCTTCTACTCTGTTCTTCAGAAAAACCTGGGAACTGCTGTTCCTGGTTACACAGCAAGTGTTGCCAGGTAGAGTAATGCAGGACTATCATTTCTAAATTACCATTATATTACAGCCCAGGAAGATGATGTCCAAATTTTGTACTCTCTGAAAGGAGGACACAAATCAAATGGGCATTGTAATTTCCCGCAGAAAGTTATTTGGGACATCCAGACAACATCAGAGTAATGTAGAAAAATGTACCCAGAAAGTACAACCAATGTGGGAAGAACACCTTCAAAAATAAGCCCCAGTAAATTAAAATTTCTCTCTAGAGTTAATGAAGATTTGCTAATGCAATTGAAATTTCTTCATGAGAGGGACTGAAACAGAGCTAACTTTCAACCCTTTCAGGAATCATGCTCTGATGATCAAGAAATTTTAGTAATAGTTTTATAGGAGATAAAAATTAATGGTCATAACAGTCTTTTCTGTATTAGAAAGTAATTTAATCCAGATTATCATTGTTTAGCAAGGGCATCATTTCCAGCAAAAAAATGGAGGAGGGGAAAGTAAAGTGCCAGCCCTCCAAAATTTTTTTTAAAAACAAAACCAAACATCACATCAAATATTTACACTACCCATGAGTAAGCTAACACATCCAAAACTGAACTGAGAGCTCACTCTCTTAACAGGCTTAGCCATTAAATAGTTCTTCCTAAGCTTTTGTGGCTCAACTGACATACTCCCCCCTTCCTTTCTGTCCCTTTACTTTTCCAGGCACAAGTACTGTTAATGGTTGTAACAAGGTCAAAAATTGATATAAAAATGATTGAGGTAGGACAGCCAACCAAGTTGTGTCTTGTCTTTCTAACAAACTTCTGTCTTCCTCAAGGATTCTTACCACTGTTCAGTGAGCAAGTGCTGAAGTTCTTATTTCTATTATTCACCTATCGTTCTGTTTTCCGTGCATCATGCTTCCTCTAAACTGCTGTTAAGGCAGAATGTGGGAAAAAGACAACATCTTCAAGAAGGCATAGCTGTGTCACTTCCCAAAGCTGTGTCACTTCCCAAGGAGAAACATGAAACCTACAGGGTTTATTGGCAGAAGTTCATTTGGATTTTAAAACTCAGCCCCCTCATTACTTCATGCTTTTATTATTAAAAAAGCCCAAATTTTCCTCGGTTATGCCTATTGCTTAGGAAGTCTTTTCCGTGTACCACCATTAAATCCACCCCTTCTACCAGTCAGCAAAAGATAACGACCCTCCTCCAGAGCAACTGAACTAACTCAATATGGATATTAACAAGAGAAGACTAGTTTATAATTTCTTAGGTTACTGGGCTACATCAAATCATAGAACAGCTTAGGCTGAAAGAGGCCACAGGAGATGCCTAGTCCAACCTCCTGCTTGAAGCAGGGCAGCTCTAAAGTCAGCTGCTTGTTCTCAGATCTTGAAGCCTCCAAGGACAGAGATTCCACAACCCCTCTGGGCAACCAATGCTTAATTATCCTGAGAGCACCAAGCTGTGGTGCGTTACCACAGACACCTTGCCCAAGGGACTAATGCTTAGTGCGTATAGAGCATTGTGCTTTAATCACAGAGTACACACTGAGGTTGTGTGGCCGCCAAACACATTCTATTAAAATTTTACCGTCAGACACATAGTACCTAAAGGCACAGTTTTAAAGTCTGTGACAGTTATAGGTTTGCCAATTTTAGGATTGAAACGTGATTGCTGGAATGAGTCTCTCAAAACACAAAACTGTTAAGCATAATGGCAAGCTTCATGTCAATATAGAAAAGAAACATTTTCAATGCATTCAGTTGTTGAATATTCTGCCTTATTTCTTTAAATGTCAGTACAGATGAGATCAGTCAAATTTCCATTCATAAAAACCTGCTGAGCACTTAAAACCCCAAAGTGGTAAAAGTCTGACATTTCCCTGTTCTTGTGCAACTGAAATGCTCTGTAGTAAGCATGTTTCTTATGGTGAATTGAATCACTGTGGTGCTTTTGCTTTACTTGGTGCTCAACTTCTGATTAAGTATCATAAGATGGAGTCTACCAGGCAGATATAACTCTTGACCTCGCTCATCAGCTCTCTTTAATTTGCTGAGGTTGGTGATTCAGCACAGGCACAGCCTCCTTCATATTGGCTTATGGAATTATCACTGTACAAGTGTGACAGGCAAGAAACTCACAACTGATAGAGAAGAAAGCTAGTTTGAAAGTACAGTTTTAATCTCCGGGAAGGCTTCCACTACGAAGTACACTTTAAATAGAAAAAAATAAATATCAGTGAAGTATCAGGAAATAATAGACATTAGGAGAGGTGACATTAGTGACAAATTACTTGAGATGGGATACAGTATACTTCTCCAATTAAAGACTAGAACACAAAAAAACTTCTATTTTTTTGTAAGAGAGTTTATACAGAAGTCTAACACTCATCTCAAGTAATAAGACAGAAAGCATATATGGCCATTTAACCATATTCCGAAAAACCTGACACTGATAGGAACAGCTCTCAGCTGCAGCCTGTGCGGGTACACTGTGCCTGCAGGCTGCTAAAGTTCCTCTGTGACTTTATAGCTGCTGGAGGAACGTGTTCGTGCTTTGTCCTATTTTCACTTTTGCCTGTGGAAAAAGTGCTTTAAAAAGGGTATCCTTGAAATATTTTTGAGTAAAGCCCCACATAAAAGTGAAGAAGAGGACAGCATCCCCAAATTCAGTCAGATAGCATTCACTTTTAGTTTTTAATTTCTGATAAAAATGAGAAGCAAGCACCAAGTACACTGCAGAGGGAGAACTAATTTTAAGGTCCAAGAAAACAGAAGTATTAATGTGGCTCATAAAAGCTTGTAGTTTTAACTTGCCATGCTGTACAGCTATGTCAAGTCTAAGCTTAATACAGTCTGCAAACTAGCCAAAAGAACTGGACATGCAGGTATTTAATACATAGAAGTTTCAGCCTGCCCCAGACACTTAAACACATAGAACTCACTCCTGCAAAAGCTGCAGTTCAACTTTTATTCAGGGCCTGCAACAACTATGCTTCAGATAAAAGGTCAAAATGATCCTAAAGTGACACTATGCGCTGTTTGATGATGGGTGTGTTGCACAAGGGTTGTAAAAACTCAGCATCCCAGCTTGCTTCTGGGCATACTATGGTGACAGATTCTTCTTGAAACATAAAAGAGCATCTAATAAGTTTCCTGTTATCTTAATTTGGACATTTGTAAATCCGTATTTCTCCAGTAGCTGTTTATATTCTGAGCCACTTCTTTGCTTGCCTTCAGTCATACTGAGGGACTGTAGTACAGCTCTAGGAGGGTGCATCTTCTGCTCGTCAAGCACAATTTCTGCCACTAGCAAGGCACTTCCTGCATTTCCAAAACAACCAAAAGTGGTTCAGTAAAGTATTTCTAGCTTCAAGTTATTAGCATTTTGTTCAGAGACAGTTATTGAGGTCCTTCACACTAATGTTTCAATGGCTTTCATTGGAAATTTGTCACAGAACTTTACTTCCAGTAAACTCTTCCTGGAAGTAGTTTTTGTCAAAAGGAAGGGGGCGTTTACAGCACTGTCTCCACTTCAATTAAGTTCAGATCACTTCCTGATTATACTCTTAAACTCATTTCCATTTGAGCCAAGCAACCCCTCTAAGTTGCTCACACCCTAATCTTGCATAAGATTGAGACAGTCACCCATGATTTTCTTTCATAACTTAAAAGCAGTATTATGAATTACAGCTTAGAACTAATTTTGAATGCTCTCCTATGAAACAAACTTCATAGCTACAGTTAATCCTGTTGGATTAAGGAATCAGTTGATCTTAGCAGTCAGACTTTTCTGTTTTTTGTCTTCTCCTTTGATCTTTAATACTGTCCAAATATGAGTTAGTGCGCCCTGGCAGACAAAAGGGCCAACAACGTCCTGCAGTGCATCAAGCACAGCATAGCTAGTCAGCTGAGGGAGGTGACTGTCCCAATCTACATTGGGCTGGTGCATCCCCACCTCCAGCACTTGTCTGGTTTTGGGCACCTCAACAGAAGGAGGAGGATACACCTCAGTGTATCCAGAGGAGGGTGGCTGAGACGGTGAAAGCCTCAAAGGCAAGATGTCTGAGGAGTGGCTGAGGTCACTTGGTTTGTTCAGCTTGGAGAAGGAAAGGCTGAGGGATGCCCTCACTGCAGTCTACAACTTCCTCAAGGGGGACAGCAGAGGAGAATGTGCTGATCTCCTCTCTGGTGACCAGTGATAGGACACGAGGAAATGGACTGAAAATAAACCCGGGGAATTCAGATCGGACATTAGGAAAAGGTTCTTCACTGACAGGATGGTCAGTCAGTGGAACAGGCTTTCCAGGGAAGTGGTCAGGGCACCAAACCTGTCACGGTTCAAAGGGCATCTGGACAACACCCTTAGTCATATGGTTTAGTTTTGGTAGTACTTTCAGGAACACAGAGTTGGACTCCATGATCCTTATGGGTCCCTTCCAACCTGAGATATTCTATGATTCAAATGTAGGAGAAAGCAGAAGAGGCTACTTATTTCTCACGATACCTGTGTCGAAAGTAGCACTGAACTCTGGTTTACCATATCCTAGGCAATACCAACATAGCAAACCAAACTACTACTTCTGGAATAGCAAACCAAACTGCTTCTTAATAACTAAAAGGAACTTTAGTTAGGCTACTTATTTCTATACATACAAGCACATGCTTCGTCATTTGATTGTACAGGGCTTATTACGAAAGACTAGGCATGGCAGAGAGAGAGGAGATGACAGTTACATGTGAAGCCTACAATCATACTAAGGGCTTATTTCATACAGTTTTATTAGCAGCTTTGTTTCCTTTTTTTCTTAATAAGTATTACCATAATGCAAGCACAGACACTCAAGTAAAGGCTACTATGATTGCACAGAAAAATACACTTTTTTAATATGACATTCTTATGATTGCTCATTATGTTTATGCATTAACATGCACCTTTAAGCCCACAAGATTAAAAACACTTACCTGGTTTGCAAACAGCTGATATCTTGCTTAATAACACATGTATCTTTTCATCAGGCCAGTCATGAAGAATGCGTGAAAGGATGTAAAGATCTGCTTCTGGAAGATTATCCTTGAAGAAGTCACCTGTTGGAAAGCAGAGTTTGTACATTCCTACAGAAATCATAGAGTACATTACTACAAAATGAGATTCAGATATTGTGGAGGAACCAGGATGTTCCTGAACAAACAAGAATGAACAGGTATAGGTATGCACTGACTTGCACATAAAGAAAGCATATACAGAAGAGCAGATCACAGGTAAGAATTCTGTAATGTGTGAAAATGGAGAGAAAGCCTAAAGCGATGAAGGAGACAAAGTCCTTTGTAGCCATCATGTTGATCTCTCCTAGAAAGGGAAAGCCTGAGACAGGAATGTGCAGCCTCTGCTCCCAGTGGTACTCAAAGCCAAATAGTTCTTACTTCCTTGTTGATCCACTTTCTCCAACCATAGCCAGTTTGTTTTAATCCCCATAGGCTTGAGAAATACAATGCCCCCATTTAGCATGGGTGAGCATATAGTGTTTTGTACTAAGACACATTTGGGGTTGGAGCAGGGTAGCACACCATTCTCTGCTGCAGAAGAGCCTGCTCTGTGCTTCAGGATAACAGATATAAGACAAAAGTTCATGTGTTACACTTACCTGATATGAATGTCACTGGAGCTGTGTTTTGTCCTGAAGGCTGAAAGTAAGAGGTGTTTGCAATGACTTCTGGAAGGTCAAATACTGTGACCTTGAGATTTGGGTATATTTGTCCTAATTCATGAGCCAGAGCTCCTGTGCAACCTGTTGACAGTTTAAAAAAGTAAAATCAGGTCTTTTCTCCCAGCACTTGCAGACATTTTTAAAGACAAGGCTGTACATAAAATTAAAATACACAGTAAATCAGAATTAGAAGACAGTCAGCTCCACAATTAACATGGGCAACAGCACTTGTTGGTGGATACAGCAATGCATTAAAGCTTGGAGAATGCAGGCATGAACCTTTACTGTCATGGAATTGCTAATATGACCTTTTGATACCAGTACCTCAGGGTGATTTGGGGAGCAGAAGAACACTGATGAAAGAGCAAGGACTTGTAATTTGTGGATTAAGAGCACTAGAACTATTTATCATTTACACAATACAGATATATGAAGTTTGGTAAATACTCTCCAGCATTGTGACAGATAGGGATGGTAAAGTCTTGGAGTCTCTGCACAGGTGGCAAAGGTTACACACCAGTATTGTGTTAATTCCTCTGACATGCCGTCCACCTCCCCAGGCAAAGAAAAGTGTTCTTTCCTCAGTGGATCTTTCCCTGTGTAATAACACTCCCTCTGGGTAACTCCAAGCACAGGGCAAAAATGGACACTAACAAGAAGAGTTTCTTCAGATGTATCATTGGTCTAAAACATTTTTGTGGTCATCTTAAAGATATTAAGAATCAAAGCAGCACACAAACCAAACCAATTCTAAAGGAATCACAACTTTTTGTTCCAGCAGTGCTGTGTTTCAAGTTTGACACCCCAACACAGGACTCAGAAATAAATCCTTCGCTACTTTTGGAAATCTTGGATGTGCTAAAGGACAGCAACAGTACAGCTGAAAATGGAGCTCACAGCCCAGTATTTTATCAGCTGAGCCAAAACCCATCTTGTTTTCTGTGCTGAGCTGTGTCAGTATCGAACAGATTGTGACAAACATTCACTTATTTTAAACTATTCAAATACCATTTAAGTAACAATGCTTTCAGTTAACTACATTCATCTGACATTACAATGACAGAAAACTAACAGTAGATAGTATTACTACAGTTCTAGTAAAAAATACACATACTTCTTAAATAATAAAATACGGAACTGAAATTAAGCTTCTCCCTTTGATTTGTATTACAAATTCAATTACAGGCAATACCTCCTAGATCACAAGCAGATTTAAACCGTGAAAGATCAAATGCTGTAGCCACGTCTCTTGCTGTCAGGTGGGCAATGCTGTGCATAGCAGCCATAAAACGCTGCTTCACCTCCTGGCTGTGATAATAGTCCTAAGAAGGGGGGAAAAAAAAGCATAGTAATCAAAGCTTATTTTCATTACTTAACTAAAACTATGTACAACCAAGGCAGTAGGTGCACACCATTACCATTAGAATTCTAAAATTAAAAGCCCAGTTGGAAGTGCCATTGACTATTTGCACATCCACTGTAGTGATCAGCAGATTTCTGCATCCTCTCAAAAATTCTGATCACACAGACATCTTCTACGGTACATCTCAAAGTACATACATTTGGCTGGTTTGAATTGGTCTTCCTGACATCCCAAGGGCTGTTAAATTAACACTTCTGCCCGCTGAAGCTCAGGCAATATAGTAGGAAGAAGTGAAAAGTGCTTTCTAAAGAAATACTGGGCCTTTGATAAACATTTACTAACACATTTGGTCCACAGCAAGATGTCTCCAGATTTCAAACTGTTTGAAAGGACAGGATTGAGGTATTTCTTCCAGTCTCCTAAAGTGTTCCTTCTTGATATATTTGCAAATTGTTTCCATTTAAATCTGGCATTTATTCTCCCTTGATGAGGAAATAACCAGATGGTTGGATCATAACTTAAACAAGAACCATTAAAGCTCATACTGGGTTTTTTGATTACAGGAGAAGCAAGCCTTCAGTACCAGAAACTCATACCTTTACCTCTGAAATGATACAGAAGCATGAATCCCTTTATGCCTCACTTTCATACAGATTTCATCAGTTATGCCTGGCTTCACAGCTACCATGAAGTGGAAGTATCTCCAGGCTGTGAGCATGCACAGTGCCACAGGCAGCCTATATACTCTGCTTAGACACACCATCCTGTAAACATATAGAGCCCATGCCTGAACTGGCAGTGACTCCTGCCACAAGCATCACCCAAGCAAACTCAAGTTGGTAACCCAAATGTTTAACAAAGGATGAGACTCAGTTTGCCTATGTTAAAACAATTAATTTGTATGTAAATTTAAGCATCTACTGCAGCACCTATCCTAAAGCAAAGTATCTAAACTCCCTTTAAAAGAGCCTTTGAAGGATTTAGTTTCCTGCTTTAGCAGGGAAGTTGGACTAGGTGATCTCCTGGAGTACTGTGTATGGTTCTGGGGCCCTCAACACACGAAGGCCATGGACCCGTTGGTGTGGATCCAGAGCTGGGCCATGAAGATGATCAGAGGCTGGAGCATGTCTCCTGTGAAGACAGGCTGAAAGAGTTGAAGTTGTTCAGCCTGGAGAAGAGCAGGCTCCAGGGAGACCTTAGAGCAGCCCTTCAATACTTAAAGGGAGCTTACAAGATGGAGATAGGCATTTTAGTAGAGCCTATAGTGACAGGACAAGGGGTAATTGTTTTCAACTAAGAGGGCAAATGTAGAATAGGTATTAGGAAGAAATTCTTTACTGCAAGGGTGGTGAGACATTGGCACAGGTTGCCCAGAGAAGCTGTGATGCCCCATCCCTGGAAGTGTTCAAGGCCAGGCTGGACGGGGCTTGGGGCAACCTGGTCTGGTGGAAGGTATCCCTGCCCATGGCAGGGGGTTGGAACTAGGTGATCTTTAAGGTCCTTTCCAACCCAAATCATTCTATGATTCTACAATTGCTTCTTTAATAAAAATAACAACATGTTCTAAACTTTTTCTCCCTTTTCCTCTCAGATTAGGTAATCTGAGTCAAGCACTCGTTTTTGTAGAATGTGTGGTAGTAAACCCTGAGACAGCACATCTTACTGCAGGAAAAATGTTGCCTGTGGCTACATGTTGTATAGTTTTAAGTTTCTCTTTGAACCAGAGCATTGTTTCCCATTCTTACACTGCTGGTCCATACACCATTATATATACTAAGCTGTTTCCCATTCTTACACTGCTGGTCCATACACCATTATATATACTAAGCTGTGAATGAGTAGAGTGTTCCCAACATAGATTGCCGTCATGAACTTGAAACATTTTGAAAAACATGGCAAGCCTATATTACACTCATCTCTTTAATGATCCTGCTATTTTGAAATACAAAACATACCTTTGATAATGCTAATTTTTATTCAGAAAAAATGAGCAGCTGTCATATCAACTTATCTTACCTTCTGTATCATAAGTCAGGGAAAATATTTCAACTCAAGTAGTAAAGAAGTGTAAGTCATTATATTTGCCAAAATTATTTATTATCTTAGTGGAAAAAGGTATAGATGATGCTTTCAGTATCTTTTAACAGCAACTTGAAGCCTTGGAAGTGCACATTGTCTTTGAAGGATAAAAGGAGCTCAAAATTAACT
>JAVJGJ010000014.1:73144453-73164263 GCA_035590215.1 Microhierax caerulescens
AGGTATCCCTGCCCATGGCAGGGGGTTGGAACTAGGTGATTTTTAAGGTCCTTTCCAACCCAAACCATTCTATGATCTCCAGAAGTCCTTCCAACCCCAACCGTTCTGTGATTGTGTGATCCATTCTGTGATTCCTAAAGAAGGTTCTGTCCACCAGTAATCTAGTACTAACATTAGGCTAACAGGACCTTCTTAAGTCTCCAAAAGCCCTTATTTCCTTCCATCAACTGTATACGAGGGATGTAGACAGCTTTTCCAGCAGACTGGCTTCATCAGCATCTGGAAGTTAAGTATAAATTAAGAACCTCAGGATGTAGGGTGAAGTACCCTCTAAACCAGCACTGCTGTCAGATTATGTCCTGATGTATTCTACTCACTCTATCAGCCCTCTCCTTAAACAGGCACAAATACTTATGCCCATCAACTTGCTTCACCAGGTGGATAACTGACAAGTTAGGCCAGTTATAACCCTAAGTCATTCTCCACTCTGAACACATTCACCTGGGCTAGCATAGGAAAAGAAATACTGCAGAGATGGAAACACATGGAAAAGAGGATTGCAATTCTTACCAGCAATATGTACCAGCTTGAAGCATATACAAAGCTACAAACCTTCATAGAAGAGATGAGATCCCTCCCTCGACTGCATCAACACAAAGTGACTCTGAAAACAGCTTCCATAACACAGTCAGCACAGACTGAGGTGGATGCACATCAGTTTCAAGTGGCTGGCATCCAATACAGAGAGAGTGCACATGCGATAAGGCACTATCTGGTGTTATAAAAAAGGGCACATTAAATTTAAATTAAACAGACCCAGAGGTTGTTCTCATGTGTTAGCTGGATAGGCAACACCTTAACCAGAGAATTTTCATGAGCATTTGAATTTCCCAGTACACTCTGGGATTGCTCCAGCACTTTAGAGCCTAAAGTTGAAGGGAACAGAAGTCTGGGGCTAGTGAGTTGCACTGTGTTTACCATTCCTAATATTAACCAAATTTCTTAGACTGCTTAGTCTCCATCTGCCCCTACTTCAGTTCTGGGCCCCTCCCAGATAGTTTTGATACCAGTAAGAGTTTACATTACCTTAAATAAATCCTCTGCTTTCTTTCCAAAGGCTCGTTGATTCTGCCTACTGCCTTCCTTGACAGCAGACTCCAAGTTTGTGAAGAGAGGCCAAATGTGGTCATTTGAGTGGATAATGTAGCCATGAAGTGAGCATTCACCATCTGAAGTCAGGTAGGTGTTTGCTGAATCTGTATTACTATAACCTTAAGGGAAGAAAACAACTGTAACCAGCTTTGTTTCAGTACTTTAAAACTGTCATTTAAAATCTGAAGGTGGATTTTCTGGCGTAGCTGTTAAATAGCTAGTAAATCCTGATCTTTTTGTGCAGCCTCCCATGAAAAAATTCTAACAGTCTTCTCATTCTTAAGGAGCAGGTACTTTGTTTCCAAAAATAATTTTACGATGGAAGATATAGATTGGCTTAAAAAAAAATAATTGGTGCCTAAGTACCTATGTTAGATGCCTAATATTCAACAGAGTATTGGAAATTTCTCATTCTTGACCACATTTTTCTTTAGATTATGGCTTCTCCTTCCCTTAAATTCAAGCTTTCTCCAGTATGTTTTGCCTTTAGGGCTTTTGCCTTGGTCTTGTCCTCTAACAGAGTTGAAAGCCTCCTTTATTTCCTTTTCTTGGCACTTGACCACTTCAAGTCTTACATAGTAAGTGATGCATATGGAAACTTGTAACAACATAGTGTGGACTAGAAATTAGTCCTAACACTGACTCCCTCACCTACATACACCTTCAAGCACTTTTCCAGTTAGGGGTGCTAAAATTTAAGCTGTTGTCTATGAAGAGGGGTCATATTCCAGAGCCTTCCTCAGTAGAACCCTGATTCTCTGCTGAAGATTGTGATGCTGCATTGCTGCAGCAGCAAATGGAATTTTGTCCTTATTTTAGACAGAAACAGAATCACCGAGGTTGGAAGAAGCCTTTAAGATCATCGAGTACAACTGTTAACCTAGCACTGCCAAGCCCACCAGTAAACTACATCCCAAGTGCCACGTCTACATCTTTTAAATGCCTCCAGGGATGGCGACTCAAGCACTTCCCTCGGCAGCATTTCCCAATGTCTGACAAAACTTTTGGTGAAAAGACTTTCCTAATATCTAAATCTCTCCTAGTCCAACTTGAGGCCATTTCCTCTCATCTTACCACTTCTTACTTGGGAGAAGAGACCGACACCCACCTCACTAACACCTTCCTTTCAGGTAGTTGTAGGGAGCAGTAAGGTCCCTACGGAGTCTCCTTTTCTCCAGGCTAAACAACCCCAGTTCCCTCAGCTGGTCCTCACATGCCTTGTGCTCCAGACCCTTCCCCAGCCCCGCTGCCCTTCTCTGGACACGCTCCAGCACCTCAGTGTCTTGTGGTGCAGCCTACCAGTGTCAAGTACAGGGACAATCACTTCCCTAGTCCTGCTAGCTACATTATTTCTCATACAAGCCAGGGCGCTGTTGGCTGCCTCACCGACTTGGGTATGCCAGAGCCGGCCATCAACCAGCACCCCGGGCCCTTTTCTGCCAGGCAGCTTTCCAGCCACTCTTCCCCAGGCCTGTAGTGCTGCGTGGGGCTGTTATGGTCAAAGTGCACGTTACACGTCTGAGTCATTACGCTGCTCCCTGGGACTGCCCACACAACTTTTTCTTAGAGATTTGGTCAGTACTATGTCCAGAAAGCAAAAGCAATCTAAGGGTTCCACAAAGGAGACCTTAATGTGTTCATAAAATAAAACTTGCCCCCAAATGAAAAAAATCCAGCTACTAATAATGGAAGCAAAGAAGCAACAATCCATTCCCCTTTCCCTCAAATCCAAGTTACCCACAACATCAAGTCAGATTCTGTGACCTTCAAAGCATCCCTCCCAGTCCTGCATGGCTTTCAGTACTATATGCAGTTGGGGGAAAGAGAAGCTAGTCACCTTGTGGCGTTTTCTCCAGTAATCCAAGAGCAGCACATGCATCAAGGAGTCTTTCTGTTCCGCACACAGAGGTTCCAACCTCATTTGCAATATCCACAGCCTTCAGTGGACCTTTATGTTTCAGATGATCAAACACCTTCAACTTAGATGCTACAAACATAGCCTCCATAGAGGAAAAAAAAAATAATTAGCCTGCTGCATTTAAAAGACTGCAATCAAGAAACAAAAGAACTATACCTCTTGCCTAGAAGTATTCTACAAACTACTGTTCTTTAAGAAGCACAACACAGTTTAACAAAACTCCTAAGAATTGCTACAATACATTTCCTTCCCTTTCAGAGGGTTTCACTATCTTAGCCAAATAACAGAATTTTGAAGAGGTGTTTGGGAGAGAAAGGAACTCAGAATGTTCTGGAATGCAGCCTATGGGTTTTGTATGAAGACCACCTCTTTATTCAGATATTTAGCATATCCCCATCTATAAGATCCATTCATAAAGTCAAGCATTCTTAAGCACCTGAACCAATACCAAACAAATTTTACTTACTCAAGACATAAGGCACTGGAAAGCTTCACTTAGGCAGTGTAGCCGCTCCAGTTGCTGTAATATTGGTCTTAGTTTAATAAATGTTAAGAAAAAAAAAAGAATAAAACTTCATGGCGTAACTGTACTACATACACACCTTAAAAGCACATGTACACATGGAATGGGGAAGAGAAAACAGCTAGTGTCCGATAGTGAAGAAAAACCCAAGGGCAATGCAGCTGCCTAAGTTGAAAAACTTAACTGAACTTGTAGAGATATGCTAATCAAACCAGAGAGGAAAGTTAACGATATGTGATAATATATACCTCTCTATTTGAAATTAATTTGCAGTTCTGCAGTTTCAGTATTCTGAAATATTTAAAACACCTAAACCCAAGGAATTTATGTAGCGCACAAGAGCCGAAGCAGACACAGCAATCACAGAATCCATTTCTTTGCAACTGCAGGCAACTATAACGTACTTAAAAATCAAATGAAGTCAAGGAAAAACTGGATTGACATTTTGTTTAATAAAAATCAAGTGGAGAAAAAGATTTAACTTTGTGAGGAAGGTCTGCTACTGTGTGTCTATCTATTTTATCATCTTCATCCTCTTTTTACAGTTTCCTCTTATTCTAGTAAGAACGTATAACTGGGTTTTATTATAATCCAGCTTTTCACATGCCAATTGCATCTAGCCTACAACCACTTGGCTTCCAAGACCTGCCCAATCTTCGGACTGATACCACCCAGAAACTGTAAGAAAAGGAAAAAGAAGGTGAGAAGACAAGGTCCAAAACTTGACTGATCCAAATCACTCTTTCAACCATTCTGTAATTCTCAGTTTCAGGGCAGGGGGAGGTGGAAATTGAAGAAAAAACCCTAAAAGGTCTGAGTACAGATCAAATTATGCAAATTTAGAACATACAAAGTTTGAGAAAGTATGATTTAACCTTGATCCCCTCCTGTTCTGCAACAGCAGCTGTTCAGAGTAAAATAGGCAGCAACATCTTTGCCTACAGGGGATTCCACTCTGCTTTATGAAGCCCTTGAAACAACACTTAAGAACCAAAATGAAACAAAACTCAAAAGCTTTTGTGGAACTAAAAGCTTTTGTGCTCTTATCCCTTTTCTACAAGTGGAGGGATGATGAGTTTTGTCAGATCACAGGAAACATTCACAGCAACTTATAATTAATTTTACCAAGATCTAAGCCCTGAGGAAAAAAAAAAAATCCTACTAGTTCAACATGAAACTCAGCACTTCATACTATGACTTTATATTGGGCTAGTGGGAAAGGAAAGCTTCTGCTTCTGTTTCCAGCCTCCAATCTTTCACTGCACAAAACCAAATTTGGCATCACATCACTAAACAGTATACATAATGCACAACAAGATGCTGATGATTCTCTATATTCTTTTTACTTAAGTTGAAGAAATGCCAAGCATCACCTCACCCATTCAAATACATCAAAACCCACTCCCTATAGACAGACAAGGAAGTTCACAAACAGCAATCTCAAGGCTGCTTTTTTCCACATTTCTCAACATTGCTCTGCACGCCTGCAAGCAGCATGCCCACAGATCAATGGTGACCACACTACAGTTTCCCTTCACATCCAAGTACAACTTTCTGCTGTTTGAGCAAAACCACTGTCCGCTGTCTGGCACGTTTCCCTCCACTCCCCCTCAAATTTATTACATCTTTAGTTCCAGGTTTGTCATTTCCCTGTTACTTTAGCAGTTTTTTCACCTCCTCCTAAAACATGAATTACTTGATGAAAATCAGTGATCTGTTAGAATGATTGGTGTTCATTTTTCATTCACCTTCATCACTGTCCTCGCTACTCTGAAATTACGAGTAGAAAACCTGGTGGTACTTAAAATGTCCAGCTACTGATTCCTCATCACACACACTTGGCTGCTACACAGAACATAGGAGCTTCTGTTTGTAAGCTGTTACATGTATGTCTCCATCAGCTACTGCATGGGTACTACCAGGTAAACATACCTGGTACATGGAACAGGGTATAAAAAAAATAATTTCCTCAACAGTTAATAAAAAAATTAAGATCTTCCACAGAATTCTAATGCAAAGCATTGAAAGTTAGAAAGAAAATATAATATGTATAACTCTTGTCACAGTTTTAAGCCAGATAAGCTAACCATATTTGTCAGAGTATATAAAGGTAACTTCCTGCTTGATTGTGCTCATCATCAGTAAAAAAAAATAAAAATAAAAAGACACCACAAAACCAAAACCCACACACTATAACTTTTTTTCCCCTCTCAGAGACAACTTTTATCAAATGGGTAATTGAAATGTCATAGAACAGATAAAAGCAAATACCAAAAAAACAATGTTTGCACTGCACCAGAAGTTCCAGCTCTCTTAGACTTTCTGGTACCTCAGTGGTCCTTTGCTACTAATTATTAACACATTCTTACCCCAACTCAAGTATTTAACATTACCTGTTATATATCAAAGTCCAACAAAACAATCATATCAGTCAGCAACATAATGATTAGTTTTCTTTTTCCCTTACCTTTGAAGCTCTAAAACCATCCATCAGCTCCAGAATTTTAGATGGAAGTTTTGCTGCACTTTCAGACATTCCATTCTGATTTTCCAAAGGTACCATAAAACCAGTTTTGACATTAGAACTGTTTTCTGAATTGTAAATAGCTCCTGAGGAACACATCCCACTGCTGTCCAACTTACTGGCACCTTTATGCTCTGTGAAATTTGAAGATTCACTTTCTCCATCACTTAGGTTCTCAAAAGTGTCCACAGAAGGGATAGAGTCATACTTTTTATGTTGTACATTATGTTTAGGGGGCGGATAGTACAATTCTGCTAGCTTTTTGCAGAAGTGATTCAGAGGAAATCCCACCACATTCAAGAAGTCTCCATGGACATACTCAACTAACATTCCACCAAGGGCCTGGATTCCATATCCACCAGCCTTGTCCCTGGGGGAAAGAAGAGAGAAAAACAACATACATCTATGTGTACCTAATTAAGAGTAAATGTAGTACAGAACACAAACAATCCACCAGTACTGCTGAGTCTGGAATAAAGACTAGCATACTCAAGTTAAAGACAGATTAAATCTACTAGTTAGACTCAACAATTTATAAATCACAAGATAAATATAAGGATCAGTATTTTTACTAAAGGTGAGTAGCCTAACGTGTTTATGCTTCACACAGTCCAAATTCCATAGTCACCTAAGCAGCAGGTACACCTGCTGACTGCAGTCAGATTGTGTTGCCAAGATCACCCAACATTCTCCAAGTCCTGGCTACCAAAAAGGTACCTGCAAGCATCACCGGGTCACCCAGCTGCGTACTGACCCTCGCTCTATTCCACAAGAGGCTGAAGGGCCTCTAGGAATAAATGAGCTCCAAAAGGAGCTCACATTTGAGAAGACATCTTACACTGAAATGATTGTAGTACGAGTCTTGCTGATCTGTCATAGGAATATCTAAAATGAAGATCAGGAAGATAGGACTTTTTTGGGAACCAGCAACCTATTCAAATACAAAATCCACTACTATCCCATTCAGCCTTACTCAATTCCTGTGTAGCCCTCATATATTTTACAACACTGTGCTCTTAGATGTCATAGTAATACTTGTAATTTGGCACAGGATGTGTTCTCACAGAACGTAACCTTGGAAATCTAATTTGTCTTTAGGTGTAATTATGCAAATTGCACTGTGTGGAATGGAAATGCATACAGGCAGATAGGCTGCAATCCAGCCAACAATTTTCCTGTTCATGTTTAAAGAACAAAGCAGCAAGAAGCATGCTTACCACATGGTAACAGCAGAATCTGAAAGCCTAAGTCAACAAACTTTGAAACCAAAGGTCAGTCAGTCTCAGCTCTATTAACTTAAGATTGTATGGAATTATGCAAACTCCTTGTACAAGAGCGTTACTACACAAAGATGACTGTAGATTTTTCATCTTAGATTTTATTAGAACCAGCTCTTAACACATCTAGAAATTATTTCTGGAATCCCTTTCCAATAACCCCCCAAGAGAGGAATCCATACCCCAGCAAATGGGATTTTTTAAATCTATAAACTAGGGAATGGGATTTTCCTTCTAATCTTGCATTTAAGCATCACTGTATAGTTTCATCATTGTTTAAATTACTCCTTTTAGCCCATACTTAAGACTTACACTATCTAAATTTGGAATACGCTAATGTCTAAGAAGTCTTTTCATTTTTAAAGGAAGTAGCAGTCCAGCAGGATGAAGTCATTCTGGTATACGCTGATAAGGCAGCAAAAAACCACTGTGACCATCAAAAGCAGTTGTATCAGACCCACAACAAGGTTGTTAACACAACAGGTCACATCTTGTTAATCTTTTTACAGAACTTTATATTTTGGCATTGAATCCTGAGGATTCTCTACTGCAGGTGCAGCTTCTAGTCCAAAAGCATGAGGCTATGGAGTTAGTAACAGTTTCATTGATTTTTCAGCAAGTGTCTTCCATACTAAAACCAAGAATGTATCTGTGTTTACACAGCTTTCATAACTAGCTCTGCTTAATCTGACTGGCTTTTGTAACTGGATACTTTTATTAGCATAGCACTAACTTTAAGGCTTCATTTATAAAACTATGCATAGCACCAGTTAATTTGCATTATATTTTTTATTATAACTCACTTTAAAGACCTTCTCACAGGCAGCAAGATCACTGCTGCAACTAAAACATTTTTCAGCAACCAGCTGTTGTAGAGGACAATGATTTCAGCAGGAATGTGTGCAACATCCATTGATTTATTTTTTTTTTCTAACACCCACCCCACCCTCTCAAACAACAAACCCCCACACAATACAATCAGGGGAAAATGTTAAGAAAGGGGTAAAATAGAGGTAACTTGAAAATGCAACATCAAAGCACACTTCCTTTATTAGCTTTAGAATTTTAATTTTAGTCATGCCACAAAATAGTACATCCATGTATATGATATTTGTATTGTCTAAGACAGCCAATGATCAAATAAATCCCTGCTGTGCTAAAAGGTACTACTGCTCCTACAGATGAAAGGAGATACTTGGTTGGATTCCAGGTGGGTTTCCAAAGGCAAGAATGCATGTATGACAGCCATACATGTGTCTTGGCCCATACAGTTGCATCAGTAGAAATACAAAGAAATTTCAGCCACATTAGACAGAATCCGAGCTAGTGACTGGACTTCACTTACAGTCTGAAGGTTATAGGTACATCACTGACAAAATTCATCTTTACTGAAGCAAACATTTAAAATACATTAGAAGTTGTACACTAATTTCTTGCATCTCTATCAACTATTAGTTAGTTGATTGGATACCAAAGCTTTGTTATCTTCACTTCACATGTCTTCAAATTAAACAAGACCCACCTTTAGTTCATTTAAATATGAAGT
The DNA here is from genome assembly GCA_035590215.1 of Microhierax caerulescens. NCBI lineage: Eukaryota > Metazoa > Chordata > Aves > Falconiformes > Falconidae > Microhierax > Microhierax caerulescens. The sequence continues at coordinate 73,153,394 of JAVJGJ010000014.1, forward strand.
TAGTGGTTTTGTAGGGCAGAGACACTGGCATGGCAGAGGTATGGAGAAGCAGAATCTGGTTGCCTGTCTCTTGGGAGAGGCAACAGCTAGATACCTCGTCAGCCTACATACATCATGGAACCAGTCACAGATGCATTTTCATTTGCAAAGGAGCAGAGATAGGCAGGTACAACAAAAAGATTTGCTAGTAAGTTCTGGTGAGTGCAGAACAATTTTTTCATACAGAGTTAACTGTAGCAACATGATAGATTAAAAACAAGATTCAAAGTTAAATCTAGTAAAAGAACAGTACAGCTCCCCTTACTTTTGTAACCCTGCATTTGCAAGATTTTTTGCTCTTAATCTTTAAGAGCTGATAACCTCAAGCATATCCCTGAGCTAATTTGTGCTGTGAGAATAATTATTCACAAAATCTGAAAGATCCTTCAAAGCTATAGCAAATGTAAGTAACTCCTAAAAGAAATCATACAATGGAAGAAAGTTAGATGTTTACATTCTACATTTTATTACTTCATAGTTAAGTCTGAAACTGTAGAGCTCCAGCCTCTGTAATCACCTCTTTCCCAGAGTGCAGTAGGGTCCTTTGGTTTCATTGCCACCATTCAGAGCAAGGCTAACAAAAACCACAGAGGATCTTCAGACTGGAAGTTGTGAGCAGGAAGTTGTTCACAAGGGAGATTGCAAAATAAAAAGCTGGGTCAAAGAGGCTCACAGAAACTACATCTACTCATGACAAGCCCCAAACACTTAAGATTGCTGTGGTCCAGGCCTCTTTCTACAGAGGGCCAGAAAAGAAGAAAGAGACCCTGCCAGCAGGCAGAAAACCCCTGATTGGAAAAAGGAACAGGAATAAAACAGAAAGGGAAAGGCCATCTTTCCGCAGCCAAAATTTTTTGAGGGTTTTTATACCTCATCACAGCCTACCTTGAGATAGTGCTTTTCCCTCTTCCCTTATTCATACTTTAAGTCACCTATATCATTTTAGAATTAGTCCCTGTGTCACCAGTGACTGACTTTTAAAATACTACATGCCAATTTTGTCCTTACTATAAAAATAACTCAATCCAATCCTCAAGATGTTAATTTTTTTGTTAATTTTTCATGTGATGACTAAGTCCTATATGATTTCACAAAATTAAGTTGCCATCAAAAAAAACCCCAACCAAATGGTCACCTGAATTGCAGTAGTGTTTAGAAAAATCTGTATGCACAAAAATATGTAACCAGTATAAGTAGCCATGGAGGAGGGGACAAATAAACAACCAACCAAAACCAAAAGCCATGAGAGTTTTCCTTACTGTTTTGCAGAATTTATAGGACAACATATTTAGTGGTTCCTTTGCAAGGCTAGTGCAAATGCCTCCTATCCTCTCGATTACACGAATGTTGATTGATTTCTGCTCCAGACAGTAATGAAATACATTCTCTGAACCTTTGGTCCCTGAGACACCCTCGCTGTCACACACTATTTAGCAAAATGAACAGAATTACTCAGCACTGTTCATAAGCCGTTTTGCTGCAGCACTGCTAAAGCATATTTTCTTCCAGAGGAAATAATAGGAGTATTTCAAAATATTTTTTCAGCCTGTGACTTTCTGAAAACTCATGGTCATTTCTCCTTCAAAATGCAACTTTATGATCAGCTACATACTAAAGATCACCTTCCAAAAAACTAACTAGGAATTTCTGTTACAAACTGTATTCTTGCTAAAACATTCTTCCCTGCAAAATTCAGTTTTGCTTCAATCTCTTAAATAGGCTGGGAACCTTACCTGTTCAGAAAGTACGCCTCATTTACACATCAGCACTTAAATACAAAGTCCATACTGATTCCTCTTTTCCCAGTAAAACATGACTGTATTGTTTTATAGCACAAATGAGTTTAAAGAGCACAACTGATATTCTTCAACAGCCTGAACTGAAGTCACAGAAAAGTTCACCTCAAATCACCAGACAGGCAGTCCATAGTGCTAACTATGGCCTTACTTGCCCTCATCAAGCTTCAGCTAGCACAAAGGAAAGGCAAATTCTGTACAGCCTCAAACACTCCCTGGTCTCCAAATAAGTACTTTTTTTTTTTTTTTAGACAATCTAGTCAGCTTTATCTGGGCAACAGTTAGGCATTCTGTTCTCATCCTATTTCTTCTGTGGAATCAATGTTGTCTAAGCAACTAGTACATTACAAGGGCAGCAGAAACACACAAGCTAAGAGGCATTTATGGCATGGGAACACATATAAGCTGGCCATAAGAATAAGTGAAAATTAAGTTGCTGTTTCTTGGCATCACAGCAGTGCTATTTTGATAAACTAAATAAACCAAGTTCTATCAATAAAGTTCTCCAACACCCTTATTATCAAATACTCACTCTATTCACCTGTTTTATAATAAGAACTATCTATTGTCCAGGTATCCAAGCTCCCTGAATGCTTCTGTTAACAGAGAGGTAATTGTATATTGCATGAGTGCTTGCTCTAATCCAGACTATTTCAACAGTCTTCACTTTTCAAATTTGCAAAAATGCTAAAAAGGTAGCTTACTTTTCCTGGAGAAATGATACCTCCAGACAAGGAGAACAGAATACCCACCTTGCATCACCCATGCTATCATTTATCATGTATACACAGAACACAGGACAAAACGTTCTATGCTGGTGGCTAATAACATACCCTAAGGCCTATTCTCAAGTACTGTGTGATGCTTCAGGGTCTTACTTACATTGGCTCCCCGCTATGGATGTACTCCCATAAGAGCTCTTCAGATAGGTCAGAAAATTTTACTTTAGTCTCTTCATAGAAATCAGTGACTTCTGTCTCTAGTTGATTATCTACAGAAAGGAAGGAAACTTATTAGAAACAGAAGTTGTAGTTTAGAGAGCATAATATCAAGTTTTATTTCATATTAATTTGACATTTTTACTTGCAAAAAATTAAAGATACTACACAGATGTATGAAACTAATAACAAAGCTCTTAGGGACAGTCTCCAGAAAAGTAAAAGCTTGCATTGTCAACCTCTGCAGTCCTCTTTTGGGGTTAACAGGTTGCTCTCCCTGTGTGGGATGTACTCTTACATTAATGATGCTTATGCAGAGCTATTTATGGACTGTTAGCATACACATCCAGCACTGAGTACAAAGAAAGCTACAAACGTACTTCTGATTTTATGACTGTTGTCAAAGAACTCTTAATACTTCATAGTACAACACATAGCAATTACAAATGCTTGAATGTGAATGTACAGTTGCATCTGCACTGCAGGTTCAAGCATCCAGCAGTCCTATCAGTGTCATTTTCATATCATCTTTAAAGAAGTAAGATTTCAGACTTTTGTAATTAGAAGTGGTTGAGTGAAGGCCAGAGGTGCAATGTAGTGCTACGCTGCCTGGGTGTGGACCCTGCTGCATGTAGACAACCGTGAATTTGGCATCATTGTAGACAGAGACTTTTCCACACATTCAAAAGGACGCTGCCTTGCAAAAATGAGCATGCACATCACTGATTATTCATTCTCTCTATTCTTTTCTATAAATACCCATCTCCTGTTACCGCTGTTCTGACAGCGGTGGAAATTCTTGAGGAGGACTAAGAAGGATCCACAGTACAGACCAAAGGAAGATGACTAACCAACTGCTGTTAGTATCGAAAAAACATTAAACATCCCAGATGTAAAAAAATATGAAAAGAACTTGCATATAAAGACAGATTTCTATGTCTTTCGGTATTGATAAAAACCCCAATCAACTGTAACATACATGCTGTAGTTAACGGCAGCATTATAATTATAAACTAAAACTGTATTCTAGAAAACTCTTGGGGAATATGCAGACTTATGGTATTTTTGTCCATCTGAATATGATGTGGCATAAATATGTAAGCTTCAAGTGAGATGTGCTGTCATAGCATCAGTACTACAGTTATGTATACTTTCACTTTCTTCCTAAACAATTAAGGGCATAATTATTCTTGCTATATTGCTCACAGGAACCCCTTGATGACGTGTTTTATTTTTTTTTGCAGCAGGTCTTTCCTCTGTACTAGCATATGAGTAAGGATACTGGATCACTTTACTATTTGTTACAAGCAATCATTCCAGCAAAGATTAAAAGCTGTAAACCTTTTTTGTCTACACAAAGACTATGTCCAGTGACATTTCAGAAAAGTGATCCTTGCAAAAGTTTCTCTAAAAGAATGTTGGCATAATTATCAAATGCAGTCACTCAAACCAAACTCTTCAAGTTACGGTAATAGTACAGTTCTCATAAAGATCACTTTTTTACTACATAAATTATCTAGTAAGAAATTGATGTGTTGCTTCACCCCCTAAAAATGGGCTCTAAAGCTTTCCTTATTTATGGAAAAACAAAGCTACTACAGATAAAGTAACTGATTATGTTCATCAGCTAGTGTAAAAAGAACACAGAAATAAAGTTAAAATGGATCAGATTCTGCTCAGTCCCAGTTTGCAGTGCCTTACTTGGATGTCATTTAGAATATTCCCACACTTTACACGGGCCTTTTAATTAGTCCCGTAGCTTTCTGAGACAGTATTTCTAAAGTCTGTTGTATTTTGTCATCCTCCTTCCTGTGTGACAAATGAACACAGTAGGAAGGCTGACTTGTGGGGAGTTTTTAATTTATATATTGACAAGGTAATTCTCATGTTGAGTAGGAAGCCAACTGAGACTGTATATGAAACAACCCTACCCCATTTCTTCACTTGCACTAGTCCTTATGAGCACAGTTTTAAATGCAAACACTGAGTTTTATTAAAAAGATACATATACCTTTACTGCTGCAATGTATAATAGCCACTCCTGTGAAAACACTGTGCTCTTTCCCATTCAACCTGTCAGGAAAAAAAGGTGCATTAAGCTACAGTTTTATGAATCTGTGATGTGCAAAAGTGTTCTACATGATTACATTACTACAGCATGAGAAACAGACCATTACATTAATACATCACTTGATGCCTCTGACATACTTCCTAAATAAATACATTTTAATTTTTTATTTCAAAATAGATGAAAAGACATTGGCAAAACAAACAAATATTATCAAAAGATTCAATCAAGTCTCCAAAAGTCTCATTTGTACCAATGTCCACAATCTGAAAAAGCAGTCCATGGCATCCGCTTCCTTACAGTACACAGGGAGAAGCGACTGTTTCAAATGCATAAGGAAAAACCAAACGGCATGAACACAACCATTACAGGCATCTTCACTGAAAGCTGGCAATAAATAGCTCGGTGATGCAACTTAGACTAAAGTCATAGGCAACTAAAGGTTACACACTCATTTCATCCAGACTGGCCCCCAGGGATCCCACGGCAAGCCAGGGTAAGGCAGCAGATGCAAACCAGAGGGAGAGCCTCTATTTCTTACCCCAGACCCACGTGCTCGCTCCTCCAGTGGCTCCAGACCGCCACACTGTGGCCGATTAAATCTGAGGGCTTTAAACTTAAGTAATTTAACACGTATGCAACAAAGTGTAATAAATGAGAACTTGAATCTGTGAAGAGACTAATTAAGGAACAGCCTCCTAAAGATTAGCCAGGCTATTATTTGATGTGATCAGAAGCATCTCACACTCTTACTATCCCCCACAAGATTCCACATAATTAATTGCAATATGAAACAGTGAATGAGAATTTTAATCTGACACCTTGGATACATATGAAAATACATATCTTGTCTGCATTTCTTTCCTGTTCATATAGGACAAGATTAAGAGGAGTCCTAAACCCCTAAATTTTTACTGCATCTCATATCCATGACTATGAGACTGAAAAAGGCAAAACCCAAAACATTTGCATGTGTGAGAAGTAGACTAAGCTTTTTTTAATAGGACTATTTTTGAACTACCTGAACTTGGCATGATTTCAAGTAAACAGTTATGAGAAAGCTCTTGCCAGACTCACTCCTTCAGGAATCACCTACTAACATATGCAGCTATCAATTCTTTTTTTCTTTTTATTTTTTAAGACTACTAATTTTAAGTTAGTAACATGCCACAAAGGATCAACAATTCAGCCTAAGTGATAATTAAAAAAATAAATTATCTAAAATAGACTTACAGAGCAAAACTCCAAAAACTACCAAACCACTTGTATTCTCTCTTTAGGAGATGCCCGAGTCACAACATAAACTGGTGAAACAAGCAGTGCACCTTTTCTGTATTCTGCCCATAAAACAGAAGGGCAACTACAAGTTTCATCACAGCTCATTCTTCAGAGAAGAAGTGACCAGAATTATTTAGTTGGTGTTTCTTGGGGAAAAAAAAAACAACAAAAAACCACCCACAAAGAAACTGCCACAAGATAACACTGTAAGAAAAATTATCCTTTAGGAAAAACCCAGACGCCTCAAAAAACACCAGTACACCATCCATGGAGAACACTGATGGAAGTACATTTTTCTTCCTCAGTTAAACTATGGAATTTAAGCAATTGTCCATGGACACATCTCGCCATGTACTTTCTTGTAAATGCAATATTCTTCCATTAAATGTCAAGCCTCAAACCACTTCTATGCTGGTTCTTTCCTCCTTCCTATCACGGTTTCTCTCCGTATCTCCCCATCCTGCAACCTCTGAAACATACATACAGCCTTGTGATAAATTACTCTGAAAACTAATCCAAGTGAAAACAAAATGGTTTATTATGTCCCTCTTCAGCTTCCCAAGGTGACTGGGCAGGAGCAAGCAGCTGTGGGTAACATAAAAGCAGGTTTAACTCCTTCAGTGGCAGAACTAGCTTACACTATTTAAAATGGATTGAAAAAGTTGTGTCCACAGAGTTCTTCATACACGTAAAAGAATCTGTACAGCTCCTTTTAAAACACCTTAATACACACATTTGGAATCTTATTTACAAATACAGACCTTGACAGCATCCTATACGCATCTTGCTTATCAACTGGTTTCTCCAGGATCTGCTCATCCACAGTCTAAAGCAAAAAGACAGAGGGAGTGTGCTGGTTTCTGTTATTTTTCAGAAACAGAGGTCAGACATGATGTTTAACCCATGATTTCAGCCAGGGCTTCAAACATGAGTCTACAGAGTAGAACAAAAGCACAGATACTTTGGTAGAACAGGTAATTTAATGTAAAGCATGTAAGTGCAACACTCTACCCTCCAGTGGCTGCAACTCTCAAACAAAAGGGTAACTCTGCTTCTGTCCTTAACTGTTCACTGTCTCTGTGGAGGTGACAGGTATAAAGTGATGCCACTACAAGGCACAACACTGAATGGTTCACATGATCTGCAGTTCCTAACAATCAACAGTTGCCCAAGAACAGCATTTCCATTACATACTAGAGTATCCAAGGCAATACCTACACAATACTAGCATCTCCACAAAAACAGCAGCAAGGCTTCTAGCACTCAAGATACCAGAAGTTGCCTTGTTGGGGAAAAAAAACTCACCTACAACCCACACCCATAAGCAGATATAACTTCTCAGTGAAGACAGCTTTCAAACTGTAACTTTAACCTAAAGATTCCAGTATTTTCTACACTTGCCATAAATTAAAACAATGCTAAACCACAGAAGATTTCTTACCACAATAGTGTCTGCTCCTATGACAACATCAGGTGTTCGTAGGTGTTTCTGCAAAGGCGTAACGAAAAAAGGTATTTCTCAAAAGAGGTAGAAAGAGCAAAACCTTTTAAAACTTAAGGTAAGAAAATATAAGTTCACTGGTTTACAGCCAGAGCTCTACACTGACCTGAAAACAAGACACTGCCACTCCTTTTGCACTGTTTACAAAATAGTAATTGTTTATATCCTCATAAAAGGAAGCCTGGGCAGACCATTCTCAGGTCACAATTTTTCCCCCAAGTATGTTACTGATGAACAAATACATCCAGGAAAGAACTAACTGATTTCTCAAAAGTAAACGTGGTCTTCTTTTCTTAAAGGTGGCAGATAAAATTCGTTTAAAGGAAGCACCCAGTGTATGGAAGCCACGCAACAGAGCTCTCTAGGATAATTTTTTCAAGCCAAGTTTTGCTGAAAACACACCTTTCTTTAGTTATACTTTGCTTATCACTCTCAAAAGGGAACACATACAGCCCATTTTGGGGTATTGAGAAGTATGGGTATATAAAGATTCCTTGAAGCCTTTTCTTAGCTTTAAACTACATATCCGTCTTCACAGCTGAGTTTTGATTTACTTGCATGTTATAAGGTACATAGTTATTATTTAACACAGCAAGGCTGGAAACTTGTCTGTAACTGTCATCATTATATTAAAAAGTTTGTAGGGAGGTGATTCTTCTGTAGAAAAGCTTATGTGCTTCAAATAGTAAAACTAATTCCAGACATCATTAAAAAAATTCCTGTATGAAGAGGCATTTTGAAATTCACAGAACTAGCATTATTGCCAGTATAGTGTTTTGGAATGAAAGCCTAGCGTAAGTCAGTTAGCAAGGCTATGTTTAAAATCCACTCTCCCAATGTTGTACCACTCTATGAAAAGAAGTTGACAGAAACCTGGATAACAATTTACATTTGAGATCATGCAATATTTACTTTGAAGAACAGTGACATCTGGCAACACTGCTAGTTTAAAGTGTTCAACATTCCTTTTCTGTCATCAGTATAGATTCAACAAACACACTCCTCTTTCAGAACTATATTATTAAGAAATTATTATGGTACATTTTGTGGGATCTAGTCCGCTAGACATCAAAATAGATTCTGGCAGAGAACAGCCTTACACACTCAAACACAGTGAACACAGCCAAAGGCAGAAGTCAAATATGCCACTGAGAGTGTAAGTTGTATCACTGGTTTTGATAGTATCTGGGATACAAAACAGATGCCTTGACATCACCTTCTCTCTTCTTCAAATGAAATTGCCTGTTCCTTTGTCCAGAATGCTTTAAAACAGAGTTTGTCTTCTTTTGTCCTTTCCTCCTGCACCTCTATACTCACAAATTCTGAGCTATTCTCTTGTCACAACTGTTCAGTGAAAGCTATAGCAAAATACTGGATGCACACCATGTGTTCTTCCATAGAGCCTGCCTCCACGGTCAACAAATACCTGGAATGAAGAGCTGTTCAGCCACACACCTGACTGCTAAAAGGAACTACAAGTATATATCCCAAGCGAGAGCAGGTATTCTTCTGACACGAGATGCAGGCCACTTCTATTTGTGGAAAACCTGAACTGCAGGCACATCACCTTCTTTTGATTAGGTGAGTTAATTTAGGGAAGCTCTCTTTCACATACAGCAGAAAAACATCCATTTGACTTCAGTGGGAAAATGCACTCAGAGACCACCTAAGAAGTACGTGCAGATTAAGTCACAGTAACTCACACCACTCATTGCTGAAATAGCTGGTTAACTTACTACATGCATTCTGTTTGCTACTTCAAGAGCTTTCTGTTTTGCTGTTTCCACAGCATACTCGTAAGGGGCTGCAAAAGATGACTTTTCAAGTGTCTCCTTAAACCAGGATGGAACCACCTCAAACCGCAGCCCCTGTAAGAAAGGAAAACACAGTCAATCTGATCTCATTATTAAAGGTAGCTCCCAAGACACATCAAGGAAATGACAAATATGATTTTTGCTCTTTCCACTTCTATACCCTTCCCCCCAAACACATAGGGGAAAACAACAGTGCTTCTATTGGAGCGTTTGGTGTATACCTATCATTTGCAAGCAGTTCAAAACAAAACAAAATATTCAGAAAGAACTTTTAAACTGGTGTGCTCCCTTGATTTCACCCTTATTATTTATTAGAACCTAATCACATTATAGTTTCACCATTCTTCTACAAGAATCTAACAGTATGAAATTAACAAATTTCATAAACAGACTATTTCCCTACTGGATTATTTTATTTTTTTTTTAATTGAATCCATCCACAGCACTGCACTTGCACACTAGTACCACAAATTCTTCCACACATTCTTACAGGAGCTTTACTACCCACACTTTGTCATTACACACGTGATAAACAGCACACAAGAACAGCCAGTTCCTATACAGTTTTGTCAAGAAACCCGCTATTGTGCCTGCCTCTTGACTCCAGGTTATACCCGTCACTTCACTACACCCAGCAGGCACACCACCTTTCCAGTAACTTAGTGTGTGCTTGAACATGGGTTCTTCTCCACGTATCTGCACTTCGAAAGGAATATACTTCTTCCCACTTAAGTTCAGCTTCTCCCATGAAGAGTAATAACACTAAGCAACCTAAGTTAGATGCATTATAATACCCGAGTGCCACTCGGCAGCCTCGCTGCCGCCTGCCCAGTGAGACTGGCACGTTGCTCCCAAGGGCCCTACAGAAAGGAGACAGCAACTGCATTCCCCACCACCCCCCCGTTTGCAATACCCATCCCGTGAAGTTTCCATAGGTTCCAGAAGCCCAAGCCAAATTGTCAGAGGTTTCAGTACTAAGTATCCGAAGCACAGGCAACAGAAATGCATTCTTAATTACTTCAGCCCACTGTAAGGTCTTCCAAACTTTTCTATTACATGCCCGAAGTACTTAAGCCAGCACATTGCAGCCTAAGCAAGTCTTATTTGCTTGCTTACACCACCTCCCCCCCTCGGCAGAGCACTTCGGTCCGCTCTCACGTTACCCTGACCGCACACGCACTCGCTCACGGCGGGCACCGGACCGGGAACTGGGACCGAATCCCCCGGGAACCCCCAGGAGTGAGCCGGGGCGCAGCTCGGGGGGCAGCGCCGCCCCCTCCCCCGCCCCCAGCGCCATCTCCTGCGGCAGCTCCTCGTCGCTCTCCTCCTCCTCCTCCTCCTCCTCGTCTGGGGGGGGGACACGGGGGGGGGCGATGTGCCACCACCAGCTGCCCACCCCCCCCCCCACACCCCCCCCCACAGCCCCACCACGGGGG
>JAVJGJ010000014.1:73165645-73180655 GCA_035590215.1 Microhierax caerulescens
TCCATCCAGCCATCCATCCATCCACCTACCCATACATCCACCCACCCATCCATCCACCCACCCATCCATCCATCCATATGTACACACGCAGTGTGGACCCCTCCGGTAGCAGACCTTAGGTGAGGCTCATGTGGCACCAGGAGGGGCTGGGGCAGGGGATTCTGTTGCCCCTGCAGGGCTGCTTGGGGGTCCTCCCACCCCTGGCTCCTGTCATGGTGCATGAAGATCAGCCTTTTGTTACCATAACCTCACTGGCTGTACATCATCCCAAGTATCCAAATTAAAACTTTGAAATTAGATTTTTTTTTATGGGTGGCAGAAGGTTGCGAGCAGAACTGAAAATTTATCTTTGGGGACGTTTTTGCCCAAATAGTTAAAAAATACTATGAACCTAGAGAAATCTTACTGAATTGAAAATGGAACTAGAATCCTTAGATTAAATACAACTGTGAATGTAGACAGCTGTCCTCTGCAAATCCATAATACTGAAAACTGTTCTGAGATGGCTGGAGAGCCTACTAGGAAAGAAGGGGCTGTGTAAAACTAAGAAAGGAATAGTCTGTGCTTGTCACAGAGCTTGTCAGAACAAACTCACTGCTCTTTTTTTCAGGGGTGTGAGCTGTGGCACTGCTCCTTGCAAACAAGGAGGTTTGAAAGATAATACAGAGATGGAAACCAGAGCATCTTTCATATAGTACTAACACAATTTTCAACTGAATAAAAGGACAAGGATCTCATCAAGAAACGGCAACCTATGTTTCCTGGCACACATAGGACAAAGGTGTGGAATTACTGCACTTGGAAAAATATTACATCTCTACCTCTGATGCCTGCAAATTTAGCATAATTGTAAATCCTAATATGTGTACATCATCAATGTGACCGCAATACTAACCAAAGAAAAAAAATTGCAATTGTGTGGATGCTTCTTGATCTTGGGACACACTTGTGATCCAGAGTAATCTTTCTATGCTATGCCTTGCTTTGTCTGGGATAGAAGCAAGCTCGATAAACTAGTTTCATACACTCCAGAGGAGTAAGATGGTAATGCACAGTCTTCCATCTCAAACCAATGGGCCTAATTTTCTTCTTTTTTCTCATTTTATTCAGTCTTCCAGTATAGTTCCACTGGCATAGAAACGAAGCAATGAAGTTGACTCCAACCCAATGTATCTGTACGTATAAGAACAGGCTTGATGAGACAGAACACCTTCTGTTCCTGCCAGCTTGTTTTGATAGGCAATAAAGGAACACGGATCTGTCTCTAGTTACCTGTAGATTCTTAGAGATGTGTGCAACATTTTTCATACATGCAGCATCCCATTAACTTAAGAGTAAGACACGCATGACTTGCCTCCTTTGAATTCTGCTTGTATAGTGCTTCTCTGGTTTGCACTTTTTGAAGGTACAATAAATAAGTAAAGAAATATATAGAAACTCTATAGATTCTTTTCCATGAAAATTCAGACAATGTCCAAAAATGGAGATCACAAAAGGAGATTTTTATGTGAAGAAAATGTGATGTGGCTTTTTGATTATTATTTTTTTAAGGAGTGGTAATTACTAAATTTGCTATTCTGATAAACTAAGGTGACAAAGAGTGATTTAGTTTATTTAAAAGACAAAGCCATGAAGCTGTTGAAATACATGCTTTTATTTACATTTATCTTATTCATGCTGGTCTAAATGTCAAACTAAAGAACCCTGTGAGAAAAGCTAAACCACATCACATAAGCTACCACAGCTGGAAGAGGTTTGACAAGGAATCATTATTAACTGCTCCACAGCAGCCTTGCAGGAGCCAGGCAGAACAAGTGTGTGGCTGCAGCGAGCTGACCGAGGTGAAGATCAATGACACCAGCAGTTATCAGAAAAGTGTCTGTCTGGGCTGGCTGTGCTAGTCAAAGATTAGCTTGTCCAAGGTTGGTTATGAAACTGTTGACTTTTTCAAATACCTGAGGTGTTTTGGACAAAAGCAAAGTAGCAGTTAGAACTCTGAACTGCAAAGACTTTTCCTCAATACTTTTTTTCTGGACTTCTCTGCTTTTCTGACTATGCATTTACACTATGGACATCACAGTAATACCTTCAAACATGTAAAGAACACTGTGATAATCAAATTCTTGTACCTACTTTTAGGCATATCACAATGAGGGTACATGTTTCAGCTTGGATGTATTATTTGCACTCACCTGTGCAAGTACAAGATCAGCTTGTTTGGGGAGCAATGCATGTCCATTGTGAAGAAGTCAGTGAATCCTCAGGGTGCTGCTATGAAGAGGATGAATGTTTAACCTTTCACAAGGCAGCTGGGCTTTTCTAGGATAACCACATTAACTCTGAGAGCTCAGACTTACATTTTTCAAGGAGCCTTTTTCTGCCATTGAAATCCTTGACATTGCTCAATGTGTCTGCACAGTTCATGAAGTAATTAATGTCTCTTGTTCCTTTTACTATAGGGAAAAGAATATTAGTGGTTTACAGATGGATTCTATTTCACCAGCTAATCGTCAGGAACTCTCTTTAAAAATGTCATTGTGTCATTTAAAATTACCTGTGTTATGTTTTATTTTTATCTTCCTATGTACAACTGGTATTTAGCTAGCAGTCTTCTGAGCAAAGAATTACCTGCTTCATGTTACACTCTATCTCCTTGACCTTTTAAGATTGCTTTACATGTTCCTCTGGATTTGTGGGTTATGAAGAGATATTCTACATTTTTTTTAGTAAATTCAGATCCTTGCAAGGTGTATAAAACAGAAGTACATGTTCAGCCCCAAATTATTTTGTCATCGCTTCCTGCAGAGTACTGCTGAAGTTTTACTGGAAACTCGTAAGGCTTTCAAGAGCCACTGTTACAGACTCGAGGAGTGCTTTCAGAGCAGGTACCCTAGTTTTCTTTCACCCCTCTGATTGTTTGGCTCTGTGATCTATAATGCATTTTTAAGAACCCTTATCAATTCAGTTTTCTTCAGCACCGGTTTAAATGCTCCTTCCTTTCCTCCTCTTCTGTCCAGCTTGGAAGGCCTGCAATAGCTCAGTGTGTCTACATGATCACACCCTAGAATTTCCTTTCTATTTGAAGTAGAGTGGTATCACAAGCATACAGAGGTACTTTGGGGAAACCACAGGAAGTCAGTATAAATAAGATTTTAAGTTAAATACATGAGCTGTATGGTGTGTAATATCCCTGTAAATGTTTTTGCGTATGTTTATCCCACACAGCTATCAAATGACATTATACCTTGCCTGGGAGGAAACGTCACAACTGCTGAGGGAGTGCGGTATAACTAGTACCAGAGGAATGCCAGCCTGTCTCTCAGGCAGCTCCATGTCCATCTCATGGGACAAGAAGCAGCAGCTACAGCAAACAGGGGTGTAGCAATGCCCGGGAGGAGAATGTGGCCATTCACAAAGCGTCTTTTAGCAAAACAGAGATCGTTATCCAAGCCCCAGTGAGGCATCCCTAGCCCCAGCGTATTTAAATAGTGTAAAGAGCTTCCTTCCAAGAGCAATTAAAGAAGGAATGTCAGGGATTCAGAGTAACTGCTTTGCTTTTGGACTCTGCCACACAGAAGGTTTTGCAAAATAGAGAAGCCTAGAGTCTTGAAAAAAGATCTCACTGTAAAGAGAACTAAATCTTAGTGAGACGAGCATGCAGTGCCAGGTTTTGTCCCTGTGTTGTCTGAGAGGACGAGCTGCCAGGTCCACAACAGCAGCACAGGGCAGAAGAAAGAAAAGAACACTTCCTTCCTGCTAGTTTCCACCTGTATCAGATGTGTGCTATAGCCTCTTCCTGGATGAAATGCTGCGGCCCGAGCGCAACCCCATTTACACGATGCAGAAGCAGCATCACAGTAACGTATGCTTCCAGCAATGTCTTTCCCAGCTGTTGCCACAGCCCAGTGTCTGTCGCTGAAAGCAACTTCTGCTCTGCAGTTTGCTTTCGCTGTGCTGTTAGCTTGAGGCCACCGATCATCCTCAGAGGAGAAGACAGGACGATGCCTAACAACCTTGTAATTGCTGGGACAGGAGGGTAAGTGTCTGCTGACAACACCCCTAGTTACCTGCGTGTTTGAGGGGCACTGGATTATATCGAGTCCCCAAGCCTCTCTGGAAGTCACACGGCTGGCGTGTGCTGCATGGGTAGTTCCACCTCTCATGCCAGCATTGCCCCTGTCTCACTCCTGCTAACACCTACACAATCTCTAGAGAAAAATAGTGTATCAGACTATGAAGACTACTGTTTCTGAACTCTTTGTATTTGAAAAACACATGAACAAGTTCATAAAATATTTTCAGAAAATGTGTGTGTGTGCATAATGTATATCTTGCGTACACAACATGCATATGATATATATATATATGTGCGTATTTATATAAAACATATGTTCACATGCGTAGTGTAAGATACAAATATATACTTGCCTAAATATGAAAAACAAGTCTTCCTTCCACTGATACAGTATAATGATTACTGCAGAGACAACGGTATAAAGTTAGGGAAAACGAAGATAAGATGCAGAGAAGGGAAGGTTTATCGGCTCAGCTGGGATCCCAGCTCTTCCAGAAGATGCCTCTCGAGGTTCCAAGGTCAAGAACGTTTGTGGAGCTGTTAAGAATATGTTCGTTATCGGAATCTCCACTAGAGGGCAGTGCATCCCATAGTTTTTCTACTTGCACGCGCTCTGACTTTCAAGCAGCTGTAGGGAGCTGCAACCTCGGAGGACTGGAGACCACTCACCACTACGCGCTCGAAGTATGATTTTAAGTATAAGGATTACTTAATGTAACAGGATATACATGCATGTGTGTACATGTGGGGCAATCAGAGCTAATATGGATGTCAATAGGCCTAGCAATATTTGGAAAGGGTTGCACAGAGATTAGAGCCATAAAGAGACTTCGTAAGCACATTAATAGGTGATAACGTATGTTTGTAACAGAGCTTGAGGCCCATCCAGTAAGTTTGTGTGGTTGTACGAACAGGAATAATTCCACTCTGTGACCTAAAATACCTTTACTGAATATGAAATAAAAATTTAAATACTGTCGGATTAAGGTTTTATTTTTGCCTTCTATCTTCTCAATCTGATAGATTTATCAATTGAAGAAAAGTTATCAGTTGTATTTTATCTTTTTTTTGTACTCCTTTAAAGGTTTCATTTTACCAGCAATATGTGGGAATCATTACCTTGTTAAAAAAGCTGTAATATATACATATTTTAGGTGAGTATAGAGTAGTTTGCATTAGTCATCAGAATGGGGTGAGCTACTGATGAATTCTACATATACTGTGGAATTCAAGGTGACATAGGGAAAGGAAAAATGTCAGCCTGTGAACAATAATGAGGAACCAGGGAAAATGAACCATCAGTGTTGGAGTTGAAACTTTTTGAAGGAGAAAAAGCCATTGCACCTCCATAAAGAGTTTCTAATTGGGAAAGTGGAGAGATTCTTTGTAGAGGAAAACGATGGGAAGAGGCTTCCAGTCATTCAAGCTAAATATTTTACTTTATTTTCCGCAGCCATATGGGTTTGGGGAGGTGAGAAAGACCTGCAGCCTATTTAAACCTGCAGTTTGCTGAGGTCCCCAGGGACATTGTTTCCCAGGTCATGAGCTACATCAGATGAACAAACTGCTGTTACAAGCATGAAGATGGCAAAATCTGATGAGAGTTGTTAAGAAGGTGGTAACAGTCCTGGGATACCAGCATTGCTTTTGTAGTGTGGGTCCGGAGTAACACAGAAGTCTGCAAATATCTGGATGTCTGAATGCAAACCCAACAGACAAAGCAGCTATCACGTAGGGTTTGGAAAGAGAGAAGGCATTTAACGTGAACGCTGCCAAGCAATAAAAGCAACACTTGCGATCTACTTTTGATCAGATAAGTTGCAGCTTTTGTGCCTGGTGAGTCCCCCTTTCCAGAGATCTGAGTCCCTCTGTGAGACGTTTGCTCTGTATCTAGGTAGCGGTTTACTTGTCTGTTAGTCACATTCCTTACAGCAGAGATCTGCAGCTTTGCGACTGCTTCCAGCTTTCGTGCTGAGAGGGCTCCATGTTTCTAAAATGAAACTGTCTGGTTTATGAAGAAAACTATTTACAGACATTCTCTTAAACACAGATGGCCTCCTGCAGAGGCTGACTTTCTGGATCTTTTCTGAAACTTGCACTGTATTTCTCCCCACAGCTGCCACAGAGGTTACTTCTTCAACCCCTCTCGCACCCCTAGCTTGCGTCTGTTTATACCTCTCTGAAGTCTGTTGTCCTTTCTCCTTTGACAAGGCTGCTCAGGTATACAGTAGAGAGGAGCCAAACCTTTACTTTTCCTCAGATTTAAAGGCACTCAACAAAATGCTTCCCCATTTTTCTGGTACCTCACTGTATCCAACAACAGCAGTTAAGGGTGTGGAAAGTACCGGGAAAAGCTTCAAAGGACAATTACCCTTAGTAGCTCCCAGCAGGACAATGTGCACATTTTAATTTCTGCATGTGAGTAACTGTGACATGCCAGAACCAGGTCATGTGGGCAGTGCCACAGAAACTGGAGAAGGAGAACCATCAGTGTCCCAGTGCCGTAAATTTCTGCAGAAGGAAGAGACTGACTGCAGGACACCATCATGAGCCAAGACAGTCGAGCAGAGGGGTGAGGTATTTATTTATGCTAAAAGCTAGAGAGGTATTCTGTCTGGCAGCTCTGAACTTGTTTTATAATTAAAGACGCCTGAGAGTCTCCTCATTTGGTAACATATTCCAGCTGTTTAGACTTTAAGGAAAAATACTAGGAGTTGTAAGACTTACAACGAAGTTGTGAAAGATCATGACTTCAGTAGGAGTCCAAACTTTAGACAAGCAGTGTTTTTTTTGTCAAATAATAAAAAAAAACAAACAAGCTTTAGACAAGGTATCTCAACCAAGCATTATGCTTTATTTTGTTATGCACTCCATAATTGCATTTTATAGATTTGACAAGGGAAGACCTACTTGCAGAAATTTAATCCAGAATGAAATTACTCCAAATATATCAAGATTAATAGTCTGATTGAAATTTTGCTCTCAAAAAATCCTTTTAATACTATGAGCTGCAGCCTAAATGAGGAAAGACAGCACAAGATTCATTCCAATAACAAGTTCCTCTTTTTTTTCAGGAGTGATTTAGTTATTAAGTACAATAGCCAAGACTTATATTCTAATCGTTCTTGTGAGAGTCATTTTATATTAGAATTTTCATTTTGGGTACCTAAAAGAACTGCAGCTTTAGATACATCTAAAAACTTTGCCAATAAAAAGATTCTCCTCGTGGACATTGCTAGGCCAAGATCCTGTCAGAATCTTAAATCAGCTTCTCTTAGAGGAACTTGTCGGGTTATTGAAAAAGACTTTATTACGTTCTCTTTCAGCAAAGGGATGCTAGAGTGTATTTGCTGGTGGTTTTGTGACAATGCACTCCAGGGAATCGTATTCTTCACTAATGTAGCTATGACAGCTTTTAAGAATAGACTGGGCTGCTGCCTGAGAAGTTGAAAGAAAGCCAGCAACTGCAAATGGCCCTGCCCCAAGAGGACAGTGAGGTCTGCTGCTAGTCAGCTCCAACAGCAGCAGCTTTCAAGAGAGTCAAGTGATGGAAAAAATGAGAGCAGAGGTGAGAAAAGATGTTAGAGATTGAAATAATAATGTTATGCTGTGAAGCAAAAGGTGTTAGCTGTTACCAGCAGCTGGAGGGGTTTGTTGAAGTGTGGCACCCAAGTACATCTTTAGCGAACAGGAGGAACTGGTTGATCAGGGGTGGTTGGACAAGGTGACCTCCAGAGGTCTCTTCCAACCTCAGCCATCCTGTGATACTGTGACTTGTCAACAGCGCTCAGTGACAGGGGCTCCCCGCACCCTCCCTGGCTCTGGGATAGGCTCTTCCAAGACAGTCGTAGGCAAAGCTCCCTGCTGACCCCCCGCTGGCGGCACCCCAGCGGGCAGGGTAGGAGAGGCCATGCTCCAGGCAGCTCTGGCAGGACTTACATAGGGCCGTGAGACCGACTAGAGCGGGGCCGAGGGGCTGCCTACCTTACAGCGTTCTGCCTCGAGCACTGGCGTTTCAAGAGAAGGAAGAACAGGGCCATCGCATAGTGTCACTTCCCCTCCTCCAACCTCCGACCATTTTAATCTTAGGGGTTTTCCTAAGTCTGTCGTGGTTTGCCTATTTAGTAACCTAGAACAGATTTCTTTTTCAGGTGCTTTTCCAGTCTCCCTGTGGACCCGTGTTATATGTACATCCACAACAACCTTGGCAAGGTGTTCCCCAGCTACACTATGTGTTATGAGAAGAGATACTAACTTTTCCTCATTTTGAGCACGGATTTCATTCTCTTAATATGTTATTCCCCAGTTCTTGCTTGGGCAAAGGCAGTGAAACTCACCCCAACCAGCTTCTGCACTTCAATAAGGGTCTTGTGGACCTCTTTCCTACCTACCATACATTGTCTCTCCTCAGCTGAAGACACCTTAACTATTTAACTTGTAAGGTTTTAAATTCATCCCACATGCCCTTCTCTTGAACTTTTCCAATTCTTGTAGGTCATGTTTGTGATGAAGAGACCAGAAGTGCACTAAATAAACAAGGTGTGGGTGAACCATGGATTTCTGCAATACCGAGCTGATGCATGGCATTATGTATTATGATTCATAGTGGTCACTGCTGAGCAACATCACTTTGTACACAGAGCTGTGACTGGATTTCCCTGTGTGTATTACTTCACACTTCCAACGCTGAATTTCACCCTCAAACATTCATGTTTTCCTGCACACCTTTGCATATGTAGTATATACCCTGAACGTCTCCTTAAGGAAGCACCACTCTGACGAGTATCAGTGTAGACTTCACGTTATTTTAAACACTTTGAACTGGAAAAAATGACAAAAGATGATTGAGTGGCTTCAGAATGATCTCTGTCCCTCTCATATATCAGCATAGATGTAGCCAAACAGACACTGAACCCCAAATGGATCGCAGTCCATCTGGGGAATGTTTATCAAGGAGGACTGTCCCTGCTCCCCCATCCTGCCCACAGCCCAAGACCCCATGTCAGAGCCAGCCAGCCCCTGCCCCAGCAGTGCTGCGGCAGGGCTGGTCTCCAGCTCCCCACAGCCCTGCCTGCCATGGGCTCTGCTGAGCTGGGCCCACCCATGATGCCCATGATCCATCCCCAGGGTGGTGGCCAATGCCCAGGGCTGGGGCTGCCCTGGTGCCCCTGGCTAGTCCTGGCTGGGGGTGGCATGGGGCCTCATTGCCAGCCCCCTTCAGAAATGGATTGAAATTTAAAAATCTATGTATTTGGTGCACCTGTTGGGCAAGGAGAAGGATTCCAAGTTAGCCAACATCTCATTCAAGTATTGCTGCTTCTAAAATTTGTGTGATGGGGGTATGCCAATACCAGCTTCTAAGCTACATGTGAAAACAGGAAAAATGCACAGGTATGCAAAGAAAAAAAAATCAATCTTCAAAATGCACAGGAAAAATAAGAGACTTAATACATTACAGAAATATAAATAAGCACAATAACCATGGAAAACTAATTCATGTTATTTCATTACTTGGTTTCCCTGCTCTCTTCTAAGCTTGGAAGTTTCTCAGACGTGGCAGGTGCAAACAAAGAAAGGAATCTTAAATCATGTCCTTTTTTATGTCTTTTTAATTATTATTATATATACAAAGAAGTCCAAGCACATTTATAGATTAAATTGCTAAAGAATAATTAAAAAACTCCCACAAAACACAAAAAAACCCAAAGCCCCAAACCAAAAAGAAGCCTATGCATTCATGTCTTCTCAGTAAAATTGCATTAACCACAGAGGCCATCAAGTAAGCGTGTTGCCCAGGGCCCATATTTCCTGAACCAAAGGCAATATAGATATGAACTCAGTAATCTTCCAAATGGCAATCTATATTTATGTGTATATATTTATACATATATACATGTATGCCAACTTACACCCACTGACCAAGGAGGGTAGAAGTCTTGCTACCTTATCATGCCCCAGAAGGACACATTTCCAGTGTCAAAGAACAGTATGTTGGACCACTTTAAAAAATAATTTCTTCTCCTCCTCTCTAAAATAAACCTCCAAAACTTAACAGTATACACCATTGCACTCCAAAGAATGCTGTGTTTGGGTTCATTTTTATATTCCTTTCTCAGGGAACAATCCCACTGACCCAAATGGGAATTTTGCCTAATCTGAGCTAACTAGAGGCTAGTGAGTAAAATGGCATGAAGAGGTACCCGAATGAGGCATCCTTCCTGTTCTCTTTAGGCAATGTCAGAAGAGGGATGGAGGGCTATGAAGAGCTCTGTGAGGTGGGAAAGAAGAACATTTGCAGTCAGTTGTGAGCATCTTTTCTCTCTTGCAAAAGGAGGAATTCAGTATTTTTCAAAACAGAACAGCTGATGTCCAAAGTGCAAAGTTTGACTCCATTTGGTGTCAGTTACAGTTCAGACATATTGCAACCACCTTTTCGGAGGCACTAAGTGCTTGAAGATCATGTTCAAGATAAAACAGAGTGAAAATGCATTAGAGCTGGGAGAAGTAATGGTCTTCATTATAAAAATAGTTGCATGTTTAAAAAAAAAAAAAAAAAAAAAAGGAAAGAGATTACAGTATAACCTCCGAAAAAGCTTCTGCCCCAGCAAGATGCCGCAAGAGTTTCGACAGTGAGAAAGCTGGCTGGCATTCTGCGAAAGTGGGTGGTGAAGGGACTTGAACAGCAAGGTGAAACCATGTACTGCTAAATTAATACACAAGTTTGCAAAACGTAAGTAACCAAATTGCTGCCTGACAGATGTGGGACGGCTTAGGAAGAGCCATTGCCCTTTCTTTGGAGGTCCTGGCACAAGCAGACATTTTGGAGCATGTGCTAGAGCTCACACAGGAGCTCAGAGCCTCAGGGTCACACGAGAACATATTCAGTGGGCTTCTCTCTTCCAGCGCACGTGAGGCGATTTAAAGTAGGAAGCCCATCTCGCTGCCCTTACACACCCAGCACACAGGCTGGTAGTGCTGGGAAGCTCCCAGGCAAGTTGCTGGGAACGCTTGGACTAGTTATGTATCTGTCACTGGGGTTGGCCTTGTGGGCAAGAAATGTGCAGATCAATTAACACTAACACTGTGAAATGCCACTTCAGATGTCTTTTGAAAGGTAATACCAGGTCCACTGATGTTTATCCTGCTCCAATAACTGACGATATGTTAGCAGAAGGTAAGACATAGGGATATCTCACAGCTGATTTTGTGGTTATCCAGCCTCTGTTGTGAAGAAATTCCTGGTTATTAGTGGTGGAAAATTGTGGTTTAATCATGTCATTCATACACAGGAAAAAAAAAGGCAGATTTTAAGGGCCACAGATGTTGCCTTTTCCTTAGGCACAGGAGCTCAGAAATCAGTATAAACCTAGCATGTGGCATCTGAAGCAGCTACCCACAGCACTGAAGACAGCCTCCGACTCAGAGCTGGATGGAGTTGCAGCGCAGCAGAAGGATCCCCTATAGCTTTGTCTTGCTTGTGAGGGGAAACTTGTCTGGCACTGCCAGGTGGGTTTCGGCTCTTCACTGTCAATGAGGGCCAAAGGTAGGTAAAAAGCTATAAAAACTACAGGAAAAACTTTGCTTTTTTCTGTCCCCAACACATATTCTGTAGCAATTGTCTTTCCAAGCATGCAAGCAGTTGTTGAGATCTGAGAAGAATTAAAACGTGACCCCAGTATAAGCAAACAAGCTGGAGAAGGATATTTCAGACATGAGTCCCAAACACAGGACTGCCCATTCAACCTGCCGTAGCCTATTTCCAAGGTATTTGGTACATCTTCCATTCTCAAGCTTTGCTTTCATTTTTTTCTTCTTTCTGTTTGCCTCTTGAAAAAAAGTTACGTTTCTGAAATCTGGCCATAGGGACGTGTTTTCAGCTGGTTTCTGCTGGCACAGAAGCACTCCAGGCTGTGGTTGAATTCTCACCTATCCAGCTGAAAATCTCATTAACAATCCACACCATCACTGTAAGGAAGGTAAACTTGTCCATGCACTATATAAAGCTAAATTATCTTCAAAGAGGGATGGTGCTTCTGCATATAGCCTGTAGAGAATTGGTGGAAATAGCTTGTTGATACCAACCATGTACAAGCAGCAGCAGCAGCATTGTTACTGTAGTAGGTCAATATGAGAAAACCCGTTTCCTTAAATCAACCGCTCCCCCCTTTCCTAAGAAATTAATAACTTCAAGAAATGAAAAAATAACCCGCTCAGCAGCTGAAGTAGCCTCAAACATTGTTAGTTCCATCTTTCCTTTCTTTGTATGAGATATTTTGCTGTTCAAAATGGAAATAAATAATATGAGTCAACCTAACCTTTTCAAAGGTTAGTGTGGTTTGTTTCTGATAAACAGTTGGGTAAGTGTTGTGGTGAATTCACAGTGGCTATGCTTTATGCATTAATGGTAAATGGACAAGCTATTTTTACTCATTCTTTGATAGAAATACAAGAGAGAAAGCAATACATTAAAAAAACCCCGCAAACAAAAACCCCAGCACATTGCTTAGAAAAATGACTCCCCCACCCCACATCAAATTTCAGTGTATGGTCTAATTCACCTACAGTAATATTTCACATTCACTGAGAATCACAAGCCTTTGGTTAAACACAGAGATCATACAACTGGAAAGTAATTTTTGTTTTAAACTTATCCCTTGGTTTTACACAGTAGGGCTAATTCCAGGCCATCCCCTGATTCTCAGTGTTGGGTTTGCTTCAGTGCCTTCTTGAGTAAACTCAAGTCTTTTAATACTTCCATTTCTTACCAGAAAATACTGAAGTAGGATGCACGATATAAGTATGGCTCAAGTTCTGTCACTGTAGCAATGTATTTTGAGGGTAGCCATTCAAAAAGAATTTTTTTCTGTCTACTCACAGATCTCAGAGGTGCCTTTCTTCAGGGGATGTCAAAGGCTAAAACACACTTTCCTGCCGTTGCAAATAGACCTTTACTCCCTCTAACCCATCCATTGGTCCACTTGACATCGACCTGGCTGACATGGTCCTGCCAGAGAATAAACTTTCCCTTCGGGTTTCCAAACTGTCACTGAGCAGCACCTTAGGGCGAAACACTTGCATGAATTTCTGGTAAAATTCTTTGGATGCAAAATAATAAATGAAGGGATCTATGCAGTTGTTGAGGCAACTGAGGCACAAGGTGAGCTTGTAGGCAGGGTACAAGCTCCTGCCATAAAATAGGCGGATGATCATATGCACAAGTAGGATAAAGTTATTGGGAGCAAAGCAAGTGATGAACACCAGAAGGACTATCATCGCCAGGTATATGGATCTAGTCTTCTGCCTGTTACCGTATCTGTTCGATGTCTGAATAAGCTTCCGAATGGTGCCAATATAGCATCCAACTGTTAAAACAAAAGGGATCAGGAAGAGCACAACAAACAGCGTGAGGAGAAAGGCTACCCAGGCTGCGAAGTTGGGCAGCATATCCCATTTGAGGACGTCAAAGCAGGTTATAATCCCCAATTCTTTCACTTCATAGGTCAGATCTGTGCTTTCTAGTGGGTAGAAGGCTAGTAGCAAGAAAATCCACATACCTAGGCAGGCAGCCAGGGCATACCTTTTTCTTCTCCACTTGATCAATTTCATGGGATGTACCACACCCATGTACCGCTCAATGCTGATACAGGTCATGGTCAGTATGGAAGAATACATGTTGGAGTAGAACATCACAGTCACAAGGCTGCAAAGAGTCTTGCCAAAGCTCCAGTGATTGCTTTGGATGTGATAAGAAATCTGGAAGGGAAAGCAGCTGGCCAGCATGAGATCCGTGATGCTTAGGTTGATCATGAAGATAACAGAAGGTGTTTTGGGCTTGATGTGCCAGCAGAGCACCCAAAGGGAGAACAAGTTGCCAGGGATACTGATCATAGCCACCAGTGTGTACACAACTGGGAGGGTGATGGAGATAGCTTTATTCTGGAGCATTGCCAGTGTTTCAGCATCCAGGTGGGATCCGTTTTTACCCATTATTCACAAGGGGGTTGTTGATTCCTACAAGCCAGCTGGATCATATCACGGACACTTGGCTTAAAAACCTGGAAGACAAATGTCAAGACAGAAAAGCAGTATGTCAAAACAGAAGTTAAGAATATAATTCTATTAATCAAACTAAGAAAAAGCCCTACGTAGTTTGATAGATTATCTCTGAATGAACTGAATCCATTAAAATTCTCCTGAAAATTCTTCTCCTCCCTCTGAATCATGGTAATGTTTTACTGCTCTCACTTCCTAGCTTTGAACAGCTACTTCTTCCCTGCTGAATGGCTTTCTGATATTTTTTGCAGTCTATATGTTATCACAACTCTTATGTTATTGTAACATAAAGAAAATCACATATCAGAAACTGAAATTAAATTGGTGTCTGCATGAAAACACTCTTCCATAGGACACTCATGAGATAAATCCACTCTGTCTACTCTAGATGTCAAGACATTGCTTCTTGTAATACAGTCTTTTCTGACTCGCCCCACCTTCTCCCAACTATACAGTGAGCCATTGCAATTAAGGGCCGAATTTTTAATTATTTTTTTTTTTCAACTGAGGAAACAAGGACATACAATCAATTGTTCTTGGTATATTCATGATATAAACAGGATATAAGGAAAACACCATGTGTAATTGACAACCAGAGATAGATTGCAGTTGCTTGAACTGGTATACAGGCTGAAGAGACCAGACTAAAGAAGTAACAAGCCGCCTTCTAACAAAAAAAAAAACAAACCACAAAACAAAAAATAAAACTATTGAGTTTCAATTTCTGCAAGATGAAAGTTATTAAAAAATGTTCTGTTTGCAACTGTCTTTTTAGCATCACTTGTCCTGGTTCCAGCTGGGATGGAGTTAACTTTCTTATTAGTAGCTAGTGCAGTGCTGTGTTTTGGCTCTGATGTGAGAACAGTGTTGATAAGGGACTGA
>JAVJGJ010000014.1:73181419-73231794 GCA_035590215.1 Microhierax caerulescens
GTGCAGTGCTGTGTTTTGGCTCTGATGTGAGAACAGTGTTGATAAGGGACTGATGTTTTTAGTTGTTGCTGGGTAATATTTATACTAAGTCAAGGATTTTTAGGTTTCTCAGACCCTTCCAGCAGAGGGCTGGAGGGGCACAAGAGACTGGGAGGGCACACAGCCAGGACAGCTGACCTGAACCAGCCAAAGAGATATCCACACCATGGGACGTCATGCCTGGTATATAAACTTGACAGGTTAGCTGGGGCAGGGGAGCAATGTTGCTCAGAGACTGGCTGGGCATCCATCAGCAGGTGGTGAGCAGTTGTGCTGTGCATCACTTGTTTTCCTTTCTCCCTTTCCTTTGGATTTTATCCTTTCACCCCACCTTTCCATTATTATTATTATTATTAGTGGTATTAGTACTATTGTTGTTATTATTATTGTTATTATTGTTGTTCTTACTTTTTTATTCTGTTTAAATTATTAAATTGTTCTTATCTCAACCCTTGAGTTTTGCATTCCTTTCCTATTCTCCTCCCTACCCCTCTGGGTGAGGGGGAGTGAGCAAGCAACTGCGCGGGGCTTTGGTTACCAGCTGGGGTTAAACCACGACACTTGTATTCTGCAAAATTAGTTTCAGTTTTTCAGTCTGCAAAGCAAAACCACGCTTTCACTGTCTGGCCTATAGAGGTCTTTCTATGCAGATACAATAGCTTATGATTTATATAAGCTTGTTGTTTTATACAGTGCAGCAGCAGCTAGCAGCTGCAAGCAAGAACTCATGCCTCAATGCATGCGTGCTTACTTCCATTAAGCTGCAAGTACAGGGAATGCAGTTTCACAAAATTACAGGGTTGAAAAAATGAAGAAATGGCAATGGATGACAAGAAAGGCTGAGGGCAGAGCAGCTAAGTTCTGTGAAGAGTGGCAGTAGGGGCTTGAAAAGGGGTGCCAGGCCAAGCAGTCGATACTGTGGGCACATCTATGCTGTTTAATAAAGGGGGGTTCAGGCACACTCCTACTTGTGGACTCTGATCATCTGCACTGTTTAATCCAAGCATCTCTTTGAAAGACACATCTGCTGTAGCAGGTTAGATTACAAAACATAGGTGCCATTCAGCTGGTGTCACTTAACCTCAGATCCATTAAATAAGACCTTTAATTTAACTGTATGGTCATAGCTCATGAGCAGTATAACAGGTGAAACCCTCAGAGACGTCAGCCCTTGGTGTTGGATAACTCTAGCTGAAAATAGCCACTATGACAAAATATGTGATTTCTGACAGAGGCTCTTACCAAATAACTTGCTATATATAATAACTTCACAAAAATAATTTCACAACAATAACTGTTGGTGGTTCCTGAGACCTGGCAAAAGTGAAGCCTCTACTGAAGGTTGTATTGCAGTAGATAGATACTCAACTCTGAAAATAAACTGAAGTGCAGGTCCAGAAAAAGCACAGCTACACCAGCAAGAAGTTCAGTGAAGGCTTGTTTTGGTTGTTTCTTGATCTGATTAATTTGACATAATGGTTCAAATATCAGCTAAAATATTCAGAGATAGGTAGAGTCAGTATTGAACAAGTGATGTTAACAGATGTTGCCAGTCTTTCAGGAGCTTCTAGCTGAGCTGTTGGAAGCCCAGAAAAAGGCACAAGAAAATAGGAATTGCAAAGAAGTCAGAGATGTGTTCCTAATAAACTTATCCTACACATGACACAGAGCAAACGTGTTCCAAGTAATGAGCACATGGCATGATCAAAACTGCAAAAAAAACCCTTAAGCAAATCTATTACAGGTAAAATTATTTTCTTGTTAATGAAGCTATATCAAGAATGAAACACACTCTTTAGTTTTCAGGGGAACTTGAAAAAACACATACTGACACAAAGCTCTTGGAAAAAAACCTTAACGCTATCTATTTCAACTCTGCTATTTATAACTTACCACAGTAAATACCTATTCATGAACTCTATTGCCTCAATAATCCTGCTCAAGTGACACACATCCCTTTGTGCACAGCAACCCTAAACTTCCCAAAACAGGAAATTTTTATCTATATGGAAGTATCTACAGAGCTCTAATAATAAGCCTTTGCAAGTGGAAGTTACTTGCTGTCACAGGGTAAGGGAACTTAGCCCTAGACACTATTCCTACAGAAATTGTATGTACTTGGCAGGTAGCAATATAGGTGAAAATTTCCATTAAATCTGTCACACTGCTCATAATCTGGCATTCAGTTTTGTGTTGGGGCTAATCACAAACGTAACTTCTTCTAAACTTGCTTTTCCTAAGAGCACATCCTCATAAGAAGAAGACAAAAAAATGCACACATAGATGCTGCAGTACGCAAAGCAGTGTCAGGATTCATGGCGTGGTTAAAGGCCAGTTTTATGCACTTGTGGAACACTACCATGAGTAAAACACAAATGCCTCCCAAATGTAGGCAACTCTTGAACAGGGAGGGGTTGAAAGGCACCAGACTTTGTGGTAAGATGCCTACAAGAGCTCTCCAAAAAAGGGCAAGGTTCCCTTGGCACATTTTTTGGTAAGGAAGATGTCCATCACAAGAAGCAAAAGAACAATGCGATGGCTCCCTAGTGTCTTCTGCAGGGGAGGGAGGGGGTGTCAAAAGCACTGCTGTTGCAAGTCATGTTTTGAGGACGAATAGCTTCTTGGAGACATGTGGAGTACAGCAAATCCTCCTTCCAGCTTTGACTTTCCTTTTGACAAACCCTCCTGGGCATCTCTTCCTGAATCCTTCTTCTGAGTCACCCTTACTCGTGAAGCTTTGCCTTTTAATGCCCAGATTAAGCTGCTGGAACCACAATGTAGCTTTTCAGTGTACTTCCCCTCTCCCAGTATTGCATCTATTTGGGTTTAGTTAACAGTCTATTCATATTTTTGTCTTGTTCAGGGTAACTTTACGTCCTTCCCCTACTGCAACCACAGTCTCCATCTGTCTCTTGTGGTTTAACTTGTAAATGCCATAAATCAAGTAGGAAAGTAATCTTTATGAGGATTAAAATTACATTCCCCTTACATTTTATGAGTTGCTTCCTTTCAGGTTTTCAACACAATTCAAATCAGTGGGGCTTGCTTGGATTCTCTGCAAGAGAAACTTTGCTGCAGGATAATTTTAAAACATCAACCCTCAGCTAAGGTTTCATATGTCTAATTTGTAAAAATACAGTTCTGTTACATAAATATCCCCATTAGAAAGACATGGTTTTGCTTTTATTTTGAGGAGAGATGTATTTAAACTACAAGAGACAAATGGATATACAGTTAGACTGAAAC
This sequence comes from Microhierax caerulescens, assembly GCA_035590215.1. NCBI lineage: Eukaryota > Metazoa > Chordata > Aves > Falconiformes > Falconidae > Microhierax > Microhierax caerulescens. The sequence goes on from JAVJGJ010000014.1 coordinate 73,184,705, forward strand.
AAAAACACAGTAAGGATGCTTCAAGTGAGAAGATCCAGTTTTGTTGCCATTTACATCAGTCCTCAGGCTTCTGATCTAGAAAGAGAAATGTTAAACTTTTCTGCTTGTCTCATTTCTAAAACATTTAGTGGATGGATGTATTTTAGTTTTATATTAGGAAGTAAGAGCACCTACAGCCTCTGGAATAACTCTCATTAAATCCAGGTAGGAATTTTTGCTTCCCTTTGTACTCACTGGCTCATGGCACTCTGTATGGAAAGCTGACCTGGAAACTCAGTAACACCAGGTTTTCATCCGAGCTGTAACTGTAAACAAAGGTGACAGCTGCTTAGTGTCTTTTTGACAGTAATAGTGGTTCCTGTCCCTTCAATTGACAGAAGATGACAAATAAAACATTCAAGGGTATAGTAGAAAACAAACAGTAAGCCATCACAAGACAACTGTGTTATTTCTTTGCCATGGAAAAGTAGCAGTAGAGATGTGTCTACTTTCATTTTAGGGGACTGCTAAATAAAAACTGATGTGTTTCTTCTCTTATACCTATTCTTTTCCTCTTGTCAATGTCAAGTGCACCTGTGAAAAAGACTGAAAAGCCTGTGAGCCAAATGAAACCCAGAATTACCATTTTATAAAAGGATTTGTCATTTGTTCTGTGATTTGAGATAGAAAAATAAATCTCAAAACATATCATGCAGCAGAAAGCCTTCCAAAACCTATTTTTTTTCATAATTTTTGGTTCACTACCTGTCAATGCACTATTTTGTGAAGCAAAAAGTCTTATCTCATAAATTCTTTGATATTGTTAAACTTTAGGGAAGACACCCTTCCAGATGAAGACTGTAGGATGGCATGTTTCAGATTACAGGAAAAACAAACTGAAATGCAATTTCAACTCAATTGCAAACAGACTGAGAATGAAGCAAAATGAAAACACAGATTTTATTGTAAGCACTTAGCGAAATAATATTAACAGTTTTGAATCAACGCAAATGTGACTGAAGAATGTGATTTGTTTTTTTCTCAAAAGATGCATTTTTTGAAAATACTTTGTTTGTTTGTTTTTCACTTGCTCAATTTAATAATATTACAAAGCAATAACCAGAGATAAAGGGTCAGGATAGTTCATCTCTCTAAATGTAGCTAAAATTGGTGAAAACTTAGGGATCCTTAATGAGCAGTGTTCCTGCTCGGGACCCAACCCCTCCTGCACTGTCTGATTTGCTAGTAAGATAAAAATATATTAGACAAGCACAGAAAACAGACAATTTCTATTGTAAACTGAGTATGAGGAGAAGAAGGATCCAGGAGGGCAAGGAGCCAGGAGCCAGTCATCTTGAGTTGTGGGAAAAGTGGCAAACACTTTGATATTCAAATTGAGTAAGGGGGTTTAATATGAGGAACAAGAAGAAAAAGTGCCCTTTGTAACATATCTCAGTTATTGTTTCTAAAGCATCATTGAAGCGGCAAATGTTCAAGTTCGCCAAACTGAGGCATGTAAATGAGTGCATGTCTGATTGCATGTTCCTTAAAGTGAACATGGGCTTTACTGAAAGAGGGTGCAGGTTTTGTCTGGATGGTTCTTTCTCACCCTCACAACAAACTTTCATGCAAATTTTATCTTCTAGGCTTACATCTCTAAAAGCCAAGGGTTTGGTTCCCTCAGTCAAGATCTGAACCTAAGTCTTCTAAGAAACTTCTTTGTGTTAAGCCTTCCCTGTTCTTGCTAATGTCTTTTTTTTTTTCTTTCCTTTTCTTTCTGTTGTTTTGTTCTGAGTATCATGACTGCAAAGATCAGAAACTTATCACAAGGACATTATTTTGCACTAGGCTTTAGCTTATCTTCTTTTTAGATTAAATGTATTTGGAAAATGAGACTTCTACCCTCTGTGCACTCACATGTACAAGTATTTCTGAGCAAACCAAACAAAACTGAAAACATCTAACTAGCCGCAATATTCCTGACCTTCTTTGTCATTTAGCTTTTGAAAAAAACCCCTGTTCTTTATTTCTTATTTTTCACCAAAGATTATTCAGATAAAAGATGTAAGTAAACCATCAGTAAGTATATGCCTTCACTGCAAAAGGTGGCATATTATTTTTCAATGAAAGAGTTATATTATAATCACTATATTAATGAAAAACTCTTGTGGAGACAAAATTCAGTCTTTATCTTAGTACACCAAGTCAAAGTAAACCCTATGGTGGTTTTAGCTCTGACCTCAAATAGTTAGGGTAAGGTAAAACAAGAGTGACTTCTCTCCACAAGGATTTCACATTGAGAGGTAAAAACCCCCTCTATTTTTTCATAGATGAATTTTAGAAACATTACCAGCTGTAGTGTAGGGGAGGGGTACATGACTATTGAGCTAGTTAGCTTTATCAATCTAGATGAAAGCAGCTGTATTCAAAGGTGAAGAAAAATAACCCTATAATTTCTGCCTATTAGAGAGTGCTTCTCTTCTCCATCTTGAGGGAGTGCAGTTGCCAAGATTCAACCAAAGAAGCCTTACTAAGTGTAAAATCTGAATATATAGGTGAGAGATAAAGAAAAATCACAACAAAACATTACACCAATTCTTCAGAACTAGCTGAGCAGTAAAATTAACTTTACAGAGCTACCATTACATTTCCTGTGTGTGTCCTGGACTATGTAGTTTTGCTGATAGTTGAATTGTAGTTCACTTGAACCTTCACCTTTGTTAACCGTTAATTAGCAAAGTCAGGATTCTGTGCTGGTGTTGGCAATGTTCACCCTAATTTGGATAAGGTTTGCATAAACACAGCCACGATCATCTGTGTCAATAACCCAGTTCAGAGTGAAACTAGTCAATGTAGTCTTTAAAAAGTTAATTTCTGCAGTATTCAGGTCTATGGAAATAGTAAGGCTGTGGGCCAGTATTGAAAAGAAACTCTCAGCATCTGAGGTGTGATTCTATGTGCTAGTTGCACTACAAAATGAAGCAGCTTGCAGTTTTCCTTATTGGTGTGCAAGACAGTCAGCTTTTAAAAATTCTGTGAGCAAAACCTGAGGTCAATTGTAACCCAGCTTGTGTAACTCCAATGATAGATTTTCTAGGCTGGTTTAAATTTCAGTCAGAGTCAGCATCCTAAACTGGATTTAAAGAGTTTCCAGTTTATGGGCTAATAGCTAGAATATAATATAATATTTATGTTGGTCTTTCCTACATACACAGGGTTTGTAAGTTTAATTTTTTCAAGCCTGATATTTTTAAAAGGATTAGCAAGGCTAAGGCAAACCGTTTTAAAAAATTCAGCATAACAGCTCAGGAATTCACTCTACAGGGCTCTAGGCTGCTCTGTGGTCACTGCCCATGTGAAAGTTTTTATTTCCCAACAGCACAAGGTAACTTACCTCTTGGTGAAATAAAAGCATGCATGCAGGCAGTTACTGAAATATTGCTCGTGCCTGGCAGGGAACCTTGACTTCATTAGACACAGTTTTTGTCATATGGTGCCTGGCCATGGACAACCAGATTCAACAGCTCATTTAACCACTCTGGAAGACATCCTGAGTAGTGTGGAGTTGTCCTGTACCAGAGAGCCCTCTTGCAGGTGGCTTACCCTTGAGTTATGGCAAGATGGTGAAGATTTATGGCTTTACAGAACTTTGACCACAGAAAGTGCCAGAGCAAGTCTAAATTTAAATACACACAAAGTGATTTCCTTTATAACTTTAAATCTTTCTAATATTGCCTGTGTCCAGGACTGACAGATAATGGTGTCCAGTCCACAATTACTTCCTGCTGCAATTGCCTCACATAGCTGTTGTGAAAGTCAGAGGAAAAAGAGTCGTCCATCATTTCCCTTCTGACCTCATAGGCCAGGAAAAGAAGTAGCAGTTTGTTGGCGCAAGGTCTTTGTGGTAGGCAATATGACAGATGCCCAAAACAGAATCTCTCAATCTTCAGAAAACTTGATGGTCTTGTACTGAATCTGTATGGTCTGACTGCCATTTTACAGCAAACATATATACATATATATATATATACACACACATAAACATAAACATACATGTGTGTGTGTATATTCTATTTGAAATCTGTACTTTCTATCTTTTAATTTCTCTTATCTGTGAAACTCTTTTTGAATGTTTCCTCTCCTGTTCAGTCCACAAAGGAATTGAGGTAGAGCTGCATGCATGTTTTTGAAGATTATCTTTAGAGATTAAAAGAAGAAAAAAAAAAAGAAAAAGATCTCACACATTGCTTTTTTTTTTTCCACTTGTGCTACGAATATGACAGTCTGTAGCTGTTGATTGATTTAACACATGGCGGAGTCCATAAACAGGACAGTCAACCAAGTTCTGCAGGTGTAGCTGGAAGGATAATTTGGCATGATATTTGGGAAATGTTTTGAGCAACAAGCATAGGATAATTCTAACAGTCATGTAATGTACTGGGCCCAGAAATTGGAAACAGTATTGTTAGGAGCAAATCAAAGAACCTGGCTGAGCATGTAGGCCTTCTTCCACAACCTCCACTAGCCAATCTCAGTATGTACAAACCCTCTTACTACCTCCTAGAGAAATAAACACATCCCAAAACGTCTATGTTGGATCTGTAACAACTGGTGACTTGTAAATACAGGCTGAATTATTGTTCCTCTTGTTAAGTAAGATCTATATGAATATGCAACACTTCTTTCAGAGCAGTAGCATTAAGCAGCAGGATTTGGGTATAGCTGGCACCTTTCTTGCCTGTTTTTTGCTACAGCCATGGATTTAGCATCCATAGAAATCTGTCTATATTAGGGTAAGCTGGAAAGTGTGGATGCCACTGGCTGTACTGAGCAGATCTCCAGTGACTGTAACAGGCTCATATATAGTCACTTCCATTGTAAATGCAGGTGTTTGAAGCTGAATCCAGCCCAATTTAAACATCCTGTTGATTCAGATCCTGGTTTCCTGGAGGCCTGTAATTGCCTGGATTCTGTCAAAATCTGAACTAGTCCACTAAAACATCCTTGTCCCCTTTCACACTTGCACCACTCGGCTGCCCCTTTAAAATGACCAGCTCCCACATGAAAATGAATTGGCACAGAATAAGACCAGTTGCATGATTTTACCTGTACTCATCTTCTTCCAGCTGTGTGTCAAAACCTACAGTCAGTTTTACTGCAGGTCATAAAACTGTCTCTGTAGCAAAGATGCCACAGCTGGGATTCAGAATAAAAATGGTTTTGTCTTCTGCTGGTCCTGCCACTGTGCTTGTGTATCGTTTAGCCTTTCCTGACAGCTCACTTGCAGGACCAACTGCTCTACTTTCTCCCCAGATGCCTTCAACGTACTGGTGGCAAACTCCTGGCAGACTGGGCATTCTCAGGTTTACGCATCAGATAGAAGTGATTCCCACATCAATACTAGTGAAAACAGTCTTGGCTGAAGTATACATGAGCCCAGGGGCTCTGTAGGAGCTAAACTAAAGTGCACTCTACACCTTTCTTGCATATCTGATTCTCCACTCCTGAAAGGGCAAGAAGAGCTAGATGTACAGAAAGGATGAGCCTTGCTTCCTGTTAAACCATGCCTCTTACTGTAAGTCTTTGCTACAAAAAATTAGCTGCTGGAAGCTTTTTTGTATGACTGGAACTGATATTGTGTCCACTCATTCCCCTGGACCCCCTGTCAATACCTGCTGAAAATAGGTGACCACATGTATTTCATCAGGGGTTCTGTGCCTGGGCTGCTAAAGGACCAGTAGGCAGCGACGTATGCGATCCACGGCAGCGGGAAACGTGTGAGCTCTGTGCTTGTCTCCTTGTTCCCAGCACTACGGACAATGCTTTCCAGCCTTGCCTGAAGGAAAGACTGGTTGGGGCTCACCTTGGGTGACCTCCATGAGAAATCTTGCACTGTCACAACTCCTACCTTTGCACAGCTTCTCTTACTGCTTATTGTCACAGCTTGGAGTGCGAACCCTGAATTGTATCCGTACTACTGACCTGTGTATCACTGTATTTTTCCTGAGTGATGCTCAGTTGCCTATGTATATGGTCTTCCAAGTGGTTGTGATTCTCTGCTAGAGAAAGTTTCTTCATGTTTTCAACATTGTCACCATCAGTCAATAGGATTCAAAGCTACAATCACAGGGTACCCTGGCTGATTCTGCCTTTTAATTATAGTAATATGATCAGACCATGTGTCACTAGGACAGCCATGTGTCTCCTGCATATGTCTTGAGAGGAGCAACATGCAGTGGCCACATGCACTGCACAGTTACCACATGCAGTACCACCATGGAGCCCAGAGGTATGACCAGGATTCATTTATCTTGGGATCAGTCCTGCAGGTCTGGTGTTCATGCAGCTCTCAGTGAAGCCTGATGCAGGTGTGTACTGTGCCCACAGCACCTCAGAGCTCTTTTCTTAGTAGATAGAAGCCAGCTCACCCAGTCCAAGCTCACGCGAACTCACTTGTTCACATGCTGAAAGAACTGAAAGCTGACTTCTCTGCAAAAGCTCATGGCTTATGTTGGGCATTGATAACTGCAGCTGCGGTAGCTAACTACAGGAGCAGATACACTGTATGACCTAGTTTTAAAAACAGAGTTATAAATGCACACAAAGGAAAAAGAGAGGCAACAGAATTAATTCCCCACCCCACCCCCCCAACTTATCAGTTAACACTTTTTTCCTGACTTCTCTTCAGTTTGGCAATTTGATACTAGCTACAGGTATGACTGGTAACATACAAGAAATGAAGATTTTAAAATGGGAAAAAAAGAAAAAGATTTCTAACAAAAGTTTCACCTCTTGTTCAGTTTCTTTGTGACTACTTGAGCTAACACACTAATACAAAGAGATGCAACAGGAATAGCACCCTGAAACCATATCTGCTGATGTTTCATTCGGCTGAAGGTCCTTGAGTGCAGGTGAGGCAGCAGATCTCCAGCTGAACCACACTGCAAATGCCCTCATATTCAGGCATTGGTCTTCCTCTCAAGTCCTTATCACAGTTAGGTACCTTAAATGCATAAATAAGACAAAAATGGGATTTTATCCTTGTCTAACATAGTCTTTCTGCATTTAGATGTATTTAAGAGCCCTAATTATAGTCAAGATATATGTTGATATATTTTTATATGAATGTTACCTGTGAAATAATCACAGGCAGAAGTCAAACGTATTCTGCATCTGGTTTTGTTGGAGGAGCCAGCCTCTGCCCTTACGAGCTGACAATACATTGCAATAGCTTATTGGCTTTACTTGAATCCCTCTTTATTACTAGGAGAATGCCCCGAGGTACCTGGATCATCACTGCTCTGCAAAACATTACTGGCATCTTGCTATCTTGAGATAAACTAATGAAAAAGCTGTGCTTTAAAGGATGCCATTTATTGACCTGTACACTAAAAATTAGTGTCTTAACTATAATTTTTATGACCTTGGCATTTAGCTCCAACTTAAGAGCTAATTCTGGGTGCTCCATTTGTAAACAGTCTGTATCTCACAATCTCTTCTACTACCTACAGAGGTAGTCTGCTATTTTTAAGCATATGGGCAAGCAAACACATTCTTGCAACATAATCAAAGGTGTGAATCCATATTTCATTAGCCACTTTATGTATTTGATCTCACCCATAGAGTCGAAGGACATTGCTTACCCCTCTAGGATAACGTTTTGCAAAACGGCTCCAAGTTACCATGTGGGAAAGTGCATTCATTCCTACACCATAGGACACAGCGCACTACAGCCAATATACTACCAACCACTTTGTCTCTGCCATGAATTGTCTGCTTGCCCACATGCTTAAGGTAAATACACTATCTCTGCAATTCAGTCAACACAGCTGAGATATTTTAAATAGTGACCACATGCAAGCAGCACAGGCTGGTATAGGGTGAAAGTGGCCTTAGTGTGATTCTGATGCAGGCAGCACTTCAGGAAATACCTATAAACCCCATAATCAACCCCCCAAGTGCTAGATGATTTTTTTTTCTTGTTTCATATTATACCTAGAATTGATAACATTCTTCTGGTTTTAAACTTTTTTTCATGACAACAAGTGAAATTTCAGCTGTTTAGATATTAAGCATTAGTAAGATAAACCTTTCAATGAAAGGAAAGCAATCCTACAGTAGAGGACCTCCAAGTCCTAATGTAAAAAGTGATCAGACTAAATTTAAAGTTTGAGTTTCCCTAGGTCCAAAACACGATAGAAAAAAGCGTGGGCTCCAGAGCTCAGCCAGTCTTTAAGAGAATTTCCTTTTAAGGTTAACACCTAAAATTCAACCACCTGGAAAAGTAGACTAAGTCTGTGAAATGCAGTGACAAGGACAATTACACAGAACTACATTAATTTTTTTAAAAATTTGCTTAGCTTAACTCCAAGACTGGAGGACTTAGAAATTTTAAAGTTTCATCATAAAACAAATCCACATAATTTAAATGCAAGCTTTAGGTGATTCCAAATATAGCTACATGCACAAGGTCTGGTGTGACTCAGTCTTCAAATGAGGTGCCACACACTGTGGCAGCTGATTAATTGCCCTAAATTACTCATCTCCGGGCTGTGGATCAAACTATTGAGGTTCAGCTGAGGTCTAGCTGAGGCTGGGGGTCTAACCTCAAGCAAAACATACGGCCTTGTCAGAGAAAGAAGGGGGCCCCTAGGTGGTATGAGCCCTCAAACTGAGTCTACAGGACAAATTGGAACTTGACTGTGGTAAGAATTCAGGTGTGGGGAAAATACCCCACAACATTCTTACCCTCTGGCACTTGAAAATCACAAAACACTATTCCCTTCACCCAAATAGTTTAAAAGGAATAGGAAATTAAATTCCTCCTGTTCCACTAAAACCTACTAACACAGTAAAACGAACACAATAACTTGGCAGGAAAGAAATATGCTAAAGAACATAAGAATGCAAGCACACCATAAAGAAGCAATCCCACCACGGACGAGTAGTTCCTGCCTTTCTGAGGAGTACAGACACTGACAGAGAATGGCAAGCTGGGAAAAAAGCTCCTACAGACAGTGGTCCTTTAATGGCACAAATTAAAATGTCACCTGGTAAAAAAGAGAAATTCCAGCCCTTGGGGAGCTGGTTAAGCGCTTTGCAGGTATTTTGGTCTGTCTGAAAACTGCTCGTTGTAGATAAAGACTGTGAAATACATGGAATACCTAAAGACAGACTCTAAGGTAGTTTTGAAGACTGGTACAATTATCATGGAACCACAGAATGGTTTGGGTTGGAAGGGACCTTAAAGATCATCTAATTCCACCTCCCCACACCATGGGCAGGGGAACCTTCCACCAGACCAGGTTGCTCAAAGCCCCATCCAGCCTGGCCTTGGACACTTCCAGGGATGGGGCACCCACAACTTCTCTGAGGAATTTTTTCCAGTGTCTCATCACTGTCATAGTAAAGAATTATGCTCTGATAAGACACTAGTAACAATAAAGCAGTAGGAGACAGCTCTTTGGTTGTAGAATTTGGGTTCTTAGGAGCCATAGCAACATCTAAGTGATGTACTCTGAAATATTATGGCACTTCTGCATCTTCAGTATGTAACTTGAAAATAGATGCATAGGAAAATTATATAAATGTACTGATAATACATGTTTGGTGCAGATGGCATCTATTCAGGAAAATACAGTTTGACCTAAACTAAAACAGGGCAAGGCTTTTCTTACTAAATGTTAAGGTTATAGTTTGTAAACTAAAGACTAGAGAAAGCCAACTGGCACAGAAAAGCATATAGTTCTGGATGACACATACTCAGGGGGGGGAATGTTATTAAATCTTCTGTATTCTTAGAAAAAAAGGACAGGAAAAGATATTAAGTCCAGGAAGGAACCAGACACACAGTTTCTATGCGTGAGGTGTATGAAGCAGATCACATAAAGGAATCAGCCAGAAAAAAAAAAACCCACACAGATATTTGTGTCTCTACAAATACGCAAAAAGTGTAAAACTGTTGAGGCTGATTGCACTGGTTTTCAGCTTGGAATCTGACCTAATTTAGGCATCTGAGAAGTCTGAAGAAAGAAAGTAACTGTTGGAAATTGTATGGCGAGGGCACATGCTGATACAGCCCTGCCAAAACAGGCCATGTCGCTGAAGGATCGGAACTATTGTATTACAGGAAGCTTTGTGTTACATCCAGTAAACAATTCTGCTTCATCAACAAATGAGACAGAATTTCCACGGGCTGAAGGCTGTAGCTAAAGGACAGTATCATCAATTACATGATGAGCATAGTAAATGTGGCAGCGATGTGCTTGGGACAGAAAACCAGCTGTAAGAGCAAACAATACAGAAATAACAAAACTCTTCAAGTACCCTAAACAAACCGGGCAAATGCACCGAGGTGTGACATGTGTGTTCAGGCATGACACATGTGACTCCTCGTGGAAACCACCAGTCCAAGATGCAGAAGGGAGCTCCTTGCAAGACAAGAAGCAGCAGAGGCACTGACCTTGGGTCTCCTGCTTCCCCATCAGGACACCTAAGAGCTTTGGCCTGTAGCCTATTGCAAATAAATTTCTATAATTTCTGCCACTTAATTAAAAAACTATAGTCTACGTCTGTGTGTGAGGTTTGACCCTGCCTGTGCTTAGTGGGTATGCCTAAGGAGACATAGCTTCTACTTCGCTTTTTTTCCTGGATCCTTAAAATGCTCAGCTGGAAAATACACACCAGGTTGTCCCGGCCATTGCTTTGGGCCATTGGCACAAACAGTGGTAGATAACAGCAAAGCCCAGCAGAGAGGGGAGCCTACGGATTAGCCTGGCCCTTTGCTACACAGGTACAGAACTAGGTCTTGGAGAAATACCAAAGGAAATTTTACTATCACTGAAGAATCATTTTCCTTCTTAAAACCATCTTCTCCTATCCCCAGAAAAGCAGCTGCTCTGGCTGAAGGTCGAGAGGGCCCTCAGATGGTACTCCAAGCGGTGCTTGGGAATAATAGCCCACATGCACTTATGTCTGTTCTTTGCTGGGGAGGCCGGCTGGCGGGAGACACCCTCTGCCCGCGCTATCAGGCTTCCTCAGCAGGGTGATGGCATGCAGCCTGCCTGCTGCAACGGTCCTGGCTGCTGAACCGTTCTTGGGAACCCGTGGGGAGAAGTCAGCTAACATAAACCAAACCTGCATCAGGGAGCCTTCTTGCGAGCTAACTGTGCAAAGAAGCATGTTCCAGCTGCCAAAAACCTTCCCTGAAGCTGACTAATCTATTATCATCGATGTAAGGTAAAAATATAACCTGTTGGCCCCAAAGAAATGAAATAATACGTGAAAATATTTGATGAGAAATGAGACTTGATAGAAAATGACAGGCTTGAAACTGGGGCTCTCGTGAGGGCTTCCTTATCGAAAGGTTTTGGTTCCCTTTTTCACTCTCTTCTAGTGCCATAGATTTTGAAGGAGCACTGCCGCCGGTAGCTCCTTCACTGGCAGGCACTGGATGCTTTGGCAGTGGCTGAAATGTGATTGCAGCCCCCACAGCAGCCAGCTTCTCTTCCGAAACCCCAAGGATGCCCTCAGCTTCCTGGGAGCAGAGGCGGGAAGGTGCTTTTGGAAACACAACATGTGCCCTTGCCCGCTGTGAAGGAAGATCAGCACCAACCACTTTCTCACTTCTCTTTCTGAAGATAGTGGAGTTATTTAATTTTTGCTGCTGCTTAGTTCCCACCTCTGTTTTGGAACCCATGGTTTGTGCTTGCTCATGGGAAGTTCCGGGGCTCGGGGCCATCTCAGGGTTTTCCTACAGACCTGCCAAGCCTGTGATCTCCCCAGCCTGGCTGAGGTCACCTGGGGCTGGGCAATGGTTTCTGCACATGTAGGTGGCTGCCAGCCTGCCTTTCCGTGCAGCACCAGCCAGCACTGGAGAGGTCTGGTGGGGCTTGCAAGATGGAGTCACCGATGCCTGTGATAGTCACATAGCATTACGGCCCGCAGCGGGGTTTGATGTGGTTTGGCAAGCAAATGATGGAAAAGGCCAGTGTTCTGAAACTCATTCAGAGAACTGAAGGAAAAGGTCCAAGTCCTTTTTATTTTAAGGCCTCAGCAAGCCTTTTATAGAAACATATGGGCAATGTAAATTTCCAGAGAGCAGCTTTAGTATCCTTCCCTTTTCTGCCTGTGTTTCTCTGTCTCTTGCTCTGCCGCATTGCCATACACATAAATGGAGAAGGGGAGAGGAAGAAAAAGAAAGCAGAGTTTTAAGCTTTAAAATAAATCCATTTTTCTGGAGGATTGGAGTTTAGTAAAGGTTGTGTATTATATTTTCATAAAAGACCCTGGAAAAGCAAAAGAGAGTCTCATCACCCCTTCTACAACCAGCCAGCCAGCCATGCAGGTGAGCAAAGCCAGAGAGCTCTAACATCTTAGATAGCAAAGATAAGAGTGCAGTGATAAAATACATTTCATCACATGATATGGGGAAAGTTTTGTACAAGTTAGGACTAGCTGCTAAGTGCAGGTTCCTCTTTCAATTCTCTGAAACTCTTTAAAAAAACCTACACACACACACACACAAAAACAAATTTCAAAAGTGGTTTCCTCAGTTCAAACCTCTTACCACTCCCACACCATCTCAATAGATGTTACCTCTAAGACATGCTATAAACTACATATAAAAATTACTTGTGTTTGCACTGCATAGTTTTTAAAGTATTCTGTTGCATCATGTTATAAACTACCATACACAAACCCCAAAACTTAGTTTTGTTTACCTGTTGCTTTCCTATAAAAGGAATCTATCATTTTTTTACCAAGACTAGTAAAAAGAGAAGACACCTAGCAATTCATCAGCTAAATTCTATCCTTTCTTTTTGAAGGTTATACAATCACAACAGGAAATATTTTGAAATGGTCACACTAATCACAAGACAGACTACTTTTTAGGCTGAACACGTGTTTATACCCGTCTCCTATTTTTAGGTCACATCACATGCCAACTCCTTGCCATTGACATTTGTATTTTAATTATATATTAAATAATAACTTTTGCAGTCTTCAAGAATAATAGGATCATACTTCATTCTTGCTTTGTTCTTACTTGCTATACTCAAATTCATAATCTGACAGAAGCAAAGAGTGAGAACTAGCTAGTTTACATTTACTTAAATGTCTGGCTTTTGTTTGCCCTGTAGTTGCTGACCTTTTTTTCTTCTTCGTTTAAGCACCTGCAGCAAAACAATATTTGGGGAAGATGCTAATTTTGGCCCAAGTCCTCAAAAAGAATCAGACATCCAGATATTTTGGAGGAATCAGTCCTTAGCAGCAGCATTCCTGACTGGTTTCCATGCACCTTTCTGCAAAAGCAAAAGTAAGCTGGTCTCCTGCTGCCAACTGTCAATGAAAAAATAGAAACAATACTTTGACCAGGAGATCAGTATGTCAGTGACCTCTCTGCAATGGCACAATAACAAAAACGTTATGACTTTCTAGGTTAGAGTAAGGATCTACCTTATCGAACATCCCTGTGTAAAAGGATGGCTCTGGTACTCCAAAAGCACTTCCAAGGTGCTGGGAAGAAGTAGGCTGAGGACAACACCCCCAACGAGTTTCCTCATTATCATTACATTTCCTGCAGAAAGCCATGTCAATAAGGAGATGAAAATGTTATAATCTTCTCTGTATCCTTTTGTAAAAATGCCTCCTTGCAATAACAAGTGGTAGATGATTAAGATGATTAAGAGCTTCTGAGAGTTGACAAGACTGTAGGTGTGTCTTTGGGTCTGATAAGCAGATTGCCTTCAGTTCCAGTACTCTTTCATGTGCTCAATGCCTTTTAAAATATCACTTTTCTACTCTGATTTAATTTATTTTTTTTTAATACTACTAATATATTTACACTGCTCAGTTACCTCACTGATGATGGTTTAAGAAATATTAGATGTTCCAAGTATTACAAGGAGAACAAGGGGCTTTTCAAATTGGCAGCACAGCATCTGCTTCTATTTCACTGAAGAAGCAATCTGTCTGGGAGAATGCTACAAAAACACGGAGTTGAGCCAGGTAGCTTTTCTCTGGTGAATGCCTTTCCTAGTCTGCTGGGGCAGGATATCTGTTCTCAAAGAATTTGGCAAAGGAAAAGTTAAAATGTCTATGGGCATACCATGATCTGGGAGGACCGGTTAGCTGACTGAGTTGCAGTACTGTATGGAATAGCTGCCAGGATTTTTGATCTGAGAGGAAGGCTATTGGGACTGCTGCAAAAGCAGAAAGGCAAGTACTTTTACTTGACTGCCACTGAGGCTTACAATAGACAGGGCAGGCAATCCATCCTGGGTGGGACTGTGCTCACCAAGGGATGATTTGGCTCCACGAGCCAAGGAGATTCTTCTGCAAAAGGGACACAATCCCAGAAGGCAGAGCAAGGCAAGTGTGTGTTTGTGGCTCACATTATACACCCAACATCAGGCCCAACATCATGTTCATATGCCTGACCCATTTGTGGGCATTCACCTCAAACTCACACTACAAGAGAAAAGATTTTTTCCCAGGTGGAATTTCCGATATTTGACCTTAATGCTAGCATTGAAAAATAGCTTTAGGAACCTAAATACTCTCATCACTGTGTTAAAACTGAGGACTGATATCTTCAACTGCTCAGCTTTTGCTAAGGGTGCCTGATGTCAGAACTATGAAGCCCAGTCACTGAGTGCTCCGAAGCACGTATATCCTAATAGACATTTCAGACTGAAGGCTTCAAATGATCCAAAGCTGAGGAGTGGGGAAAGACTGTTCCTTGTGCTGTATCATTTTGAGGACCCAGTATACTATAAATAGTCAAAGCACTTATTTGAGACTTACTGGAGTAGATCCTGCATGGGATACAGCCAGAAGAAAAGTGGCAATGCCGTGTGCTCTTTAATCCTGTTTACCTAATCTGATTGGAACCAACCATTCTTGCAGAAATACATTCCATAATACATTCCAATAATAACCATCAAGTTAAAGTTATTAATCTACAACTTATTTTTACTTTTGCACCTGAATTTGTTCCAGTTTGCATGGTGCAACTGGGATATAAAGTCCATGGATGAGAAGTTTTTTGTTCAGCACCTGAGAGGAGAAGTCATCCAAACTACAGTTCCCATTTCAATGTAATTTGTATGTTTTATATGAAGTGACTAATAGAAACTCTTATTGCTTGGTGGGAGGTGTGGATTCAAATCTCATCACTCTGAAGAGATAAATGAATTCCTATCTCCCACATCCCCATTGAATGATATTTAGGAAATGTGAACAGTACTGTTGTTGCTGGTTTGGATCCTTCCATTTTTTGTGAGATAAGCATCTCCAGCAGAAATATCAGTTGAAATACATGCTTGTAGGTAGAGAGCTCCTTGAGTCCCTCAGCCAAGTGCCAAAAGCTACAGTTTTCACAGGGACCAAGGCATTTCTTGTTGTATAGCTTGCTTGCTGCTCAGTGTCCTGGTTTTCTGGATCTCTCTCTAACATGCCTAATTGTGAGCCAATGAGGCATGGGACATCTCAGCTAGGGCCATGGAGACTCCTGGGCAGGCAGGTCTTTGGCTATTTATGTACAGCCTGGGGTCAGGGAACTGTGGATCGTGGGCACTCTAGGCTCTCTCAGTGGATTTGTACGGTGTATTGACTGCCTCTAGGTACTTGTTGCTTTCCTGTGCCTCTGTTGGGTTTTTTTGCAAAACTAACCACAATCTCTTTTTGTGAAAAGTTCTAAGAAAACTTTTAAAACTGTTTTTTAGCTGAACGGTGGCTTTCTTTAGCTTGACTAGTGACAAGAACAAGACATCAGATATCAAGTGTACAAAGTCCTACACTGTCTTTTGTAATATGAGGTATTCAGTCTTCTGAGAACCAGAAAATCCTATAGTACCTTGCAGTTTGTGGAGATTCTTCCCCTTGGGATATTGTTGTATGATTATAATTTGGGCAGAAAAGCCTCACCACTACTAAAAAAAAAAAAATCTATTTTGATAATTTATTTGGGAAGTCTCATTATTTGGGTATCACACTTTAAGGTACAAGGAAGGGCTCAATCTAAAAAGAAAATTATCTGAACACGGTTTTGACATATGCAGTCCCTTGAATATGGCTGGAACTGGACCCTAAAAGATGGCACAAAACCTCACTTATTGAAGAGCTTTCTGTCATAACTTTTGAATTATTTCATCAATTGTACTGGACTGTTTTAAGGTTTGTAGAGGTTATAGCGTAAAAGATCTTGAGACTTTGTCTGGAAAAAACATAGTTATAAACCATGAGAACAAAACCACGGATTCCAGTAAACTAGTACTAATTAACTGGATGACTACTTGCTGTAAAACTGGATACAGAACAGATCTAACTTCTTGAGGCATTCTAGAAAAGAATGGAATATCTTCTAAGTAAATGGTTACCATATTACAGCAATGGTTTTCATCTGCTTTTCTGATCAGAAACTATCTGAAAATACGCTTGGCTTTCATATTCCCACTTGGTTGAGAAGATGCATAGATCAACTTATTCATAGACTGTAAACAAAGAAGAAAAGCACAAGTATCTATGAGATGGTATATTAAAGAGTTAAGAGGAAGGGAGGAGAAATAAGGAAGTAGTGGTTAAAACAATCTGCTTTTAAGCATACAAAAAGTTTAAAAAGACTCGATAACCTTTTAAACAGAGTGTATAAACAACACAGAAGAGCCCCAAACTAGGTGGTTTTTTTTCCTGGGGTGTGGGGGCACTCAGAACTAGTGGCAATTATAATGGGAACTTCAGAAATGGAAACTGTGCACTTTTAGTGAAAGAACAAGCACAGGTTTCTCCCCCACCCAGACTGAAACATGAAGTGAAGGTACTATTTCTAATAACGAGAAGAGAGATTGGTTTCCAGACTCTTCCAGTGTAGGGTAGTGCCATTTTTTCTACCCAGTTATTTAATTTGAAATCTATTAGGTCAAGGGTATGTAAAACAGAGCAAGTGCAGTAATGTACTTTACCTTGGGGTTTGCCACTAAGGACAGCTGGATTGTCAGTGTCAAAAAACCAAATGCAAAGTGATTTGCAAAGAACATTTATGTACTCTATAATTCTGATGTGATTCCAATGCTATGCTGGCTTTTAAAAGATGATACTGTATTTGCCTCTCTCCACTGGGGAAATACTCTTGTCCTTTGTCATCATTGACAGTAGTGGTTCAGCAGCAGCAGAACAATCTTTTTAGCCCTAATGCAGAAAAAAAAAAAGTTCTAACACTAAAGTCACTGTATCTTTCAGATGTGTGTTCAAAAAAGTGCTGCCATTTACAACTGTCTGAATGTAGGGCATTGCCAAAATCTATGGCAGTGTTTCAGCAGTGTGAGTGTCATGGAAAAGGACTTAGATTAGGGATGGTTTAGGATTAATTTATTTTGTAAGTGAAATTAATGTGAATAAAATTATTAATAAATAAATAAATAGATAAAATTGAAAATATTTCATCTTGACCTTAGAGCTATTTAGTAGTTTAATTGCTGAAAGTTTAACTCTGTGCTTCTATATAATCCCATTTAACACTTGTGCATGACACCATAAGACAGCACATAACAGTGTGTACGATTTGTATTTACCAGCAGCACTGTGAGTTATCTATCTTCACTGCCTTTGATGGCTATACATCAAAAGAATAAAGCTCCAGCTCAGATCTTGAAAAAGGAAATAAGCGCCCAGCAGACAGTCACTACAATACATTTCTCCTCCTCCAGAGGGGGAGGAGAGCACTGAGGCATTAATGTTGACACAAAAAGTGCAGACTGAATCTATTTTAGTGGAGGCTTGGATGGTTTTCTTCTTCCCAGAAGAAAGTAAAAGGGCAGAATGGTTTTGGGCTGCAGAAATGGAAGGTGAGAACCAGGACTCTGTCGATCACAGTGTGGGTAATGGGCACCAACGTGCTGGGCCAGGCAACACTTTCTATGAGCCAGTCGATAAATACTATTCACAGAAACAACGTAGGCTACTTAGACTTAAAAGTGAAAGACTGGCTTTTCAGTACACCTTCTTACCTGACAAATGAGTTTTGTGGGTAGGCATGTGGCCTCATCTTGTAGGGGAAGGATGTGATGTGGGAGAATCCAGAGGGGATTGTGGGAGCCCTGGGTCACTGCCGGACAGAGCAGGCATCAAAACTTCCACTTGTTCATTTTTCATTAATTTAGAAGCAAGAATATAAACAAACCCCAAACAACTAATTAGCCCAGCTGCTGTTCAGCTTCATTTGAAAAAGATCTTTGGTCTATATTCACAGGTCTGTATTTCCCATCTCTCCCACAATAAATGTGACTGTGTTAGCTAATTCTAGCCAAATTTGATAAAGGGTGTAGGTCCCAAGATTAACCAAGTTTCTGTGCATTGCATTAAAATATATGGCCAATTGAATGAAAGCCTGGGACTCAGATATTTATAATTCCACCTAATGTTTTTAGTTCCTTTCCCTGATTTCTGCAGCTGCATATGGTTTTCTATGTGTCACAGCCTCTGAAGAAGGTTGTAGACATGTGCAACGACAATGATGACAATCTTCACTATATAGTAATCCACCATAAGTCACAGAATTGTAGGAAGAAAATAGGCTACTGTTTTCTACTGCCCACAGAGCCACTGGAGAGCTTGTTGGTGTTCTCCTCTGTTTTGGTAGAGTGTCACCGTGAGTCTCATGTTAACTGCTCAAAATGCCTCTCACCCTTCCATTTTTCAGCCTGGGTTTGAAGCAACAAAATTGTAGCTGGGAATAAATGGCAGAATATTTAAAGTGGTTACAAAAACCAGTCTGCAAATCCTGCATCAAATCTTGCTTGACTCAACGCATGACAGATCCAATTTATGAATGAGCCAAGACCCAGTGAATGGATCTATCTTTCACTGAGGCAACAGGAAGCAAGAGCATTTAGCATTTGTCTCTCTTTGGCCCACAGCTGGACACAAGCTTATCTTCATTATAGAAGTGTGACTTCATTTCTAATGCCTGGCACACTCTGAAATTGTGGCCAGTCATTTATGAACAAATCTCTACTTATTAATGTCCTGTTTTCAGATTTACTAGAAAAGTTTAACTTGATGATCTATGGAAGGTGAAAACTTTTTTTCTTTGCTGAGGCAGGTTGGCATAGAGGAGCATTTTCAGCTCCTCTAGCATGCTAGTTACTCTGAACTGTGAAATTGTTGGCAATGACAGACTGCAACACTACATATTTTATTTCAAACATGAGGAAGTCAAATCCCCGGGTGCCCCCCTGCTCTTTAGGAGCAGGCAAAGATGTTTCTGGCCACCTATTTTTCCTTCTGCACTCATGACTACACTAGTCCCAAAGACAAGTTAGAGCAGCTAGAAGAGTAGGCACAACCAAAGCAGCTGATATTTCTGTGGTACAGTTTGCCTCTCTGACCTCCTACTGCTAACTGGCATAGGAATAATCCTTCCACATGCTGGTGTTCCCTGTGTAACAAACTGATCCCTAGGCACTGCTATGAGAGAGTTCAAAGTTCGTTTCTGCAGTACTGCAGCAGCAAAAACTGTGAAGTGCTGCGAAACCACCCCATTCAATGTAAACCTTTTCAAGCTGAGCATAGACCAACCATCTATGTTATTGATATCCAGATTGGTTATGGTTTCTGCCTCTGGTGTAGTGGTAATCGTGTATTCATGTAAGACAGCCCACAAGCATTCGCAGAAACAGACATGCGAGTTGAGTAAACCTATCAGCCTACTATAATATGTAAAACTATGCCATGTCCTGTTAGTTTCTCTGAGAAGTGTTGTTGATGGAAAACTTTTCATTTAAAAAATGTACAAAATAATTTCACAAGAATATATGATTTAAAATCTCAGACATGTAACATATGCTGAACTTGAAACATCTCTGTGATGAGTTTGTGAGGCTATTTCACCCACCAAAACCAGATTTTAAGGTTACATATCCATACAACAGAGAATTGCTGAGATCATGAAAACCAGACACCCAGCAGGAAACATCATTCTTCAACCTCTTAGAGGTGTTAACGATATCGTTACACCCCACAGGAGAAATGTGTGAAAGAGAGGGTCCCAGATATTTTCTTTGACAAGTATGACATGTAGGTCACAAACTGGGCTCATAAAGAGATGCTGTGTGCACACAATGCGGTGTTTTGTTAAACTTAAGGCCTTGCTCTTGCTCCTGCTTAAGTCAATCTCACATTCTTGTACTAGCAGCCAACATCTGTTAGCTGCAATAATGGATAAGGTGCAAACTTTTTGCCTAATTGTTATTTCTAATGACCACAACAGCTTTGATCAGTGCATTGATTATTTAAGCACTGTGTAACTGAGATCATCAGCTTTGCAGAGACCTGGGATTGAGGGGAGCAGAAGGTGTCCCTTGTGAAAATGTCTTGTTTTTTCCTTCCTTGTCAAAATACTCACGATGCTCATATACCTCAGGAAGGCCTCTGTTCTAACAGCCTGCACAAATAAACTGCTGAAAACCCTGGCAGCCAGAACCAGTCAGCAGGTTCCCCTGGTTGCTTTGCAGTTTAATGATACTACTAGTGAAAAACTAGAAATCAAGAAGATGAAGAGAGCCATCCAACCAGCCACCAAAAAACTATCAGTCAGTGGCTGGAAAATGGACAAGCTCAAGACTGCCCATTTCCATTTGATCTTTGTTAAAATCAATGCCCTCCCAGCAATTTTCCAAAGTTTTCCATGTGTTGAACATGCTTGCTCTTTCTGCTAGGAGAATGCTGTAGAGGAGGAGCTAACAATTTCCTACTCTGTGACTGTGTTTGGAAAGAAAGTACTGGTATTTCTAAAGAAGCAGCGTAGTCTTACTGGTGTGCTTTAAGCATGCTCCTGAATGGCACTACGCAAGTTCTCTCAGTCATGCTAAAATTCAATTGCTCTATAATTGAAAATGGTATCTGTTCTATACTTGTCCTTGAGTATCTTAGGTACTGCTATCTTAAATATTGCTATTTTACATTATGAGAAGAAGCTTTATCAGTCAGCAGCTGGAAAATGGACAAGCTTAAGCCTGCCCATTTCCGTTTGATCTTTGTTGGAACCAATGCCCTCCCAGCAATTTTCCAAACACAAAATACCCCATGAGAAAGACTGAGACTTTCTTTCTTTCATTGTTGAAGGAGTGACACTGTGCCCTATGTACAGTGCACTGCTCAGACTCTTGTCCTCTGTACCAAACAAATGACTTTTCGTGGGCTTTTTTGTGTCATCCAGTGTTATAGTATCGAAGTGCTTCAAAAAGACCTGCACATTTCTTCTTTGCAGCCTTCTTCTAATGTGAAGATTATTTAACCCCATATTACAAACAGGAAAGAGGAATGGAGGCCCTGAGCTGCCAAGAATGTGATTTCTAAGAGCATTTGGTGTTGCATGAAATGTTACTGTTTCAAAGCCACATTTCTATTGACTGCATCTGGATCTGTGAGTACTCAATGCTTTTGCAGGTCTGACTGCAAGTCAGACCCAGGTGTCTTTCAATAAGCATTTGAAAATGAGGAACTTACTTGGTGCCTGTTTCTGAAAGCTTAACCCCTTGAAGCCAGATCTGAAACAAGAGTTCAGGCTCTGTAAGATGAGCATCACATGGGTGGAAAGATCAAGCCATCAATGAAGATTTAGGAGTCTCAGAATGGGATATGAAATAGCCAGTAAAATGGTGAGGAACAGTGTGAAGTCAGCAGCCTTCACATGCCACACACATGGGTCATCTGGAGAAGACTATCGATGAGCTTTGGAAACATGAAAACTTGGAAATAAAAATCTTAGTGAGTCTCAAAGAACATCCTCTGTCTCACAAGTAAACTAGTGTGAGACCTGAGCCTTGAACTTCTTTGTGAATATTCCTTTTATGAAAATCCCCTGTTGCCTTTTCTTTCTGGAGACTGAACATGACTTGCTACAATCTTTTAAGACAGTTGATAGAAGAGAAACACTTCCCTTCCCTGTCTACATGATAGAGCAGCGGTTAAGGTCAGGAAATAGATGCCTTGAGTTGCCTCCCAAGTCTGACCATGGGACTTATTATCTGAGCAGAAGATTGTTTTAACCACAAAGCTGTTGGGTACTGTTCATATTTCACTTCAAAGATGCGCAACAAAAAAATATTATCAATATGACAGCTCAGGGAAAGACGAAAATGCTGTGCAAGAGAGCAAGAGATTCTCTAGCCTAGTGACAGGGGCAGTCACCCACTGTAAGGGAGTGGACATGGCCTGGTACCTACTCTTTAGATTGGCCTTTGGGGTTATCCAGTGACTACTGAATGTGAAATAGTGTATTTGAAGACGAGGCTAGAAATGAGGTCTTTTGCCTTCTAGCTGAACAATATTTCAGGCACCTGCTCCTCTTTTGTCCCATGACCACTGCCTGCTCTCCCAGCCTCAACTGGTCAGATGCTAATGGCCCAGACTGTGGGAGGTAGCATACCATCTAGCTAGCAAGGAAGGAGAAGGATAAGGCTTTAAATACTTTGCAAAGAGAGTGTTGAATATGCTTGCACTTTCTCCTAGGAGAGTGCTGTAGAGGAGGAGCTAACAATTTCCTACTCTGTGACTGTGTTTGGAAAGAAAGTACTGGTGTTTCTAAAGAAGCAGCGTAGTCTTACTGGTGTGCTTTAAGCATGCTCCTGAATGGCACTATGCAAGTTCTCTCAGTCCTGCCAAAATTCAATTGCTCTATAATTGAAAATGGTATCTGCTCTATACTTGTCCTTGAGTATCTTAGGTACTGCTATCTTAAATATTGCTATCTTACGTTACGAGAAGCAAATGCTAGGGTATAATTCCCCAGTAGTCAGAGGGTGTATGAGAATTGTTCCCCCTTGGAGCTGAAGCTATGAAGTTCCACCCCAGCTCCATTTAAGCCATTTCTCACGCATCCTTTTCTTATGGAGGTGCCCTTTTCTCAGCATCACAGAAGACTTTCAGGTAGAATCAGTGGCAGAATCCTGTTTTCCAGGACATCACTCAGTCACTAAACTCACAAGGCTACTTTGCCTTTTCCTATTGTCCTACCTCTCAGTCAGCATGTGTCCTCCAGCAGCAAGTAGATGAGAGCTGATCAAGGAGACAGGCAATGGTGTCCTTCTGAACGGACTGTTGATTGACGTTTTGTGCCGAAGTGTTCTTCTGCAATATTTACACTTAAGAGACTGGGGACTATACCACATGCACAAGGCAGATGTTACTACAAGAAGGGTATGTCAATATTAGTAAATTAAGCGCTGTCAGAGCCTGGGCTCAGGCCATGAAAGTCAGTTCCCTGGGCTGTGACTGTTCTGGCACAGTTTAGTTTCACACCAACTAACGCTCCCATGAGCAAGTCTGGGCCCCACACAACCACCTTGTGTAGTTTAGGAGTTATCATAGACAAGGGACCATTCCCAAAAAGGATTTTAGATGAAGTGTCCATGTTTCAGGGGCTGAGAACAGTTACTACAGATGTGTCAAATAAGCTAAAGACCAGGGCATGACTGGTCCCAGCAAATGCCTGTAATGCAAAATTAGTTGGGTAAAAACGTCTTTTCTCTCTAGACCACTAGAGGGTGCAGACAAACTTGCTTTGCCTTTGAAGATTTATTTTTGGGTTACTGGGACCTGGATAATTCAGGATTTTCTCCACAGCATTTGAGGAAAAGAGCTGATAGGATCATGCCTTGCTGTCCTCGACAAACCCCCTTACATCATCTGCAGCATGTTACCCAAAGGCTGCCCTTCTGCCGTTAACCGCTGCCCAGACACCACCCTCTGTCCTCGCCCACCTCGATTTCGTACTACTAGTTTTCTCTTTTTTTTTTTTTTTTTTTTTTTCCGTCCCTTATTATTTCTGTTCCTGCTTATCCACAGTTTCCTATCCCCTCAGCCACCATCTGTGCTCCAGGAGGATTTCCCCTTGATCCCTGCATTGCTGGACCATCACAAAGTGAAGTAACACAAGTACAAAAGGCTTATGCTCCCTGCCTTCGGCTGTTGAATCACGGTAGCCCAGAATTGGGGTCTACTTAGTCTGCTCAGGATCCTGGGAGAACAGGATTTCAATTGGGCATGATTTAGAGAGTCTTGAAGACCAATCATATTTATGAGAAGTCGTGCGGAAAAAAATAATCCAAATAAAAAGTCTTTACAAGATGATTCCTTTCTTTGTGCTTACTCACCTACTCAAAGCAAAGGCTTGTGTTCCTGAATATTCCCTTATTGCCTCAGCAACTGCCTCATACAGCTAAACTCTGTGTGTAACATCCTGCCAAAGAAAATGCAAAACTTTTCATCTTAAATGTTGATCAGACTTACAGGCAGCTCCCCAAGGAATTTGTCTCGCCGTGGTCACCGCTGATGTTTCCGTGCTGCAGCAAATCAGATTTCCTCTGAATAAAAGCTGCAGAAAGGACAAAATAAAAAAAATTATCTTTTAAGAATCAGTTGTTACCAAAAAAAAAATTCTTAAAAGAAGTACATCTAAAGATAATGCCGAACAGTGACAAACACTGATAACACCGTCTTTCATAGCTTTAAGGCACCATTCATTCACTAGCTGTAAAATGTACCTGTGCAGGATTATTAAAGATGCATAATATCCACATCTGAAGATGAAGAGAAGATAAAAGAGCACATACTTTTTGGTGATTTGATATTTTCCCTTCTTAGTTTTGCAGATCTGAATTAGATGCAGTGTATCTAGTAGCAAATATCCCTAGCTGCCTCATCAAGACTGTACTGGTGTGTAATTTCTGTTGTTATTTCAAGACTTAATCAGCAGTTGGGAGAACGAGGATGTGAAGGTAAAATTATTTTAAATTCACCAGCTGCTGAGCCTGATTTCCTCATGTAGTGTATGTGAAAATGTAACAAAAATATGCAGCTTTTGATGAACAAGCTTGTAGATGCCTTGCCCCAGCCTGAGCAACTCTTGGCCCCTCATCAGTCTGCGTGCAAAAAGGCAGAATCTCTCTATGAGCTGAATCAGAGCTAAAATCCAGCATTTAAAAAAAACTGAGATGTTGCATGAAGTGTGTACAAATCTCTCTCTGTCTTTGTCTGTCTGTGTATTTAGCTTTAGTTAAATACTCAACAACACTGAAAAATAAGACTATAGATGGAAAATTTCAGTAAGAATGGAAGGCTTCCGACCAAAAATATATGGAAAAGAGACAGATCAAACTGACATTACTAAATTAAAAAGATGTGGAAAATAAGGCCTGTGGGATATTTCTCATTGCTTAACACCTAAATTTAGACAAAAATTGGATTATATTACCCATTTTGAACCTCTTTTAAAATATCAACCCTAATTCTCAGGCTAAAAGCTCCTCTCAGGTTTCCTGTGGATAAATAGGAAACCCAGGAGGAACACCAACTTGACCTTCCTATTTAAGAGCTGGCAGTAAGAGTAAACAAGGCCAAACAACATTCCCAAAGGCATTTACTTATAAAATGAGGTCATTTCATCCAGGAATTTTTGAGGCAGTAGTCAAGGGCCAAATGCTGCCATTTCTACAAAGTCATTTTTTGGAGGAAAGCTCCATTTTCAAGCTCCTTTTGAATGCTGTGAAAAACATGAGAACAGCATCAATAAATATGTCTGATATGAAAAACAACCTTCTGTCCATCTGGAGGTTTTACAAACATTAGTTGTCCGCGGTGAAGCTCCCTGAACTTCTGCTTCAAAACAACTTTTTACCTGGAACCTATGCCCATTTGAAGTAAAGTTGTTAGGCCGCAATACATCTGCAAAACACTAATACATCATTTAAGTATATGGAGAAACAGTCTTGGTGTCTCTTCATTTTTGAGCAGGACACAGGGAGCCCACCACAGGATAACTTCTGGATGCTGAATTGTGGCCTGCTGGGTTTCTCCCCTCTAGTCACTCGACCAGAACAGAGCAGTTACTGTGAGAGACCACATTTTCTAGGGTTTGTTTCTTTTCCATCCAGTTATGCCACTACATATAATGTGTGCCTCCCTCTGACAGAGAGCTGGGGAGTACACTGTTTTCCTACACCAAAGATACTCATGCTGAAAGAGCGCTGAAAGCAAACATTTTAAATCACCTAAATTGGCCTTTTCTGTGCTGACAGTTATCGGTGAGAGCAAAATTGTCTACACAGGCAGATGCATCCGAGTTGAACCCAAACCTGCCCTGAAAGGCAGAAGGCGAATAAACATTTTCAATAAAGGCATCTGAAGAGATGCTAAAGAATGAAGGCAGAAGCAGTGGGTAAGGAGCCGGCTGGTGACAGGGGAGGCCTGGGTTCGGTCTGCTCTTCCCACGCAAAGCTGCTTAGTACTTACTGTCCCTAGAGCCGTGCCTATGCAGTAACTGGGAAATGTGACTGCAGGATGGGTAGGCACACCTCAGCCAGCTTTCATCTTGCAAGCTGTAGCACAGGCTGCAGCTAAGGCCATACAGAGATGTAAGGAACAGCATATTGCTTAGTGTCAGTACTCAAACTGAGAAGATTAAGGTTGATGCAAATGCTTCTGCCCATGCCATAGACTCTTCCTTAGCAGAATGGTGACGTGCTCTCTGGCTTTGTCTAAATGGACATAGGGCATACAGCTGTTTGCAAGGAAAGACACGGGAATCTTGATCAGAAAACCTGTGCTGGGGAGCTGTGAAAACCAGGGCACAAGTCTGGCATCAACTGGGATTCATCCAAGTTCCCCATCTGTAGATGACAGCGACAAAACTTCTGTGGCTCACAGAGCCTTTTAAACGGTGAAATTCGTCAGAGGTTCAAGTGCGACTGTAGTGGTAATCTCACAAGTAAGATGGAGGTGACTTGGGAATGGAGTCCAAACACTGATGGGACTTAAGTGTCAGAATCAAATGCTTTTGAAAACTCAGCTAGATTCTGCCGACCACTGTGTATAAAATACAGAAAGTGGATACCAAACACCGAGCACAGCCAAGCAGCCAATATCTAAACATTAAGACTGAATACAAGCAAAGACTTAAAAAACCCAAATGCCAAAAACCTGAATCTCCAGTGTACAACTTCACCCAGAGATCCTCATAACACATACAATTTCACTTTCTGTAGGGCAACTTGGTGTCAGCACATTATTATAATAACTGCCTTACAGATGGCTATTTTATGTTTTTTTTCTGAACTATTTAAAAAACTTCCACGCAAATAGTCTCTCTCCCTGGCTATTAAGAGACAACAAATGCAGTATGCAAGAGTGCACTGTGTTATGAGACTTCCTTCTGGTGCCTGTCTGTCTGAGTTCAGTTTTCATGCATCAAAAGACCCCGCTGAAATTATATCATTTTATGATATGGTTCCACAGTCACTTCTGCGTGTATGTTTGGTTGCTGCAAACCTCAGGAACAGTCTCAGGATGACTACAATACATGACTCTGCAATAGCTAAAGATAGATATCAGGTCCAGATTTACAAATAAAACGGGTCCAAAATTATCTGTTGGGGTTTTTTTTGGCTTTTTTTCTCTCTCCAAATAAGTAGAAGCTCATTCTTCCTCCTTTTAAAAATACGGTTGAAGACATGCTACGATTTTTACTACTCTTCTTGCTAAAACAAACTGTACACTTAGGAACCCTCTATTTTGATAGTGATTTGTGCAGAGTTAACTCCTTAAAACTGGTGGTAAGAATTTTCTTTCTCTTTTACTGCAGTATTTGCTGTAATAATTCTGACTTCTGACTATCTGTAACATAACTTCTTCATTGTCATTGCTCTATTATTAACCCATACAGTTTGTTCTTTATTTCTACAGTACACAGTCATCTGGCACAAAGACACACACTTCTTGGATTGCAATGAACTTTGTTCTCCCTTCAGATATAAATAATAAGAGGGAGAACAAATCAGTCTTGAATGAGTCTGACTCCACTGAAAAACAATTTTGAACAAACAAGAAGTGAAAAGCTGTACTTCTTACCTGGTCTGGGATGTACAGTGCACCTTGAAAGCCTCTTAAGTGACAGAGAAGAATTAGAAATAGTTGAAAGTTTGTACCATCCAACCACAGGGCTCAGGAAATGACCGTGTATTTTGCAACTATTAACTCCTTCCTCACTTCTAATTTACTTTTTCAAGTACAGTAAAAAAAAAAATCCATCTTACTCTTCCACTGCAGTCTGGTAACTAGTGCCATGCCCTGCACATGATTTCTGTTTCACATTGAGAATATGCAGGTGGCCAGAGGAGGTGATGCTGATCACCTCCATTGAAGAGAGGATTTGCAGTGTCTTCTGCATAACTGTGACCAAGTACATTTTACTGTTGAGTGAAGATTATGTGATGAAGTGTAGAAATGACTGGGCAATGGCTTGAGTGTCTAACTCTCATTTTTAGAAGATGCTTAGAGCAATATTTTCAACATTACTTCAGTCTTGTGATGCCCAACAGAGAAAAAAAAAATATTTAAAGGGGCAGCATAGATTGCAGTCTGGACAGGCATTTGACATACATATGGAAGTATGATACTTTTATGCACAGGGGGTCTCTAGGTGAAAGTCAGGCATGCTGAAACATCAGGAGTTAGGTCCTTTGTGCATAAAAACCTTTCTGCCCCTAAAACCCTGATTCCCTTGGCTGAACATACCTGTTTGACTGAAAGGCATTTCTGAGCCTAAGCACTATACAAAACCACTAGCCTGAAGGCTAGTAAAGGCCAGTTCCACACTTGAGCACAGGCAAGGGTGCAGGCTGTCTTTGGGGAGCAGGCACCTCCACGCTGAACATAAGGTGGCACTGGGCTCCTTGCGTGCGGGTGCTGAGGGGTTCAGCACCCCGAAGTGGATTCCCCCCACCAAAACAGCAGGCTGAGAAAGAAAATGCTTCAAACAATGTGGACTGTAACACTGCAGACAGATGTGCGTTTTGCACCGTTCGCCTTTCTTATGATTTAGAAAACAAACCCTGGACATATGTGTGTGTATGTATGTCCTTTCCACAGCCCTGAAGTCTCTTCGTCTGGGCATGTGTGTGTTTTATTTAAAAACCTTAGTGGGGAGGGAAGTGTCACTCCCTGCATTTGTGATGTTGGTAGAGGAAGAGAGAATAGAAATGTCACCAATATGCACTTTCATACAACAGTTTCTTAGCTCAAGCACTTGGCTATGATGGTTTGGGTTTAGTTCTCTTTCAGAAGACCTAAACCTGTGTTTTGTGTATAAAGCAAGTCAAAAATCCACAGAAGCTAGAGGACGTAGGGATCTAATCCATTCTTCTCAGCAAAGCACAGCTGATGAAGCAGGACTTGATGTGTCAGCGAGTCTGTGCTCCACAGACTTTTCCATGGGAGAGGCTTTGCATGAACTACAGAAATTACTTTAGTAACAAGGACCAGATCTCAGCATTGTCCATCTCTTGGTGGATGGTAGGTTTCTGGAAGAGGCTTCTTTTTCAATTATTACTGCTTATAAGAACTCGTCACTCAGATCTTGTATTCCTCTCAGCAGAGTGGCCCAGCTTCACAAAAAGGACTGGAAAGGGTGTGCATCCCAGCCATGTGCTTAGGAGGTTATCCCAGAAAGTGGGAACAGGGAGCCTGAGCCTGACCAGACTGAAGGCTTTTCCACTGCCTGGGCCAGTGTTCTGGATTACTGCATGGAGGATGGCCAGGACCACCTTCACAGAACAGCTCACCTGCCATCTGCAGAGTGTGCTGCTGCACCCATGTTGGAAAGAGTTCAGGGTCCTCCGGGCAGGCAGGCACCATGGGGTGCTTTCTTCCTCCTCCAGATGACAGCAGATCTGGTACCTTAGCCTGCAGCCTGTGGGCCTTCTGAGCCTGTGGAGAGACCTTGTGCTTGGGTCATGTGAGACAGGGGTGAGGGTTGTCTCACCGAGGTCTGGGC
Organism: Microhierax caerulescens; assembly: GCA_035590215.1. Lineage (NCBI taxonomy): Eukaryota > Metazoa > Chordata > Aves > Falconiformes > Falconidae > Microhierax > Microhierax caerulescens. The sequence continues at coordinate 73,214,514 of JAVJGJ010000014.1, forward strand.
ATTTGCACTACGGCAGTCTACACCAGAGCTAGTCATTGAAGGCACTCTTGCGTATAGGCAATGGAGAGAAACAGACCTTTGCAAGGTTCTCCATCTGGGAGTTTTAGCAGCCAAGTAAGAGTTCTTTTATCTATCAATCTATCTATCTGTCTATCTATCTGCTTCTATAATTTTTTTTATGAAATGAAGATTTTATAAAAACAACAAATAAAATCCTTATTCTCTTGAAGTTAAGTTCTTCAATTGGCTTACTACGGATTATTTCCAGTAACGGTGACTCCCCAGGCATGCTCCTGAGGAGTGTGATCTGCACTTATGTTCATCCTTTCACAGTCTACCACAAAAACAACGGGGATACTCTAGATCCTCAGTGTGAGCAGGTGCTCAATTGCTTTTTTGGGATGGAAACCAAAACATATGGGTGATTTCTCAAGTTAGGGCTATTTATTATGTGGCTTCATATGCAGAAGCATCAGAGACTTTTACATTAAATGTGGTCGCAGGACAAAGGCTTGAGTTCTTCCCTTGACTTGCTCACTTTCACATACAAAAACTGAATCAACTGTCAGTCTGTCAGCTGCCAGACACTTCTCACCATGAGCCTACAGGTAAACAGGAAGGAGTTTCAGTCTCACAACCTCAAAGCATGCAAAATATATTGAATCAGACCTCCTAAAAACTAATGAGATTTGATTTTATTCCTAGGCTGTTATTTTTTTAGCAATGTTCTTTGTTCAGTTCAAATATAACAGGTTAGAATTAGAGCTTTTTTCCACTTTTCGATCTTTAAGGCTACAAATATTTAAAATTTTACAACTTTTATTCACTACCATTTTAAAAGAAATTTTCCCCTCTAAAGCTGGGGAAAGGAACTTGCAGGATTAAAAAATCAGCATTTACTTGTATTAAAAAAAAAAAGAAATTTGATGGTATTATGTGATAAAATGAGAACAAGCAGTAACTAATACTGCTGTACAATATACTATGGTATATCATAACATAACATAATGAGAGTTATTTAGTAACAGTTATTATTTTTATTGCTACAAGGAAATCAATTTGATGGGACTCAACTGGCCACATTAACATTTCCTCAGAAAGCAATTAGGTGCTAAGAAAGTATCATTCTGGACTAATTACGTCTTTCAGAAGGAATATGAGAAATGCTGTGAATGTTTATAGATCAGGTTCCTTTGAGTGAAGTTCTAGCCCTCTGTAAGTCCACAGTCAGCTTCTCACTGAGAGCAGTAGGGTCAGGAGATCCTCTTGTGAGTACTCCCTGGAGCTGTCTCAAGCACACTGTGAGTACTTGGGTACCCGCATTTGTTGGTAAGAATCTGCACTTTGACTATGTTCTCCTGGGGCATGACTTCTATGTAAGACATTTTAGACTACTCTGGTAATAATTAAGGCTTTTTTCTTTTTTTTTCCCCTCCCCACCCCCCACCCCACAGTGATGTTAGAAAGCTCCTCAGTGTTTCTCCAGAGCAGAGAACTTCCTCTAGGGTGAATCTGCACCAATCTTGAGGGTGACCTGAACATGGCTCTGGCTCCTGGTGTTGGGAGGAAGAAGATGCAAAGTGGGGATTGATTTGCATAAGGCACTGAGGGCTCCCCAGCCTCAGGGCATACCCCTTGCATAAAAATAGAGAAAAAAATAAATGGTCTTGGGGAGCTGCAGTAAGGCTAAATGTGGTTATTTTTTAACAGCAGTATTATCCTCAGAGAAGCAAACACTAACTTGTCTTCTGCAGCTGAGGAGGGTCTGGGGTTATGCACAATTTCAGGCTAAATATGGTGCCTGCTTCGGAGGGCATGGCACCACGTGTGTGCTGTGACATGAAAACAAGCAAGAGAGGCAAGCTGTCATTGCAGTCTTCCTAAAGGGTTCTTCATCTCAGCTTGAGGTGCATTGGGAGGCAGAGAGAGCTTGCACAGGTGGTGGTGGTGCTGGTGGTGGTGGTGGTGGTGATGGTAGTGATGGTGGAGAGGTCCACAAGTGCAGAGATATGGGAGTATGAATAGCATGGTGGAGGGTGGGCAACCTCAGGAAAGAAGTCCTGTGTTTTGGGAGTGAGAAGACAGAAGGGTAAATCTGTATGGAAAGAAGAAGGAGCTGGGAGGGCTGGAGGAGGTGGTAGGAGCAAGGGAGGGCTGAGAGGACAAGTTCCAGAACTGTGGAAGGAGGGCAAGCAGGACTGAGGGAATGAAAGAGGGTCTGGTGACGTCCATCCTTTATCAGAGCAGAGGGGAAGGAAAGGAGAAGAGTATTCTGGGAGACTTCTGCTTCTCTATCAACCAGCACCAGGAGGTCTTGGGCAGGCCTCAGAGCTCAGAACTGAGTTGTGATGTCAAGAATGACAAGGACAGACAGAATACATTACTTTGTCACTCATTGACCAGGTGGCAAAGCTCATTTTTGCCCATGCTGGCTGTGCTATGATGCCATTACACATCTCATGAAACTCCAGACCTCAGTTATGACTGGTTGTCATTTCAGTGCTAACATACAACCACTTGTGGATCTCTCCAGAAAGAAGACATTCCTCTTAACTCTCCAGAGAATAAGTGGATGATCTTGGCCATTAGATTCAGTATCCAGATGTCTCAGGCCCATGAAGGGGTGGTATGGTGAGAAAGAAAACCCACCTACCAGTTTTTTCTTGCTCAAGGATGTGTGACCTGCTTCTTTGTCCAACAGCACAGCCTTCATAGGGTCAAGCCATTTCAACTCATAGTCATCCCCAAACCTGCAGGTTCGTGTAGTTTTGCACAAGAGAAAATGAAGGGAAAAAAAATCAAAGCCAAAGATTCATTTCAGTGTTTTCACACTGACATATTTTTATTTCAGCATAGGAAATTTCTGTCATAGGAAATGAGTGCTGCCTAATGTGATGGCAACAGTAGTCGTACATGATATGGGTTTTGGCTTTGCTTGAGACAGGCCTTCCATGTCCTGGGGGAGCATCCCAGTCACTGGACTGCAGCATAGTTTGGGGTCAGGATATCCCCATCCAGATCTGTTCTTTTACATCCAGGGAAACTTCCTACTTTTTACATTGAGGTGAGTGTCCTGGTTACACCTCAGAACCAAACTGTCTCAAGACTTTGAGACTCTCAGCATCTCCTGCTCCAAACACACTCACCCATGCCCCTTGGTTTCTGTGCAAAACTGGAGACATTCACTGAATGAGACTTCTGGTTGTGTTTTTCTTGTAGTCTGAGCAAGGATTCCTGTGCTGTGTGGAGGAAAGTGGGAACAGGTGAGTGAGACCTTGTTGCAAGCAAGAAATGCGAGAAGGTCTGGCAAAAAAGCAGAGGGAGAGTGACAACAGATGGCAGAGGGGAATGAATACTGTATGATGTACAAACTTCCAGGAGGGAGAAGCAGGGGGAGCAGGGAAAAGGGGAAAGAGCCCTTAGGTAGGAGTAGGCAGGGGGCACAGCTGGTGCATGAGGAATAGCCAGGCTTGCCAGGTGCACTGTGGCATGCATCAAAGTGCAAGACCAGGTGAAGAATTTGTCTTTCATCTTCTGTGTTGTAAAAAATATTGAAGTACTATGAACGAATCTGCTGTCTGGTGACTGGCGACTGTTTCTGTGAGGGAGGTGATGCTTGGATCAAGAACCAAGAAGTGCCTCAGTTTCCTGCAGCTGAAACTACAGCCCCCCTTTGTGAAGCACCAGATCTCTGCTTCCAGGTCTGTGGCTGCCGCTTCATAGCATCCTTGTGAATATAGTCCTGACATTTTTAGAAAAAAATCCCAAATGAAAAGATGTATTTGGGCTGAAAATAAACTTCTCATCAGCACAAAATAACATACAGATTTCTTGATTCACTGATGAATCGATTCAATGAAATTTTTATCCCAAATCCTCAGTATGACAGGGGTTTTAAGGTTTTGACCACCTGTCATTGCAGTTTTGATCACTGCCTTTGCTGCAGACAGCAGTGAAGTGCAGCAGTACAAAGCTCACCCTGGACAAAACCACCTGCACAGCACAGTGTCTACAGCCTTAGGTTGAATTGGCTCAGCTTTGAGAAAACTAATAACTGCTTTTGAAATCGTTTAGAAAACTGCATGTTTGCTGACTGATTTCTGGTCTGACTAACCCCTGCTAGGCAGATTTCAGTTTGATAATCCCGATACTCAGTCAGACTTTAAAAGTGACTTCCCCTTGCTGTTATTTCTATTTCAGGGTACGAACCCCACATAAGTGGGTCTCTCTGAATTTTCCCAGGTAGTGTGAAGGGGCCATTAAATAGTCAAAAAAGAAATAAAGCAGGGATCAGACTGTCTTCCTTTTTATTTAATTATTGGACTTATTTTTCAACCAGTTATATAAAGTCCAATTCTACATGTCATTTGTCTTTCTTAAAGATATATTTAAATTTCAGCCTAAGGACTGGACTCAGGACTGAGCAACTCAAGTGTTATTTCTGTGGAGAAGGCTGGGAGGAGGCAGGATCCAGACCTCAGTCTGTCAGGCTGCTGCATTTTGCAGAGGGAATTTTCTCCCAGCCAGAGATAAGCAGGATGATTAGAAACTCAGGTAACGTACTGGAGGAAAATACACTCATTTTTTTCCATTCCTCAGGCATCTGCCTGAGCTGGGCTCCCAAGATTGGGCAGACACGAAGCTCTCTGCTGACGTGGCCATGCACCCATTACTCTGAAGCCCTCCCAAAGAGTGGGTGAGCTCGAGACAAACCTCTGTGGTTCTGCAGAAGGCAGTGGTCTGGTGGTACCTCTACACTCTTACAGTTGAAGCAATTGAGTGTTGTCCCAGAACTGAACTCTGTCTTGGTCCTAGGAGATGCTAGTAAGACCACTTCAACCAAAGTTTTCCCAAAGTGGACATATTCTTGGGCCTCGGTTTCTGGGAGCATGCCTTGAAACACCTGGGGACTGACCAACTGAAGATAGTAGGGGCAAGGCTTTGGTCAAAAACTGTGGTACTAGGATTATACAGGTTCCAGCAAAACTTCTTCTGGTGGTCATCCAGGTTGTTTGGTTACCTTAGCCACAAGCAAGGTGTTTTTCCTGCCAGACCTCAGCCAACCAGACACTTGAGTGGCAGGAAACCAATGCTTCCTGTCTGCCCTGGCTAACCAAGCTCATGGATATCTCACAGGACGGTTTAGGTCAGAAGGGACGTATGCAGGTCATCTAGTCCAACCCCAAATGAAGGATGTGCAAGTGGGATAGCCTTTCTTCAGGCTGCCCAGCTTCCTAGCTCCTTGTAACTGCACTTTCTAACAAAAACTCTTGGACAAAACAGGCATGAAAATGGCCAGCTCCTGCAAAAGTCAATACACTCCTCTTACAGATGCAGAGTATTCTTCCGTGGTTAAGAATAATAGCTTTATAATGCTTTGGGTTTGTTTCTGACAACTAACGTGTTTTAGTTTTGTTTTGCACCCGTTTGGAAAGAGGTTTGTTTTGTTGTGTTTTGATGCCCAGATGTAGGATGAGACAAATTGGAATACGCCAAGTAGATGTTTTGGAGCAGCCATCAGCTTTAGAGCAGAGACTGCTGCAAAATGAGGCTACGGATGTCTCATACAGGATGGTGGCATCCCTGCAAATTTTTGTTGTGTGGTTGGGGTTTTTTTGCCTGTGTCCCCTCCTTGCATCACAGAGCTGCTGGGAAAATATATGCACCCATGTTTGGGTAACCAGATGCTGTCAAGTCTTGAATGCCACCAAAAATCCCTTGAAGACATGTTTATTTCTACCCACCACAGCAGATGGGCAAGAAACAAGCCTGCCTACTGAACAAGCAAGGAAAACAAAAGGTGAAAGAATAACCATCTGGCCAGCACCCATGATTCCACCGGCTGAGGCAGGGGTACCATCATCCAGGCCTGTAAGAGGTCTCAGGATTAGGCCCACCTGGGCGGTGGGAGAGCCTCTTTCTGGTTTTTTTTCCACTGTAAAAAGGTTGTTTTTCAGACGTTATGTAAGACATTCTATTTGTCTCTAACTTCTCGCTGATTACGAACGGATTACAGGAAGGAAGCACTCCACCCAGTTTCTTAACTTATAATGCACCGTTGCTTAAAGGTATCATCCATGTCTCAACAGAAATCTGTTTTTTCCCTTTCTTTTTAAGAAAAAGGGTGGGGGAGGAAAAAAAAAACCCAAAACTGATGAGCTTATGCTTATTAATTATTAATTGTATGGAAGTTACACCCAGAAATCTTTTGATTTTTCCAGCTGCACATTTGCTAAGAACTCTGGCACAAAAAAGTTTAGTGTTATTTCTGGCAGAAAGGAAATGACATGTGAGGGAGAGAGAGGTGAGGTGGTGCATATTTCCAAAGGACTCTGTATCGCAGCTCAAACCTGGATACTGCTCTTATGATACAAGCATCAGTCAGTACTTTCAGTCTTGTAATTATTCTGTGGACCATCAGATAAAACAAGTGAGGGTCAGACTGTGTTCTCAGTTCTGCCAAGGCATAAGTAAAACCATCGCAGCTCCTGGAACGATGCCATGCCTGCTGCCAGTCTCATGGGGCTACAGCTTTGCTTTTTATGTCCTTGCTTTTGCTTGCAAAGCTGTGAATGCAAAACGCTCCCACTCAGGGCAGGGAAGGTACTTAAGGGTGACTTAGGGAAGAATCCAGCTCACTCATGGCTCTTGGGATGCTCAGGGGGCACAGGGAGCCAGCTGAGAGGGAGCGTGAGGGGTGCAGCACCTCTGAACGTGCAGTAAGCACCAAGCTCCGAGGGCAGTGGGGAGGGAAAAGAAGTAAGTAAGGAAGCAGGACAGCTTGGGAAGCCTTTCAGGAATGCCCAGGCAGCTGGGGAGGACAGCCATCCAAGCAGCTTGCCGTGCCAGGTGTCCTCTCAGCTGCGGCTTTCCAGGGGAGCAGCAGCCTCACACACAAGCCACAGGGGGCTTGGGCACCCACGGTGCTCCAGCTGCAGCACGACTCAGGCTCCCATGGGGTGCAGCCAGGGCCCACGGAGCCACTTTTGTGGCTGGTGCTCCTCTCCAGCGGGCACGGACCCAGGCACAAACTTTAGGCAGTGGGTGAGGCTGTAAGGCCAGTGCCCAGAAAGAGAGATGCAAAGCACCAGGTTGTTTTTTTGCTGTGCTGTGCCTTGCAGATACTTCAGATACTAGGGGCTATATAATAACATGGTGGGCCGTGCCCATAAACGGCTGATAAAAGCACTGACACCATTAGAAATTGTACATACGATGTGTTAACACTGAATATATCAACAATGCAAATCCTGATTGCAAAGAGGAAACCAAATTTACACAGACAGATTAAAGCTAATCTGTGGGGGTTTTGCCAGTTTTTAACTGCAGGCTCTGTCAAGTCATCTATGCTTACCCCTGACCCAGGCAATAATGAATTTTGCTTTCAGTCCAGATATTTCTTTGCTGCATGACTGAATGTTTATTATATTGTCTTCAGTCATTTCCTTTAACCATGCAAATGGGAAAGAAGCTTTAGAAGAATTTTTTTAAGCCCAGGAAATGTAGTCCATCAGGGTGCAGGGCCCCTGCGCTAATGTATACCTTGCATTTCTAATTCGGAGGCATTCATATACTGGAGTATTTTGATGATGAGGAAGATCAGTTCCTTCCTTGCTGTTCACGCTGAAATGTATTCAGTGCCAATAAGTGTGCCAAAAGAAGCTGCAGTCATGTTCTGGCAGAGAGCAGCATACACTCTTCTGTGGCTTTTGCAATCCGAGCTCTAAAATAGCAGTCTTTTCAGGTCCCAAATAGAACTACAATGTATATCTTTTCCAGATTAAATATATTTTCACTTCTGCAGTTCTTCTCTCAGGAAGTTCTTGGCATATCTTGATTTCCATTGCATGTCTCAGGAATGCATCTGCAGATCTTCCTTTCTGCCTTTTGTTGAAACTCTTTGCAGCATAATAATAAACAATGGGATCAACGTAGAGACTGTTTAATGCCAGAGAAAGCTTATGTAACCCCATACAAACGCTTCAATTTGCACTATAGGCTAACTAGATTACTGTTATTGCATCAAGCATATAGCACATCATAAAAATCGTACACAAAACAAACTTGAAAGCGCTAGTGTGCTTTTCGGTTTCCCCAAATTGTGTATGAGGGGAAGTAAGATGTTTTCAGTAAGAAGTTTTCAAATAATTGTGATGGCATTGCTAGTGAGCGGGGAGAAAACACAGAAAGACCTGTGAGCCAAAGCAGCATCTCTAATGTAAGCAGTGTTTCTTAAGGAAAACATAGTTCAGGGCAACAAACACGTCAAAGTGAGCTGCTGTCTGCCATTCCTGCACTGAAAAGTGTCACATGTCTTCCTAAGTGGAAGCAAAGGCTGAAGAAGGTGCACACCAGAGGAGCAGTCCTGAGCATCTCGAACATTTGCCACATCGAGAGAGCACTTCCTGAGCAGCGCCTGAGGCTGCTGCATGTGGCCTGGACCGGAGCATCATCGCCTGGTTCTGCAGAAGGCAGCAGCGGCAGGGTGACAGAGCGGGACCAAAGAGCCGGCTGTCTCCTGGAGATGGCAGGGGACACAGGCTCTTGTGCTATACAGCCAAGTGCTGCTGCTCAGGCTAAGGGGGAATTTCAGAGAGAGCCTGAGGCATTCAGTGAGCAAGCAGAGGGCTGGCAGGGCAGTGTGTGCGGTTCATCCTTGGGCATCTCCCCTGTTTTGTTAGCTAATCTAGCCACAGTGGTAGGATGGATTTGGTGATCCCTTCTGAAATTACTCTTCTAGATAAGAAGACCTTTTCTTGTGAAAGAAGGCCAAATGGGTAAAGAATAAAACCATTTAATTTATTTAATTAATGTATAAATTACATATATTTAAGCAGCAAGTTCCCTTACATGTCAGAAACCTTTTAACTTCTTTATTTTCATCTCAGTAAATATTATGCATAATACTATGCGTTTTCATCCACAAATAAATTCTTTTTTGAACTTATTTTCTGCAGTGTTTAGTATGTCTCCCAGCTGTAATAGCAATTTAGGCATTTGTACATCACGCATCAGGAAGGGATGTTCTTTTAGGTACTCTGAATAGCTGTTACACCAAATAAATGTTTCCATTAATGCATGTTATTACCCTTACACATTATTATTCCTCTCTCTTCTCCCATCTTATCCTGACATCCTCGATTCATTCCAGTTCTTGCTAACAGGATTCTGGTTAGAAGGTGCTTTACATGTTTAGACTGCTAAATTTAGTGGGATTTAAACCAATGCTTTATTATTTTTTTTAATAAGGCATATTGTCCCAAATGGGGGTAAAAACCTCGTTGTTTAGACAGGAAAGGGGCTTGTGTGCTTTTCATCAGTCCCAGTTTGTACCAGCAGGCACCAGTGCTGCGGGCAGCACTGCAAGGTGCCTTTCCCCATCTCTCCCACCTGTGACCAGAGCATCCGTGGCTTTGCAGTTTGCAAAATGGAGTGGTGGTGGTTGGGGGGAAACGCACAGCCCCAGCCCCAGCTCCAGCCTACTCTGGGGTGTTTCCAGTTAATGTCCTGGTGGGGAAGCACTTGCTAACACAGCTGCTAGGCATAGCTTTGCAGCACTTACCTTGCTCTGTGCCAGAGAGGTCATTCGCAGGACCAGAGGTGGAAAATCAGCCTGAAGACAACCTCTGCTTTTAGGCCACACAGCTGCTCATTGCCAGCAGGTGGCTCAGCCTTGCTGGTTCCTGTCACCCCCCTGCAGGTGGGGTGGTCGCTTCTTGCTGCTGCCCACCCCACAGCCTGCCAGGACAGCAATCAGAGGAAAGGGGTGGGAGGAATTTGAAGGCTGAAAATGCACCTTCCCTGCATGAATGCAGTGAGAGTCCTGCCCTTCCTCCCTGGGTTTCCTCCCTGTGTGTTATGTAGCATTTCATTTTTTTGTCCCTCCTTCCAAGGGGACCCACTCACCACCTCTAAGTGAAAATCTAAGTTTTGGACATGCAGTGGCTCCTGCTGTTGCAAAGTTGGTGAGGTGTGAAGCAAGCCTTGGGCCAGCACGGAAGGAGGCAGGTAACAGTGCCTCCTGGTGACTTCTGCCATGATGCTAAGTTCCTGAAGCAACCAAGGCGGGGGTCCTCCCTTATTTAATGGGCACTGCAATCCTCCCACAGGCTGTATGCTGTCACGTGCAAATGTTACAGGCCTGATGGCAGCAGTCAAATGCCAGTTCAAGCCCCCTTTCCCCATCGCTGAAGGCAAGGGAGCAGGTCACTGCGTGGGGCTCACAGCTCCTGGACCGGCAGCAACTGTCGGAGCATTTACTATAGCTGCAGTAAAATACACCTGTCAGTAAGCAAATGAATCTGAAGACATTTGCAGGAAGACCCCAGCATATTTTTGTAGCATCAATGGAGCCACTGCAAGCATCAATAGCTATCCCAATTGAGATGGCCAACCTGCTGGACCGCTATGAGCCACTTGGCTGACTGAAAGTAAAAATTCAGTCCAAAAGCATCTGCCACAGCATTTTCCTTGGTCCCCACTGACCAATCTAGCACTGAACAAACTCCTAAGAAGCAACTAGGAGACAAATGAGAAAAGGGAAAATTATATATATAAACATATATATATATATATAAAATGTAGTTTCCAGAAATTCTTTGTTTCCTATGTAGTCTGGCACTACGGCTTTGTGAAAAGAAAAAGCCCCTGCTAGGATCCGAAGCAAACTTTTCTCTGGGTTTGATTTCTATTTGCCCATCTACTGTTGAAGTATCTTTAACCTTAACTTTAAGGCCTTGGTGGGAAATCTAAGGATTTTGATTTTGAACCTACAGTGCCAGCTAGACAGCAGGTAGATTTTTAAGTCTCTGAGCACTTGTAAGCCTCCAGAAAATCAAAATGTTTTGTGTTTCTCTAGTTCCCCCAGCATGAACTAATTTGTACTGGATTTTCCATCCTGCAGAGTCCTCCTGCTCCACCTTATATATGGGGAATATTATTCACCTTTCTTGTCAACTCCCACACACTTAGATGAGGGACAGCCTCAGCTTTTATTAGCATGTAGTGACCTGTTTGTAATTTCTGATTCTAGAAACACAGTTGCAAATGTAAGAAGCTGAGTCTTAAACAAGCCGGTGGCTGGGGATGATAAGGGATACTTCCTGCATGTTTCAGCTCCATCTATTGTTTTTTGTAACAATGGATGAAAACGAAATGTGTTTTCTAAATCAGCAATTTTATGACACCGTTAGTTTGCATTCTCTAATGAGGAAGCATTAGGGAATAACAAAACTTACAAAGGAGAAAGAATTTGAGCAAACAGGATAAAAATTAAAGCTAGTACGTCAGTAATTGCAGTTTATTGAGCTACATTGAATGCAATTAAATTTAATTGTTTGGTAGGTTGATTTTCTTCATCACACATGCAGAAGCCTCAGCTGACACTGCCTTCCTTCCCCATATGAAGGCATGCACCTCCATGAGCATGCAACCCCAAAACCTTGTTCCCGCATGCAGCGAGACCCTCCCTCAGTGCAAAAGTCCCCGGTTTCTCTCGACATGAGCTCTGCTGTCCCTTCCCTAACAGCAACAGCTGGCACCACAAACATCCTCCTGCTCCCGCCAGAACAAGGCAGGAGCAAACAATTGCTGTCCCAGGGAAGGGAAGAGAAGCAGCAGGAGGGACAGCCAGCCCGGCCCTTGATCCAAGTGCCGGCAGTACTCCTCTGTTACTGTAACTTACAACGGGTCAGCTTCAGGAAAATCAAATTTGCTGATTTCAAAGTCTGTGCTCCTTATCCCCCTCCTCCACAGCTTCTTTCCCTTCAGCAGGCTCAGGCTGGTTGCAATGCGGGCATCTGTCCCCTGGAACGTTTTCAAATTGCTGCTGGGCACGCGCTGCCCCACTGGTCCAATGCAAAACCGAAGCGTGCTGCTCCCAGGACAGCCGAGACAAGGACCTGGGGAGCCCGAGAGGTCTTCAAGGACCTGTCTCGCCTCCGCTTTGACTGTCAGCTACAACAGAAACCAGGGCGCTTTGTCCACGGGCTGGGACCCGCCACCTTTTGGCCAAAGCTCAGGCACAGGCTAGTGCTGAAGTGCAGATGTGCAGGAGCAATTGCAACCAAAGCACTTCCCTCGGCCTCCTCTTCACTGCCACCACTACTTTACTCAGATTTGGCCAGTTGTACAAAATGGTCAGATTGGCACTGAACAACTTATCTTAGGCTCAGCTATAGCTTGTAGTTACCTTCAACCTGGTCTTGTTAGCTAAAGTACCATTTCCTTATCATCTTCCTCTACCCTGTCAGGCCAGATAAGTGAAGTTTAAAGCTCAAGTCCTAATTGACGGATACTGGAACAGTTTTATTGCTAAGAATCACATCAGCATTGCCTGGCGGCCGGTCTGTCCCATCTCTCTGAAATAGCTGTCCTGGAATAAAATGAAATCTCTTTCGACAAGTGCCCATCTCTCCCCAGCTGCCAGTATTAACCCAGACTCTACTACATTTCAGACTGTTTAATTTACATAAGCTGAATCTCATCCTTCCTGACTTACTCCAGAAGGGCAAGTCTTAACTCATGGGTACTTTAACGAGTTAAACTCATCACTGCCATTGCTGAGTATATATTCAGCATGCAGCTTCCTAAAACTGGCCTGGGTGTACTCAGTATATGAAACTGAACTGTTTTAGTATGAAGCTTAGATGAAATCTGATAACAGATGACTATAAAAGTTATTTTCTCCCCACCCCCTTCTCATAAAGAAATATAACTACTTCGTTTCTGTGGGTGTATGGTTAGAACAATTGGAAACGTGAGTCTGAGTTAGTACCAGTTGGTGCAAATGATGCTTTAGCAGCTTAAGTCTAGGGTACTGCTAGCTATACATACAGATCTTTCAAATTCAATCTGGTAGAATTAGAGCATGGGAACAGAAAGTAACACTGTATTTTTGTTCCTTAAACATTTTTACCTGGAGGTCCTACTGTCAGTCTTATGCCGTCTAGAGATTCTAAATGTCAGAAATACTGAGAGCTTGTTTAAAAAAAAACAGATTATTTCTTAAATACTTGCTTTGTGGCTTGTCATTCACTGAGATTTGTATCTTCAAAACTTTTTCTGAAACTACAGGAATGAAAAACTTTCTCTCAAAAGCAAAAAAAGGGAAGAAGGAAGTTCAAATTGTAATTAAAAGGAACCAATTAATGCAATTAAAAAAGGATCTGAGGTGATCTGGAATTGAACCCAAACCAGTTCAATATTTCCACAAAAAAATTCCCTCCAGGGAAAAGAGAGAAATTCAGCATCATCAGACATTCTGAATATGACCATGTGGAAGAATCCCAGGCAGATGCACTGGCACAGAAGGAGTCATGCTGCTGGAGCAAGATGTAGGTGAATCCTTCCCTGAAAGATGTAGCTGCAGCATGAAGATACAGGCTGCTAGCTAAATGTTTCCAGATCAGCAGGAAAAGCCAAAAGGAAGGCAAGCATTTATTGCATGTAAAATATAATTTTTAATTATCAAAATTTTATTTATTAAAATATTTAAAAAAAATAAAAATATTCTGGAATGTTTGTGGAAGCTAGGAGATAATAGCATGAAAATCACTCTCCCTCTGCACAAACATTGTGAGAAAGTTTTCTCTTTAACTACATAATCATATTCCCCCTTTTCCCTTGTGCGTCTGCCTCCGTCGGAGGGTGGCTATTGCTAGGCTACCTTGGCTATACTTGCCTGTATGGATATAGAGGACTATTAATGCCAATTACACATACTATAAAAGTTTTTGTTGATACTGCTCATCAAAGCAGGAACTGGGTTTACACACTCCCAGCCCCACAACTCCACTTCTTTTGTATCTGCACATTAGCCTAGCCACAGTTCTGGCTCAGTATTTATGGATAACCAGACAAACATTTGCAAGGGGATGGGTACGCTTGACTTCACCAACAGAGAAGAAAGGGACGCTGGGATAAAGGTCTGGGGACTTGGTTATGCCTGTGCCTGACCATGGGCTGGGGTGTGGGTGCATCTGGACTCAAGTGCAAGTCCAACTGTAGACAAAATGCAAAAAAAACCCAAAAACAACAACAAAACCCACCAACCTTGTCCAGCAATTGCGATCATGCATGTAGGACTTGGAAGCTGTAGTGATGCATAGGTACCCACCAGGTGGTGCCATGCAAGCATAAGAGTTACCATCACTGGTTTACAGTGGTACCTCTAGCAAGGACCTCACACTTCTCCAAACTGTAGAAATCTGAGTTATTCCTCACATAAGCACTCTTTGTTGCAGGAGAAATCAACCCTAGGAGATAATTCTTGCAACTGTGTTGCTACCCTGCTCTTTGGAGCTGTATTCTATTTTCCAAGAAAACATGTAAAGCAAGCATGAAGAAAAGAAAAAGTAATTATTGATATAATTCATACTTTTTTTTGACACTATCTCCATTGACTTTTCTTCCCCTCAGTGTTGGAAAGCATGTATTCAGTCCTGAAATAAAAGTTTCAGTTCATCTCCCAGTGTTGCGAAGTGTGCTTAATAGCAATGGGCAGGAAAAGTGGTGTTACAATAATGAAAAAGTTTTGGGGTTTGGTCAGCAGATAGCAAGACTGACAGCACACAGCTTGGGATGGAAATATGTATATCTGCTGTCCTAAAGTGGGAGGTGAGCTATGACATCCCGTAATACCCCCTCTTTCTTCCACTTGCCCTCATAATTGCTTTTACTAGCATGCCTTTTCCTCCACACATATCTCAACAATCTGTTTTAGACAGTAAGAAACTGAAAATAAGGTTATCTTCATCCCTCGGGCTTCCTTCTCCTTCCTGAACTCCCTAAGAAGGACAGTTTACTCATCTATACCAAGCATTTGACTTCCTTTTGTCATTTTTCCATTTGACTCATTCCTGCCAAGGTGTCTACTGTGTCTGACTTCCCCTGCAGGAAAATCTGGCACTTCTGGAGGCAGGAGATAAATAATGCAGTATAGGCAGAAGGTGAGAAGGGATTCTCCATATATCCCACTTTTTTTTTTTTTTTTTGGGGGGGGGTGGGGGTGTCTTTGAACTCTTCGGTGCTTTGATGCAAGTAAGAGGAAGACAGCTGGGAAAAAATTGCTAAGTCCTGATAGTTTTCACCAGATAGCCCTGAAGTATAATTTAAAAAGGTTTAAAAAAATTGGATGAAAAATTGTAAAGCCCAAGAAGCAACAGCTATCACAGTTCAGTACTGTCCAACGAACAACTTCAAAGTGAGCCAGTCCTGCTCACAGATGCTACAAGGAGTTGGTCCTTGTGCAAAGCTTTGGGATAACATGAATATAGCCATTCCAAAGCAGGATCCTCAGATGCCCAGCTGAGGGGTGACAGAGTTTCCAGATGTGTTGGAAACAAAACAACTGCACCTGCCTCACAGCTTCTGGGACACACTCCCGGGCCTGGGGCTCAGCACAGATGTCCTACTTCACACCACAGAAGATCCTTGGATGAAAGTGCTTGAGACTTGAAGACAGAGGGGCAAGTACCCTCATCCCAGCTAGACAGGGAGCTGCCTCAGGTTGATGGGGTCATAGCAAGAGACACTGTTGAGTCAGTTTTGGATTCCTGAGGCTGAGGCAGTGGCGCCCACTGAACCCCCCTGTTGTTCATTTCCAGGGGATTGCTGCTGAGACAGGGCAAGAAGAACATGTTTAATGCCATGGCTTTCATGTGTAACTGAAATGGTAAGTTTCTGACCCCCAAACGAAGGGTTGTAACTGAAAGCTCATTCTCATATTACTGTTCTTGAGACCTGAAACACTTCTGAAGAAAGGGACTTTTTTGCTCCCACTCAGAGCAGGTGCCATAAGCCTTTTCATCTTAATGCTGTGGCTTCACGCTGATTTTACGCTGAACTTTAACCTAAAAAATACAACATAAGGTAAAAAATAACATTTGTGTTTCCTTTTGCTAGAAGTTCCTCACTAATAAGGACCGTGAATGGTTTTTCAGCTGTTTCACAAACAGATTTTGAAAAATTGACTTTGCATCACCTTCACGAGAAGTCAGAAAAAAGGAAGCACTGATTTGCAAATTATTCATTGCTTTCCTTTTCCCTTCCTTGTGTTTTAGCAGTGGGGTCCTTGACCTCTACAGCTAGCTGACAACTTTCCTATATTACAGTCAGGACCTTAATTTACTACCAAGTGTTCAACATCCGACAGTTAAAAACTTCACACCATCCTTATCTCTGAGCAGCTTCACTGGCACAGAACCAGTTGCAAACTGCTCCAAGCAAGAACACGTAACAATTTGGCAAGCTCGATGTTCGAGCAATTTGTTTAAGCAGGACATATTTCTTAACATGTACATAGAACGGTTGGTTTCCACTGCACAAACATACATGAAGCAGTAGAAAGCCACGTCTATTTGCTTTCATTTTGTGCCGTGGCTGGGTCACATTCTCAAGCCATGAATGAAACTGCACTTGCCCTGTCAACTCAGCTCTGCTTTTTCCCTGTAGGATCTCACCAGAAACCAGACACTGTTACATTTTTACTTCGTTGTGCCCAGCTGAAGCTAAACCCATCTCCCTGAGCAGAACTGCTAAAAGTAAAAGCCATTTAAAGGGAGTCAGCCAGGCTATACAGACCGAGTTCCCTGACTCCATTAAGACTTTTATAGATTTAATATTGAGATGGGTTTGGCAAGGCAGGTGTTACAGCACCAAAGATTTAGTCCAAATCACATCCCTACACTTGCCTGTGAATGTTGAGGTAGTGACAAATAAATGAAAAAGAAAAAAGCTCTTGTGATGAGCAGTGGAAAAGCTTTACATTGTTCAGATCAGACCTTTTACCTGTATGTAACTTGAGCTACGCCACTGCCTAGAAAGACGCTTTAATATCTAAAACAAGTGATATGATGCTCACTTGCATGCTCATGGTAATAATATCCTTAGCAATATTTTTAGTGCGCTGAAGTATCATGTAGTGCATTGAAACTTCTTATTGAAATACAAATAAGCCCCATTGTTATCGCCTAACATTTCTGTTATGGTCTAACCACTGCCTGTAGAGAGAGAGGTTTCAAAATTGTCAGCATTTATCCCCTCCCAAGAGCAGTTAAGTCCCTGCCACACTAGAAAAGTCAACATCTTTGTGGCTGTATGAAGCAAATGCAAATAAGGGTGATCTCAATGTTCAGGGCTTTCACCTGCTCCAATCTATCCTACCTCATTACAGCTGTAGACTTGTCTCTTTACTATGGAAGTCTTTTTTTTTTGTTTTGTTTTGTTTTTTTCTTTCCCTTCCGCTTCGCGGGGATTTTTGTTAGTTTTTCTTTCTGTTTGG
>JAVJGJ010000014.1:73252303-73270004 GCA_035590215.1 Microhierax caerulescens
TTTCTTCCCCGTGCCCTCCCCCCCCCCCCCCCAACAGGACAGCTCTAGAAATTAGAACCACTTGATGGAAGAACCAAGCATACAAACATGACCTGCCAAATAGTTTTTAGAAAGTAATACAATAAAAATCTTGTAAATTTCACTTAAAATTCTAATTTTGAACAAGTTCAGACATGTTTCACCAGAAGGCTAGCTTTAAAATGTATTGTTCTCTCTTGTGTTCACTAGAAAAAGAAATTTTGGGAGAGAGCTTCACAGCATCTGTATTTGGTCCCTGCACTGATAATGGGTTCTACCAGACAAGCATCAGAACTGTGAAGCTTAATGGCACATAGCCTGTATGGTTTGAGAAATACACAGTTAATCTAGCGTACTTCACATTCAGAAAAGCCCCACAAAAATTTAAATGATAATGTTAACCTGTAGCAGTTTCCTGTAAATGCAGTATGATTAATCCATAATATTTACATACTGAGTTTGCCAGATACTTGTTTTTCTGTAACCTCATTGTCTTAGGAAATATGACCATAAAGGGAGAGAACAAGACAGTCTGTTCAGATTGTAGTATCTGTGAAAGCAGGGCCTGAAGAAAATTGCACTGATAATGTTTGGAGTGGTCTGTGCATTTAAGTATCAGTTGAGGGAAATGTTTGTGGATGTATTTCAGTATGCTTATGGATGTATTTCAGTATGATCGGTAGTCATTCATTGAATCAGAAAGTGTATTTTAGAAAAAGGTTTGAGTATTCCTTTGTGTGATACAGGAACATGCAAATATTTATTCAAGTTGTAGTTTAGTCAGTGTAAGTAAAATACTGTAATTTTTTATCTTATCAATGTTTGCCAGTTGGCACATATAAACTGTACCTTGACCCTCAAGGTTTTCAAGGGGATGTGAAATTCAAACTGTTGCTTACATGCAGGGGATCAGGGTTCCCAAATTTAGTTTGGCTGTGTAAGAGGAAGCACACTTTCCTGGCATCTGCTCTGGTGATTTGATAGGAAAGAGAGAGGGCTGTGTTTTCAACAGTGCTGGCAGGACAGAACTGTTTCACACAAGGTCACAACACCTTGTCTGTTTCTACCTGTCTTGTCTTTTCAGCCTGTTAGTGAAACGTCATTTTATATAGAACCTGGGTAAATTAAACTCCAAAGTATGTGCTCCTTGTTCTCTGCCCTGTGGTTCATGATGATGGGCCTGCAGGAATGTATGACAGACCCTTGCCTACACACAGGTGGTATCTAGAATGGGAGATAAGGATGCCAGAGCTTTGGTGTCTGCTGATGTCCTGTTCCAGTACACATGTGGACATGGCCAAGCGATGTGCATATGTCCTGGCAGCTCAGCATTTTCCCGGCTCTCTGCTCAGATGTGTGTAGCTTCCTTTTGTCTTGTGCTCCCAGTCTCAAACTTGGAGCTTTAGTTCACTGTAGCTCAATTTGGGAATCTTGGTGTTAGAAATTGCTGGGGAGGCATTTGCTTAAACCAGGTGCTGAATGTTGTAGAACTGTTTCTTCTGCTGAACTTAAGGATCCCAGTCTTAGACTGAAAGGGAGGCCTTTATTAAGGCCCATTTCTACCTCGTGCCGTTCAGTCCCTAGTAGCGTACGTGAGCTAAAAGAGTTCTAGATGTTCCTGTTCTGACAGGTTAAAAACATTGGACAGCCAGGGCATAAACCACACTAGGGTTTACTTTGGGGTATCAGACACACCTGATTGTGCTACTGTGCAGGCATTTAGTTCCCAGTTATCTTATTGTAGTGCTCTGATGCTTGCTCTGGGCACACGGAGAAGTTACCTTTGTTTTGAAAAAGTTTTTATATTTCTGATTGTATTTACACAGTGGTTTGGATGCCTTTGTGCTAGGTTAAAATTGCTGGGGATTGTGTAGGCTGTCGGGGACCATTTTTTTTTCTTTGTCTATTTAAAACTGTTTTCAATTGTATCCTGTAAAGGTTTCTTTTGACTCAACAAAACACCTCAGTGATGCATCGATTAAGAAGCGTCAGCTTGAGAGGCAAAAGCTTCAAGAGCTTGAAAAACAGAGAGAAGAACAAAAACGTAAAGAGAAAGAAGCTGAGGAAAAACAAAAAGAGGAAGAAAGGTACTACTTATTGCTCAGTTATATCTTTTGACGATCAGGCACAACAAAACTGTAGTTGCTTCTTCCTGTCAGCATCAATGGATAGAAGATAACTACAAGTTTCCTTTCAGAGCTCTAATCCTGTAGCTAAAGTGAAGCACTGAAAACTGGTTGAGAATATTGCTGTCCTTTTGAGGAAATAGGGTTCAGGGATTATAAGATTTGGAGGAGTGTTTTGCACCTTTTTTCTTTTTTTCCTCCTTGAACTGTAACTGCAAGAGCTGTGAACTTAAGATGTGTAGTCATTCTGATGGAAAAATGTGCTTTGTAAATGGAGAATAGAAAATAGTGTGCTAGTTCTACTACTAGGTAACTTTGCTATTATAAAGCTCATTTGTTCTTAACATCAGTATTTTCCCAGGAAAGGGATGGGATACAAACATGTCTTAACAGTGCATTTTAAGAAAATGTATAGGGGTGCAAATGTCATAAGACAGCTATTCAGAGGTTTATGGTGTCCATTTGCCTTGATGTGTATAAATTCTTATTGCTTAATGTTTAGATTTTAAACAGTTTCTGAAACTGTAAGGTTATTTACATTATCACCAATTCTTATGTTCAGTTCAAAATATTAAATCTGCAAAATACTAAATTTCCTAAAAATTGTGCCATTAGACACCTGACCTCAGAAACCCTTGGCCTTTTTATACAAGTTAGCACTTTGTCCTAATGACTGAAAAAAAAAACCACAAACCCCTGCAATCCCCTTGGTAATTTTCTTCTCACTATGATGATTCACTGCCCAGCTGCCCGATGCATTGTTACTGTCTCTGGTCAAATTGGTTTTTTTGATGTAGCCATGGTTTATGTTTGGATTCCAACTTGGTTTTAAATATTGACAGGCTAGTGATTGTTTGCTGTCACAACTGGTGGTTAAAATGTTCACTGTTTTCTACTTCTTTTTTTCAGTAATCAACAAGACTTACTTACAAACAAATTTGCTCCAAGTACAAAATAAGTTTTTACATACAGTAGGAGTCTAAAATTGTACCTGCCCCTAGATAAGATTGAAATATTTATCTCTTTTTAGGAAGCAGAGGGAGCTTGAAGAATATGAGAGAGAGAAAAAAAGAGAAGAAAAGTTGCGCAAGAGAGAACAGAAACAGAAAGATCGTGAAGTTCGACGAAACAAAAAGCAGCTTGAGAAGCTTCAAGCTGAAGAACAGAAAAAACTTCAAGAGAAGATAAAGTTAGAAGAAAGGAAGCTCCTGTTAGCTCAGAGAAATCTTCAGTCCATTAGACTAATTGCAGAACTACTAAGCAGGGCAAAGGTAACTTCAATATTTATTTCAGAAGCTTATGAAGAACCCAGCAGAACAAAGCCTTTTACTGATTAGAGAGGGGGTGGGGAGCACTGTTCAGTAAACAACAGGTTTATTACCTCTCAGATGTTATTCCTTGGACCAAAAATGCAAAAAGGTGCAATGAAACAGTATTTCTCCCTTGATAAAATATGCATATACAAGTAAATGGAAGAGTAAAATTGAACCTGTAGTTCTGAGTAGCATATTTCACTTGTAAACTAATTGGCAGGCTTGCTCTTAAGTCCAGTGAAAAAATGTGTAAGCATGATAAAGTGAACTAAACATAGAGAATAAGTTGCAAGACTCCTTATTTCTAATTCCAGTTTTGATGCTGCTTCCTGTCTGGCTTTCAGCAGTTCTGTTAGCTATTCTTTGCAGTTTCAGAGAATGAGCTTTGGTTATTTGAGGTTTGAAAATGTGCAAAACAATTTTTCTATAGGAAAAGTACTGTCAGTTAAGGTTTTGAATGTTAGATCCTGTCTCTAACAGTGTTCCTATTTTTCAATGAAACAGGATGCGTTTGCTTAAGACTAGGATGAAGTCATGTTAGGGTGTAATGTAATATATATTAAGAATTTTCTGCAGAAATGAAAAACTGTGTGGCAAAGCACAGGGTTTATTTTTCCTTGATGCTGGTGTGCCTCAGGAGTGTTTTTTAACTCATACAGTGCTATGTGGTCAGTTATATGCTAGGGGAAGGGAGAAATACTTCTTGCAGGTTTCGTAACTTCGCAGCTGTGAGATAGGTTGTCTGACAAAATAGTGCAGTGTGTTTCTTTCACTCCCAGAATTTTGAGGTCTATACTAAGGCACTTGTATGGGTTAGAATAAAAAAAAATATATATATAAAAAACTGAACCTTCTTTTTCAGTATGAGTTTCTAAACTGGTTGACAAAATGAAAAGCAGTTTCTACATAATAGGTGTGTGTTTATTTATTTGCTAGTTTTTACATACTCATTGTGAAGTCGTCTATGACCACAGAATGCAGTCATCTAAGAGAAATCCATGGTTTAAATTTTAAAACTGAATTCTCATACTTCAGATTTCACAGGTGGTTCTAGCTTGTGTGCTACTCCTGTCATATTAAGGAGCCATAAAGACCAAGCCTTGCTTTTGCCTTGTGAAGATAGCTAGAAGAAATTAACACTGAAAAGAGTTTGTGGACATATACTAATGTTTCACCTTACAACAGTTGTGTGTTAGTGGCTTTTTTTGTTTGGTTATTTTGGGTTTTTTGCCTTTATGAGGGAAACCACCATTTTATTTTGGGATGGTTAAGTTCTGTTTGCTAGATTTTATTTTCTTGCCATATTGCTGCTTTTGTGTTACGGTATCACTTGGAAGTATGAGCAGATCTACAGATATTTTTTTGTTTACTCTTACCTTCCCTTTGACTATCTTTCAGACAGTAAAACTTCTGGAGCAAGAACATA
Organism: Microhierax caerulescens; assembly: GCA_035590215.1. NCBI lineage: Eukaryota > Metazoa > Chordata > Aves > Falconiformes > Falconidae > Microhierax > Microhierax caerulescens. Next base: position 73,257,187 of record JAVJGJ010000014.1, read on the forward strand.
ATGAGGAAAAGATTTGTCTTCAGCAGCTAGAGGAGAGGCGAAGGCTCCAGGAGGCTGAGCTCAAACGTGTGGAAGAGGAAAGAGAGAGAGCACTGGGGCTGCAGAGAAAAGAAAAGGAACTGAGGGAGAAACTACTGAACAATCTTCTGAGCAAGAAAATGGATGCAGTTAATCAAAACAAAGAAGAAACTGAAGCATCTCAGTCTGACCTGCCGAAAACCCCTAGTGGTGTTCCACACACTGTGTCATCCAGCTGCATCACTTCTACCTCAGCACAGACTGTTACAAGCAAACTGGCTCCCAGCTCTCAAAGAGAAGTTGCATCCCCTGAGAGTGTAAACAATCAATGCAAGTACTTGAATGGCAACGTTCATGACAAAGTTCATGTCAAAGAAGGTCAGAAACTTCATACCACAAACTCTGAGGGGTGTTCTGAGAAAAGTTCAGGGGTACTTTCATGTGTTCCCGCCAATAACCAGCAGCAGAAGAGCCTCTCTAGCTGTGACCAGAATAACTGCAGGAAGGACTCACACTGTGAGCAGGGCAAACGTAGCACAGAGCCAAGGAGAAGAAAGAGCCGTTCATGTAGCAGCGTCAACACTGATGACAGTAAGGGTAAACGAGAGAGGAGCAGACACAGAAGAGATGTGAGTTATCAGGATGAAAAGCGCAGGAAGGAAAGGAGGTATTATAGACACTCTAGCAGAAGTTACAGTCCTCGACGAAGCCATAGTCCTCGTCGAAGAAGTGTAAGCCCCAGACGTTCACGTTACAGAAGAACTCGCAGTAGAGACCGTAAACGAGACAGAAGAGAAAGAAGTCATAGTCACAGAAGTGTGAGCAGGAGACGAAGACATCGGAGGAGATCACTGAATAAGCAAAGGAGTACTTGGAGTGGGTAGTGGAGACCCTGGCTCCCTGGAAGGGCTGTGGTTGGACAAAAGGGCCAGGAAGTTGCACATGAGACCTCATCGGCGTTGACTGCTACAGAAAATGCATTTGTTTCAACCAATGCTTAACTTGTATCTAGTCTCTCAAATCCAGAAAATAGATGCCTGATGTTTTTTGAGGATTCTTCATGCATTGTTGTCTCTCTCTAGTTTTTTACCACAGTGTAGGTATAGCCACCTGTGCTTGTGCTTGAGTTCCTACAGTGCTAAAAGCCAACCTGTTTCCTTGATTTTCAGTTTTCTAAACTTTGATTTTAGTCAATATAGTTTTTATCTCTGCATCGCATAATTTGGCTTGAGAAGTACATGGGTGCCAGTTATAGGAACTCCAGACATGATAAGCCATTACATACAGATTTGATTTAAAATGCTTTCTGGTGCATTCAATTAAATCACGTTTAACAAAGTAGTGGTTTTGCTGATTGAGATGGATAGCAGGACTTTCATTTAATTCTTAAAACTCACTATAAAGATATGCAAGATATCTTTTAAACTGCTATGATTCCTCCGTGTGTCTGTATGATGCCAAGCTTTGTGGCCCAAATTATTCTGGCATGTAATACCATTTGTATAATAATACTTTACATGTAAGAGAGGCACACTGGGGTAGGAAGTAAGAAACAGTGGTAAAATGTTGAAAAGTTGTTCTATTATTTTGTTGATATATTTGGCTTTGTAGTTACTTCAGGTGACATAGAGCCACGTGAAGCATTTTTTCAGGTATATACAGAGCTAGCCATTGTCTTTTGAAAAAGGGGCCTTCTTGCTAAATTATTTTTACTTGTGGTGTTGGAAAGCAAGGCTGCAGTGTCTCTTGTTAAATCCATTTAAGAATACTTTTGCTTCTAAAATGCAGCTCAGGAATATTAAAAGCTATAATACTACAGTGAAAGAGTTTATTTTGCTTTTTTATGGTGAAATTAAAAAGAGAACTGTTTCCAGTGAACTGAAGTTGCCGTTTTCTGCAGATTTTAATATACTGACATATAAAGTGTTTTATGAGCACCCATTTGTTAAAAAAAAAATATTGCTTGACATATTTAAATGATGAAGCTCAGCCACTCTTCTTGATGGTCCTGTTATATACAGCTGTATCAACTGTTAATTCAGCAGGGCATGTGCTTTTTATCTGCAGCCTTCAGATGCCATTTTCCTCACACTGATGCATCAAATCAAAGTGAATCCCTTTTCTGGAGTATATAAGGAGCACATTGGTGCTGCAGCTCAGCAGGATCCCTGGCTGTTTGTCTGCATTGCTTTCAGTGAATCAGTGCAGGGTGCTTTTTTTTTCTTGCTAGACCATGCTGCTCAAGTCTTTGTAGTTACTAGCTGTAGAAAGAAAAGGTAGACATTCTTTTATCTTCCTGGCAATTTATGTTTTTAAAGATCACCAATTGATTATGTTACTTCTCAAGTTTTTGTGACTTCTCTTGTGAGTTTCACCACTGTCTTGGGGGCAGAGAGCTAGCCTGGTTTATCACCTCAGCACCTCCAGTCTCTTGAATTCTGAGCAGTTGCTTTCTGTTTCTTTGTTAATGTGTTAAAGGCCTGAAAGTAAGTCCATCGGTAGTAATGACTTGGCTAAAATCCAATCTAATGTTGGTTGCAAGTATGTGATAAGGCTGGTGATGATAGCTGTTTGTAAATGCATGCAGTTTGGCTTACCCTGCTCTTAAATACTGACACACTGACCATGGTAACACCACCTTTTTTAAAGAAAGTGTCTTCTGTCTGCACTTCTGTGATAAATTTAACTAATAACACCAATGTCTTTGAGCTCAGGATTAGATTCTTGTTAGTATCTCTGCAGTATATTTCTGCTGTGGATTTTCGCTGAGATTGGTATGTTGGGTTGGGATCTTGATGATGTCTTACATAAGTAATTGGGGAAATGCTAGTTTATAATGCTACTTCTAGAAGTCATCAAGCTATGAATGCAGTGTCATTGCCAAGAGTGGAAGCAGTTAAAGCAGTGGCAGTCAGCAAAAGGTGTTGGGGTCATACTAGCAGAATCCAACAGATACTGTTACTTGAAATAAAAAAAAGACTGTGCTTGCTAGCACAGTTTTGGTAGGTTTTTAGGTCTGGAGAAGGCACCAATAGCAGGTTTCACATCCCACCCTGAAATGATTAAATTCCATATGCTCCCCTGATGTTTAGGGCAATTTCTGAGGCCGGGGAAGATAATTGTGGGGATGATGTTCAGCTGTTAGGCTTTGATAATCATTCAACATAACACTATATCCAGCACTGGCCTTTCATACAAAGTCCTACAAGTGCAGGAGCGTAAAGTAACTCATAAAGTGCTTGTATTCAAGCAGCAGCTTCAGGAAGAAAGGCCTGAAAGTGCTTTGAAGCTACTTGCAAGTGCTTACTTTACAAAATGAAGGCGGAATGTGGAAGAAGTCCTGTTTTCAGCTGGCCGGCTGAACCCAATCAAAACCTCTTAAAACTCCTAGTATCTGAAGTTGCCCAGTAACTGCTCAGTGTAAAGTTTTATCCAGTCTAACACTTGGTGATACTGTTGCTTCAAGTATGTATTTTGCATCAAGGTTCTGCAAAATCTTTTCAGTGCTGAATCCTGTGAAATGGATATTGCATCATGTGTCCTTGTACTGGGTCTGGCTGTGATGGAGTTAACTTCCTTTGTAGCTGCCAGTACGGTGCTGTGTTTTGGATTTGTGACAGGGTTGTTAACACACCAGGTGCAGAGCAGTGCTTGCACAGCATCAAGGCCACCTCCCTTTCCCATTTTTTGTACCACCCACCTCTCCCCAAATGGGTAGGCTGAGGTGGGGAGGGGACACAGCTGGGACACCTAACCCCAGCCAACCAAAGGGATATCCCGTGCCATATGGCATCATGCTCAACAATAAATATAGGGTCTTTGGTCTTTTCAAGGTAGCCTTTGCTCCAAGACTGGGTGGGCATCAGTTTGCCTTCTGGTCTTCATTGATGATGAGCTTTGAACTGCAAGGAAGCCTGGAAAGAATTGCAACGGTAATCTTCTAATAAGGCCACATTGGCCATGCCCAATATCATTTATTCAGGTTTTTATTATGGCTGAGGTATCTGCTTGTATTACTGCAAAAACCTTGCTGATGCAATAACTTCAAAGAAAATAATATAATTGTTTATAGTAAACAATTGCTTTTTGTTCTGTGTTGATTGTTAAGTCGGTACATTTCTATCAAGTATCTTCTAGGGGTCTTAGTGTTTCAAGTGAAAGAACCTAGGATACCAGCAGGCTTTATAATGGCTTCTAGAAGCCAAAGTACCAAAGTTACTGATTCTTTTCCCTACTCTGGAAAAATGTTGTGATGCTGATTGCTTGAATCTTACCTGATTGCTTGGATTTGCAAGAGTTGACTCAGGAGCTGTCTAAAAGCAGATAAAATTAGTTGGTCTTTTTTATTTCATTTCAGTGTATGTCTGTTGAGTGACCTTGAGTTCATATGAAAAGATAAGTATTTAACATCTATCCTTTGCTGTTATAGCTGCCTTAAGCCAATGTCCTTTTGAAATGGACTTCAAAGTTTGTTGACCAAAGTTTGGTCTAATTAATGAAGGAGTTCCGATAATCCACACTACTGTTCTTATTTAATTATTAAATTCACAGTGCTTAAATCACACTGCAGTTATGGGTTGTGATAAAAATGTTAAGGAAACTGAAGAGTTTGGGATTTAGCAACTAATACTTATCAAAGACATACCAAACTAATAAATACTTCTGAAACATTTAACTGATGTTGGTATGGTTGAGTATGGGATAGAGTCTGAATAAGCTGCTATGCTACCTCTAGTTTCAGACACTTAACAGCTAGAAATCCAACCCAATGAGAATATCTGCAAAAATATCCACCTGTTTACTTCTGAAACTGGTCAGCTGCGATTGTGTACCAGTACTAACCTGACTTTCGTTGCCTAGGCTTGTCATGAGTTGCATGTTACATATGTCTCATTGTGTGAAAGTTATGTGTCTTACTCAATTTGTATCTCAGTGTTCAGGGTATGGTTTTGTTTTGGTGGCTTTGTTCCCCTGGGTTGTAAGCAGGAATATATATTTATTCACTGCTTTTATTAGAACATCAAGGATCTGGGTGAGCAAGACTGTTTAAGTTTTTGTTTCTTTGTTGGACTACTGTTTGAAAAATTGAAGCCTGCATGTCAGCTTTCATCCTGACTGAATGCATGGCAGGCCCAGGGGTGTAGGGTAGAAATTGGGAAAGAAATCCTTGAATATGATGGAAGACTTTGGTGCAATTCATTCCTTCAAGTGCTAAGCTTAACCCATGCATTTGACTTAGGTTTTTTATGTCCTGCTTTCAAACTCTGGAGCTATTCCCTTGCCATTGCAAGAACTCAGCTCCCAGCTTCTTGCTCTGTGGCAGGCAGCCATACCTGTCAATTTTAAGCTTGCTTTAAGATCAGCTTTTGTTGCTGGGAAATGTTCAGGTTCATTCCTTACTGGTATGGGTTTTTTCTTCCTTCAGTAGTGGAAAAAATTCCTTGGGGAGAAGGACTGGGGTGGTATAAATACAAGGTCAGGTTACCTTGGCAGCAGTGGAAGAGACCCCTGAGCCTTACGGAGTCCCAAGAAATGCACAGGGTTTCCTCCAATGTTCTGCCTCCATTTTTGAGTCTTAAATCACACAATGAGATGGGAAGAGAGTTTTCTCCGTTGTGAGGATGCACTTCTCTTCTTGCACTCAGCTCCAGGAGAGCTTCACATCTACTGCCACAGAACTCCATGTCTCCCTTTAGTCCTCATAGAGGTGCCAGGAGGATGGGATTGAGCCAGGGGGAGACCACCCTGCTCTGGAGGATGTGTAGGGTTCAGAAGTGTATTAATCATCTAATGGCACAAAGCAGCGCGTGACCTCTTGCCGTTTGAGGATGGGGACTCTGCTCATCAGCAACTGCTTACATCAAGGTCTGAGCTGAAGCAGGAGAAAGGTTGTGAGGTGAAAGGTTGTGGGCCAAAGCTCCTGAGCCTCATGTGCCATGCAGGAGCTGGTGCCTGCTGTCGCGTGTGACATTGCCTCACCGTGGCTGCTGGCGTGGGCAGCCAGGAGGGGTTTTCCTGCAGCCCTTGTTAAGGGCCTTGAAAGGCTAAGAAAGCCAAGTTCCTGTTGCTATGGTCTGTGTTGCTACTCAGTCCTGTTCTGATCCTTAAAGAAGATCTGGTTCTGTCTGAGGGCTGATGAGCCCCTATACATGCCAGTCTTTTGGCCCACAATTTTTCTTCTTTATCTCCGGGCCTCACCCTGCACTGGGTGACTCGGGAAGCAGCTTATTCAGCAGACACTACAGCTTCCCCACAAGCGCAAGGCTCAGCCCTTCAATATGATTGCTGCGATGCTTTCCATCTGCTTACTGCCTGCTGTGGTAAAGTAATTCGGGTCATGTATGAGTCTTGTTGCCAGAAGTACTTGGTATTAGTAAGAAATGGTTACCAAAGCTGTGACCATATCCATGGTTTTTCTAAGTGACTCCACCTTTGTAATGTATTCAATGACCTAGAATAAAAGGTATATGCATGATTAGGTATGCATATTAAAAAAAAAAAAATGATGTGTTGTCCGGAAGCATCATCTTGAAATCTGTTAAGAGAAAATGAGAATTTTTGCAGTGGCTCCCAAAATTATGAGCACAGGACTGCACGGCTTTAAATGTTGATAGAGAATTGATCACTGATCAGTGCTACCTGGACACTGCACCAGTGTCAGCTTTAGGAAGGTTGCAGAACGTGTAAAGGATTGTGTAACAGACTAATGCAGCTGCTCATGTTTGATAGCAGAGGTAGGGGTGTTGTTAGATTTTTATATAAGACAACAATTAAAACAACTAGTTTGGCAGATGCCTTAATTCATAAATGGGTGAGCAAAATTGACCGCTGTACTGCTGTACAAATTAAGGGTTGTTTTTGCTGGGTTTTTTAATTATAATTAAGAGGAAATATACGTATTGCCTGTGTTTTGATCTATCCTACCTTTGAAGTTTGCTTATAATCTGGATATAACACCAATTTCATTAAGTTTATGTTACATTCTGTTGATCTGGTCCTTCCCCAGCCCAATGAATGTATTATTTGCAGAATGTGTCTTTTGCTGCCTTGCAATAAATTTGCAGAACTTGTATAAAGCAGCAAGCTCGTTGCAGTTATCCTTCAGAACAGGGTGTGCGGAATGAGCCCTTCTGGTGTCTTACATTCCTACATGTGTACATATTATTGTTAAAAGGAAGTGTACCTCTTCTTTTTTTTTTGGTACTTAATCTGATACCAGGCCTCTGGGGCTTGGTGCATACCATTACAAACACAATCCTTTCTTTAATCACAGCACAGAAAATGAATTTGATCTGGTTCTCCCTCACATGCTGCATCCTCTGAATACAGCTGCTGCCTCACAAAAAAAAAAATCATAATTAGCTCAAACATGCTTTACCGTAGTAGGTTATAAAACTTTTGAAGGGCTAAGAGTGATCTGAATTCTTTTCTAATTGATGTCTAATCGAGTTGCATGTGCACTGTGGTACCTGGGAAGTGAGCTCTACCAGCTCTGGATGGATTGCCCAGGAGTGCCGTCCTTGAAACGGGACAATTTGTAGGACAACAGGAAGGGACAGTGGTGTGGTAGCACCACGGTCACTCCCAGGTAGCAGTCTCCCCCTGCAAGGGAGCGTCTGCGCAAGAACTGATCACCCTCAGACCAGGTCTTCCCTGCAATTCTGCGAATGGTCCCAGATGTGTCTGTAAGTGCCCTGAGGAGTTGCCCAGCGGTGTCTGTTACTTTCTAACTTAACTGGGAAAGGGAAGGGCTGGCAAAGCCTCTTCTGCTCACTGCACCTGCCGTGGCTCGCTGTCGTGGTTTAACCCCAACGGACAACCAAGCCCCGCTCAGCCGCCCGCTCACTCTGTGCTGGTCGGATGGGGGAGAGAATCAGAAGGGTAGAGGGCAGAAAACCTGTGGGCTGAGAGAAAGACAGTTGCATAGGTAAAACAAAAACCATGCGCACAAGCAAAGTAAAACCAGGAATTAATTCACTGCTGCCCGTTAGCAGGCAGGTGTTCAGCCATCTCCAGGAAAGCCGGGCTCCATCGCTCCAACTCGTTGTGCACCCCCAGCCTACCCACTGGTGGGGTGGCGTGAGAAGCAGAAAAGTTTTTGGCTCTGTGTGAGCGCTGCTCAGCAGTAACTAAAGCATCCCTGCGTTATCAACACTGTTTCCAGCAAAAACCCAAAACATAGCCCCATACTAACTGCTATGAAGAAAATTAACTCTACCCCAGCCCAAACTTGCAAACAGTGTAAGGCTGTAAAAAACATTTGAGGTGAGCGACCAGGGAAAAGGACTTCAGGGGTGCTTGCCCATGCAAAGCCATGGGAACACTTCTTTGTGAAGCTCTCTCGTTTGAAGAAATGGAGAGGAGGATTATCAGATTAACAAGTGTGAAATGGGCAAAGCAGTTGTGGGTTCACGGATTGTCTTTGTGATACTTGACAGAGCACAAGTAGTTTCTGACATGAGAGCCTGCCTCAGCTCTCCGTCTTTGTTTTCTTCTTGCATCTTTCTCTTTTAAGTTTCAGCCTCTGCCATGTTTCGCTAGTGAACCTGTCTTCCTCAGGGAGACTATCTGTGCCTCTTGTCTGCTGGGACATTCCTCTGACAGCGATGTCGATGACTATTTGGTTGAATTATTTGTTGAGAGATTATTTGCAATCCAGAAAATTAAGCTAAGAAACCATGCTGGGTTGCTTATGACTTTAAAAGACATTCTCAGTCAGAGTCTTTACTACAAGGAGAACTGAGGAGGAGGAGGAGGTTTGCTTAGAGAATGAGCAGCGTATACCGTATTTCCTGCCTGCTCTAAATGTCTGCCAGTAGTATATGTGATGTAAACAGGAAAAAAAATACAATCAGTTGCTGTCAAAAACTGTCAGAAGCAATAGACATGTTACTAAGGAAATGTATCTATTGCAAAACATGAGAAGAAGCTACAATGAAGAAAAACAAGCATTTTGTTAAAACTGGATGTTCTGTTTCAAAGAAGAAAGTATGATACTGGGTATCTTGGCTTTTTAGGATTCTTAAAAAAAAGGGGGGGGCAAGCTATTAACGTAGTGCACTTTTATGCCATTTGATATAAGTTGGGCATGCTTAGAGGCTTAATAATGATACCAAGGCACAGCTGTTGCCATGCTGGCATTGCTGGAACTGATTATCATAGTCAGATTCCCGAGACTTGTACTTTTTGCTTATATGGAAGGTTGCATGCGTGGAAATAGTGTCATCTGCCATTTCTCACTGGTAGACACATTAATTTTACTGAATCTGCTTTGTTCATAGAGAATTTCTTACTTCCAAATGTTATGCAAAGGTGATGATGTAATTATTTTTTATGTAGTATTTTCTGCAGTTAGCCAAAATTTAGCCAAAGAAAAATTTATCACCAAAATAGAACTGTAGAGGTAAAGTATCAGCTTTAGCCTGTGTGTGGTTCAAGCACTATGCCATAAACCTTGATGGAGTTTTCAAAGAAAGCAAGACATTGTAATTTCATCTTCATGAATGCATTGATAGCTTAAAGGGAGCTTAGACTTTAAGCCTGGCTAACAATTTACTTGGAAACAGCAACAGACTGTGTGGCTTTGCATCAGTCTGGTGCGGGCTATCTGCAACCCTTCTCTCCTACATCTCGCTGCCAGTAGTAATCCCATTAGATGATTACATCTGGTGTCCTCAACAGACAGATTTAATCAGAATTGAAAAGGTACTTCAAGTGGGTTTAATTAACTGTATGGTCATTTTATTACCAGAGCCTCTTGTACCTGATAACTTTGCCTTCAGTGAATTTATGGCCTGTTAGGATATGCTGGTCTATAGCTGTGCACATAACTAACTGTTACATAGTCAAAAGTACAAGAATCAAGGATTGAGCATTTTTGTACTCATGAATATTTAATGCAGCTGTACTAAATGTCACTGTAATATCTGATTACCAATCTACATCTGAGTCATTTGAGGAAAGTGGCCTGTAAGTTGGTGAGCGGCAGCTCCCTCCCTAGGGTTCTTCTGTGTAGCTCAATGGATGAGAAATGCCCACTTCAGTGCGGAGAGCATTTGCTTCCAGTGTGGCTGGTGGCCTGGATCTAAATAGCTGTTGTGATCCCAGGGATGGGAAATCTTTATGCTTGGGCAAAATTGCATCATTCTGTGTGTCAGTAGCAGGCAGGCAGGCAGAACTGGCCTTTAGCAGAGAAATCTTTTTATTTTCCTACACCTTGCTAATCTTTTACTAATTTAACTATTAATTAAAGTATTTATCTTTGGCTAGTGATATTTATGTACAATTTATTTATTTTAACCGGAGGGGAGAGAGAGCTTTTGAGGAAAAGAAGTTGACCTGGTTTTCCATATGGATGGAGACTTAGTGAGAAGGTTTTGAGCATTCTTTTCCCATAGAACTGTCTTTAGAATGGATGTGAGGAACTGAAAAAGCTGTAGCGTGTTCACTAACAGTGGGTGTAGGTTTGGGCAAGTGAATGAACTCTGCAGACTTGCCAACGGTGAATCTGCAGGCAGAAGTCCCTAAATCGAAACTGAGCTCGTGCGCTCTCCTTAAGGTGAGGATAGCAGGCGAAGGTGGCCATTATGAACGTAGCTGTGTTCTTGAAGCCTGTTGTCCAGGCTCTTCCTTCAGAGAAATGGTGTCTTCTTAAATGCAAGCTGGACAGATTCACAGTCACTCTGGCAGAGAGGTGTGTTGTTACCTCCAGGCTCCACAGTACAAAATAAACAGAATATTAGTGTCTAACCTGTAATGAACACTGAAGTCTGGTGCGCTAGCAAGACAATAGCACCATATTTGCAGGCTATATATATTGGCCAGGATGAGGAGGTCTAAGTGCTTCTACAGTTTGGTGATTGCTGTAACTTTTGTGTGTTCAGACCTGGTGTGCTGCTAACAGGAGACCCTGTGGTGTTAGGACCTGCGGAGCAGGTACTGCTTCTGAGTTGTCTACAGAGGGAAAAAAAGGCTGATAACTGTGATATCTGCTTCTTAGCTAACTTTAAAAACTAACTGTTAAAGCAGACTGCTATTTCACTCCTGGCTAAAAGAAATACAATGTATTTTGGCTGAAATGTAAGGATCTGAATGGAAAACACAGATTCAGAGAAGGATTATACGGTGGAACCTTTAGCTGGGAAAGTTTCACTGCATCCACAAAATGGTCAGAAGGAACATATGGAAAACTTTATACTGGCCTGTTTCTTCTAAAATGAGGCAGAGGTTCAAAAGAGAAGCACCAGAACTAACCTTTAGCAGCAGCATATAAATACAAGCCTACTTCCTAGGAAAGGAAGAAAACATTAAAATGTGTTGGGACAGAGTTGTGAAGCGCAGTCTTCAAACATACACCACGCTAATGTACACAAAATGTTGAGCTGCATGTGGATCACTGTATTGCTCAAGTTTTGCCCATTAACTGAATCCCCGAAGCATGGAGAGAGCTATCACTGGGAAAATGCTATTTTGTAACATTTTGCCATCACTGTATTCCCTAAGTCAGTCTCATTTGATGTTGCCTGAAGGGTCCCCAAGTGTGTGATGTGAGAACTGTGAGTTTTCCCTTGATGGAGAGGGTCTTTTCTCACCTGAGAGCAGAGCGTGTTCCCCAAGATGGGCAAGATGGCTGGCATTTAGAAGCTGGAGCGATGGACTGTGGGGCAGAGAGGCTTCAGGAGAACAGTCCATGGTTTTAATTATCTGATGAAAGACCTATAAGGTACATTCTGTGTGAAGCTGAAATCCATGACACACCTGGCACTCGGCAGTCATTTCATAGTTTCTTCCCAAGAACGTTCTGCATGCCCCTGGTTAGTTTTGCACGGAACGGGAGGGATACTGCAGCAGCCAGCCGGAAAATGGAGAACATTTTGTCATCCCTCAGCACCCTGCTCTGCCAAAACATGGCAAAGCACAAGTAGACACCCCTTCTGCAGTGCTGCTACGAAACACGCTGCATTCTAAGCCAGTATGTGGGGGGACCTGCATAATATGGAAAAGGAACAAGTCTAGATTTAATTCTTTGTAGACTTCACCTGAGTGATCATTGTCAGAGCAAACCAGTCACTGCAACAAAGCAGCACAACAAACAGACCGTACAGCTTCTCTTTGGACTGACTGCTTCTGCACCGAGGCATGGGGTGTAGCCCCAAGGTCACCTGGACCTGTGCCCGTCACAGCAAGTTTCAGCTCCCCTCTGGCTACACCCCTCTGTTTCTTCTATCTTTTCCATGGGCATGGCTTGCAAATCAGGCCAGGGAAACACGCCTAAGTTTGACACACCTGCATTGAAATTATTCCAGGCACAGACTATGGTGGGATGCTTTCTTTGCCTTCAGCATCTTGCGTGGACTCTGCTATCAGATTATTTCCCCAGCAGCTCCTGCCTGCTATGTGGTAGTTACGCCACTTGTTTTCCTTGCATGGGCAAACTCTGAGGCCCTGGATACGTGACCTGGAGCCAGAGGCTGAACAAGTCTCTGCTTCAGCATGGTGAAGGTAAGCGCTGTGCATACACTTGAGTAAGGGGTGAGTAGAATTGGGGCCATAGGACATCCCAGGTTTGATAACCACTTTCAGCTGAGCTGATATTCCTTCACTCTAAAGCCCTGCGAATATCCATGTTTCACTTGAAGAATTCTGTTATCAAATTGTCTTTCCTCTGGGGTCACATCACTGTGTTGACTAATATATGTAACGATTTCTCTTCTTGGGCAGTCCTCCAGCATCAAAAAGCCAGGCTGACGGAGCAGAGCTGCTTTTGAACAAGCCCCAGTTAGGACTCTGCTTTGCTTTAT
>JAVJGJ010000014.1:73294420-73368834 GCA_035590215.1 Microhierax caerulescens
TGAGAAGCCTGGAAGGCCACAAGAAATTGGGAATGAATACAGCTAGAACAGCTGACCTGAACTAGACAGAAAGATATTCCATACCATGGGATGTCATGCTCAGTATATAACCTGAGGGCGGGGGGTGTGTGGGAGGGTGGCCACGGCCTATAAATTGTTGCCCGGAGAATGGCTGGGCATCAGTCAGCAGGTGGTGAGCAACTGTATTGTGCATCACTCAATTTCTTTTCTTCCTTCCCTTTGGATTTCATTCCCTCTCCCCTTCTTCCTTCTTTTCATTATAACTGTTGTTGATGTTGTTGTTGATGTTATTATGATTATTGATATTTTTGTTTTACTTTATTTCAATTATTACATTGCCCTTATCTCAACCCTCAAGTTTTACATCCCTTCCCAATTCTCCTCCCCATCCCTCTGGGTGAGGGGTGTGTGAGTCAACAGCTGTGTGGTACTTAGTTACTGGCTGGGGTTAAACTACAACATCATGAAAGAAATGGGCCAAGGAGAGCTTATACTTATTGATCTGCTCACAGTTTCTGCTGCAGGTTCTTTTCCCCATTCTTTCCAACTTTAACAGGGTACCTGACAAAGATAAATTTTAGTTTTTACTCTGCTTCCTCTAAAATAAAACTTTTCACTGTAGTGAGCTCTATTTTTCTCATGTTCCCTGGGGATTCATGTAACATACAGTCAATTCTAACTCCTCATGAGCAGTCACTTTTGAACCTGTAATTCTGCCCTGAAGTGTAGGAATGAAGGAGCAGCCAATGATGGTTGATGTAGGAAAAAAAAAAACCAAACCCAGCAAAAAAAACCCAAACAAAAAACACAACAAACCACTAGCAAATTAAATATTTTTCCTTCCTATGCTACAGCCTGTGACACATATTGGTGCAGGATACAGACCAGTGTAAGGGACCTTTCTGAGAAAAGGCTTTGTTCATTGTCTGGGTGCCAGATTGCAGAGTGATTATGCCTTAAAATGTAGTGAGGAAACAATTAACAGTAACTCTGGCTCTCAGAACACACCTGCAAATCAATTCTGTGCACACCTGTCTGCAATGAGGGGCACGCTCAAAGCTTCCCACATCTTAAGTATCCGGGAAGAAGAGACCTCCTCAGATGAGGACGGAGGAAGTAAACAACTTGGTGGAGTGTGAACTGGCTGCAAAGGTGCTTTGCTGCACATAGGCATATTCCAGGGCAGAACTTGGTTGGATAAGCAATTTATATAACCACTCTTATGTATGCAATAATGGATCTCACTTGGGGCCTGTGCCTTCATATGCCACAGACCAGCAGTCACAAAAGGCCTGGAGACTTATAGGGTCAGCAGAATGATTAGTTATGAAAGGAATAAACATAGTCCTTCCCTATCCTTCTTAGGATGTAAGCACTGGATTCCTGGATGTGAATATCCTACAAATACCAGATTTCAGGGGGAAACTTGCTCCTGAAGACATTATTTTCTTTACCCATGAATTGGTCGAAGGGCCAAGGTGGCCTATTGCTGTAGATCATCTTGTCTGCGGAAAGTGTGCTTCAGGGAAAGAATCTCATGGATGAGGAAACAGACTTGGAAGAACACAAGTCCAGATAGGCTTTTGTGGTGATAATTTTGGGGGATGGCAGCTCTGATGGTAAGTGATCAATTCAAGGGCAAGGTAGTGTCCAGGGATAGGTCCATGGAGAAGTAAAGACACCAGAAAGGTCCAGGAGAAGCTGGTATGAAAAATTATGCACTATTTCCTTTAGAATACAGGTTAACTTGTGAAAAAGAGAACTTCACAGCCTAGCCTGATGACTGCTGGGAGGGCAATGACAATTCTGCACTGGTAACGCTTTTGGGAGCCCAGGGAATAGCAGCTGTGAGGCCAAGAGAAGCAGTGGAAGGTCTAATTATCCATCAGAAATCTCTACCACTTGCCATCTGCTATTTCTTTAAATCAGTTCTTGAAGTACAGCTTGCAATAGCCCAGATGCCTGGCACAGGAAGCATTTGGAGGAGGTGGTGAGAAGTGACTATCTGTGCCTGTGGCTTGAATGCTAGCTGAGGCTGCAGCAACTGATGTAGTTTCTTAGCAGGGTATATGAACTGTACAACTAGTATAAAAAGTAGGGATTTTTTCCTTGAAAAGGCTTGATCTCCAAGTCCCAGAAGAAGAATTTGATTTTGACATGCCACACTTCTAAGTGTGTGGTACAGCATGTTAACATGCATCAGTTTTTTCCTTTAGCTAGATAGTTGGGTGTTTTGATGTTATTGTGTCAGTTCAAGCTGGAACTTCATTCAAAGAAAGTTGCTTTCTGCCAGTGCCTAGCTCTAACTTTTTAGTGCAAGTGCAGCCGTGAACCCTTGTGACTGCATGGGGAAAGCTGGAAGGATTAGGGCTCTGGGACTGAACCGCTGCAAAGTGCAGAGACAGTTGAATGGCACTATCCAGATACAGGCAATATAGACTCTTCCCCGAGCCATCTCTCAGAATTGTTGGCCACCTTTCAGTTCAGGGTCTTTGGATGAAATAGGGCTCAGTGCACAGCATGCTCTTACATCAGTCATCACATAAACCTGGTTGAATAGGGCATTATCTGATATTATGTTTAGAATGTTATGCCTAAATGCAACTGCAATTAAAGTAGAGACCGGACACTGGGTCTTGCAACATTTGTACAGTGCACATTTTGGGATGGTCAAGGAAAGATCTGAGTCCTCCAGAAGGCAGTATGATAACAGCAGTCTGTTGATTTTGTGTGACTGGATGGAGACAGGTATTAGAATGGCTTTCCCTGTCTAACTGCATATATTCATCTATATCTATCTATAACAGATACTGCCTCAGGAGTTTTAAATTGAAACATTTTCCTGTTTGTGAAAGAAAATCCTTTCTTTATTTTTTCCCAGGATTTACCTGAGAAACATCACACTTGGTAGTTCTGAACTCAATGTAATGTGAGTATTTAGGACAGGGTATGAAATAAAGTATGCTTGGTTGTGGTGGGTTGATCCTGGCCAACAATCAAGCAACCACCTGCTGCATTGTCACTCCCTCCCCCAGCAAGGTGTGAGAGAGAACTGAACGAGCAAAGCCAAGAAAGAGCTTGTGGATCATGATAAAGGTGTTTAACAAGTGAAAGAAAAAGAAAAACAAAACCAAGAGGTGCAAAGGCAACTCCCACCTCCCACCAGAGACTGATGGTCAGCAATTCTCTGAACAGCAGCTGCCTTGGAAAGATGACCACCAGCTTTTACTACCGAGCATGAAGCTTCATTGTATTGGTTATCCTTCTGGCCAGTCTGGGTCACCTGTACATGCTGTCTCCTCTCCCAGCCTCCTGCTCACCCCCAGCCTACTCAGTGCGGTGGCAGAGTGAGAAACAGAGAAGGCCCCGATGCTGTGGAAGCACTGATCAGCAATAGCTAAAAACACTGCAGGGTTATCAACAGACTTTTGGTTACAAACCTACAACACAGCATTGTATAGGCTGCTGTGAAGAATATTAACTCCATCTCTGCCAGACCCAGTACAATGGTAAAGTGGAGATGTAAGTTAGATGGATGTTTTAACTACAAAATAATCCATCTTGAATAATGGGTGTCTGACATACTAAACACATGACTAGTGCCAGAAGACAAAATGAGAAAAACAAAACAAAAAAAAAAGGTGAATTGGTTTGAACTTTGGGCAGAGGTACACTCCTGTCCTTGCAGGCATCCTGAATGTCTTAATATACATCTTAGATTTCTCTCTTGCTTAAAGCATCATACTGTTCACCAGCTGAGTACCTAACAAAAATGTAACTATATATATAATTTCCCTTGAAATTCTGGTGTTATGCTTCTGCATTTTTAAAGAGCGCTAAAGAGGATGCAAACATATTGTCATCAAATTAATTGATGTGTGAAGCAATGACATAGTATTAGTCATGTGAAGCAAAGGAATAATTAAGGCTATTTTTGAGATATATTCTATATACTATATATGTGTGCTAACATGAGAAAATGTAAATACAAGTTATTACAGAAAATATTTTCTGTTGCTACTTTCTATTGTTGTACATTCGTGTCTGATTTATATCTTATTAATTAGACTTGGTTTCCGCTCAGCGGTAGCCACCCATCATGACACTTCACCACTAGATGCTGCTGTGGCTGCACTTGTCTGCTGAGATGGCATCAGCCATGGTTAAGGAAGAAAGCAGAAAGCTCTGCGCAGTCATTTGCTGTCTCAGCTGAAGTGCCATGCAAATTAGTTTAGATTTTGGGGGTCGAGGTAAAAATGGTTAATGAGTCTCTGCACTCAGCTTTCAATAAATGCAACCCGGTTTTGTCACGCAGCTCTCAGCCTGGAGCTGCACACAGAAGGAGGAGCAGACCCTTCGTCTTCATGGGCAACGCAGGCTACAACGTGACCCTGTCCTTCCTCACCATCTTTAACATGCAGCACAGCACAGGCCCTTCTTCACAAAAACTTGTGCCAGACTAGCAGAACTCAGCTGTTAAAGCCCTTTTACGGCATCACAAGAAACCTGTCACTGTGGTACGTGGGCCTTATGTTTCATTTCTTCTTGTTACTCAAAGAGTAAAAGCAGCCATACCAATGCGGAGCCAGGTTACATCACGGGGTCAGTGCTTCTTTGCTGGTGCTGCCAGGTGGGGAAGAGGCCCTGGCACAGGGCTCCCATGATGGCTGGCCTCTTTCCCCAGTGCCCCACACTGGATATGGAGAGACCTTGATGAGTTCCTGCTCTCCCTGGCCGTGTGTGCTGGCCCCAGGGTCGGTCACCGCCTGTCCTGGTGTGGGTCACTCTCTAGCCCTGGCTGCAAGCAGCCCGTAGAGGCCCTGACAGTGCCCCTTGGTAGCCATCAGTGTGACACACTTGCCTGCAGCCCTTGGGGCTGCCTTTCTGCCCCACCCCCCCGTCCCCCCCAGGACCTGCCTTTGCCAGCTCCCTGCAGGGGCTGGCACCTCCAACTGCCATTCCTGAGACCCCCAGAGCTCTAGTGGCCTCTCTGAGGGACGCCTTGCCAGGCCCTGGCACCCCATCCCCTCCGTGGGGTCTGGCCTCCCTCACCAGCTGCCCTGTGATCACAGCCACCACTCGGGCAGTTTCTCAGGTTCTGCTTGGCCAGCAGCACCTCCAGCCAGGTCCCACCATCTGCCATAAATGCATGACAGTTGTTCCTAGATGGGTTACACGTGCCCAGGGCACTTCAGCAAAGGCATCAAAGTGGTGTGCTATGGAGGCTATGACCCCTGCCCAAGTTTAGTGGCCATAAACAGCAAAGGCAGGTAATGTGACCTCCTTGGATTCACCACAAAGTCCAGGGTGAGGCCAAGAATAGGACCAACCCCACCAAGACCGTGTTGGTGCACTAGTGACTAGAGGGACTTCACTAGTACATGTCACTGTCATGGTCTAGCCGTAGTACTCAGGCAGATTTCCCCTGGATCTGGTCACACAGGAATTCCTCACTGTAGCATCAACTCATTTAGAGTGGACAGTGGCCCGAGTGATACAACTGGAATCTTACATAAGTATTCCTTTAACTTTCCATACCTGCATTTACCCATGATGAGCAGACAGCGCATACCATTTGCTCATGCCTTTGGATTCACATTCTGCACACATCCACACTTTGTGTATTAGACTTTGTATCCTACAGTATTTCAGGTCACACTCCTATGTTCAACAGCAGCAGATACAAACCAGAACCTTTTGACAATTTCTGAGGTCTTCAAAGGGAAAAAACGTCACTGGATGTGGAGACCATGAAGAAACTGTCTTTTTCCTGACTCAAATTGACCCCAGTTGTGGTGATTTGACCTGGGCCAACAGCTAAACATAACTCAGCTGCTTGCTCAGTTGCCCTCACAGTGTGTGTGTGTGTGTGTGTGAATATGAAAAGCACAAGTGTGAAAACTCATGACTTGAAATAAACACAGTATAGTAAGCTAAGGTAAGAGGAAGAAAAAAACAAACAAGTGATGCAAAGGCAGTCACTCGCTACTTCCCACAAGTAGGTTGATTGCTCACCCGTCTCCAAGCAATGACTAGCTTCCCCAAGCCACCCACCCCTCAGTTTTTATTGCCATCCTCAGCAATTATGCATCATGCAATATCGTTTCGCTCAGCTGTCCAGCCTACTCGCTGGGGAAGCAAAGTGGGAAATAGGCTATGCAAACACTTCTCAGAAATAGCTAAAACACTGGTATTTTATCAACATTGTTTTAGTCACAAAACTAGCATACAGCACCATATGGGCTGCTATGAAGAAAATTAGCCACCTCCCAGACAGACTCAGTACACCAATTTAAAAGAAAATTCCACTGGGATTCAAGGTCATGATTTGGTATTGCCAACTAAACTAAATTTCTGAAGGATCAGTGCTTTGAACACGGGAAGGAAATGCCTTCTCTCTTTCATTGCTGATCCATCATTGTGGGTGGTAGGTGAATGCACTTAAGGGGAAGTCACGGTTTTATTCTGAATATAGGATGTCCATGTTAAAGTTCAGACTCCTGGAGAGATATGAGTGTCTGAGAATACCTTTTTTAATTTCAAAATTACTTTTAATCCCATATCCAAGGGAAAAGTCCTGAAAACACAGTCTAGGTGCATGGTAATGAATAACAAACCATTGCTAAATAAAAGAGAAAAAATCTTTTATTCTTTTAAAGCAACACTTTTGGTGAATCTAATTAATGACTTTCAAAGTGTGGGTTTGGAAACACTTTCTCTGTGCCTACCTTCTCAGAATGAAATATTTAGATTTATGTAAATGCACTTTTAAGCAAGTGCGATTGTCCTAAAGCCTTTACTGTGGTGCCTAATTCTCTGAGCACCTGGATGCACAACAAGGACTTCTAAAACTGGTCCTACACATCTGGAGCTTGAACCTTGCAGGGGAAGCTCACACAAGACTACTGAAGGAGACACACAGGATCTACTGAACATGGCAGTATAGTACCAGGGAGGAGGCCAACATCAGATATATGGCAAGAGACTATCTATCATGGGGTAATTGAAATATGGAGCTGAGCCTGGACATTCTCCAGTTTGCATTCCCAGCTCCTTCATGGAAGTAATACATCCTATCTGCGTGAGGATGGCAGAGTGAAAGTGAGACAGAGAGTGGAAGTGTGGGTTTGAAAGAGGCCAGTCTACATGGTTCATTTAGGGTTTGGGTTAGGGTTAGTGTTTAGGCTGAGACAAAGCAAGCCAGGTGGAGCAGGGCTGGAAATGGGCTATCAGTGGGAATGGTTGGCTGCAGAGAGAATTTGCCTGCATAAGGTTTTTCATCTAGGTAATGTCTTGATGACTTTGCTGAAGGCTTAGCCTAAACTTAAGTTCTCATCTTCCAGCTGATGTGCAGAGGGCAAGGTTGAAATTGCTTCTGGATACATTGTCAATGTTTTGTATTTCTCCTTTCCTTCCAACAGGGCAGATGGTTCAAATGTTTTACTACTCTTTCCTGATCTCCCTTGCAGGCTTGATCTGAAAGATTATTTTATGGTATAAGCAGGCATTTCAAATGTGACACCTTTCTCCTGAATGACTTATCTTGTTTATGAACTTTTTGACAGAGGTTTCAAATAATTTTTATTCATCTTCTGTGTCATTCTGTACTAAAATTATAAAATTTGCCTCTCATTTTGGGCCAGAAGCTGCTATTTACAGTGTTGTCAGCTTTAAGAGCTCAAAGATTAGGAGCACCTGCAAATAATGAAATTTATTTTAAAAGTATATTGGCATTTTTAGCTTGCTATCACATTTGTGAGAGTCTAGGACATGTTTTTCATGTTTATGAGCATCTCTGCACAAATACACAGGCTGGAAGCCTTTCTGTCATCTCTGAAAGATGACATTTTATTTGCTTGTAATTCTCTGGGTATCAGGAAAAACCTCCTACCATGTAAAAGGAAAACAATGTTTAAGGGATAATGAAAGCAGAGAACCAGTGGTATATGCAGCATTGTTTGAGGTGGACTCATCTCATCTGAACCTCAGAAGGTGGTCCTTTAGATTCCAAGCACTTCAGGGTACAATTTTAGCAAAATATTTTACATGTCCTATTTTCCTACAGGGACCAGAAGCCAAAGTGAGGGTGACTGGCTGAGACAGAGACATCAGATGATGTTATCTGTAGTGCCTTTATTTGAAAAAACAGTTGCCTTTCTGAAGTGAATGTTCAGTTCAGTCAGTTGTTGAGCTCCGTTATAGGCATCAAAGCATGAGTAAGAAGTCTTTGCAAAGGCTGTTAGCTTTGTAGGGCTAATCTCACTTGTTATAATCAGAGGAGACGGAGTGGATCTGGTACAGGAGAAATCTGCACTTATAGCCGTCTACAGAAGCCTCCCTCTGCCTTGATTGTAGGAGGAGCATAGGGAGAAAGTAGCCTCAACAGGGGAAAGTTTGTAACATTCTGTTATAGGCACAAAATCAACTCACAACTCTGTAATGGTCCTTCTTATCCTTAAAAGCAGCAGGTCACAGTTCATGAGCCACTTATGCCCAAGTAGGATCTCACCCTGAAGATAACAACAGGATATTACAAGACTTGGGACAAGTGGTTTTAAGAGTTCCCTCCTAAGCTGCAGTCACCGTGCAGTGCTCCCTACCTGCGAGTGATGTGGCATGAAGGTGACTTTGCCAGGAGCTGCAGCCTGTGAGTAATGTGTTCTGAAGGTTTGCTCTCTTTCCAGACAAAGCGAGGTGTTACATCCTGCAGCAGCCAGGCACGAACACAAATAATGACATGAGGCTGACCAAACCGCCAACAAGCATGTGTGGGGCTGACTCAGGTCTTTGTCAATTTCCCCACCACCAGCTTAAAAATAAAACAGTTCAGAGAAATGATTTTGCTTATTTGACTGCAGCAGCAATATTAGTTTCATGCTAAAAAGTAGCCTGAAGGAACTGGTGGTATCTATGAATTAATTACCCTTTTAAATAAATGAATTAAGTGGCTAAATATGAACCCTCTACAGTTTTTACCAAGGAAATGTTAATTTACCCTTGAATAAGGAGCAGTGCAAAACCAGCCTATGTTATATTCTGGGAAAAACAATCTCATACATGTGTGCCTGCAAGCTCTTTCAAACAATTCCTTCCCACAGCACACACAACATCAAGCCCATCTCAGTATCTTCCATGCTTGTAATTTCTGTCCTCTTACACCCTTTCCGTCTCTGCCACTGTCTGTTGTGATCCTTGCTGTTTAAAGCTCGCTGTAAATTGTCAGTTATTCAGGGTAGGGAGCTGTGGCTTCACATGCTTCTAAAGCACCCTGCATGCCCAGGGGTTGCTATGACTCAAGAGAAAGCATTTGGTCTCAGGATGTGGCTAGATGGTGTGGTTAGGGCACACATGGTGTGCCCCAAGTCCTGTGATTCCCTTACCTAGGCACAATGGTCTGGCTTAGTATTGCAGCAGTAAATGTGTTGGGCAGGCATCAGTGATAAGGGCAGAGTGTAAGTCCTGAAGACCCTTACAGTGTAAATAGGAAGGCCTGCAAAAAAACGAAACAAGCTGCCTTTGATTTCTAGGATGAACCTGGAGGAGAGCAAGGAAGTAAAGGCAGAAAAAGAGATAAGACCAGGTCATGCCCATGGACTGCCATTTGCTCATGATGCTGCATTGTTCCCTGAGTCAGCAGGTAGGCTACTCACAGTCAATATGCTGCAGCTGCATATATGAGCTGATACTTTCGCTTGCTGAGTCAGAGAATTCCTGTCTCAGTGGGAGTCAGTGGTAATTCTGTTCTTGTCTTCAGTAAGTGCAAGAATAGGACATCTTGATTTGTCAGACCTAATTCCCTAAATGCAGTATTTCCGTGAGTTAATTCATTACAATAGGAAAAGACCAATGACATGGACTTAGCAGTACTGGGCTGGAAAACCTTTATGGGGTGAGCTCACACTCCATTCTGTTCTTCTGGATGTTGAAGCCATTTTGCTGTTTGGGCATCAACATTTTTATGGGGAAGCTAAGTATCAATTTAGGTGATGAGCTTAAATGAAAACTCTGACACCTCCCCTTCAAAAAGATGATTCAATTCCCACCTCCCCAGGTTCCAGTATTGAGAATCTGAAAGAGCATGAGGCCAGGTTGTGCTTGCCTGGTCAGTGAGAGGGTAATCCCTGACTGCTCTGAGTTTAAGACAGAGGCATAAAGGTATCACCAGTCTCATCAGAACCTCTTCCCATTTTTACTGATAAATGACAAATGCTGTGAAGACCTGTTCCCTACATGAAGAATATACACATGCTCAGCAAAATCACGTTCCTTTTTTTGCTTATGAGCACTTTACTGTGTGAGGAGCAGCCACCCTTGGCACGACTTCTGCTATCAATGATGATAAATCTCAAGGAAAAACCTGCCTTTGCAGGGATCTTCCTGAGTAACAAGTACTATACTGTATGCAGGCAAATTAAAACCCTGTTTGTGGTATGGTTTCCATGCTCCAACAGGCATTTCTGATGACACCTTTTTATATTTGGGGTCTTTCAGCTGCATTTTTCCCTGTCGTAGGATGTTTTAATGCATATATTCCAGCACAGATATGTTGGCATCCTCCCAGCAACCTTTAACCGTCCTTTAAGCAAATTGCAATCAGCATAACTAGTTTTAGCAGAACTTTGATTGAGAAATGTGATCTGGGAGGCTTTTACACATGGCTGGATAACACAATCTACAAGGTTCTCACTAAAAGCATTTTTGCTAATAAGCAATTAACATTGGACTTCAGTTTTCCACCTGGTGAATTTTCAGCTGTGTTGAACTTCCAGCTGTGACACTAAAGAGCAGTGGCAGCCTTCGAAGGAAAAAATAGGCTGGGTGTGGAAAGATCTTCTGTGAGACAGACTGGAGTGAATGCCTTGTATCAGTAAGGCTGTCCCACTTCCATAGACAATGGTGAAAGCTAGGCACTCAGGAAACCCCCCCCACATGATTTTAACAGACGCTTTGTTGCCCCTCTAAGCCTATCTAGGTGAAGCTGATGAAATATGTTGGTGTATTTGAGTGATGACTCGTGCTCATTCATTCTGTGTCATTTTGGTTTTCTTGGCATCTCACTGGGTTCTTCCTAGAGCAGTGGAATGGGAAAGACAAATTGTCTTTGGTAGGTTTTTTCCTCTCCTGCTAATGTTGAAAGGTGGTAGGGCAGTGGTTTGTGTTTTGGGTGATGCCTGTACAGTGAAGGCGGTACCCAAACTTGGACCTTGTGCTGGGAATGGAAGTTTGCTCCAATGGATGCAGATGGCTCTTATGAGTTCTTCCCTCTTCTCTCATCACTGATCCCATACCAAAGATCCCCTTGTAACTTCTCTACCATTGTATTTTTTAAAACCTTGGAGTCTGCTTCTCCAGTGGTGGATCAACTCTTCTTATGTGTCTAGAAGGAACATCTCAGTTGGTTTTTGTGGATGTATAAGCACATGTTATACAACAGAACTGCTCAGGACAGCAGGGGACTGGAAGCAGTTACCCATTGAGGTTCATGGTAAATTGTAACTCTGAAAGCACACTGCAGCTCATGAATCATTTCTCCTTTACCCCAGTGGGGAATGTGACTGGAAAATACATCTATACACTATAAAAATCCAAGTTCAGATACCATAAAGAAAAGAAAACCTGTAATTTCTTACCCTTCGTTTATTAGGTTTTGTAGGAACTTCCCCTAAATTCCCAGTATCAAAACAACTGAAAATTGAGATTTTTCCACTATTTCTGAGGCAAAAATGAATCCATCAAACAAATCAGCCATGGTAGAAACATAAACCAAAAAAAGCTGTAGAACGAACACCTCCACTTTTCATCAGAAGCATTGGTTGCAAGTCCATTACTTTATTACTTCTTATTTCTCAGTTCTTGCTTTGACATTGGATTTGTGACATCAAATTTATTTCCCAGGCACTGTAGACTCTAAAGCTTTGGAATATTATTTTCTTTTTCTTCCCTTTATTTATTTTTTTTTCTTAGCTTGTTCAATTAGTAGCAAGGCTCCCAAATGTACTGCTATTCAAGGTATAATCCTGTATATATGGAGTAAGTATATAAGACGTTTTTTCATTCTCCTTAAGATGGAAATTTAAAACTTCCATCAACATTTTCCAACTTCTCAATGAGAAAAAAACCACTGTCCTACTAAAATTCAGAAGTCAAAAACTGGATGAAAAAAGATTTTACACCCTTCTTAATTTGTTTATTGGAGTTATAGCCTCAGAGGCTAACATGATGTTCTACAGAAGCGGAGACAGCTCTAACCCATATTAGAGCATCACTTCCAGTTTTCTTTGCAAACACAGAATGTAACATAGCAGCACCCCCTGGGGTTCATAATCTGAAAGCTACTTTTGTCACCACAATGAAGTAGAAATATCAAATGTAAGAAGTCAGTAAGGAGAATATGTGGCTCAGTTCTTTACACTAGTCCAAGTGTACTATTTGGAGAAGATGATAAACCAGTCAAAAGAACAACACTACTGTGCATTAAAAGATAAATTCCAAGGAAATTTTGAACTATGAAAGTGAAAGATTATTCAGTGGGAAACAAAGAGTGAATTTATCTTCATGAAAATGCAACTGTTAAAACTAGCCTAAGTATTAATGTTTGACCTTGATTAAGTCCCTGGTAAGAAAATCCTAAACATTTTCTTTAGAAAAATAGCAGTTAAAGAAGTTGCCATTGGGTGTAGCTATTGTGTTACTCCCTCCCTAGATGATCGCATAACAAACACAGAACTGGTTATTTTTGCAAGACAGACAGTATAGAAAAAATATTTCTCCGTAATAATTTCAGGTTTGGCAGTGTCTTAGAAGGATGGCAGAAATCACACTAATTATTAGCATTCCCTACAGCATGAAAAAAAAAAAAAGAATTTACCATAAACCCATTCTGTAACTGATGCATATTTTAATCATTGAAATGTTTTAAAAAAATACATACAGTACATTTTGTGCTTGAGTTTGAAGTTGGAATACTTGAGGAGATGTGTCTTTCCCTAGTTTGAATAAATTTGGTTTTGAAATAACAATGATCTGGAGGAGTGGAAAAAATCCACTTAAAGCTAATGAAACCTCGAGAGTATGCAGAGATGTCTCATAAGCAGATTCTGTGTGCCTAGCAGAACTTGTTGTTCTACTCCCACGTGATTAGTTGTTCTCATGGGAATAAAGGCAGCAAAATAAATGGTTCTCTCTCCCTCCTCCCCCTGCATATGGGACTCTGAGAATTAAGCATTCAGCTGCTTTCTAAAATGTTGGCGGACAAAGTAAGAGAAGTGAAAGGATCACAGAGCTAGGCCAAAATAACACAGTGACCACTGATTCTGCTCAGATCTGTTGAAGAGCTCACCACTTCTAGGCTAGGATGATAAGGAAGGACAAGCGACAAATAATATGTGATTCCTTCAACAGGGTCAGTGATAGACAGTAATCTTGGTCTTGACCAGAAATATTTCCACAGACATTTTAAATAGGCAATTATTTGTTCAGCTGTCAATCAGTTTGTGATCCAAGTTACTGCAGACGTGTTAGTTCAATGGAAATAGCCA
This sequence comes from Microhierax caerulescens, assembly GCA_035590215.1. NCBI lineage: Eukaryota > Metazoa > Chordata > Aves > Falconiformes > Falconidae > Microhierax > Microhierax caerulescens. The sequence continues at coordinate 73,307,980 of JAVJGJ010000014.1, forward strand.
CTCACCTGCAGTGATTTCTTTGATTCTTTTTCAAAGCTTTTTTATACAATCAACTAGAATATCCCTAAGACTTACTAGTCTACTAGTAGAGTAAAAGAATATTAAGAATTTTATACTTAACCCAGAGAATTATAGGAAATGTGAGTACAGATTCAAGAGGCCCAAAGAGTGTAATAACCATGTTGTCCTTTTGAAAATATGAACTCTGTTCATGGATTTAATAAGGTATATTACAAGATCTAATGCTGAATATTTGGTTATTCCATATTAGAATATTGATAATCAATACATAGAAAACATCTGGTGTTCCTAAAAAGCCAAGTATAGCTAGGAAGTTATTGGTGAATTATATTTTGGCTAATTAAGTCATTGGGATGACAAAGAACCTTTTTTCTGACCTCTATTAATGGCTTTGCTATCTATTTTAGCCTTTTATCTTTCTACAGACAGGTGTTAATCAGGTAAGACCTCATCATGCTTCTTGTTTCCCAGCCTCAGGAGAGCTGGGGGGGGGGCTGCAGTTCCTCCTCATTCAACAGCAACATCAAGTTAGTCTGGATGAAGGCAGCAGGTCTTACTTATGCTCTTGTGATATTTTCAGGAGTAGAGACTCTTTGTGATTTTGCATTGTACCTTCAGACAAAGCCTGCTTCCAGGGCTTTGGCTGTGATTTTCTCAATTGCATTCCATTAAAAGAACATTACAGAATTGTGGCATTGGAAGTTACATTGGATGATAAAGATGAAAGAAAAGGAAAGCAAAAAAAAAGTAAGTGCAGTGTTTGTAAGAATAGAGAACAACCTAAGAACCAGATTAAAGATAGTGAGAATCAAAGTTAAAAAGAATTACTTGTAGTACTTAAAACAGTACTCCCCTATGAGAAAGGAGGTGGGAGAATTATCGAAGCCAAGTTTTCCTAAATCCTATGTAGCCATTCAAAAATGGTTTCCAGGCAACCAGAACATATAGATAGCCCCAGGAGCAAGAGGTGTTATGAGTGCTTGGAGACACAAAGAGGGAGAGAAAGATGAAACAGGACCAGAGTCAGGCTGGGGAAACGCTGGAGTTGAAGGGTCCCCTCACACAGCACCAGCACTGCAGTCGGTGAGGCAGAGGGTGAGCGGCCTCGTGCTGAGCAGGTCCCCCACAAGAAGGAAAATGAAGGAAAGAAAGCATGCAGGGAATGTAAGAACCTAGATGAAAAGCATACGCTTTGATTCGCTCTTTCAAACCTCCCATTAAAACACATGGACAAGAGTACATTTCTTGCTGGTTGTAATTATCTCTATTTTGCAGAAGACTGACATTTACAGTGCCCCTGTACTTTATTCTAGCTGTTTAAGAAAATGTTCTTGTTAGCTTTTGTCCAGATCAGTAACTGTTCACTTCTTATTCTGGTAAATCTTTCATTCATGGCTGGATTTAGACAGAAAAGAGAAAGATGAGTGTCTCAAAAAATTACTAGTTGGCTAGACGTGGCAAAAGGTATATAATTGAGTTAATTTAATAGAAAACATTGAAAAGCTGGTCAAAATGATTGTAATATTGTCAGCCAGGGTAAACTGGGTTTGTAGAGTATGGTTCTGTGTACTGTGTACTCTGAATTACTGCAAAACAGGCTACAAACATCCTTACACCACCCTTGTGGAGAAAACTTGGACAGGCTTTTCAAAATCTATGTATAACCTAGGAAATAACTCCTTCAGTTCACCCATGGGAATAGATTGCCCAGAGAGGTTGTGGAGTTTCCATCTTTGCAGATATTCAAAAGCTGCCTGGACGTGGCTCTGGGCAGCCTGCTCTAGGTGGCTCTGCTTGAGCAGGGGGTTGGACCAGATGACCTCCAGAGATCCCATCCTACCTCAACTGCTGTGTGATTCTGTGACATATAGGAGGGTCTATGTCAACAGGTTTTGAGGTGATAACATTTACATACACTGTCTTTGTTTATAACCTGTTTTTCCTAAATGCATGGCTCCCCTGACCTCTGTTTTAAAACTCTCAAAGTGCAGCCTGGGAGGCTACAGCACTACATAAGTCGTGGGACTGAAGCCTCCTGAAAGCTGCTCCCAGCTGAATCCAGTGGTAATACAGCTAACCACCCGCGTGCTGGGGATACTGATCTCTTCCTCACCGCATCCCTCGAACTCAGAACCCACCTCTGTTCTTGAGTTAAATCTGGTATTTGCCATGTGTGCACACATCTTAAGTACATTTTCAGCTGGTTTTACTGTAGAATGTTCTCAATGGCAAATTTCTCCAGTCCACTCTATGTTATATAAAACCTCACAGTATATAAATTAAGTATGTTTGTCTCAATACTGATGCACCACGCACACTAATCTAAGGACTGCCTATTTTCTCACATTTGTAGAAGTAAAATATCTCTGTGGCCTTTTCCTTGAAAACGGTTTTCTTTAACATAGGTAACTGCAGTCAGTAATTGCTAGGGGAAAGGATGGTCTGACATGCGGTACACAGACCACATGATTGTTTGTCCATATTTCTTTGGGAATTGAGGCTGAACTTATGATGTTTTCAGCTGATTTGGTGGGAAATTGACAAGTCTGGGACTTTTTTTTTTTTGGAGTGTTGTTTAGATCTGGGTAATCACCATGAAGCCTCTACATTTCAGTTCTTATGGAGAGGGGTAGGAGTCAAAGGAAAATGCCTTCCAATCTCAGAGAAGCCACCTCTTTGTAAAATGTCTGCTATTTACTCAGGCAAATGCAACAAAGGGTGAGACCAACACATTAAATCTGAATGGAGAAAAACCATCCCAAAGAAGATGGAAATTTTTCTGCAGCATTCATTGTCTTGCACTTTGCATGATGCCTTGTCAAATGTCTCAGGACATGTTCCCAACATGGAGAAAATTTAATAATTTTTTTAGCTAACATTTTCCAGCAAAATGCCGTTTTCAAGGCCTATTATTAGTTAAATACCCTAGATTAAAAAGAAAAGAAAAAAAAAAAGAACTAAAAAGAAAAGCCAGAAGGTTCTAATGGAATTATGTTGTCTATACCAAAGTTGATTGTCTTTGGACTAGTGAAGCTATCCACAGCTGAAAAAGACTGTAGACATTGCTGAATGTGACTGCAGTCAGAAAGGCCTGAATATATTCAGTGGGGAATAACACAGATCAAATTCTCCATCTTCCAGGTTTCTTGCATCTTTCTTGAGGGGACCAACATAGGGCACGTGCCCTACTATTTTGGTGTCTGGAAGCTGCCCTCTATCTGAAGGAATGTCAGCATAATCAGCTTTGAGGCTTTTTTATTGAGGTTCCTGGTACAGCAACAGAATTTATCCTTAAGTAAATCACTATTAGTTTGAATTATAGAATCACAGACTTGTTTAGGTTGGAAAAGGCCTTCAAGATCATTGAGTCCAACAGTTGGTTAAACCTAGGACTTCCCAGTCCACCACTAAACTATGTCCCTGAGTGCCACGTCTACATGTCTTTTAAATACCTCCAGGGTTGGTGAGTCAATCACTTCCCTGGGCAGTCTGTTCAAATGCTTGACAACCCTTTAGGTGATGATTTTTTTTCCTAACATCAAATCTAAACCTCCCCTGGTGTAACTTGAGGCCATTTCCTCTTGCCACTGAATCACAGGATGTTTGTTCCCTTGGGAGAAAAAAGACATCCAGGTCCTTCCACCTAATATGCTAATACAGAGAATCACAAAATGGTCAGGGTTGGAAGGGACCTCTGGAGATCATCTAGTCCAACACCTTGCTACAGCAGGTTCTCCTACAGCAGGTTGTACGGAATCACATTTATGTGGGTTTTGAATGTTTCCAGAGAAAGAGTCTCCACAACTTCTCTGGACAGCCTGTAAACAGGACTTATGCGATTTGTCTGTCCTATCACTTGTTACTTGGGAGAAGAGACCAACACCCACCTTTCACTCACCAACACACCTCCTTTCAAGTAGTTGTAGAAAGCAGAAAGGTCCCTCCCAAGTCTCCTATTCTTTATGTTAAACAACCCTGGTTCTCTCAGCTGCTTCTCACAGGATTTGTGCTCCAGACCCTTCCCCAACCCCGCTACCCTTCTCTGGACACGCCTCAGCACCTCAATGTCCCTCATGCAGTGAGGGGACCAACAGTGACCACGGCATTCCAGGTGCGGCCTCACCAGTGCCCAGTGCAGGGGGACAATCACTGCCCTGGTCCTGCTGGCCACACTATATCTGGTACAAGCTAGGATGCTGTTGGCCTTCTTGGCCACCTGGGCACACTGCTGGCTCATGTTCAGCTGGTTGTTGACCAACACCCCCAGGCCCTTTCCCACCAGGCAGCTTTCCAGCCATCCTTCCCCAAGCCTGTGGTGTTACGTGGGGTTATTGTGACCCAAGTGCAGGACTGGGCACTTGTTGTTGCACCTCATACAACTGGCCTTGGCTCATCAATCCAGCCTGTCCAGATACCTCTGCAGAGCCTGCCTGCCCTACAGCAGATCAACACTCCTGCCCAGCTTGGCATAGTCTGCAAACTTACTGAGGGCGCGTTTGATCCCTTTGTCCATATCATTGATAAAGATTTTAAACAGAACTGGCCCCAATGCTGAGTCTTGAGGAACGCCACCTGTGACCAGCTGCCAGCTGGATGTAACTCCATTCACCACAACTCTCTGGGCCCATCCATCCAGCCAGGATTTTCCCAACAAAGATTAAAGCGGGATAAAGTTTGCAGCAATTTACCTTTATTTACTCACAAGTTTTCCTGTCAGTGTCCAAGCACCATTGCAACAGATAATGGAAAACATAAATCACATCCTTCTTTGATATATCTCTAATGTGTATACAGACAAATATTAATTACCAAAAAGCACTCTGAGCCTCTCATTCATCTTTAACTTTTCTTTTTTTTTTTGAAGTCCAAGGACTTTTTTAACAGATACCCTTGAGTAAATGGGTGATGATCTGCTGTGATTTACATAGGCTGTTAACCTGTTAATGTATTTTATTTCCATCTCAGTTTCCCATAGTTCCTTACCTATGAGTAAGAAACTTCAAACAGCTACTTCAGCTCATACAGCTACTTCAGCTCATACAGCTCCATTTTTTGCATGTCCAAAAGTCTTTTCTCCATTCTGGGAATGATGTACCATAGGCATTTCACTAAAATGCTGCAGGAGCACATAAGTGGCTGAGCTGTATACAAGGCATCCTGCTTCTGGTACTTCAGTGGCAGGCTCTGAATTGAAGAGAATAATTTGGGAGAATAGCTAGAAGCAATTCTGAATGCTTTGAACTGAGTTAGAAAAAGATTTCGCTTTGCAAAAATCAAGTGAATATCATGATTCTCCAGTCTCCCATTCCATTTTTCTGTCGGTGTAACCTCATAGACTGGCGTGGAGTTAAACCAATATATAACTACATCAAAGGAGGTGAGAGCTGGGCTCTTGTGGGTTTTGGGAAGCGTGCTGCAGTGCAGTGCCTGATCTGCAGTATTGAATTCAAAATGCAACAAAGAAAGCACTCATGTTAAACTGCCTAATTCCACATGCTCACTCCCTTTTTCAACTAAGGGTAATATTTTCATCAGGCAATAAAAAAAGAAGAAACGTTTCAACCAAGGAAAAATTGCAGAAGTCCTGTTTCTGTTGGAAGCAAATGTAGTTAGTTTTGAGCTGATAAAGATTAAACGATTGAAAAGATGGTGGATTTATTTTTTTTTCATTATGCAAAAAAGAGGTTTTGGGTAGGAATTCAGCTGGCTGGGAAGAATAACAGGGAAATTGGGAAAAATAATAGACAGTAAAATACACAGGAACAAAAAGCAGTGAGAAGTCAGATTGGGGAAAAAAGAACAGCACCAAAAAAAAAACCAAAACCTAACCCTAGCACAAAAATATGTTTTTTTCCTTAAAAACATGTCTTGGATAGGGAACAATGGAAAACTAGGAAATGACCCAGCGGATGCAGATCCAGGGAAGGCCACAGATCTTTGCAATGGTGCCGAAGGCACAGACTACAGAGGGACTCTGCATAGACACTACAGTCTGCTCTAACAAATCTGATTGCAGGAGAAAGACTGCATACGGATATTCACAGAATACTGAATCAATGCAATGGTGATACCTGCTATAAAGTGATCCCAACAGGATCTGGGAGGACTGTGGGCCTTGTGCTTAATGCCAGGCCACTGCAGGGACACTGGGTAGGGGGAGCTCTCTGTTCCTTTTAATAACGTGTTTATAAAAAGTGGTTTGTTTCCCAAGTCATTTGGGAAGAAGGGGTTTGTGGGCAGAAATAATTCAGCATTAGAAGGAAGATCCCAGTGAGAAACTATTTTTGTATGGGCAGATGGATTTGAAACTGCAGTTGGCTCAGTGCTGTTCCTAATCTATAATAAGAAACTGTTGTTCTGTGTGATATCCTGGCCATATGCTAAAGCCAGAGGATAGTCTATTATAAAAGAGTGAAGAATAGTTTATCTTTCTGATTTTGTTCATACAGTCTGGGGCTCATGCTTCTTCATCAGGCAAGGAAGCTTGGAGGATGGAACCAGATATTCCTCTTGACTCCTGTCTTTATCTTAAGAATGGAACATTCTCTTTCTTGAAAAATACAGTTTTCAAAACAGGCATGGACAAACTGAACATTCAGGCATAGAAGTTTTAAATAACTCATTTTCTCAGACCTGTACTCTATCATATGCCATGCTAGTGGGAGGAGGCACAAAGCACCTTAGTTGTATGGAAAATGTGCGGGCCACTAGGGAGAAACAAAAACCAACCACAGAGTGTTTTCTCTTCATGACATTACATCATACCTCTTTGTACGTAAGGTCCTAGACAGCTGTCACTCTCTTGTCCACTCCTCTTCTTCCCAAGAAACACTGTTTTGTTTTGACAGATTTTTTTTTTTTCATTTGGAAGGTGGAAACAATCCAGACACAAGCATAAAGTCAATGGATAAGAGTCTTAGTGCCTTGAGGAAAACAGAAGGGCAAAAACAAAAACAGGATTTGTAAGTGTCAAGGGACAAGACCAGGATCACACACAATTTTATCAACCTGCAGGTTAAGGAGCTGTTACAACTTAGCAAGTAGAAAAGGTAGATGGGAAAAACAACCTATATGCATACCTTCTTTGGGAGAGACTTTACACAGAGTCTGGAAAACTGAATCGGTAGGTAGGAGTGGGTACACGTATTCACAGAAAGAAAAACAAAAGGTTACTCTGGGGGCACTCAACAGTTATCCTAGAAAATTCTTACAGTCCTAGCTTATGAAGGAGACAGGCTACAGAAGAGAAATTGCTTGTGCATCCTCAGTCCTTCACTATAACTCTTTGTAAATAAGCCAAGGAGGAGATCACAAACTTGTCACCTATTGACAGCCTGTGTGCAACAATGGACAATGTCCTCCTGGCTAAGGACACTTGCAGAGCAGGCTGGCCAATGTGAAAACTTGCAAAGAACCTGGCAGGGTACCTCCATTTCCATGTATCACAAGTACTTTTACATGTTTGTAGTTGCGGAGTTTCACGTTGCTTATTGAGACTGAATTATTTCTAGAAGCTGCAGATACAGTAGTTGGTAGGCAGTACTGTTAATATGTTTTTATAAAAATTTATGTTCCTTGTTTGGTCCTGTCTTGGTTGTATTAAGGGAGACTAAATCCTTCAGAAGAGCAAGGAACACTTGCGTGGGCTGGAGCTGCTGCTCCCCATGTCATATATATTCTCAGATTTCCAAACACAAATGCTATAACATTCTCCTTTTTAGCCAAAACTTAAGATTTAAGAAAATATATGAATGTTGCTGAGACATGCATATTTTTCAGAAGGAACACAGAATTGGTTGAAATATTTCTGCTGAGCTATAAAATCTGTACTTTTTGGCCTGTGCCTTTCTGGTTTAATATCCATTTTTCAAGTGATACATTTGCTGAAGGGCATGTTAAGATTCAGGAACGTACATATAATTTCGAGTGAACTAGGACTTACTAGAGTTGTGGCATCACATCAGGGTTCTGGGATTCAAGTGAGATGGCTGTAAATATGTATTTCAAAAGGAAAACAGCTCTAGAGGCAGCTTGGCACATACCTGTCCAGTCCAGAAAAGCATAGTGTTAGCATTTCCAAGCCAGCTGCAAGTAGTGCATCTACACTCCACAAGGCAATGCTCTGCAGGTGCCAGCACTAATGCCAAGGGTAGAGGAGTTAGCACAGTGCTGACCATGGGTTAATTCATCCTGCTTCTCAGGACAGCTTATCGGTTTAGGCAGCACATCTTGCTGACAGCATTATCCTTCTTCCAGGTTCCAGGCCAGCACCTGGCTTGGGAAACTCAGCCCTTCTCCACTTTTCAGGGCACACAAGTGTTCTGCAATTGCCAGTTTCATTTGACTTTACCATGTTTTTCTTCTAAATCTCTTAGCAATGTCACATAAAATTTAGTCGAGCACAAAAACCTTTCATTGAAAAAATTTTTACAAAGGGAAATATATATCTTTGTCACAGACCTAGGAATGGCCTGATTTTCTTTACAAAATCTGTTCTTGACTTTCGAGACATAACCATTTCCAGTGAAAATGAAGTAACTATAATAATACTTGGCCTGTCTTTCTGGCCATTTTGACTGCAGTGTGAGTTTTTCTTATATAACAAATATGATTTGCATTTAGAAAGGCTGAGGGATACACCTCATTATAAATGAAACTTTGTACACAAACAAAAATTAACTAATATAGTGCATTACAAAGCATGCATGCCTCTTTATTGCCTAAGGTCCAGAAAAGCTCTTAGATCTAGTAAAAAAATACAGGAATATGGTTGTGAATATTCAGCTCTTCTATTCCACAGGTCTGGAAAATGGTTGCTTATACAGCCAGAAGTTTTCAGTTCTGATTTTACAAAAGCTGTTTTGTTTTCCAAACCCATTTCTGCCTTCCTCCTTGTTTGCCTGTTTTTTAGTACTTTACTGAAAAAACACAAGGCAAGAGACTAAGATGAGAAATTCAGTTTTCATGTTTTCATTTCCTTGGAAAAATGTGACATAAAAAAAAAAAGTTTTACTTTAATATAAGTCCCTTTTAAATGAATATTTACTGGAAGAGGTTCAACCACCTTCAGAAACACTAAAGAACTAGCTAGTAATAACAGGATGCTGGTCTCCTCTGACTTTGCTTTGCAGTGAAGTTGCATGGCATTACATGAAATTATTCATTTGAATGGGCTGTAAGAAACAAAGACTGAATATCTCTGTTCCCATCAGACTGCTGTGCTAGAGAAGGTCCTGAAAGCCATTTTTTTTTCCAAATAAGGCTCGAGATATTGTGAGATCTATTGTCTTGAAGGTCAAGATGAAGCTTATTATGTTAAAAGAAAGAGAAAAGAAATAAAATTAAAAAGGGGTGAGGGGGGAGGCAGAAAGTGTGTGTCCATCATTAATTTTAGCTGATGAAAAGGTAGAACCAAATTAAAGTTGAGTAGGAATGAACTGCCTACAACTCTGAACAACAGAAGCAATTCTTTGACATGATGCTGTAATTGGTTTGTTATAATAAATTGAGAGGTGTGATATAATCTAGAAGTTATCCTAAATCTAGAAAGCCAAAATTGGCTGATGGCCTATTCATGGTGGAAAAGGTAAAGAATACATTGTATGACTGTGCAGAAATGGAAGAACCACTCAAAACCCCAAAACCTGAAAGAGATGACTGAGAATAAACTTGATGGATGAAAACTAGGCAGTCAGACTTTTGTGTTATTATATGGGGTGTGGAGGCATGATCCCTTCCTATGAGGTATTTCTGACCACAGCTATCAGGTTCTACTGCCTTTTGCAAGCGCAGGTGGAGGACAGTAATATTTGTAGACAGTAACTTGAATGCTTATGGAAATGGATAAAAGATGTGTGGCATCAAAACTAGACATTATCATCCTGTCAGATGAAAAGGCTGAAGATTAGAAGACATGAGACTTATGTATAAAAAGGTTTTATCCCTGGCAGACAAAAAAGGGATATTATTTCTATTCCATAGGGGAAAATGTTATTTGTGGTAATCCTACTGGAATAGAAATACAGCTATATAAAAGGCTACTCTGATGTAAACAATAAACAAAGCAAGGTTTTTAATTTGGGAGAAAATCCTTCCAGACTTTGCCCTACTCAGGTCACCATTTCTGACATTCATTATTAATATAATTTATTTTGATGCATGAAAATATGTTTAAATGCTTGTTTTGCCAGACAGACATCCAGATACCTGAAATCACTGAATATTTCTGCCAAGAAGTGTTTGTCTTTTCCATAGGTGAAAACAAAATGAAAAAAAAAACCAACATAGCACTAATTATAGTGTGTTGATAACTGTAATTCTGTGGTTATGTTATTCTGAAAAGAGAAACCTGTGCATTGATTGCCATACAGTTTATGGCACTAAGTCGAATCTTGTGAAACCAGCAGAAACCAGGATACTCTCGGAAGATGGCTGTAGTGGATCACCATAAAAGCAATTATAAATTTACCAGTCTGACTACAGGGTAGAAGCAGTTATAAATTTATTAGTCTGACCCAGAGAGAGAAAAAGTACCCTAGAAAAGGATGGGATTAGATTTACTGATCGAAAATATTAAAAAGTGGATTCAAACAAAAGAGTTTAGTCAACACAGTATTCTCCCAGCACTTCAGATTACTGTCCTACACCTGAAGCACTGAGGTTTGCTTGTTTATGTAGCTCCAAATACTGGCATTGCTGAAGACAAGACACTATTCTAAACCCACTCATTACTATAAATCCCTAGGGCCAGATACAGAAGCCCTTAATCATATGGGGTATGATCTTTCTTTCCCAGTTGCACCTTTTAAAATGTGTTTGTGTGCTGGTAGCTACTTCCAGAGCTGGGTGTACCTCCGCAGCATCTGAAAATGCCCATGAAATTTGGAGGGGAGAGAAGCATTGAGACTTGGGCAATCTTACAAGTTTTTCCACAATTTCCTTTTTTTCTTTTTTCCTTGAAACTTGTCATATTTCTCTTTTCTTCCTGGCATAATGCTTCTATTTCTTATTAAAATGCTCTCTTCCCCAACTCTCCTCTCTTTATAAACTAAAAATTTTCTAAAATAATCTTACCTTCTGCTTTTGCTCTGATATTGTCAAAGGTGTCTAAGGGAAGCTGAACTGATTTCCAAAGGGACGCTGGTAAAATCTTCAGCATAATCCGTGAGATGGTTGTGAACAAGAAATGGAAATAATTCATTTAAAATTAGCCTGGTAATTAATTTTCTGAGAGCTGGAAATTTTTTCTTTAATGGTGTGAAAGGAATAGAAAAATCTTTTCAGAATAGAGGTAGTAAAAAGGACATAATTTAATTAATTAATTAAATTAATTAATAATATTTAATAATTTAATTAATTAAATTAATAATTTAATTAAAAAATTTAATTTTTTTATCAACTTAAAATAATAGTACGAAGGATGGCAGCATTGGTTGAACTGTTTCCTCAGCCATGCTATATACTGTTCCAGAGAAAAATAAATGCGAGTAGATACGCCCCTATGCTTACTGCCTGTCATTAGAGGTTAATCTCAAGTTTTCCCTTGTCTCACGTTTGCTCAACATATCCATGTGCTGACAAGCTAGTCCTTCAGCAGGTGTGCTTGTTGATCTTCTACAGCAAATTCATTATGTGTCTCATTTTGCTTCTCCACAGCTTCTCAGAAAATACCTCTGAAAATCCTCGTACTGGGCTGTTGTTTAGCGCATCCTGGGGGCAAACACAGATTTACAGGCTTGGAAAGGCAGTTGAAGGCAGTACATGCACTCCAGGGCACACAGGCACAGCCACTCTACCTTTTCTTCTGCCAGCATAAGCATGTTCCCAGTGCAGCTGGGTTCTGCAGCTTTAGGACAGTATCGTCCCACCTCCTGCAGAACACCTACTCCAAACCAATGGGGGCCAGGACCCAGCAGTGGTTTTTTCCTGAGGGTCATCATGCCCCCCACCAACAGGAAAGTTAAGTGCGGGGGGATCAGCTTTAAAGGCAGATGATGAAAGTGAGGAGAGTAGGTGGAGATTGCTTCACTGAAGGATGGTGTGACAGAGGATGACAGGAGATAGGTGTCTTATATGTCCTCTGTCTTTCTCAGACACAGTAATTGGGCTTGGATCAGGAACAGTGGTTCAGACTTTATTTAACTTAAACCATTGCCCTCCCCTATTACTAATCATGTAGTGACACTTCCTCTGTCATGTCTTAACAAGCTGAAATATTGGAAGATATGATACATTTCTTCAACAGTGAAAAATGATTTGTAAGAGCTTATTTTCAGATTCATCATAGCAGTATTTTTATTGATTAACATCTACGCTGACTGCTGTATAATTTGTAGGATGACATATGTATCACCATTGTCCCTTTATCTGTCTCCATATAGCATTTATTATCTCAGACACACCAACAGTTTACAGAATGATTATATGTGTCTTTAAATAATACAAATGATATGGAAATTATTATAATAATTGGTTTTTCACCTTGGTTGCTATTTATCATCTCTCTTTTAGTTGTTATGAACAGATTCACTCCTCAGATGGGAGACCTTTAATGAGATTTCAAAGCCAATGCCTGCAAGTGTCTCAGTAAAATCAGCCATTTATCCCAGTCAAATTTTTCTGACTTTCCCTATGTAAAATCCATTCAGTAACCTCTAAGAAGACAATGGCAGTGCAAGTGTATTAAAATCTTTCCAACACTTGTCAGTTGTCAGATCCCTTGCTCAGGCCACGCTTTTGTGCTGAATCCTTTTCTCACTGGGTACAGCTGAGAAGGAGAACCTGGAAGGGGCCAGTCAGTGCTGCCTTGGCCATAACCCCAGCCCTGGCAGGGAGGTGGAGACCCCGTACCAGCAGGGCAATCTGATGTGAAATGCTGCTGCTGAGGGCTGTGCAACAGCATGGCAGAGCACCAGCTCCCTTCCTCTCTTTTCCTCTATGAGGGAACTGTGATAACAAAAAACCAAGAATAAATTCTCTCTCTCCCTGCGGGGACACTTGCTTTTTTCAGAGGAACCCTCAACAAGGCACTTCAAATAAGTCTCTCCTTTCTTTGCATGAATCTAAAGAAGATCAAGTCAGCAGTAGAATTGCCTTGTAGCAGCTAGGATGTTTCTGGTTTTCCTTCCTCTCTATTTTCATTGTTAAATGATGATGAATCAACACAACCAAGCTGAAAATTCCTTCCTTTTGTTTTGCTTTCTATTTTTCTCTCCAGTGGAAGTGACTGCTCATTGGTGCAAGGCTAACAATTACAATAATTTATCCCTGAAGGGTTTTCAGATTGTATTCTTTAGAGCTGAAGCTTTTCTTTATGGCTTTAAAGTTGGGGGTTTCAGTTGTTGATTTTCTTTTTAATTAAAGGTTTCAACCCTTCAATTTTCATCTTGCATTTGAGCCATTGTAGCACACTTCAGAAGCTTGCAAACACAACTTCAGAGGGCCTGTTTCTGCTCCCCTTGAAGTCATGACAAACCTGTTGATTGCAGAGAGGGAATCTGGACCAAACATACAAAGCGCTTTTATTTCTCTCTGATTTCTTCAGCTACTCTGCAATGGTACCACGTACCAGAAGTGCTGCAGATTTTTGTGGGCAAATCAGGTATATCACTAAAACAACTTCCCTAGCAGCAGCTTATTAAGCTGCGACTTAAACACAGCTATGGGTCATTCAGCAGCAATTTTTTTCTGGTCTCTGCTGAACAGTCTAGACAGTCTGGCTGTCAGATCTTCCTACAGTCCGTTGCACAGCAAAAAGAGAGACCCGAGAGGTGCTGCAACAGTCTCCTGAGATCAGTGGTTTTGGAGCAGGCTGCCAGGCATTGCTGCCAGGGTGGCTCCAGAGCTAGAAAGGGCAAGTATCCAGGGAGCATCTCTCTTTTATGTAACATCACAGTTTCGGTATTCTCAAATCACACTTTCTCAGAATTGCTGGTTTTGTAAGAAACAGCAGGAAGAGATAAGGACTTTGGCTGGATTGAGCTCAAAAGCCCTTACATTCTTTTCTAAATGCCATTCCCTGCAGATTGGCAACTTTGCTTTCTTGACACCTCTGATCAGAAAGACACCTGAGATTGGTCCAGTGGGAAACAACACTTGTCCCAAAGTTAGAAAACTTAGAAAAAAAGTAGATGTTGTAGTCTGACAAGCCATCTTTGATAAGAGTCACCAGAATGAATGAAGTTACATTATCTTGAAAATGAAAGATGTGTCAACTTCTTCAGCCAGGTCATCAGCAGAAATGTGTCTTCCTGCAGTATGATGGAGGAGGAGGGCACACTTGTGGGTTGCATTGCCTGGATGTTGTGTGCTACACACTGATGTGACTGCTAAGTTCCTCGAAATACATCCTGCTAAAGTTGTACCAGACTTGCTGAAGTTCAGTACATCCAAGATGATTCTCATCTCTCTTGATCACTCCTTTTTTCTACAAGTTCCTGTCTTCATCTTTCTGATTCACTCTGTTTCTGATTCAACTTCTTCAGATGAAAGTGCAAAGAGGTTGTCCTGCTGGGAGAGGATAAAAAGAATATGCATTCAGAAATGTGTCACTGGGTTAGTGACTGCCATTAGTGGTTGACATAGGAGGAAGTTATGGATTTCCAGGAGCTAGTCTGGTGGTACTCCACACGGGAGAGGGAAAGGGAGACTTTATGACATTTGTCCAGAGTAAAAAAAACGTTGGAAGCCTAATTCCTGTAAAGAAGGATGATCATAACTCATCAAAGCTGCCAAGACTGGGGTCCTTCTCACCTGATAAACTCAGCCACGCACACTCAGCTTCCTGAATTGCGAATAGAGAGAAGTAGGAGCATCCTATTGTGTGATTAATTTGACCTGTTTTAATTGACAGGATAATTGTCTATAATTGTCTTCTGCATAAGATTGGATGCAACGTAGAAGTTCCTACTTTCCTTTATTGGTTATAAATTTGCAGCAAATGCTCTGCATCCAAACGAGGAGGATCAGGCATTACCCGCTGACAGTGCATGCAGGTTGATCCCACCCCAATAGCTGTGCTCAGGGGGTGAAAATTACAGGCCTGGAAATAGCTTAAGAGGTTAGAGTCAGCAGAGGGATCTGTGTTCAACAGGCCAGACTGCAGTGTGGTTCAAAGCAAATTTCTAATATAAATATTTGCGGGAAGACAATTGCGTGGGATGAGACAGACATTTGAACCAGTCAGTTCATAGCCAGCTTTATAGATGCCGAATTCTAGAGTGGTCACTACCAGCTATGGGCTGCAAATGGTAAGCTTTAGTGTGTAAAGCTAACAGGGAAACAACATCTGACAAATGGAAACGTTACACTCGCTGTTGTTCTGTACAGCAATGAAAGGCAGGGACTTTTTCCTCAAACACTGTATGTGTGGTTATATGTACCTTCTCTGAGCTCCCAGTGACACACACCTTTCTCCCAGTCACCTCCATTGTTCACATCTGACTTTCACTTATTAAAAAGAAAATTCCTTAAAAATAAAAATTCTGCAGATAATAAAAATCTGTATTGTAAACTCTGTTAAGTCTTCTGAAGTGTGGCAAGGTACATATGCCACAGAAGAGTTTTATGACTTACTGGGCACACATGGCTCTGTAAATGGCCCATTCAACACTGCTTAGGAGGGATATGTGGTCCAGTTATCAGGGAGAGAGATTACGAGACAAGTGCCTGGTTTGTACTCAACTTTGCATGCCACACTAAGGAAATCCTACAGCTTCTCTGTGGTTTAGTTTTCCCATCTGTAAAATGACAGTGACAGCACTCATTTATTTCAAAGAGGTGAATCTTAATTATTGGGTTTAGAACACCTGCTGAGCTGTATGTGAATTCTTTCTTCTGCTGAAGTCAGTGCAGGATTTGCTTTGTGTTCATTGCAAAAGGACTGAGATTTCATCCTCGAAGCAGTGACAGAAGAAAGCTTCTGTCTTGTATTTGGAAAATCTCTCTCCTGCTCATAAATACTTCAAAAACTCTAGTTTATAGTATGACAGTACTATCTACTGATGGTATGAATCACACTGATCTAATTTACAAATTTATACCACAGAAACATTTAAAATTATGAATAATACATGAATTTTCTGGTTTCTGTTTCCCAAGGTTTTTCCGGCAGGGCTGGCTAAAGATGGCTTATCCACCCTGAATTTTGTAAGTCTTTGAGCAAAATGAGTTTTAGGAACCACAGGAGATTTGCCAGTAGTGAGGTATTAAAACTCCCTTCACCCCTGCTGAAGAACCTACGTCAGTAACAGCTGCATCCTTCCAGCTTTGTCTGTCATTCAAGATAGGTTGTTCCACAAAGAGTAATAGGAAACTTAATATTAGGGAATTTAATTATCATATTACCTTCTCCCTTGAATGGTTTACAAAAATTTAGAGCCAAAGCTGTCAGTCATCTCATGCATCGAAGATGCCTGGACACAGAGACTTTGCAGTTGTCTTGAAGACATAGTCATATTAAACATCAGGGAAAAAAAACCTTTGAGAAAATATCCAATGACAGACATTTTAAGAAGATTTTAAAATTATATAGGTTATTAACCCATAAAAATTGAGAAATATCTAGATTGAAAGATTTTATATCCAGAACACGAAGAATTTGAAAATTAGCATCTTGTAAGAAGATAGGAAGAACTTTCAAGAAGTAAAGAAGGGCTATTAAAATAATGCATGACAATTTCTTTTGATGTTGAAGGAACAGTGAAAAGAAAAAAACTGACTTTTTTTTTTTTTTTTCTCAAAAAGACAACACCATTGGGATTTTTAATGCTTGTATCTCTCTTTAATTCATTGAAGTTTAAATATAAAGTAAGCACGTTGCTCACCAGCAGGCTCCTACCTTTCTGCTCTTAGTGAATCCTGCACATTGCAGAAAGCAAAGTCTGCTGCTTCCCAAAGTGCCTTGGCAGCATCTTCCCCACTAGTAAGCAACATCCCCCACCATGCAGGGAGTCAAATACTCATGACACAGTGAAGCACACTTCCTGCTTACAGCTTAGAAGTGCCAAGGCAAAGGATCTGAATTTTCATTTTAAAAAAGAGCATCTTTACTGTCTGAGCAATTTCTGAAATCCTACCAACCTGTGCAATGAAAAATCACCACTGGCCAAGAAACAAAGAAATAAAGAAACAAACCAAACCTTCCCTAAAGCTTACAAAATAACTTCCGTCTTGTAATTAATAGTATGAGGAAATAAGGCAAAGCAAGCTCTATCTTTTCTTAATGACTCATTTCTAGGCTTTTTAATAAAATTCCTAGTCTTTACATTATAGTGTGGGAATGAACGTGGAACACAGAAAGCTATTTCACATCTTGACCTGAAGGAAACTTAAATTTTTCTAGCCATAAGCCTGAAAAAAATGCAAATTAGCAGCTTTGGACTTTTAAACACAGGTATTTAATCTATGTGAATATATTTACAAAATTATGACTATGATTAAGAAAAAAGTACTTTACCTGTTTTAACCTAGCCACACCAGATTTATTCGTCTAAAAAGGCCTGGTCTAGACCATAATAACACAGAATATCATATACATTCTGCAAATCCAGATGCAGTTGGTTCATTTGGATTTTTTTTTTTTATGGGAACAGGCTATGTTAGCTCTAGTTTCTGCTTTCATTATTGCAAAAACATTACATTTAAATAATGATTTTTATATCTTGACAAATATCAAAATATTTCCCTTTTTTTCATTTGGAAAATTAGACAAGAATGCCCATTACATTCAGTTACTATTAAAGACTTAATAGATGCAAAGAGAAATCCAGCAATTCAGGCAATGCATCTTGTTTTACATTCAGGTGACATTTTTCTACTTGTTATAAACCTGGGTCAATTATTTAAAATATTCTACAAATAATAATTAACTATGGCAACTTTTCCAACTAAAAGACACATCATGACAAATCAGAAGCAGTGAGGATTTTGTTAGACAGAGAGAACTGGGCACCTTATGGAAATGTTCAGAACGCAGGAAGTGAGACAAACATGAAAGATTTACATCTATTTCCTCTTGGAAACAGAAACAGAGACAAAGTTAACACAGTCCCAGTAAGTCCATAGTTAGCAAGTGACATAAATATATGGCAGGCACTGTTTTTTTCCTTTTGGGAGGAAATAGGCATAGTTGAAACTAATATCATTTCCAGCTTTGAATATTCACCTTACCCTACAGTCCTGCCTTCAACATTTATTAAAAAATGCTGTCTATTGACAGCTTTATTGGGCAGTGGAGGATTACACAATCAGAATTTTCTTGCAACAATGCAAATTTCAAGGTCTAGGAATTGTTTTTTGTTTTCAGCAGTTCTACATATTTTTGCCAAACAGTTTAATTCTGGGCAGGCAAAACATTAGTTTAATCTTCTGGGCTATGGAGTACCAGACAAGCTGTAGTACACCCAGCTTCTTTATTCCTTCCCTACATGGTGCCTTCAGTCTGTCACCAAAACCCTGCACAGCCCCAAGAAGTGGTCTCTACTGTCTTAAAAAATCTTATCTTTCTGTGTGTTAGGCTGAACTCAAGTCTCTGCAGAGGACATGAAACTGTCCTTTGACTTAGGAAGATTCTCTGTTCAATGACCTGACTGCTATCCAGAGAACAGCAAGAAATAGCGATATTATCAAACAGAACTGGGGCACCACCAGTTGCCCTAATGACAACTAATGCTTGGACAGTACCCTCCAGAGTGACCTTTGTCATCCACTGAGGTTGCTTGGGTTGCCACAGTGTGCAATGAGATTACAGGTCACCCACCGGGATGTTTGAATTAAACACAGATTTCAGAAGAGAAGTTTGGGAGAAGGTTCTCTGCCACCCCAAGACCAATGGAATCACATTTTCACATGTGCTGGTACCATTCCGTGGAGCTTTCCTTAAGAGCAATTCAGCAGAAAATTGCTTACAAAATTGCATGGGGCCCCCCTATTGACTATTAAAACAGGTGATGCTAACCACGCTGAGGCTGATGCTGTGACTTGGCAGGTGCTAAGTTGCTGCTTATGTCGTGTGAATGCTGTGATCTCTTTGCTAAAAATGGAGCTGGGTGACAGGTTTATATTTTCACAGTCACAACAGTGGTTTTGCAGCATAGCTATGCGTCCCACTAAATAGAAGTTAAATGTGAGAAGGATTGGGCTTTTGGTTTTGGTTTGTTTTGGTGGGTTTTTTTAAAGCAAAGAAATTATTTAGTACTGTTCTCTCATCAATAGACTCAGAACCATAGAATAGCTTGGGTTGGAAAGGACCTTTAAAGATCATCTCATTTCAACCCCCTGCTATGGGCAGGGGCACCTGCCACTAGACCAAGGTGCTCAAAGCCCCGTCCAGCCTGGCCTTGAACACTGCCAGGGATGGGGCATCCACAACTTCTTGGGGCAACCTGTTCCAGTGCCTCATGACCATCACAGTAACTACTTCCTAATAACTAATCTAAATCTATCCTCTTTCAGCTCTAAACCCATTACATCTTGCCCTATCACTACACACCCCACATGTCCCTCTCCAGCTTTCCTGTAGGCCCCTTTAGGTACCAGAAGGCTGCTATAAATTCTCCCCAGAGCCTTCCCTTCTCCAGGCTGAACAACCCCAACTCTCTCAACCTTTCCTCACAGATGAGGTGCTCCAGCCCCCTGATCATCTTCATGGCCCAACTCTGGACTCAGTCCAACAGGTCCATGTTCTTCTTCTGTTGGGGCTCCCAGAGCTGAATGCAGTACTCCAAGTGGGGTCTCATGAGAGAAGAAGGGGAGAATCACCTCCCTTGACCCACTGGCCACTCTTCTTTTGATGCAGCCCAGGATTCGGTTTGCTGGCTGAGCTGCAAGCACATGTTACCTGGCCCTGTTGAGCTTTTTGTCCACCAACACCCCCAAGTCTTTCTCCTCAAGGCTGCACTCAATCCATTCTCTGACCAGCCAGTATTGATACAGGGAATTGCCCCAACTCACATGCAGGACCTTGTACTTGTCCTTCTTGAACTTCATGAGGTTCACATTGGCCCACCTCTCAAGCCTGTCAAGGTCCCTCTGAATGGTATCTCTTCCCACTAGCATGTCGGCTGCACCACACAGCTTGGTCTTGTCTGCAAATTTCCTGAGGGTGCACTCAATCCCTCTGTCCATGTCGCTGACAAAGATGTTAGATGGTGCTGGTTCCAGTACTGACCCCTGAGGAATACCACTCGTTACTCGTCTCCACTTGGACATTAAAGCATTGATGGCAACTCTTGGAGTGTGAACATCCAGCCAATTCCTTATCCACCGAGTAATCCATCCACCAAATCCATGTCTCTCCAGTTTAGAGACAGGGATGTCATGTAGAACAGTCAAATGTTTTTCACCAGTCCAGGCAGATGACATCAGTTGCTCTTCCCTCATCTCCTGATGCTGTAGCCCTGTCATAGGTGGCCACCAAATTTGTCAGGCAGGATTTGCCCCTAGTGAAGCCGTGTTGGCTGTCACCAATCACATCCTTATTTTCCATGTGCCTTAGCATAGTTTCCAGGAAGATGTGCTCCATGATCTTGCCTGGAACAGATGTGAGACTGACCAGTCTGCAGTTCCCCAGGTCTTCCTTATTTCCCTTTTTAAAACTGGGGGGTGTATTTCCCCTTTTCCATTCAGTGGGAACACTGGATTGCCACAACTCTCAGATATGAGCCACTCATATTGGCTCATATCATCTCAAAGCCACTATCAACAGTGTGTATTTTCTCTGGAATGCAGAGATCGCAGTATTAATGCCTCAAACTGAAGTTGGCCACAGCTTCTAAATCCACATGCATGGAAATAAGTGGGTGAGCACAAGGAGCTGGAAGATGCTGTCTCAGGTGGAAGTGAGCTACTGTGAGGCAGTTGAAATGTGGCAGTTTTGTTTTATGTGGGACAGCTTGGCTACATGGTAGCTACAAAAACTCACTTGTCAGCAGCATCTGTGCTTCCCTGTAAAGGTGCAGGTGAAAACTTGGAAATGGGAAATCCCAAGATTCTGAGGGAGTGGTGAACAATCAAAAGGTAAGAACAGAATGATTGTTATCCTCTTTTAAGAAGATGCAGGAAAGCAGAACAGAAAATGACTCTATAGTTGTCTGCTAGGTGAGGGTTTGAAGACATGGCACAGGTTCAAAAAGTCTGGCTGCCCTGGAAATATGTTATAAAATCAGGCTGTCTCTTGCCCGGTGAATACTGAATCAGCCTCAATAAAAAATTCTAAAAGAGAACTCGGGCATACCCAATAAAAGTAAGAGCATTAACGGTATAAGAACACCAGTAGGACAGGAGATCAAGGTCCTGTGTCATCTAGATTTACATTCCCTAATAAAAATATTATACTGCTGTGAGGAGGGAGGAAAACTGCGTTGCCAGTGTCAGGTGTGATTTATACACAGCAGTAGTTACAAGAATGCTTGACATTAAATCTGTGGCACATACGCTAGACATCATGGGAGGGTCCGGGAGTACGATTGGTCATTGTGGATATTAAAAAGAAGATATAGCTACCAGAAGGGTCAGTAAACAGCGAGTAGAGAATAGGAAAGTCCTAAACAATTTGCCCTGGATGAGAAGGAGATTGGTTCTTGTTCCTTGTGGGTCAGGTTGCTTTTCTGAAGTTCCTGCCTGTAGTCAGGAGTCATTTCAGGCAGTGTAGGTGGTCACCGTAGAAGCAGACGGCTAAGGGCACCAAAATGACGTGTTGATGGAAAGCCTGTGTGCTCTACTACCTGTGCACCTGATGCTGTCCTGCACTTGCCACCATACCCTCCGTCTGTGGGGCTGCATTTTGCAGGCTGAGGGACCCTTATTCTCTTGTCCTGCGTTTGGACTTCAGCCTGTTGTGCTGCTGCAGTCTGCAAAGGGGGGACCCTGCCTTTCCAAGGACACATCCACACTCATGTCAAACCCATGACCCAAACTTCCCTACTGTTTCAAAAAGTCATGGCATGGGGTTTGGGGTGTGTTTCTGCAAGGAATGGAAGGAAAGGAAGGGTTTCAGGGGAAGAGGACTTCTTCTGATCAATGACCTCCACTTAAATTCTTAAAAAAAGGAAGAGGAAAATCTTGTAGAAAAGGATATAGCAATGGATGAAGACAGGAGGAGGGGCTGAGTGCTGGTATTGGTGGGGAGATGTATACCTGTGGCCAGGGAAGTGAATATGGTATTTCATGGAGGATGGAGACCTATTTAAGCCAAAGGAAAAAAGTCAAGTGAAGGATAATGCAGCACAATCAAGGCATGGAAAAAAAAATACCGCAATCAAACCTGGATATGAGAAGAGAGATTCCATGTACCCATGTACTGAATGGTTAAGTTCCTGGAGCAGCCTTTGGAAGGTAGTCAAATAGTGTTAGAATGAAGTTGACATATTTATGAAAGAAATTATGTAAGCTGAATGTTACAGCTGGCAGGAAACTGGTCATACCAGTCAAAAGATCCTCTGAAGGACCTACTTGTCAATGTTATCCCAAGTATACATCTTGACCAAACTAAACACTTGAAAAGGCCTCAGTCTTGAATTCACACTATAGTACAACATAGGAAAAGTCATTGCCCCTGTTACCCATCAAGCACACATCAAAGCCCTTCTCCACCCCTGTGGAGGTGACCAGCCAAGGCTTTGCTGTACTACACTTTGCTGCATCCTCTGGCCCTCACTGGGCTGAGCCAGCTGGGCCCTTCCCAGTGCAGGCACCCCCAGGGCCCCTGGGGTGGGAGGTGGGCTGTGAACTGTTGTGGCAGTGTGCTCACCCCACTCTTTCTTGCTTAAGCAATAGCTACCAGTGGTGGCTGTGATGGCTTCATCTGCCTTAAGTTGGAATTTGGGGAGAGAGATAACACATTAGTTAAGGGACATAAATTTTGCTTAGCAGTTGAGGGCTAGTTGAGCATGTGCCAACTGAAATACGGCTGATATGCAAATATGACTGTAAGTCAATTATCTTACTCCATAAATAGTGGTCAGCCCAGGGCCCATTGAGCTGCCCTGCATGGCAGTAGGCTGCATGCTAGAGTCTCCCCTTGAGCAGGGATGCCTCTCAATGTTACTCTCTGAGGATGTCCTTGATGCAACAAATTCTCGGTGACTAACAGCATGCTAAACTTTGAAATCATAGCTAAGTGGTATAAAGGATTGATTATGCACGTAAAATCCTTTAGATATAAAGTGTTGACCAAATCTTGGACTAAGTCTGGATCCAGCTGCACCTGAACTTCCCTCTGAGAAGGAGTTTAGAATGCAACGAGGTCCTTTCTGAACCTCATGACTCAACGGGAGGGTGTCCTGACAGTTTTGTCTGATCTTGTCCTCTATGCAATAAATAATCAATCATACCTTGCCACCGAATGTTGTTAAATCACTGTTGCATTTACTAGCAAACCTTGTTAAACTGCTGGTTTATATCAGTATAAACACATTGCTACTGTTCTTTTATGAGTGAAGCGTGTCACTGATTTCCATGGCAAGTGGCAACACAGGTGCATGGTGCTGGCCTCAGGGAGCCCCCAGCCCGCTTCCCCCCGGCAGAGTGGGCACGGCCTCAGAGCCCCCTGCTCCTTCCTGGGAACAGCGACCTGGAAGGGGGTTCTCATCCATCGCAGCAAGTCAGCC
Source organism: Microhierax caerulescens (assembly GCA_035590215.1). NCBI lineage: Eukaryota > Metazoa > Chordata > Aves > Falconiformes > Falconidae > Microhierax > Microhierax caerulescens. Next base: position 73,331,607 of record JAVJGJ010000014.1, read on the forward strand.
TGTGCCAGAACAGAAACACTGGGCTGAGAAATAAAGAATAATTAGCACATTGTCATTAGACAAAGAGGTTCAACAGCCAAAGTGTAGGTTAGTAAAGCCAAAGCATACAAAGCCAGAAGGGTCATCCATGTAAGCTGCAGCTAATGCATTCTCTATGGTTCCTAATAATATTGATTTTAACCAAGAGATTGATCAAAAGCCAATGTGTCTTGACAGCAGGGATGGTTAGGCGATGAAGAAATACATCTGGTAGGAAGGAAATGCTGTGATCCACCTGGTCTTCACTAGAAAGGAGAGGTGGTTTTGATCTGTGCTTACTTCTCACTGCAATTGTATTGTGCAAGTGTTGAATTTTATTTTTGCTGCTGGCCTCTGATGATGAATTAATTTGAATAAATACATTTTCCATTTCAAAAGAAACCCAAGCTGCTTCTCAACCTTTCTACAGCATACAGCTTTTTTCTATGAACTCCTCAACTTCATAATAGTTTGGCATAGCATTATTTAGGCAATGCAAATTTAAAACAATTTAAGGATACAGTTGCACATTTCACACTATTTTTGGTCTTATTTTACATATCTTCATGATGAAAAGAGATCGAATGGAATGCTGCATATTTTCACCAAATTGTATCTTTCATGCATTGTACTTCTTTTTACATTTGCCAAACAAGATCTTTTTACTTTTCTTTTGTGGAATATCCAATATCCTTTGAAGGTTCAGTTAACAGCAACTGTCTTTGGAGTTATTAAGAGTATATGCTTGGCAAGAATAGTCTATTGTGAGTAATGGCTACATATTTTTCTCCTTTTACAGACTGTTTACAGATTTAATGCTCTAGTCTTTTATACATACATATATATGCATATGTATTTTATATAAAAGTTTTTGAAATATATCAGCTCCAAAATAATTTCCAGGATTTTTTGAAGTTATTTGGTGCAATAAAATAGAGGATTTGTTGTGATGTAAGTCAACCTTTTCCAGAAAATCTGAACCAAACTGTCTCGTGAAACTGTCCATAAATGTTTAGTAAGCTCTCCAGAGCATTTCAAATTATGTACAGTAATATTTCTGTTACAGACTTGAGAATAAAATAAATATCTTAATTGCCACAATATATATCAGCATTTTGCATCCTGCCTGCCCTCCAAGCTCAGCCAAGTTCCTTAGTACCCTCTGTAGTTCTATGATTGAAGAAACTTACTTCAAAAGCCCCAAATAATACAGACATCACCACTGTCATTTTGATGCATTATAATGAATTGTCCCAACTCCCTGAATGAAATACATTTTGTCCTGACTGTCTCCTATGGACACCTAATAAATTTCCGTTGATTAAGGGGAACACTATCTCCTCATTAGCATGGCTTCTCAAGAGGTACGCTGTTGCTCGATAAAAGAGCAGCATGACTAAGCAACTTTCCCATCCATGCTATAACTGAATGAAGTTACTCAAAATCTGAGAAGTTATCTCAAAGCCACTTGAACTCTCTTAGATCACTCACAAAATCTTTTTAAATAGAGAAAAGTCTTTCTGAGCTTGTACGCAGAATGTAGCTAGTACCTGTGAGTTAAAGAAAGCAGCGGGGAGATCATGTGGATGTTTTTTCTGTCCTGCCATCTGTAAATGGCATCATTGCAACAAAGTGGCTTTGAATCTCTGGGAAAACTGGCTGCCTCTGAGTGCAGGGTACAGCAGTACAAGTAAAGACAGGAATACTGCCTATCCACATTGGGTGAACCCTGCATTGCCATTACGATTCCCACATAACCCTGCCATTGCTAGCTTTCACTCACCCTAGAAGGCTTGCTGGCTGCAGTGACATTCCTAGTTTTTGTCTTTCCTTTTAAATGTATTTTCACTTTGCTTCTGCACAGGTACGTGGTAGTGTACCCATGTATTCATTTTCCTGAGAGAAGCAGGGAAGGTGGGCATCCCTTCACCTCTGTTTGTTGTGACTTAGGGATGCCTCACTGTTGAGGTCAGGCACTGAGCAAGGTACTGCATGCTGCTCACCCATGCCTCTGGTCCTTCCAGGTCTGGCCTGATCCAGGAGGAGGAAGAGAGCAGAAAGAGATTAACAGACACAAAGAGGAGGAGATCCTTCTTTGTTTTCTGATAAGAAAGAGGCCGGACATCTGCAACATCAGCATGAAGCCAGTCTGTGCTGTTTTGACTAAGCAAATCCTAGGCTCGCTTATTAATATGACTCAGTTCATCATCCTTTCATTGACACTGACAGCCAAAAAATCAAACAACTCCTTGCTACAGATTCTTAAAATAAGAAAGTTGCATTTAACTTTTCTTTGCTGAATGTCTGCTCATAAGACATGGCAATTTTGGGCATGCTGAGGGCCTTTGCAATTTGTTGCTCATTCCCCTTCAAAAATGAAGGATGGAAGTATATGTTGTAACAACAGCAGCTTTGGAATAAAAGTAGTATCCTTTCCCATCATCTTTGAAGAGACAATACATAATTCTTGTGACAATGGCACAATATTTATTCTGCTGTTATTTTCTTGTAACTCCTCATCTAACCAATTCTTTTTCATCCGGAGTTGTTGGCATTGAGCTGACCTTGCTGATGGCTGTATTGTGTAACATTCTTCGGCATGATCTTATGCTCTGCTGTGTTACTCCTTATACACAATGAATGATATCTTTTCTAACATCTAGAGTTGAAGAAGCAACCCTGTATCACAAAGCCATAACATGGATTTGTATTTTAATAGAAGAGGTTAGTAAATAGCTAGTATTTTAAAAACCTGCATTAAAAACCTGCAGTATTTCTGCAATGGAAATGCTGAGTTTGTTCAGAATAAATGTAAATACTTCTCTGGCATCCTGAGTACTCAAACGTTCTCCACTGCAAGACTTTCCTTCTTATGGTACTTTCTGTAGTAAACCCCTTTCACCTTGTCCGTATTACATCATGTCTCCCCTTCCTTCACTCCAATATGTAGGTGGTAAACATGATTTTTGTTTTTAAAACAGAATCAATGTCAGAGAAACTTTTTGTGCTGTGAACTACACAAAGGTAAATTAACCTGTTACATAACTAGCTTATTTCCACTTTCTGAATGGATTTGTTCTGAAAAGATAAATGAAATTCATAAGATAAAACACTCTGGAAGGCAGTAAAGGAAGTAATACATAGAACTTTTAGCAGCATATACCTTGAGTGAGCACTTTCATCAAGGAATTCTTACCCTTGTAAGTGGTGGCCTATCTCTCGTATATTCCCCTGGGTGAATGATTCATCTGAAATCAAACCAGGCTTATCTGACACATAAACAAGGCATGTTGCCACCCCTTCATGACGTACGGATATCTTGCATATCATGGCATTGAGGTTGGGCAGCTTAAAGGGATCCCTCTTCATTTTACAGCTGTGCTGCAGTTGTTCTGTGTACCTCACCTGGGACCTTGGGGCTCGCCAACGTGGAGAATTTAGTGTGCAAAGCTGTGGTGTTAACTTTGAGAACCATAGCTGCTCTTCACTGATTCCTTGTGTGATCTATAAGTGCACATCAAGTGCAGGGAAGCATTATCCCACCTCTAAGGGAGCAATATACCTTATAAGACGTCGTTACTAGGGTATCTTGTAAAAGACCTTGGAAGGGTCAGTGCTCAGAGCGCCCTGTTGGCTATTATCTCTGACAGGAATAGAAGTCTGAAAGACCAAGTTTGCGAAGGTCAGTTTGCTCATTATAATCAAGACCATAATTAAAGACCAGAAAGTTATTGGTGAGCTGTGAAGCTGCAATAATCTTAGTGAACACAAGCAGATTTACAGAAGACTATCATTTATACTTGACATACATTTTCTGCCATTCTTGCCAAACATTAAATGCCCAAAGAATACAATCAACGTCCTTAGCTGTCAAAGGTATGAGATCTTCACAAGCATAAGTTAAAGAAATAATTTAACAAAGTAATTCCTAGCTGTTGTATAATTGTTACTCATTAATCCTAATCTTGCTAAAGTTCAGCAGCAGCTTACAACATCATTGCTTCAGCATTAAGGGAATCTGGTTCTCACTTGATGGTAGGAAAAGAGACATAATTCTTGCTGTTGGCTAATATATATTGCATACATCATTAGGTAACAATCCACGTGAGGACTTGGTGCTGAGTTATTAATATGCTGAAAGTTACGTTGTAATGTACTGTGCAGTAATAAGAAAAGCGTTATGTAGACAAGCCTCATATAACGTCAGGAACAGAAAGTCCTGGTTGTAAGGTTATATGCATCCTGTATGTAGACAGCAAGAGATTTTAGCATAGCCTTTAGCACAAGGTTTACAATAAAAATACAGTAAAGCTGATCATAGAATTGCTAACACTTGTTTCATCTCCAGAAACTTACCTGTAGGAAGATAGAGTGGAGTTTCGTTATTTATTATTTTTGGGTTTTATTGCTCATGGTTCCATTGAGACAAGAAACGAAGCTTTTGCCTGGAGCACTTACATTGCCTAAGGAAAGGGAAGCTGTACATAGAAATGCAATCAGCTGGCAGTGGAGCTAGGCAGAGGTGGTGCGCCTTTTGTTATTACTGATCCTTTCCAGCACCTGAGACTTCATAACAGAAGCCACATTTATATTTATCTATAGCTTCTCCAGACCTAAATCATATGATATTTCCATGCTAGCTTTCTGACCTTTCATGGTCTTTCAGAACAGGAGATTTTTCAGAGACAGAAGTATGATTTATGTACAAATTCTCCATGTTCCTGCCTAGGACAAGGCTTACAAGGTCAGAGGCTTATGTGATATTTTTATTAGGTGGAGAGATGTACTTGCAGATGGGAATAAATAGCCTTTTGACAGCTGATTTGGGTTCTTTTATTTGTTACTGCAAAGTGATGTTGAAGAAGAGCTCATGAAAAAATAAAACATGGTTCTACTCAAATGTTATTTATTTATTTATTCAAAATTCTTGTAAATAACCATTCTTAGGAATTTTGATGACTTGTCTGCCTGCCTGAGTGAACTTCCACAAATCTGTAAGGCATGTGGTTGCACAAATATCTCTTGGACTCAAACAGGTGCCCAAGCACAATACTCTCACCGTTGGGGTTCGGTGATGGGTGAGGAAGGCTGAAGTGAAACTGGGCAGTCCATCTTTGAACTAATGTAGGTGAAGCTTATTTGTCCCTTAATGAGCACTAACAGTGCTTTTCCCAAGGTGATGCATTCCTGACTTACTGTTATTGACCCCAAACCTGCTGTTTGCAGGACATGAGCATGGACCTAGGAGCTATTCTGGAAATGCAGCTAGAGCAGGCACCTGCCGTGGGTAGGGATAGTTAAGTTCAGGCTCGTGGGAAAAGCAGATCTAAGCATCAAGGTATTTTCTCTTTGCTAGTGTTTTCAGTCTTCCTCCTACATGTGAAAATGCTTCTCTGCAACTCTATGCCAGAGCTCTCTTCAGGTCTTCTTGCACTTCACATCAAGGCTTACCAGTACATCTGCTCCATTCTGCTGTGCCCTAGCAACTTGTGTAATAAGCCGTTATATGACTCAGGATGACACCAGCAGCTGTGGCTTACTCTCCCAAACTGTTTCTAATTTCTAATTTTCTAATGATTTATTAAACTTACCAAATTTGATGGGTTTTATCTCACTTATTGTACTGTTTACCTGTGCAGTATTTTTAAAGTTTATCCACCACAACCCTGCTCATTGCTGCATTCCTTTTTATTTTTATTTAATTCTGAAATTTAAGAACTAGAAAATTCTGCACAAATACTTCTGACTTCCTTAGAGATTTTAATAAACATACAAATTCATGATGATTTATTTATGTTACCATAAACCCTAGTCACAACTAGTTCTAAATGCAGATCTCTTCTAAATTTTTCTTATCATGCTCTTCCTGTCCCCATTTTTCTTGCAGTAATATTAATCTTTTGACGTGAGCATCATTAGTTTGCAGGACCTGTAAGAATATTTCCTTTATATGTCTGTACTAAGCAAGACTAATTCATCCATTGGTCTGATTGCCAGGGTTAATATGTTAGTATGAAAAATGCTTGCAAAGAAACAGCTGCGTTATTAAAGATTATGAATAAACTGAAATGAGGGCGATTTATCTGATGAAGAATAGCAGCACACTCTGTGAAACAGCCTTCCTTTTGAATGATGACCTGCAGAGGGGGCAGCGCTGGTCAGCCAGAGGGAGGGTTCCCATGGAAACTTGCCCAGAGCTCTGTTGGAAAACCGGGGCTTTCCGGGTCTCTTGTCACAAAACCTTACCCTGACAATTTTCCTCAAGGTAAATTTCAGACCACAAAGCCTCAGACCTGCCTGGCACCTCATCCTGCTACTTGCCTGCCCTTTCAAGAGCAGGCAGGCAACCTGGGCAACTGTGTTGCTGGAAATCTGGAGTCACAGGGCCCTGGGAAAGTTCACGTTGCATCAGCTTGGTAAGGACCACCTCTGGGGGAACACCCCACCATCACATCTCTCCTGTTCCCAGTGCACGGTAAAGCTCAAATACACCTACATCACCCTATGCACGGGAAACACGCACTGAGAAAAACCTTTAAAATGTGATGAGAAATAATGAATTTAAAGATGCACAGACCAACAGAGGCAACTTCTATCTGTGTGGCTGCTAACAGCAGCGGGGCAGGCTGGATTCTGTGGGAGCTGCATGCAGACATGCACCATGTAAGGTCCTGGCCTGCCACAACCAACTACTTGATTGAATTCTTAGCTCGGACATCTTTCCTTTCTCATAGACAAATCAGTCTGTCTTTTACAGTAAAAGGGGATAATTATATTCTTTTAGTGAGGATCGACATAGTACTTAAAAACATAATTAGTTAGGCAGACAGGTAAATGGATCTGGTACTTTGCCAGGAGTGACTACTGGTACATATTTAAAAAATAATCTTCAAGCACAGTCAGACCAATTACCAAGTGAATGTTTCAGTGGGCATGGCATGATTAAATTTCCCATTCGTGTTTCATATCATCTTATATACTTCCCATGGAAGTCAACACTATATGACCCACCATTAACACCAGGTAGGTGGAAGATAATTAAAATATAAATGTAATTGATGTTTGCAAGTGTACACATTATATTCTGTAAATAGAATACAGGATACATGCCTATGTTTTCTTTATATCCTACTGAGTATGTTTTATAAGCCCAGAGTCCAAAGTAGCATAGGATCAAGGGTTGTGTTATATCACCTTATATTTGCCCTCTCCTAATCCTGATGTATTTATAAAATAAAAAAAATGTTTTGTTAATAACATATCATTAATCAATTAAATCTAATTTAGATTGGGCTATGGGTTTTTTCCTGTTTTGTTTTGGTTTTGGTTTGTTGTTTGGTTTTTTTTTCCTGGCTTTCTATTCTTTATTTCTGTCTCTGCTACATTCTACTTATGTTTAACATGAGTCCTTGTTGGAAATTGTGGAACAATTGTCTGTGAGCCTTCAACTTTCCTATCATAGGACTCAAATTTATTTTAAAAATGGCCTATTGCTTCATTGGACAAAATTTCTGGTGGTAGAATTTAACTGAAAACAGTGGAATTATGCCAGCATTTAATTCCTCCCTAATATCAGACTAACATCAGAGAGCCTTACAAAATTTAAGTTAACACAGAACAGTCTTTGTATTTATCTGTTCTGCATTACTATGCACGTGGAGCTGTTTTACAATTGTGTTACTGCATATGCATGACAGTAAGAAGAGTTTCACTCTTTGGTTGCAAGCAGTTATTTCTAATGTAATATTCACAAAGAAACCACAAAAATGTCTTTTGCTAGTTGTCTCAGCTATTGATAATTCCAGAACGTATTGAGTTTAGCTGTGACTTTGGGTGACTGCAAGAAGGTCATGTCCCATGCAAAGATTTCAAATGTCAGACTCAAAGGTTTTGAATTTGGTGGAGTTCTCAACAGAAAACCAGTTTAGTAAGTAAAGAACTTGAGTGACTTACTAGTATCAGATAGATTTAGACTCCGAGTTTTCACCATCTTAGACAGTGAAATTTCTGCTTCTCTTTTCAATGTTACAAGCCAAAGATATTCCTAGCATTAAAAGCTAGAATTATTTATTTAAAAATTATTGAAAAAAAAATATTTTTTTCCTTGTGAAAAACCTAACAGATTTTAGTGCAAAACTGCTGCAATTATGCATTTAACAACTATTCACATATAGCCTCTGTATAACTTAAAATACTTTAACAATTCTTTAACTGGGATTATCTGACTGAACACCACCTATTCACATGGTATTTATTTGGTTATGCAGTGGGAGCTTTTGAAAACAAGCAGCCTTGCTAATATTCTCACAGGTAATTTTCTAAGGCCTCGAGAACAACTAACACAATGAGACAAAGAATATCAGGCATCCCACAATCATGAATGAAACTTATTGGTGCATTTTCCCATGATTTGGTGACTACTGCTTTACATCCATTGAATACCATATGGAGATTCTAGAAAGACTGACGGCATAATAAGAAAGGACCTCTTCTTCTTTGCCTACCCCTTCTGAAGAGTCTATAGTCAGCCATTAAAGCGCTTCAGTTGTGTGAGTCATCCCGCTATGTTTCGGTGATAGCAACTATATCACAGTTTTCCAATTGTGCAATGGCTTCCAGCTCCTCCTGTGTGCTGCCCGTGCTGCTGCATTGGTGTAGATGCACTTCAGCTGGGCTATTGATCCTGCCACCTTTTTTCTGGGAGAAGCCCTAATTCTATGTGACTGTTCTCAGGTGTTTCCATGATATCTAATGTATAACCCTTACGTGTGAACCTCTATCTTCTACCTCCACTGAGAACCTCTATCTTCTACCTCCACTGAGATGGCTAAGGTGCTGCATGCATTTCTCAGCACATTGTGGAGCAGACTGAAAGACTTCATTAGCACACCATCCCTCAAACACTGGATGCTGCCCCCAGGCTCCTCTCTAGTAAGCCTAGTTTTATCCCCTTCCCTCTTCAAATCTAGTTTATTATTTTATTATTTATTAGTTTACCAGCAGGTGCCCAGTTTTTATATCTATATCAGTTGATGCTGAATGCTAAAATGGATGAGAGATGAGGAAGTCATAACCCCTTCTACACAGTCTGTCATCTGTACTATTAGCATGGCACATCTGCTCTCCTTGAGAAGCTGGAGGCAAGGTGGCAAGGATGTTTGAGTTTGATAATATGAAATACTTCTTGTGATATATGAAGAAATTATGTAGGATTCTCCTTATGTATACCTGTAAAGAGCTGTGACGGCCTTGAATGCTTTATCTGGGAAGAAGTTTCATCATCCAGCTGGATGGAATGCCCTGTTTAAGAAAGGTACCATCCTGTTTAAGGTACACAGAACAGTATTTACTTCAAAGGAACACCAGGGGCCTGAATGGTCTCGTTGCGCATTTGGTATCTAAAAAAAATGGTACAAAAAAGAATTGTACTACAATTTAATGTGATCTTACCCTAAAAACTGAATTTCTATTGGCTAAAATAAGCAAAAAGGAATTTTAAAGAGAACAGCAGAAACTGATCATATAGTAAGCAAAAGGTGGGAGAAGAAATATGCTTAGAAAGCACCTCAATGATATGAGCTCCCCAGAACGAAGGTAGGAGTTGATTAGTATCATTTACCACCCTAGGAATTGTCCCTTACACGACTGAGGCACTGAAGCAACTGTTTAGGAATCTTCTTCTTAGGTACAGTTTATTTTTACAATGTATTAGATTTAGCTACTGAGACTTTCATTTGAGTTTATAACCTGTTAATTAAGATTTCCCTCTTTGCTTTACGAGAGTAAACATATTATATTTATTCTGTTACGCTTGTCTCATTTTTCAAGTGAGTCCAAACTAATGTAGCTCATTTAACCATGTTCTTACTTCCAAAAAGAGACTGACTACAAAGTGAAATACACAGCGCAGTCCTCTTGGAGCCTGCGACAAGCATGGAAAACACAGGAGCTGTTTTCCATAAAGCTGTGACAGTCAGTCTGAAAGCAGCAAGATTCCAGGAGGAATTCTCTCTGGTGGGCTTAGTCCAAGGAGCAGCCTTTTCCTTGCAAGATGACCCCTTGTTTCGGGTAGCTCTCAGCTAACACAGGTAGCACTGGCAATTGGCTTTGTATCTTCCAAACTGAGGGCTGAATCACTGGTTCAATAGGATGCGGTTTTCTGCTGCATGCCAGTTTCAGCTTTCACACCCCACAGAGCAGGTTCTCTAAGAGCTAATGGAGCTGGAGACTTTCAAAGTGCCTGAACAGAGCCATATGCTGTCAAACAGTTTGTCTCGGACTCAGGCTGATGAAAGCAGAGACACATTTTCTGCTCTGAGATACTGATAGAGCTTGTTGCAAACTTTGCAGAAGGACCTGGATGAACTGCCACAGCCATACGAAACGAGAATGCTGGAAGGCCAAATAAATAGCTTATTCTACATTGGAAATCAGCCATGGTTTCAAACTGCTTTATTTGCCAGAAACTCTGAAAATAACTTTCTGTAATGGCACCAGGCTCAGTCCTCAGTCACAAAGACAGAAACAGGTGTACCACCAGAACGTGTTTTTCTGCCAGCCTTCTCCTCAACTTGCAGCAAGCACAGAAGTTTGACCAAGCTCAAAAATATTTTGGAAGCAGGTTCTGATCAAGGAGTTCCTTCCACTTTCTGGTCTGAGAAAACATTTTGTGCTGTAGAGTAAAACAGGTGGCAGTGAATAACTTTTAAATACATTATCACTTCTGTCAGAAAACAGAAGCTAATTTTCTTTAGAAAACACAATATCTTAAGAGACATGAACATGTAAAGCAGTTTATTCAATGCTCCAAACCATGAGTATATACAAGAATAAAGAAATCTTATTTCTCAGTTTCATTCCAATGGAGAAACCACTTTCTGCTACCAAGTTGTCTGAGGATATACAATCAGCAACCAAAACTTCTCCTGAGTCAGCATGCTATCAAACATGCTACACATCCAAATTTAATCGTGACTATTTTTTCAATTGTTTAACAAAGCATCTTGCAATGTGTGAATTTCGAAACTATTCTGAAAAGGCATGTTTGAACAGTGCAAGAGAAATAAAAGACTTGGTTTCTATGGCAAGTGCATATATCAAAATGGATGATACACAGTGGGACACCTTTCTAATAAAGTAACAAGTACAAAAACAACACTGAGATATAACATCTGTCTGCATGAAGCCCCTTGACTATTTAATTTGTTTAGTAATATTTTGTTTGCTTTATTGCAAACATATGTTAGGACTAACATAAGTAAATTTACTTTTTCTTTCAGCTAGGGAAAAGACTGTATTATCTCCATGAGCTCCTTTCGAGGAGGATCTTCCTTTGATTCTCTAGGATTTTTTGGTGGCCAAGCCACTGTCAGTTTTGAAAAGTCACGGCAGTCAGGCATGTCCACAGTGGCTGGAAAAAGGGAAACATCATGCCCACTTTTTAAAATGGTAAAAAGGAGGACACTGGGAACTACCAACCAGTCAGCTTCACTGTATCCAGTAAGATCATGGAACAGAACCTCCTGGAAGGCGTGTCAAAACATATAGAAGACAGGGAGGTAATTAGAGACAGCCAATGTGGGTACACCAAGGGCAAATCATGTCTGACTAAACTAGTGGCCTGTGATGGAGTGACTGCATCAGCAGACAAGGGAAGAGCTACAGATGTCATCTGCCTGGACCTCTATGAAGCCTTTGATACTAACCCACACAACATTCCAAATCACAGAAATATTGGTTTGATGAATGGAATGGATGATAAGTTGGCTGGATGACATGTCTAAAAAGTTATAGTCAATGGCTCAATGTCTAAGTGGAAACAAGTAATGAATGGTGCCCCTCAAGACTCCATACTGAGACTAATACTATTTAACAACTTCAACAATGACGTAGTGGGATAGAGTGCACCCTCAGCAAGTTTGTAGATGGCACCAAGCTGAGTGGGGCAGTGGATTTTCTGGAGGGAAGGGATGCCATCCAGAGGGACACTGACAGGCTGGAGGAATGGGCCCGTGCAAACCTCATGGAGTTCAACAAGGCCAAGTGCAACATCCTGCACCTGGGTCAGAGAAATCCCCAGTATCAATGCAGGCTAGTGGATGAAGGGATTGGGAGCAGCCTTGGAGAGAAAGACTTGGGAATAATAGTGGATGAAAAATTAGACATGAGCTGGCAATGTGCACTTGCAGCTCAGAAAGCCAGTTATATCCTAGCTGCATAAAAAGTGTGGCCAGCAGGTTGAGGGAGGTGATTCTTCCCCTCCACTCTGCTCCCATGAGATACCACTTGGAGTACTGCATTGAGGTCTGGGGTCGCCAGTGCAAGAAAGAAGGAGTCCAAAGGATGGCCAAAAAAATATCAGAGGGCTGGAACACCTCTCCTTTGAAGAAAGACTGAGAGAGCTTATGGTTGTTCAGCCTGGAGAAGAGCAGGGTCTGAGGAGACCTTATTGTGGTCTTTCAATACTTAAAGGGGAATTCTAAGAAAATAGAGACGTTTTACCAAGACCTGTAGTCTTAGTAAAGACAGGACAAAGGGTGATGTTTTTAAATGAAAAGAGAGTAGATTTATATTGAATGTAGGAGGATATTATTTACAATGAAGGTGGTAAGAGACTTGAACGAGTTGCCCAGAGATGTTGTGGATGCCTCATCATCGCAAGTGTTCAAGGAGAGGTTGGACAGGGCTTTGAGCAATCTGATCTAGTGAAAGATGTCCCTGCCTGTAACAGGAAGATTGGACTAGATGATCTCTGAATGTTCCTTCAAACACAAACCATTCTGTGATTCTATGACTGTAAAACTTGAAAGAGAAACGTAGGTCACCTAAGCCTGGAGGAAAGACTCAAGTTAAATAATGATATCTGTAAATGTCAGAAAGAACTGGGGCTGTGATTTTTTTTTAAAACTAGTAAGTGAAGGGACTTTTTAGTAGTTCAGACTTAGCACCAGATTACACAGATCTGAGTGTTCTGACTGTTGCATTTCTGCCATCATGCCTGCTAGAAGCAATAAATAGTTTATAATGAGCAAAACTTAGCCTAAAATGTAGGGAACACATTACCAAAAAATCTGGTTTATTCACATGTTCTAACCCTCTTGAAGTGAGTTGCTGGTGACTTTGGCAAATGCCAAAAAATAGCCAGTATCTCTTTATACATTATTTTTATCTCTTATATAGCATGTGCTAGGGAATACATTTCAATATTTTGGGGTCCTTTACCGTGTGTCTGTGTTCGCTGAACTCTCAAACACGAGACTGTTTCTGCCAAGTAAGCTTTCAAGATGTACAGCTAATTAGCTGCTCACAGTTCAAATTTGAGAATTTTAACATTTGTAGAAAGAGTGCTTCCTCCAAGAAAGTTTAATTTTCCTCTGCCTGTCGTGGACTAGAGTTAAAGCCCAAAAGAAGTCAGGGGCACAGTTATTTAAGTGGAGGACCCAACATGTGTCTTGTGTTCTGGATCAAATAAATTACCAACCCTCTTTTCACCTTCTGCTGAACAGACAACATGCATTAAAGACTAGTTTCTAGGAGCTTAGGATGAATTGGGGATTGAGCCATGGGTTATAAGACATGAAAATTTAAAATGAAACAATTTTCAGCAAAGGAAATTAGTATCGTTCTCACCCTTCCTTTTCCCCAAAAATTATGTAGAAAACTTATATACTTCACACTCTTTAGAGACATAACTTGTACAGCATTTTTTTCCTGAAGTCAGAATAGGTAAATTAATTTCAAAGACATCGTACTTCATGGGGTGCCAGAATTTAACACCTCCTACCATGATCTTTCACTTTCATTTTCCTTTCCTCCCAGAATATAATTGCATGCCCTCAAGGTGATGGAAATAGGTAAAGAAAGTTGGTCAAGGTCAATTACTTACAGCAGGACTCATCTGTCTAAAATCTTATGTCTATATTTGAGTTACCTAACCTTGGTTCCCTTTATAGTAAGCGAAGACAGATTTTCAAGTATATTAAAGACATATTTAAGATAGGCTAGATGAATGGCGCACACAAAAAAAATGCCACTTTCTTTCTACTGACTTGAAAGGGAGTCTACCTCAGCTGTAGACATAGTTAGGTCATGTGAGTCCCAGTCTAGATGTTTCTTTTCTTGCCAGCCCTCCAACAGACAATAGCTTTTCTTATGACATCTACAGCAATGATCGCTATCCAAAAGGTCACTCTGAAGGCCTGATGTGTCTGTCTTCTTTTCAACTTCTGTTAAGAAAAGTTCAGACTGTGAAACAAAATTCCAGCAAAAAAAGAGGCAATCAAAGTTACTTTGGTTTTATGAAATGGTATGAACCTATAGTCTTAGTTTTACAGTCTTTACAGTCCTTGTCCTGGGAAAGGTGCCTTGACCATATCTTGACTGTGAGATTTGATGAAACCTGGATAAGTTTAGATCTCCTGCGTGTTATGATTCCCTTTAGAAGAAACTCATATGCCCCCACAGGGAGAACCAGGGTGTGCTTCATAACAGTGCTCTCCTGTGATGATCAGGGGACAGGCTTGCACTGTGGAATTCAGTGTAGGCACAGCTAGATGTGTTGTTATTGAAGAAATATATCTCTTTGTATTCATGAAAAGAAAAAAATAAGAATATTAGTAAGATCCTACCTCTGCATTTGTGAGGCTGACACCTGAATACCACATATGGGTATATTGTCATAATCCCATAACTGATATCTGCAAAACTGGAGAAAGCCAGAATGAAGGCATAAATGATTCCCCACAGAGATAGTCACATCAGGTGTTAAAAAAAGACTGCAAGTTGTGTTCTATTAAATCAATATTTGGTAAGGAAAAAGAGTCAGGCAGTAAGAGCTCTCTATACAGAGATGAAAGGCATTGAAAGAAATTGTGACCCCCTTGAGAAGTGGCAGGCTTGTTTTTAAAAGTGCACTGCCGTGATTAACAACTGAAGTGAACCCTAAGGACAGTGATTGGTTCCTACCCATGATGTCTTCAAAGTACAACTTGACTTCTTTCTGGAAGATTTTGTAGACTATGTTTTGTATCAAGTGAGACTAGAGGGTGTAATGGTCCTCTCTAGCCTTAGAATCAATGAACCCATTAACGACTTGACAGTGTGTTACAGTTAGCACATTATCCTGCCATCAGGGACTATTACTTTCCCTGTGCTCCAAATTCATGCACTGCACTCTTAACTCGCTGCCTCTAATTTCAAGCTACCTTCTTGATGAGCCAGGCTACTTTTCCTGCTGTGTTAACTCGCAGAGCAGCTCAGTACTAGCAGCCAGCAATTACTTGTCACGTGCTTCAGCTGGTATTAACCAAAAGGATGAGTCTCAGTGACAGTGAATCCCTAAGTGGTTGGAGAACCTAATATTCCTTGCGGCTTCTGTCTGTTCGAATGTACTGAATCTCTACCAGTTGCAATATTTTTTTGCTTAAAACTGAGTCGTTAGGCTTTGTTGTTCACTGTGGTGGAAAATAAATGCATTTCTGTTAAGGAAACTTGAAACAATTATGGAAGGGTTGTTTGCAATTGGTAATATCACCGTGGTCATCCAAACTTCTGTCTGTCATCCTTTTCACCTCTTTTCATATCACTTTTCATATAAAATTTCCCTTTTCCATAATTTTGCTTCAGATCCCTGCTGAAGTCCCACTTCTTAGCAAAATTGTAGAGCAGCAAAGACATTCTCTCTGCTGTTAGAGAATTGTGCAGGAGGACTACTCTGTGCCAGCTGCCCTCACATACATCACAAACTCTTGTAACTAGTCTTGTGTACTTCTTGTCTGATTTTGCTATTGTCTTCATAGCCTTTTCCCCTTTTCTCCTCACAATCCTATCAATCATGAATAAGGGTGTCTGTGGAGTTCCACTGCCAGCCATAAGAATCTGCATATGTATGAAGTTTTGTCCAGTCATACTTTCAGGAGAAGGTCTGAAACTAAAACTCTTAAGGGGCAAATGAAATACTGGGGTGTCAAATCTCATTAAACTCAGGGGAGATCCAGCTGCTATGGAGAGTTGTTCAGATACTGCTAAAGCAGGTACATGCACATGGTCAGCTGGAGAGCAACCTGGACTCCATTGACTTAGCGACCTCATGCACATGGAGAAACCTATGCTATGGACACCTAACCTGAATTACACCCTCACTGTCATTTTCTATTTGCCATTTTCATTCAATTCTTTAAACAGTGGCCTGTGTTTCAACAGAAGGATTGAAAAGTGCCTTCATTCAACTAGTGTTGTTGACAGACGCCTCTGGTAGGAAGTGAAAGAAATGGGCATGGAGCTGCTCAAGTTAAAGATGGTGATAGATCCAGGTTTTTAACTTTCTGGATAAACACTCAGACCATTATTTTGTAAGGGCAATGTAACACCACCACCTCTGCTTTGAAAGAAAACTCCATTTTCTTGGTGCTGTGATTCTGCAGATGTACGTTAGGTGTGTGAACATCTATTCGGGCGGCTTTTCAGTTAACAGATAATTGGAAACAGCTGCTTTCTGGACCCAGCTACTCTTATGTACATCATTTGAAGATACATGCTATGCGTATCTTGAGCGCCAAGCTTGCAAAGATGGGTACTAAACTTATTTTGGCATCTAAGACATGAAGACAATTTAGCCTGGCCCTGCACAAGAAACTAGCTCACTATGAGGATCCAGGCACTATTCTCTTATAGTTTGTCGCCATTAGTGTCTCAGTTTCGTGCCTTTCTTTTTTTCTGACATTGCTGTGAGTCTGTCTAAGAGCATTCTTAGACTGTCTCTATATCATATTATCTGACTTGTGAAAGAAACTCTGCTCCTATGCATTTTGTAGCCAACTGTTGTAATGCTACATTTCATGTTTTTTACTTGCGTGTTACGTGTTTTAGGACACCAATCACAGAATCACAGAATGGATGAGGTTGGAAGGCACCTCTGCAGTTCATCTTGTTCAAATTCCTTCCTCAGGCAGGGACACGCAGAGCCAGTTGCTCCGAACCATGGCCAGAGAGTTTTCTAAATTTCTCTGAAGAGGGAAACTCCACAACCTCCCTGAGGAACCTCTGTCAGTGCTCAATCACCCTCACAGTAAAAAAGTATTTTCTGATGTTCAGAGGGCACCTCTTGTGGTTTAGTTTGTGCTCATTGTCTCTGGTCCTGTCACTGGGCACCACTGTGAAGAGGTTGGCTCCATCCCCTTTGCACCTTTCCTTCAGGAATTTGTTTCCATTAATAACATCCCCACCTGAGCCTTCTCCTCTCTAGGCTGAGCAGTCCCAGATCTTTCAGCCTTTCCTCATATCTGAGGTGCTCCAATCTCTAATTGTCTTGGTGGCCCTTTGTTGTCCTCTCTCCAGTATGTCCATGTCTGAGGATCCCAGAGCTGGACACATCAAACGGTAGGTTCTCGGTCATGGCATACTAGCACAGCTCTGGAGGAGTCAGCCCTCACTCACTACAAGTTATTCCCTGGGAGTTTCAGTTCTTTGTTTCCAGAATTCACTGAGGTGGCATTTGTAAAGTATTATTCAACTTTACCTTAGTTTAGCTTTGTTCAGTCACTGCTTTGGAAAAGTTTTATGAATGTAATGGCAAATAGCATATCAGTTAATGAAAGGGTATGAATAGATAATCAGGTTATAAATCAAGTCAGAGTTTTAGACAAAATTACAAACTGAAAATAAAATAAAGCCTGGATGGTTAGTCATAGCTTCAAAAACTCATCTGTAGCTATCACTTTTTCAAAGTTCAATTATTGTTCTTTGGACAGAGCTGGCCTTGTGTTTGTGTATATGCACTTCTGTTGTCTGGCCAGATTCCAATCTAAATAATTATATTTGCATACATCAAATTTCCTGTGATGTTTCACATTGTTCTGTATTTCCCTCTCTAAAGTTTTCATTAGCATGAGAAAATTACAAAATGTTCTCGTGTTGTTAATGCAGTCTAATAGCTGTAGTTCAATGATGAACAAATAATCTTTTCTGATAGGTATAGATGAAGACATATAGATCTACCAACAAATTTTGTATCCTTTACTGATGAAAAGCATAACCAGCCTGGTCATTATTGAAACATACTTATCTAATTATTGAACTATAGGACAAGTGAATACATCCTGGCCTTTGATTGCTGTCTCCACATTTTGCCCACTGATTTATTTCTCCAAGGCTTATTTTAACAGTTGAAACTAGTCTGACAAAGAAGATGCAATACCAATGAAAAGGCCTAATGTTAATATTTGTATCTTTGGAATATATAAGTTATTGTAACACTTTAGAGTTAAAATCTTACCATTTGGGCATATATTATCTCCTGTCCTACTTGTGCCAGCTCTGTTCTATGTGTCTCCTAAAGGTAGTTACAACTTTGCTTACTGGTGATATAAATTATACCTAGGATTTCTGGAAATGTGAAACCTCTCTGATCATAGCAGGACAGAAACGCTTAGGATTTGATCCTTTTTCCATGGAAGTATATTGGTTTCTAATCTAACTGATCTCATAGACATGTATTAAACACTAGGGAAAGGAATTTTTTATTTTCACAGCACATGGTGAAGCAAATTGTAGTAAATTGATTTCCTTATGTGTTAATTAATTTGATTTTGATAACCAAATATCTTCAAAGGAAATGAATAAAATTAATATCCCCACAGAATGCTAGGATTCTCCCTTATTGTTTCAAGCAGCTATCTGCCTCCTCCCGCCCTGGTTTTGCCCGTATCGCAAAAACATCTTCAGTGGATGTGAATAGCTTGCCTTATAGTGATGCAGTGACTCACCCCTGCACAGAGATGAGAAAAGCCCTCCAGACTTCCTCCAGAGCCCTTCTAGATGTAAGCATCCTAACTGCTGATCCTGATTCGTGCCCTGGAAATGTCACATTTGAAAGTTCACTGGGTTTTCTGGCAGACATCTATGTCTTCGTTAGGTTTCATCTGAGGCTGGAAATGTGGTGCATTTGCTACTGTGCTGCAGGTTTGAGGAAGACAGGGCCCCATTTCTTGGAAGCAGTGTGATAACACGAGTCAGACAGATTTTTAAGACCCTTTCTGTGACAACAGGGAAAATGAGTAGAAAGAAAAGGGAAATAATTTTTCATGCCCAAAGCAGTATGCCAAAAATGTTCTTAAATCAAAACAAAGTTGTTCTAGATAATATTTTTTCTTCCTGATTCAGAGGCAAAGGAAGGGAATTGGAAATCAATGATCCATGAATATATGTATTTTTAAAAATATACTAAGCTAAAGGAAAATAGAATTCTATTGAGATCTGAAATGCTGGTACAATGGCTTGTTTTCCACAGGATGAAAAATATTCCTTCCACCTCCCTGACTTACAAGAGAGATGCATATTTTTAATACATATCTTTTAACGATAATTTGAGTTTATTTGTTGTAATGTATAAGACTTGAAGACAGACTGAGATTATGTCTATCCATCCATCCTTTTATTGATTAAAATTCTGTACTGGAAGTCATTTTTTTTGTTGGTCTTTTATATTTTGGGTTTTTTAAAAAATGATTGAGTTCTACTTACAAATAAAACAATATATAGGACTATTTCCTGACCAGCTGGAGTATATCTCAGCAGAGATTTCATCCCAGCTAGATCAGACATCCAAGAAGTGTAATTCAGTTTCCAAAAAGGTATTTTGACATCTGTCTGTCCCAACATCTCAATGGGAAAAAGTGTTTTGCTGACTCAAATTTTTCAGCATAATTTTGAGCAGACAATGCTCATCGGCAGGGGTGGCCATGCCAGCAGCCTCTGTAGAACATGATCTCTCTATTGCTCCATCAGAGGGAAGTCCCATCTTCATCAAATACGGTAAGACAGTCACAATGCTGTCATCGGTTATTTTATTAAAGGACAACAACTTGTTAATTTCACTGTATATTCCTACTGTCACCCAGTAAGAATTCTCTGGAACTTTATGAGATCCAATAAATATCTTTGTTTCAGTCTTTATCCTCCATCCTTAACATTTTTTCGTAACACAGATTGTCTGTTACCCCTCAGGCCATCTATCTGTACTAGAACCAACGATAACCTGAAGGCACCCCAGTTCCTAAGAAAAATGATTCAGAGAACAATAACTGTATAAATATTCAGGGCTAGCTCACAGATGGATGTTGCTCTTTGCAAATCCTAATTGGTAAGTTCCCTACCAAATATATATAGAGAACAGAAGTAGCCAGAGTGCCTGCACATACCCAGATCAGAGCCAGACGGGCAGAAGGGCCAGTGCAGAGACACCCAGCTGTTTGCACTGGGATCTGAGCAACGCTGTGCTTTCTCATGTGGCTTTACCACTTTGATCTCCGAGAGCTCAGATCCTTACACCACACATCACAGCTTACATGCATGCCCTTGCAAGCCAGGGAAGTGCCCTAATTAACAAGCAAAAAAAGAATCACTACTAGAAAGAAATTGACTAAACCAAATATCAAGCCAAGATTTAACAGGAATACTGTGCCTTATGTACTATTTCATCAAAAAGGTGCCGATATCTTGATTTTCCACGGTCACCTGCAACACTCTGTAAACCCCAGATGTTTCAGGCTTTTTATGAGTGAGGAGATAGGACAGATGCCTCTTTTTGAATCTAACTTCAGTATTGCCAATATCAGGATAATAGAAAATCATTCTATTGCTTCACTTCATAGCTCATTCCAATCAGAAAATTGTATTGGCAACAGCTTGGGAGTAGATGAATTTTTAATTCTCTATTCCCCTTTTCAGGAAAGTACATGACACTATACATATTTGCCTGGTGCAGATGTGTTGGTACTTCTTCCTCTCTACTAGGGAAACCTTGCCTGATCACATCTGATGCTTTCACAGCTGCATTTCGTTAGCTGCTCACAGTCATTTGCATGGCCAAGTAATGTATCAAATTATTCTTTTCCTCTACAGCCTTCCAAAAACCAGGAGCTCCTCCTGGTTTATAAGCAAGCTTCTTATTAGTTCCTAAATGCATGGTCTTCTACCCCATTCCTACACTTCCAGGGTCATACAAAACTTTGTTTACTACCTCTTCATCCTTGTATGCATTAATGTCTCCCAAGATTGCGTTAGTAGCAGTTTCTGTCAGCACGGTCCTTCGCTTTTGCTCCATTTCATAAATACTTCTAAATAAAGTCAGACTCAAAGCTGATATGTAATGGCACCTGCAAGAGTCTTTTAGTCACACAGTTTCTCTGCCAAGACAACCCATCCTTGGCTTTCAGCATCCCTACTCAATTTAGACATTGTGTGAACAATTCCTGTCTTCCCATGTGGCTATATATGTTCTGTTGAAGTCCATGTTCAAAATGATCATCATATTAAAACACACTCAGGTATTTGACTCTAATCAGATTTGTCTTATGAAGAACAGGTGCGTCAAGATCAGCAACACCTTTTCTAAGGAAACATTTCAGAGGTTTTAAAAACATGAGTGCAAACTATTTTTAATTATTTTCTGATCTCTTTGCCTAGGGAAATGAATGTATTAGTTACCATTAAAGCAATTACCAAGACTTCTAAGGCAGAGGAAAATTAAAAGAACAAATATAAAAATTCTCCAAAATGATCCAAACAGATTCCTGATACATGAGATTGTCTCAGCTTTAACTCCCAGTGTCCTAGAACCTCAGCACTATTCTCAGAGAAAGCCACTCTTCCCTTGAGAAGCTTCTTTCTCTTAGTCTCATGATTGTGTTTATGCATTTGTTATTTGTGTTCTGTTTGGAATGGCTATGATAGAAGAAGCCACAGTTAAGTTTTTGAGACATCTACCTGAAAGTTAGCTCCCACAACAGACACCAGGCTATTTGCTAAAACAAAGAACCAAGGTAGAACCTCAGTTGTAAAATGTATAGTGATTTGGCTTTAGTGTGAAAAGGGTGTGTAATGTCTGTTAATGGAGTAGTTAAAAACCTCAAAACACAAAACTAGAAAACTCTTGATAATTTTGTAGTTCAGTGTGTATTAAATTAAAAAAACCAAAAACAAACAACCATAGATGTTTTCATATGAAGAGACTTTATAAGACATAGCTGAAATCCATCTCTGATTGTTACTTTTTTTTTAAAATACACATTTCAGAACTCTTTGACACTAATAGTTTTAGTGATGCAGGATGATATGTATGTAGCCTTAACCAGCTGAATAATACAGCGCAAGCATGTTACAAAGAATATGTAGATGAGGTGTTTTTACAGAGGATGGTTAGAAAAGAATGCTGACATCTTCATTTATCTAATTCCTACCAAATGAGAGGTGCGGTCTGTATAAAAGTTGCTAGAGTTGCACTTTATTAAAATGCTTACATAATGTTAGTAGTAATGCTAATTACATATTTTTCCTTAATGTGCACATACTATATTTCCTATAATTTTAGTAACTTTTCTGCCTACGTTTTAGAGAGATAAGCCTCATTAAAAAAATAAGTGACCTATCTTTTTCTAACATTCAAGAGCCTTGCAGACTGGGAAGATTTGGTATTTAAAGCTGCAATATCTGTTACATATAAATCTTGTATTATCGGGGTTGAATCTTTAGGAACAAGGCAGAAATTTCACATTCAGAGGTGAGAGGAGTAATTTCTCTGAAAGGCTGATGCATTTAAAAAGTAATAAATTATTTTAATAACTACCTAATGGTAGACATTACACAGTGTTCTCCTATTATTAATTCACTGTAGACATGTTCACTGCTCTGAGAAAGTCTTTCTGGTGCATAACTTCCTGAAGTTTGATAAGGTCACAGTTCATCACTGTTTCTGATTGAGATCTGGCATTGAAGAGGTTCCCTCATGTCTTTTCTGCCTTCTTTTGCTGGGTGGAAAAAAAAAAAAACTTGTCAGAAAGATGTATCCCTTGCTGTCAAACCTGAGATTACCACACTGTGCCTTCTCCTGTGGAAATGCTCCCTTGTTACCCAGCTCCATTTATTCTGTAGCATTTTGTCATGTGCAGTCCCCATCCCTCCCACCAGCTCCAGAGTTTAATGTCTCAAGATTTCTTATCCCCCATCATTACAGGATTGTATCCTGATACTTTAGCTCTCACTGCACATCAAGTCTCTTGACTTTTGGACACTTCTGGTCTTATGAGCTGGGCTAGATGAATGATGGTATATTTGGGTCAATGTAATGCTGTGGAGAAGCTAAAAGCCTATGCAGTGCTGTGCATGAGCTGTATAATACTTCGATTAATCTACAAGATAAGGTCAAGCATTTTCAGTACAGGAATATGTTGACATGCCTGTGTAGTTTCTAATTCCTGAGCTAGCTTAGATGTTTTCATATTATGCGTATCTTCAACTTGCTTCATTGTGCAGTAAGTCAAATGCTGATACCAGACATTAATTTTTCAGGCCTGCCACCTCTAGAAACTCTGGTACGTAAATAATTCACTTTTGCTTTCTTATCTGTAATTATCTTTCTTTCTAGGCTGCTCCAGGACTCAGTCTTTTGTCTTTAGCACATGTATTTCTGTAGCATGTAATCAAACTTTTACAAGATAAAAAATTCCTTACCAAAAAATTGTTCTTCAAGATTTTTGTTAAGAGACAGCCAATCCATAATGTCTATCCTAATTCCTGATGTAAGACATAATCAGAATTTATGTCTGGGCTCTGGCTTGACTGCAAAAGACTTCAATAAAGATGTCTAAATGCTGTATGACGCTTAACTGGAGAACTGCATTTCACATCAATTTAAATCCTTCAGATTTGTTTTGCTAGTCCCCATGTTTCCCCATCTCCCTTGTTATGACAATATTTTCTTTCTGTCTCCCAAAGGAAGCCAAAACTTGCACATAAGAAGAAAACAGGAAAATAGAATACAGCCAATGTTTTGTCAACTTTCTTAAAAGGCTGCATGGGTGGTGGGGGGGAGTGTGTCAAATTATTGTTTGGCATTTTCTTTTCTGTGCTGTAAAGAGCTTTTTCTGCTTCTCTCTGCTCATTTTCTTTGTGAGTTCTTCAAGACCATATGTTTCCCTGTACCAGCAATCAGAATGGATTTTACAGCCTGTGCATTATTGTGCATATATTTGCAATATAACAAAAGATCCTGACTTCAAATATTCCAGAGAAGAGCCATGAAGCTTTTCCTTCTGCTTAATGATGCAGAAAAAGTTCCTCTTTGGAGTGAAGAAATTCTTAAGAAGATTGCAGTTTTGCCGTGAAGGATTCAGCTTTGCTGTTAACCTTAGTCTTTCAATCTCATCACCACACAGAAATCTCATGCTGCACGATCTACCCACTGGCCAGCCTGGGAATTCAGCTCAATAAGAATGAAGGATTCTGATACTCTTACAATTTCATCCTCTTTGTCTAGGGAAAGCTCACAGAAAGGTTGTAACTACAGCTCTTCATGCTTATTCTCAATATTTAACATTTGGTGCCTCTTTCATGTATTGTGTAGGCATAACAGTTATAAAAAGCATGAGAAAATATCTTCTGTTCCCTAGGTCTGGAAGATCAATAATAAGTTGAAATTAAAACACCCAAAGATAGTTTAAGGGTAATAAAGATGGCAGGCAAAGTTGGTAAATTTAATTAAAGTGAATTTGAATTAATTTTATTAGAACCTTACGAAATGTAGTATGATATTGCAAAATTTTTGCTTAATGATAATTACAAATAGATGAAAGTAGAAAGTCAGGAACAGACTCCTGTTTTAAAGAAATACTTGAAGCTGATCTACATCTCAAAAAATGTACAGTCTAACTAGACAAAGTCAAACAAACATTGGGGGAAAGGATGGATGTGTCCGTATCTGACAGACTGAGGGACTGCCACACACCATCACTTTACAGCCAGCACCTCAGTGCCCCAGTGCAGAGATGGCAGCAGTCCTGTTACAGGCACTAGGATTATTTATGTGTTTAAAATCTGCAGCAGGACTGGGAGGTAAGGGCTGGTAAGGGCTGTCCCTCTTCCCCCAGTGACAGCACATGGCACTTCACAGGCTTCCTCCAGGGCTGAGCATTTGAGCTGCCTTTTTCTTTGGAAAAGCACTCTTCATCATAATGTCAGGGAGGAAAATAAAATACATGGAGAATGGGAGCAAGAATTGTCTTTTCCGGTGTCCTACTCAAGCATTTAAAAATCTAAGTTACAAAGGATTGTGAACAAAAGCAAACCCTGATCCATTTTACCTAAATTAGTTCACCCATCCCATTAATGCTGCTATAGGCATTATTGAAGCTATTAATCTATTAATGACACAATTCTTATTGTAAAGCTAACTTGTTACATGGTACTCAGGGAAAATGTCAAGTGCTGTTATTTAAAAGAATAATTAGGGAACTTACTGAGTTCAATCAGTGTGTATATATGAGGGATAAAAAGAATTAATAATGGACTTTATGAACTTGAAGACTCTATTGGTATTCCTCCATTCTTCCTGAACACTGGAGTATTTCTAGCATTCCCAGGAATAGTGGGAGACAACCAGCAAATGTAAGATAGATATTAAGTCACAGTATTGGTGCTATATTAAATTTCAAAAGATGCCTATTGGGAAAAATCTTCCCAGGTACTGCCACAAACCCAGACTGATCTGACTGCTTTTGTGGTGACAGAACTGTGCCTTACTTCTAGCTGACAGGGCTCCTCAACTCATCCAGCTCCTAGCCCTGCAACGCAGGCTTCACATATGAAATACTCTGCTGTGGAGGAGTGTAGGACTCTCATCTTTATAGTACCTCCTGAAGCACAGAAGAAAACCTCTAACCAAGGGAACACATCCTCGTACCATCAGTTCAGCATCTGCATAGCAGGCTAACAATAGTGCTTCTGTGCAGTAGTCAGCTTGCCAGTTGAAGATTTGTTAGAAAATTATGGCGCTGAGATGAGCAAGCAGCATTTGTATAGACTGCTGTTACCTTGGTTAAGAGCAATAAGACCCTCATGTTTCTGCAGTTGAGAATAAGGACTTATTTCCTTACGGAATGATCTAAAATGTGTTTGCCTTTGTGAGCCGGATCAAGGAAATTATCTTGCTGAAGTATAGAAAAACCCTGCCTTTCCCTAGACATTTTTCACCTGTATCAGTTTCATAAGGTTCATAAGGAGCCCCAAGGAGCCCTATCAGCAAAACTGAAGGCAGCACCCTTACTTGGGGGCTGGAGAAGAAAAGAAAGCATCAACATAGTCAGCATGGTAGGAATGCCTAACGCTAAATATTGCCCATGAATTTGGACCCTCATCATTCGTACATATTGTACTGGTAAAAATAAGAATTTTGATCTGGCATTTTACCTTATATCCTCAGAGGCTGAGGCTCTTGGCCTGCCCAGCTACCACAGCTCAGTCCCTGGTCTGACGGAGTCTGGCAAGGAGCACACCGAGACTGCAATCCACAGAGCTGGGTGAGCCCTGAGCTGCAGCAACATGCACCCTGCACCTCGGACCCTGCTGTGTAGCTGGAACAGAGCGTGCACTGTGTGGCACGCCAGCCACAGCTACGTGGCTGCTGCTTCAGACTGAAAGGAGAGGGAACATATGGCAGACTGCAAAAGGCCATGTAGACAGCCTCAGCAGGATGTGAAACACGTAGTGAGCAGTAGTAACTCCTGCTGCACATCAACAGCTAGAATTTCAGGCTAGATTATAAAGAACAAATAACAGATTTTATTTCTTTGCCAACATTTCTCTGCATGTTTCTCTAAACATGTATACATCATCCTGCCATTATCTATCAAAGGCAAGCACTCACTGAATATGAGCATTTTACTTACACTGTAAGCATCCTTTAGTTTGCATGAGTACATTTAATGAGCTATCAGAAAATCCCCAGCACATCAAGACTGCTTTTTACATAAGCTAAGAGGCCACATTATTTTATAACTAATCCCTACTCCATCTGTTGACACACTTAAACTGAGGAATGCATCAGAAATGAGGAAACATTCTTCCCCCTTGTTCTCTGTTAAAAACCTGATTCTGTCAACTTGACCCATCGGGAAAACAGGAGCTTCTAATTCTGTGAGCAGCCCCTGAGTCTGTGGGGATGGGTATACTGGTGGAGCAAAGCAGCACGCAACATGAGCAAGGGTGGCAGAATTAGGTCGTAAACAACTTGTACAAGTGTCTTTTTTGGAGGCATATGGTCATTTAGTAGCACACCAACTGTGGTGGTTTGGAGCTGGCGGTAAATTACGCTTCCTCAGGACTGAACCTAGCAAGGCTAAGTACCCTGTATCGTTACTTCTACAAAGTCTTTTACTTCTTGCTAAACATTTTTCATGATTTTTTTGCTTTTCAGAAATTGAGAAAGGAGGAATTTCTGTGGATGGTGGTCATAAATAATTCTGAAAGCCTGGGGCTGCTCCAGGACTGCCTTACCATCATGGTGTCTCTGGCTGTAACTACATAGTACTGAGATGCCTTCTCCAGTTTTCAGCAGATAGCCCTCCAACTTTTCTGGAATGGCTACCAAAAGAGCACTTTATGAACACTGTATGTCCCCAGGTGGTCCTTCAAAGAACACATCAGAACAACACTCTGAGGAACAGACCAAATTAAATCATGCTTTTGGAAGAATGCTTTGGCTGCACGGGCCGCTGAGTTTACCAGTTCTTGTACAAGCTGCACCCACTAAGTACAGGTAGTACTCACACAATGCCTTATCCACCACAAACAATCCTAGAGGAGCAGTTTATCCCAACATGTTTTACTCACAGGGAGTCAGAGTCAGCACAAGAGCATGCCATTGCTTTGTTTTATGCTTAGGGCAGTAGTTTTCATGCTGTGGTTTAAAAAATCCCAAGTCTGGGACTTATGCTGAAGGCACTGTGCAACAGTCAACAAAGGCTTCAGTTTGGCACATGCTTTAGATCATTGTAAGCCAGCACTTCTGGCAAAAAAAAAAAAAAAGCAACCCACCCACACATTTCTGTCCCCAAATAACCATTTGCAGTGTTCTGGCACAAATATCTATGTGGTTACTTGGTAAACTAGAATGAGGAGCTGCCTTGACTGATTTGCTTTAAGCAGGCTGGTTTTCAGCCAGATTGCTGCTCTGGTCTAGTTCCCTAAGTGGTTGTAAAAATGGACATGGTGTCTTAAATTATTCATCAAAGAACAGATTAAAAAAAGGCAGCTTAGTGTCAGTAGGCTTAAATTCACCAAGTAGAAATACAGATACACCAGCCTGCCATATCTAGGGCCTGCAAATGGAAAAGTATTGGAGATCATGTAGATACAAAGCATAATGTGCACTCATCTGTATTTGCATTCAGTGTTGTGATGGGGGACCTGCTCCCAGCAGGGAACATGGGAGCCCGTGGCAGTCACAGCTCAGGAGCATGTTACTGCCTGACATGCTAGTTATCTCTCACAGGGTGTTTGCTAAAAGAAGTAAAAGTAGTCATTAACCAGGATGCAAGGCTGGCTGTAATTAGACAACCCCATTCACTGCCTCTGTAAGGCTCCCAAGTGACTCTCTAATAGAGGCAGGATGTCATCTGGTGCCCTGGCTGGAGATTCATCAGGTACACATCAGGTACACATCAGGTACACATCAGGTACACTGTACAAGTGTGATAAATGACCAGGGCATTCAGAAGTTTAGTCTTATGGAGCCCCATGGGACATTTTTACCTGTAACAGCTGGGCTGTGGCCGAAGAGAAATGTGCCCTTCAGGGACGTGTGGAGAGCGAGCCCTCTGAGCGCCAGGGCTGTGGGTTCAGCCGTCACCTCCTTAGCTTGCATGGATCAAGATTTTGGACCCATCCCACTCTGGAGTCAGCCACAGTTGGGGCCCCTGCTAACGTCTTTCATAGTAGCTTTTTTGCTTTGCTTTCTTGGAGTAGTCTTTTAATGGAGACAATACTGTTCAGATGAGATCGCCGACTGCCAGAATTGTTAGTGAAAGTATCAGCCATGCCCTTGCACAGTTACTTCATCTCCCCCTCTCTTCCCTGCTGATTAAATGTCAGCTCCTTTCTTTGTTCTTTTCCAAAGGAAGCTAATTCTTTCCTCCAGCTGCAGCATATCCCTTCAGCACCACAAAGCAATGCTGCCCAGTGGTTTTACAAATATTTCCAGCACACTGCTCCTTCCTCTGCTGCTTCTCCAGCCCCGCATGTGGCAGCCTGGAGAAAAAGCCAGGCATTTCTTTCTTATGATATATTCTGTATATGCCACCACAGGACCCAGATGGCTAAACACATGAGAAAAGTGCAGCAATGACTGCCCAGAAAAAAAATTGGTATACTGCATGAAAAGCAGGAGCCAAACTAAGTATTAATGATCATAGTGCATATAAAAGCCTGGAGCTTCTCTTGAGAGTATAATTTATAAAACTGCCATTTTGTTGAAAATCTGCCTCTTTATAGTGCACCTCTCCTGCTGTGGTTTAAGTTTAGTGACATTTCCTAAAGGTATTGTTGGTAAATAATTCACAGTGAGCGATTTCACTTAATTTCACTTCTGTGCTAAGTGAAGCAGTGAGGCAAGGTCCAAAGAACACTTAGTGGCTTCTAGAGGCATGTGAGTGAAATTCTAGCACCGGAGTGATCCTAAATATTCCTCTTACCTCATCAAGGTATCCCAGATACCCACCTGAGATGCCAAAGAATTGCTTAAGTGATTAAAGCATTACATTTGCACTCTCCCCAGAACCGCTTTCTTGTATGAGCTAAGCAAGTACATGGTGACACTCTCAGGTGTGTATTTAGTTCTGTGACCAAGTCTCTGGAGTTTTTGAGGAGTACTCATCACTCGAAGCACACTCTGCTCTTCAAGTCACCTCTTGAGAAGACAATGCATGCTTCTCACATCATAATTTACTGTGCAGAGCCCTGCTCCAGGGTTTGGGAGGCCTGACTTCTTAAGTGTAACCACAATCCCAACCACTAGGAATACTTCTTACACCAAGGTGTAGAACAGAAAAACATCTTCTAGCTCTCTACTGGGGCCTGGTCATGTTACAAAAAGAGTCCTAAGTCTGGATGGAGAAGATGTGGGCCATGAGGAAGAGCCTAAATAACAGATAAGACACTTGGCTAGGAGTATAAACAGCTTACCTAGGTTTTACTTCAGGTCTCAAAAAATAGCAGCCATCACCACACATTTAAGAAACCAACTAATTCCCTTTGCTCTCTGCAGCCCAGTTCCTGCCTGGGAACACAAAAAAGGCCTTATTGAAAAGTTGAAACTAGGAGAAGCTTTAATAACTGGAAGTGACACCGTCTAATTGGAACACTTTAGAAATACTAATGATGGGTTTCAGTAGGCATAGCACCCTCAGAAGAATGATCACATCTCATGCTGGGAAAACCTTCACAGATTTTCTCAAGAGGGCAATGCAGCTGGCATCCTACTCCTATCACTTTATGCAAGATGGTTTCAGAAGGGAAATGAAAAAATAGCTTATTTAATTGAAACAATAGGAGTGTTGGTCAATTTTTACTAATTAGGTAATTTGTTTATTTGGTAAGGGGTTAGCATTTATATACCTCACATAAATATGGGATATAGTAGATGATTTAATCATGCCACTTGATCTTTTTTTGTACATAATTTATGTATTTATATCTTTGAAATTTGTAGTATAATCAGCGTAGAAGGAGGTTTTTATTGAACTACTGTGGTGTTTCATACAGCATATGCAAGGTCTCACAGTGGTATGGGTGAGTGTGATACAAACCAAGAACAGGGAAGGCAGCACGCTGTGCTGTATAACACATGCAACACTGACACTCAAAAAGATTACAAGGTGCTGCTCTCTTCTTCAGTTGTGGGTTGCATGGGAGACTTGACTTGCAATAATAAACATAGCAGGTCATCGGCAAGAGCTGCATGTTGTTACTTTGATCAGCTTTGCTTTGGACCCTGCTGAAGTCATCTTTGCAGAAACAGAAAAATAACTTCTTGAAAGAGCAAGATTGATTTGAAATGAAGTAGAGGAAGGTCAGAGATCATGGTGGGAGGTCAATGAAATACACATATCATGTCAGGAAAATGTATAGTGGTAGGGATCCACTTAACATACAGATAGTTTCTCATAGGAACTATGCTGCAGAAATGAAGATAAATCAGTGTTTAGGTATTTCTTGTTTGTACTGTGTTTTATAAATGGGATTCAACCAATAACTTGTCATTCACTAACTCTTGCAGTCATTAATTCTCACTGATATTTTTTTCATTGTTCCATATTCCAGTATCTGTTATTAGCTCAGCCAATTTGTATTTTCCTATTTCTTTGCCTTGAAATCCTGAGTGCAATAACCGGTGGATGATTTTCCACTGCCTGAAGCAGGGCTAAGAGCTTATGCAAGTCAGAAAGATTCCTATATTGCATAAACCAAAGGACCATATCCCATAGTCCCTGAAGTGGAATTTTTTTTCCCCTTCCAAAGCAAATAATCACTTCTGGGTTCAAGAGCTATGGTTCAGCTGGAACATCTTTTCTATAGCAAGACACAGTGTGCCATCAGGAAGACTCAGAATAACATTGCACGTACCCTTCTCATTGTAAACCTCTTGCTTGTGTTTTGTTTTACTACTTTATGAAGTTTATACCATTTCCTCCAGTTAAAAAAAAAAATAATCCAACTTTATAAGAATGCACATATGTATATGCACACATACTTTCCATTTTGTAGAGCAGCTAAAAGTAGCTCAGGATACTCATTTTGCCTTTATAGCCAGATCATAGTAAGAGTTGATGTTCTGGTGTGTGTGAACAAACAAAGCAACAACCCTTCCACATAATAACACACACATACACCCTCGCATTATCCTTCACTGAATAAGTTTTATGGTTAACTACCTGAGCTTGAAACACACATTGGCAAAACCCACACACTGGTTCATCTTCCTGCTGTTAAATCCGTTCACAATGTATACCTTACTTGAATATCTTCAGAAATGCCAGGACTGATGACTGCAAGGTGATTGTTTTGTTGCACTGTGAAGGGTTAAAATGAAAACCAAAGAGATCTGCATGGCACAGTCCAGTTCCAATGAACCTCGCAGAAAGAGACATGCATTGTGGCAGGAAAACAGACTGAAATTAGTAGGATTTAAAGGGAGCATGAGGAGTGAACAGCCAAGTAAGTGCCTGTAAATCAGTACATATTGTACAAAGTCTAAGGACTGTATTGAAATCAAGGACAATTGACTTCCATACGGTCCTATGGAAATGGCAACTCAGGAGTCTAAGGTCAGAGGAGGTGAATGTCGTCTTCTTTGCATGAGTATTTGCAAGATGAAACTCCTAGGGATCAATCCTTGCTTACTTTCTTTCCACCTACCATTGGCTCTGCCTCCAGTCACACAGTCACACAAAGAGAAAAGGTTACACCCTATCTTCTCTACCGCACCTATTTTTACAACTTGGTGTGTTACATATGTGCCAGCTTATACAATATAGCCATGCAGGGCTCATTTCCCTTTTCCAAGTCACCACTGAGGCTGGCAACGGTCCCCTTAGATACGAATCAAGTTTCTATAAACAGGGTTTTGATATGAAGTGTCTAGTAGAGTTTATTATAAAGCAGCATTGCCAGTTCTGCTAATGGTACTGTCTCTCAAGAAACCTTTTGGAGTACTCCATCATCTAAAATACAGAAAGTAAACCCTGCCCAAGGCACAGATACAGTAAATAACACGCGATAGTCAAGAAGTGATAATGAGAAACTTTAGGTTAGGGAGTGATTATTTTCCACTACTGATAATTAGGGAGTCTTATTGTAACATCGATGAGTAATATCAAACTTCCTGCTAAACATATTTCCCTAGAATTTATTTTCAAAATAAGACAGAAAAGACGAGATTGTGTAAAATTAGTATTTGTCTAAATATGAAACTGCAAAGGATCAGGCTCTACTAGTTGTTTTTTCTGTTTATTTATAAGATGCTTTTATTGGAAATAAAGATTTTAAACAATTGAGTAAGCACTATAACAAAACATTCTTGAAAGCATTATTGAAAAAAGTAGTTGAAAAAGTACTTAGAAATGTGAATGCCTGTAAATTATTTTGCATGTGTTTTGAACTTTGTGAAATGAATTAATCAATATTTTGAAAATTTTAAAATGGAAAAAGCAGCAAAACAAAATTACTTCCACTGAGTTTAATTTTGCACTACAAAAAAACCATGAAAACTTTGCAAATTCATTGTACTTTTTGGATGTACAAACAACCTAGGCACTGATGGTCAGACTCCTGCATTTCTGTTTAGAAGCTGAGTTACAAAACAAACATAGGTGATCAGCTTCTCTACCAGTATTCCAAGGTAAAGCACCAGTATTGACATAAATAAGGTAATCCTGAAGTCAGGGTTAGCTCTGCTTTGATGATTTTATGGAATGATGCTCTTACCTATCGGAAGTTGGTGAGTTTAGTCACTTATAAGAAACACAACAGTGCAGTAGACCAGTCTGAACAATTTCAAACCTAGTAGCGTTAAAAGTCTTGTTTGTTTCAAATTTATAGATACAATTTCATCTTTCTGAAAAACAACCATCATGGTCTAAAGCCGATGTGTTCCATTTATAATATTTTGATTTTATATTGTCTATTTATCTTTATTAATTTTAATAGCCTAAAGCCAGTACCTTTCATGTATAAGAAAGTGGGTTTGGTTTATGTTGTCTAATTATCTTTATAAATTCTTTTAAATCATTGAAATTGTTTACATAGACTAGTGTTTGCTGTGTATATAAAATTCAATGCATTAAAACAGTGTATTATAAGTAAATTGTGTATTCATATACAAGAAGCAGCCTCTGTCTTTTCTAAATAAAACTCAAAAGGTGTATTCACTGCATAGCTGATATTAATCTTGTGATTTCCCATTAGATTTTAGTACAAGTGTGTCTTAGCTCAGTTAATAATTCACATTCCCTTGGGTTTTTAGGATGAGTTACTTCATAATTGAAAAAATGCAGATGTGCTTAACAACAAACAGCAAGGGCAGGTGCTGTCATTTTCGTATTTCTTTAGGAAAGAGACTATCACATTAAACAGACAACAAGGGCTTCAGTTATATCCAAGTAGCTAATCTCCATAATCCATCCATTCCATTTATCTACCTCCCTATAAATTAAAGCAGTCAACAGCATGGCATGAGCTTTTAAGCACTACAGGGGAGGCGCAAAATGTATCAACATTTAAAGATGTCATTCACAAATCTTATTTTCTTAAGTTTGTAATTTAATGTCATGTGGACAGCAACAGAAATTGCATAAATTTTCAAGTATGCAAGTGTTTAGATACTAACTGAGTTAGTGGCTTTCTGGTTAAAAAGTTGGCTGTCACTCCTAAAGCACGCAGAAAAGGACAGAACTGCCCACACTTAAATAGCCAGTATTTACCAAAGACAATACTGTTTACTGATGCTGTATTCAAGAAAGGGTACACAAAACAAACTTCAGAGAAGGCATTGGATTAATTTATTTACAGTTTTTACAGTATTTACAGTACCAGCAGTACTCTACACCATAGTAACGGTAATAGAAGTAACAGTAATAAAGATAATAATTAAAAGGCAGAAGCAGAAGGAATGAGACCTATAAGCCAGCCTGTTTCCTTGGTTTATGATTTAACCTAAAGTTTTACACTGACACTTCCTACCCTTTTGTTGTGATTTTTCTGAAGAGCTGTTGGTCCCCAGCACATCACAGGTAGAATATTTCAGGTCAGGTTGTGGAGCTGCTGTTGTTAAGCAGATCTGTAATTACCAGTGTCTTTCTAATTTTATGGAAAAGGAGTGTCAGGTCTTACAAAGTAATAACAATCCTACAGGAGGTAACTTTTATAGCCCCACATAATTTAAGAGAGTCTTAGTTGAGTCACTTACCCATATTACAGTCCTTCTCTGTCTAAATAATAAAGCAGAAATACTTTGCTGAAATGGGTCTGTCAGAAAAAAGTGTGGTGCAGTAGTAGTGAGGTGAAGTCGGTGTGCCATTTAAGACCATGCCTATGCTAGAAAGTTTTAATAGCAGCATTTCTGCTGGCATCTATTTTCTGAATATATATATTTAATATTTATATTCTCTGAAAATATCTATCTTCAGAACATTTGCTTCCGCCTCTGTAGTGCACCATCATAGCAGTCACCTAGAGTGACCGAAGATAATATACTGTGTTGTCTTGCACGATGTTGTGCACAGTTAAGATTATTCAAAGTCAAGCTGCTATTTTCATTCACATTCTGTTACCTCTTTTATATCAATATTGCTGTTTTATTTTTCACAGTCTAGCCCATCTTCAATCAAAGTCCCTTGCTAATAATGTACCTAGTACATTCCTTTCTTATACAGCTGAGGACCTGTGGGATATTTTTTTAAGTTACAGGGGAAGGTCTCAAACTACGGCTTTCTCCACTGAGGCCATGAAGACCAAGGGTGGGAAAGTATAAATATAATAGAAAAACAGAAGCCTTAGAACTATTCTGGGAAGAATTTCTGATGTGTCCTAAAGACAGACTACTAGAGTTTGACTAGTGAGTGCAAACTATGGGAGAGTCTGAGTTGCTAACTTTAACATTCTCGGGTTTGTATAAGCAGATTACCTTCTCCTAGTAATTTTTTTTTTTCTCTTTAGTTGCCATAGCTTTGCAATGAAAAAAATGAATCAACAAATATTGTGGAAACATCAGAATGCAATTTTCACCAAATATAAAAGGGATTTAAAAACTTGTTTTCAAAAACATTATTTCAATGAGACTACAATTGAATCATAAATTGTTAAGATGAGAAAATGGAATGAAACAGGGTAAAAAGTAGCTGAGCAGCTTCTCTAGGTTTCACTCCACACCCTCTCTAAATATGCTAATAAGGATTGCATACACATTTTAAAAGACAAAGTTAATCCAAACTTTTCATCTTAGCCCACATTTTGCACAGCTACAAGGAAGAGGTCGATGTTTCAGCCTCCTTTGAAGTGAGGTTTGCTTGTGCATGCTTTATTCCAGTGAAGCTCCTACAGAAATAAGTGAGAACCACTGTAGACAAGTGATTTGACTAGACCGCTGTCTAGCCAAGTAACTGGAGAACAAAATAAAGGTTCAGCAGCATTTTTCCTGTAATTCAGACAGTGGAGTACTTGAAACACTGATCCAGGTGGGTTTCAGTGGAAGCTGCTGGGTACTTCCCCTCTTGTATTCAAGTGCAGCAAAACAAACCACTACAGGAGAAAACGTGGTACACTCATTTCACAGAAAAGTGGAACAAGGCAAAGAAAACTGTAGGAAGGAGGGAGGGAAATGGTCACTTTTTACTAATTTCTGTAACCGCTGTGTCACCATGGCAGCATGAACAAAAAGGCTGGTGCTCTCAATTAAAGGAATACTGCTGCCTGAGACAGAAGTGCATCTAAAATACTGAAGATAAATACCTGTAGGCTTTCCTAACCTTGAAACAACTCAGAGTAAACTTGCAGAGGAGTTGAGATGATTGTATTCACCAGCAGTTCTTTGAACTGGATCCTGAGAGTAACTTTCTATCGACTAAGACTTTTACTAAGATGCTGCAGAGGCATATCTCAGATTTGATGTAGTGCAGGTTTATGCCTTGTACACTCACTGAACAAGTCTGATAAAATTGATAGCAAACTGCATTTGGCACAAGAACTACTGCTTTATTCCTCAGCACTAAGGAAAAACTGACAGGTTAGCAGACTGGGAAGGGATCTCTACATCTCTAACAATGCATTATTGTGTAGAGAAACCCAAGCTGAACCAGCTACCTTGTTTACCAGTTGCTATATTAATGTAACCTTGCACTTACATTACTTATGCTTTATGATGAGCTACGAAAAATGGGAAAAACATTAAAGATTATAAGGCAGCAAAAGGGAAATGTAAAAAGCTAGGGAAAGATAGAGTAGCATGGTGAGACGGCCACACAGCTAGCTGGTTTCCATCAAGACCTCTTATGAAGTGTTTGACCAGTAAAGATAAATACGTAGTAAGTTTAGAAACAAGTGTATTGGTTGGACTACAGCAGCATGTCATGAATTAGGAAATTAGGCTGTTCTCTTTTCTTTGAAAGCATGAAGATTGCCTTGTGACCTTGTTGTATGTTACAGTTCATAATTCAGTAGAGATTTACATGGGCCCATCTTATTTTAAGTTTCTGTTAAGTGAAATTTCACTTTTGCTGAATAAGAGTGCATTTTAGAATGGAGGTTAATACCACCTGCATACCAAAAGAGTTTGTTATGACCATTACTATCACACTGTCATGTGAAGGTGGGGTGAGGGAGTGGGGGGTTA
>JAVJGJ010000014.1:73373695-73411277 GCA_035590215.1 Microhierax caerulescens
CAAAAAGTAAGAAATATGGTCAAGATTTGAGAACTTAAACATAAATGAGAGAAGATTAATATGAAAATATACATGTATACTTCCACTTGCTATTTTGGAGGTTGTAATTATAATCAAAACCTTATAAATGATTAATGGATTCAATAAATATATTCAACTAATTAAACCTTTTGTAGAATAACCACAGACAGATATGCCATCAAAAATGTTAATTATTCAATTTATACTGCATGTCTGGTTTGTTCTGAGCTTGATTTATGTATTGTTTTAATTGTGATGTGTCAGAGAAGGTATACGTTATGATTCCTACTCATTATCTGGGTAAGTAGCTTTCCAAAACTCCTGAAGAACCCATTTGAATTTGATAACAGGAAATTTGATTTTTATGATTACTTCCAAAATATGAAAAGAAATATTTTTGCAATACTTTTTCCATAGAAAAGGTTGCTTAAATAATTAACTGTGCCCTTTTAAAATGTATTTCCTTCTGCTTTTGTTCACATTTGGCTTGCTACCATCTGTACCACAGAAAACACTGTCCGGGCTTTATGTGCCATTTTTGTGACGTGTTCAACACGTCTACATTTCATCAGCAAGCACAATGACAGATCAGGTGTCCTCTGCTTGTAGATACATGTCAGTGCTCAAATGGTGGATGATTACCAGTGACAGACCCAAGACTGGAATGGGAGGAATCAAGGTACAGGAAGAGATGGAAGTGACAGTGCAGAGCACTCAAGGCAGCGGGCACAGAGACAGGCAGCAACAACAAAAATCTGTACACAGGTCACATTATTTATTTATTTATCCAGGAAATGCGATATCATAAGAAGCTGCTCGTTCTGCTCATCTTTGTGGTTTGTGGTTCAGAAATTCTTGACAAGGGGAAATCATGGCTTTCTTCTTGCCTGTCTAACTGGCAGCAATTAGCTGCAGCTGAGTGAGAGGCATTTCTGTAACCATGGGCAATGGTAGTCGGAAAACTTGTCAGGGAGTTTTTTCCATTGATAGCAGAGGAGAGAGTGACACTTTCCAGTTCTAGGAATACAATTACTTCAGGATTGCAGCTTACTCATAGGGACAGACCACTTCTATGGTATGAATGTCTTTGAAAAACATAGTCAGCAGAATGTAAATTGTCTGTTGTTCCCCGTGACCCTGCCATGAGGTAACCCTGCCTCATCAACAGGAAAGCAGAGCTACAAAGGAACTTGTGGCCATTTATTGTAACGAAACTCAGAAAAAAATGTGTTGCAGAACGTGTTGACTTTGAGCTGAAGAAACAACCTGCTCAGAAAAGACAGAGCTGATTGAAAGCACAGCTTTCAAAAACAGTTTCAAAACCACACTGGTTTTACTGCCGGTTCCTAAACCAATATGAATATCTTCTTTCCATGGGCTACTTGATCCTGCACATGGGCACTAAAGATACTCTTTGGAAGAAAAGCCATTGACAAAGTTGTCTTTTGTACTCAACACCTGTATCATGGCTGTGCAACTGCTGGGCACAGAGGTTGCTTCTGCCACGCAGAGCTTGCCAGTAGTTTGCCAGCACTATCGTATAGAAAGCAATTGGTAATTAAATCCTACCGTTATCCTGCTTCAGTGATCTAGTCAAGTCTGACTGAGCAGGTGTGTTTCTGCCTTGGTCTGGAAAGATGGCCATGCTTCTGATGTTTGCATGCCCTGTGCATTCCCAAGGGGATCCAGCTTCCTGAGAAATCCACAAGCACACTTGCTATACAGGTGACTGGTTAAAGATGTCATTCATGGTTTATGTCTGATATGACAAAATGATTTAGCTAGTGGAGCTTCTTAGAAATAGCAAATATCGTTACATCCCAGAATGTAAAGCATAAATTGAGAGAATGAGCACCATAACCTCCCAAAAATCCATCCTGACTGGTAAATGTGAAGACTTTTCACTGAAAAGCTCCACAACTGCCAAACATTATCTCCGCAATAAAGCTCGTAGCTCTCCCTGCAGAGAAGTGCCGTCATTTACCAGCTGAACAGCACAAGGCAGAAAAAGGCTTGTGAGGACGGTGACTTTCACTGTTACTTCTACAGTTTCCCCCCATGTGAATTCCTCTGTTTCTTGCATTCTCATTCTGTCACCATCACTTTGTGATCTTAGAGAAACCAACTGCCCTTAAGCTCTGTGGAGGGAGGGATGGCAACCAAAAGACCCTGGAGCACCAAAGCTGTGAAACCAGAGGAAACTGCTCGCATGCCTAGATCCCTTCTTGTCTCCCTGCTAAGACTCTGCAGGTCTGCTGGGACACAACCAGAGCACCCATGGCTCATGGGCTGCCCTGGGGTGGGGGTCCCCCAGGCTGGGTTGCCCACCGCATCTGCTTGGTGCATGCAGCTGCCCAACAGCTGCCTACAGTGCACAGCCACATGAGCCTTTCCACGGGGTCGGGTGAGTGCAGGCTGCGATTGCTGCTGCTTAGCACAGTCAGATACATCTTTAAAGTTATGGAATGCAAAGGAGAAATAAAGCTTTGCAAGCGTTGCTCAGCAGTATGGAAAGCAACAGGTAAATTGAACAACAGTTTTACATGTAAGAGTGCTAAAAAGGGACTATTCTTTAATTTTATGGCCTAAATACATATAACTCAGACTCAAATATCCCTACCACATGCCAAAAGGTAGAGGCAGCTGCTATTAAAGAGAAAAAGATAAGCTGCTGGAGGAAAATATAAAATTATATTCGATTTAAACATATCTCTTTATTAGCGCTATTTCAATGGCAAAGGATTTCAGACAGCCGCTTCTAGAAACACTCAAAAATAACTGAGGAGTGTTTGAGATATTTGATTCTCCGTAACACAGATCTAAATAAATATTAAGTTATTCCCCTCCTATGTGTGTGTACTTTTATTTCCCTTAATTTTGCTGACCTATGTTACTATCTTCTTGCATTTTATTGATTTCATTCTCAGAATTTAATTTGCCTGAAAGGATTCATAGTGTGATTATCTTACATGCACTTTACCTTATCCATCATTGTTAGTATTGGGTTTACTACTGTGAACTATCATTATCAATGATATATAAAGGTGTAAGGCAGAAGCTTCTTTGCATGTTTTGAGTTACTTTTTTAAAAGTTGTTTTCTTATTTGCATAATTGCATAACTTCTTGGAGATAAGATTTCCTTCACATCATTGAATTTCCTTTTGCTCATTGCTCATCTATGCTAAATGAAATTCACTGGATTCCCAAACAGAGCAATGTTTAGTTGTTGTTTTGCTTTTATTAATTGGTTCATGACCCCTAGGGATACTTGATTTGCTCTCATCTATGCAAACTGAATTCTAACTATGTTGTGTTTTCCTAAAGGCCGTAATAATTTAATTAAAGCTTAGAAGATAAATCCAAAACTTACAAAACTTAAAGCCAGAAACTTCAAGCAGAATAAAGAGAACATGGCATGTTAATTTTGTTATATTAGGGAAAGGCTGGTTGGAGCTAACAACAAAGCTCACATGTGGCCATGTGTAAGTGTGCGAGAAGCTCAGCTTTTGGACCAACAGTTCTGAAGAGCTCTCTACATTTTGGACTAAGATTCAGGTCCAAAATCTTCTGAAATAGGCAGATTTCCACCCAGGCTTGAAGATAAAATATTTTATTCCAAAAATCTTCCACCTATTTTCTTTCAACATAGCATCCCAAAGTGATTTTCTTTGGTATGGCATTTCACTTGATCTTATTTTGATTACTTCTCATCCCGTTTCCCCCTGATTACAGTGTCCTCTGATGATCTCCTGTAACTCCTGTAGTTTTCAAAAGGTGAAAGAAATGAAATTGAATTTCATGTCCCACTGGAGAATTTTCACTTGCAGTTAAAAGAAATATATTCTCCTTTTATTGTGTATATAAATCAAAGAACTAGAAAAGTGTTGTTCCAGAATGCACATAATCCTATTTGACAGAATCCATTTTCAGAGTAGAAAAACATTTAATCACTAAAGAAATCATGACACATTTATGATTTACTTAAAGATTGGTCCTGATAGCCTTACCAGTCATCATGTAAACTCTCAAGTAGACATTAATTTTCATTAGTCCCTGTATGTTTTTGACAGCCTCTTAACTCTTGTGATCAAGAAACAACTTCATCTGTGACACTGTTTGAGAACAGGTTTTTTCTGAAGTGCTCCACACACAAATTATGTCACTAAAATAATAAGAAAAAAAAGCTCATTGCTGAGTTTGACCTGATGTCCTCAAGACTACCATAGCTCTAATGACTTCTA
Organism: Microhierax caerulescens; assembly: GCA_035590215.1. Taxonomy (NCBI): domain Eukaryota; kingdom Metazoa; phylum Chordata; class Aves; order Falconiformes; family Falconidae; genus Microhierax; species Microhierax caerulescens. The sequence continues at coordinate 73,377,959 of JAVJGJ010000014.1, forward strand.
AACATCCCTCTTTCCCAGATACCATTTAGGAGAAATTTCCTGGCTTTTTTCCAACTATGGCAGAAAACTGGGGAGCTAGGTCAAGGAGAGAGGGCTGGTGTGCTCCAGCACATCGCCTGCCCCAGGTGGACAGCAAGGTGTGTGGACACTCTGTTAAGCCCCCTGCCCTACCCTGCCCTGTAGAAATACCCTTGCTGATCAATTAGCATACACTTCAGAGCTCTTCAGCTCTGTTAAGTATAACTTTCGAATGTAGTATGACCATTTATAGAAAACTTAACAAATCTGGGAGTCTTTATATATATTCCTTGTTCTATATTTTACTTTCAAAAGTTCAGATTGGTGTTTGCTGAATATGATGACTGGCTGGAATATCAGTATTTCCTGATTTCTTCATGTCCGGAATCACAGATTTGATATTTTCTAAGCTGAAGGGCTTTCGTGTACAGTTTCTGCTGAGAGGGAACAAAAAATATTAAAATTTTAAGAACGCCCCTTACAGTTTCTTGAGAGAAATTTGCCTTACAGTTTGACCATAAAGGGGGGGGATTAGGTGGTTTCTTGTTGGGTTTTTTTGATGCTTTTGTCTTTATTTTTCTGATTTATAAACACTAAATGTATTATGAGTCTATGCATTTTTTTCATATTTTGAAAACTATCGGAGATATAAGAGAGCAGCAGAGGTCACTGTACTCAGGGGAATATGGGACAACATTTAATACATTAGGCATTCTATGAAATGAAACAACTTCCATTTTTCCCAACTTTTTTAAAAAGAAATGTTTAAGTTAAACAATACGTGATTGGGTTGCAGTATTAAGTGTGACAGGAATCACATTTGTTTAAGTTAAGGATGAATTTGGTCCACTCACTACAACACACAGACCAGTGTTGTACATGCAAAAAAAGTTTCTCTTTATGCCAACACACTGACTTTCAGACTTGAGAAAAGTTATCTGAAGAACCTCACATTTTTCTGGTTACGAATTATCCATGTACAATCATTTCAATGGACAGCCATTTTGTGCTATTATTGAGGAAAGGCATTTCAATCTTTCTATTCTTCACAAATCTTTTGTCTGGTCTGTATAAAAATTTTTTTCACATGATCAGGATTTAAATGCTATCACATATTCAGTGTTAGCTCTTCTACAAGCTGTTTTCTTTATTCAGTTCATTTGCCCACATAATTTAGACTCTAAATTGCAATTTATTTAGATCAGGGACTGACCTGGCAGTTACAGATTGTGATTCAGACCATTAGATATTTTTCTGTCTAATATTCATTTCAGCATTTACCAAAATCCCTTTTTCTAAGTATCTATTTAAAACCCTTTCATTTACTGATTTACTTTTGGCTTCCTATATGGATTCATACTGATCTAGCTGCCTTAATCAATAATTCATTATGCCCTGGAGTGGAATTCTTTTTTTTTTTTTTTTTTTTTCCTGGCTCAAATATGTTGTGATTACAAAAACAAAATGAACTAAGAAAAAAGCAAATTTATGGGCCCAGATGTATTAATTGAAATTAAATTGTATTATATTGAAACTGTTCCTATTTGAAGTTGAGTATTCCCATGGCAGTTGAAATATCCGTAACTTTTAAATATATATTACTAGCATTCCTTCCGAGGTAGACTTGGCACATGAGTTACATAGTAGAGTTGCTATTTGGCTCCTGTAGTTTGAGGAGCTCATGTGCAATTTAAGGATTCTGTTTGACATGAGGGACTCTGTGTAATGTCCATACGACCAAAAATTCCATATAGAGGAAAATAGAGGTCTGTTTGCTTCACCCATTTCATGGCTTTACTCCACTAAAAGACTAAACTGCAGCAATGTGGTACATCAAACTGCAGAAAAGGTGTGTGATCCTCTGCCCATATGGCATCGTGCTTAGGTAAGGAACTTTCAGGTCTGATTTCTAGGGCTCAGACAGGAACACAGTAGATCACTCAGTAAGTCTGACCATGTGTGTCATCTGACAAAGGGTATATATGTCAGGGCATCTGAGGAGAGCAAGAAGAAACAGAGCGGAAGGAAACCAGCTGCATGGGAGGCAGAGTCCATGATTTGGAGGAGAAAAACAATGAAAGATGAGGATAACACACTCTTTGGAATCACAATGTTCAGAGACCAAATGATATTTAAGAGTGGTGATAATGTTTGTTGTCATTTGTATATTCCTTAGCTCAACAGTGACGAGGTTTTGGCACCTATATACATCTTTGATATTGTTTGCTTCAGTTATGCCTTGTGTCTGAAGAGGGGAATTTTGAACCCAAACCTCCCCGACCCTCAAGATCTTGGAAACAGGCATTCTTAGGCTTCAGGGCAGCCCACACAGCCCCTGCATGCCCTGGCAGTTGCTGTCCCCCTTGAAGCCCAGCCCCTCTGACCTGCCGTGCCTGCCCCATCATGGGGAAGCTGAAGATAACCCACCTCCACCCGCCTCGCACTGCAGCTTGCAGCCCGGTACAGGTAGGCAAACACACCTCGCCAGAAAGCAGTGTGCCACAGAGACGTAGGGAGCATTGTGGGTGGCAAGGAGGCAGAGACGAAAGGCTGTAACGCCTTGCTACCTGTATTACACCGTGTGTTAATGACCTTTCCATTGTATGACAGGGCAGAGACTGCATCTCCACTCAGCCCATGCTATTACTTACTGCAGGATCATGCTCAAACCAGATTTTTTTTACACATTTTTTCAGAAAGAATCATGCTTTAAAGTTCCTTCTTGGCAGGCACATCATCAATCATGTAGCAGGTTGTTTGTCTTCTCCTCACCGCTGAGACGTTGAGAGGGATTCATCAAGTATTAATAAGCCCTCTAGGTTGCTTGCCGTGAGCTATAGAACTGCAGCCTGTAATTCCATCCTTTGAAAAGAATATATATCTCTGTCTCAGTATATGTTAAAGGTGCTCTTTGAAATAATTAAAAAGCAGAAAGACAAGATATGGCCAAAATGTCAAAAACAGGAGCCCAGCAGTTACCCCTGTTATTCTTCAATTACTTTGTTGAAACCTTTTCATCTCTACCCTGGTAACACCTCTGCACGGATGTGCCAGACTACATAGGCTTGCCAGTGAAACAATATCTAAGAAAACTGTGAAGTGAATTGGTGAGAAGAAGCTCTAGAAACATACTGCCCAGTGGAAGAAAAATATGTTGTCAATGCAAAAATGGATATGGCTTACCATACCTGATACAAAGATGCTCTGAAAATGTAGCCTCTTTGGGCTTATTAAGTGATTTGATAAACCATCAAAAGTCAACTAAAAATTCTAATGTCCTCTGATAAATAGACTTGCAAATAAAAGCATTAATTCAAAGCTCTGTGTGCGAGCATGATGTGTGCATGCTCATGTGTCTGTTCACATATCACAGCACAAATGAAGAGACCATGTCTGAATAAAAAAAAGGTTAGATGCCTTAATGTCTCAAAAGCTGGCAAATCAAATGGGGGACAGTAAGGACGGCAGAGATAGTTTCTGTCTATAGTTGAGTACAATGTGGAGGTTAGAAATGTGATTCTGGGATCAGAGCCACAGGGTGCTCTGGAGAAAATATATGTATTAGTATTCTCTTTCTGTAGCATCATTCAAGATCTTCCTGTCTCATTTAATTTGCACAAAATACAAGTGTAGGCATATTAAACAAAGCATTCTTAGGTTTACTCTATTTATCTCCTCACTCCCAGTAAACCTTCTCATCTCGGTGAAATTGCTGTTCAGACAAACTGCCCTTCAGGACCAAATCAGCCTTCAGAGGGATGCACAGAAGGCAAGTGAAGTTCCAGTTTCTGATGGCTAAGTGATGCAATAGCTGCTCCTGTTACTCTAGCATATTGCCAAAAAAACAGGGTAGCCAACAACCAAGGTTTTATGCCAGGACCAGAGGGAAGGATAGATTTAGTAGCAATATTTAACATGCTTTATATTTCTTAACAATGATTAGATTAATGCTCATATAATTGATTAAATCTCAGACTGCTTGTATTTTCTTTAACTACTCCAGTAGCACTCTCATTTTGCAACAATCATCTGAAGGAGGATCTTCACAGAACAGGAGCAAAATAATTCTCTCCCTAGGATCCCATCAGTGCTATGAATATCCTATCATTGTAAAAGCAGCATGAGAGGAGTCTTGATAAGATAAGAACTCCTTGAGGATGCTCAGTAAAATAAAAATAGCTTGTCTGTTGGAAAGAATATAATAATCCAGCCCAAATTATATGTCTGGACTTTGTTTTCTATTACTGACTTGTGCTTGGGGGCAAAAGTTTTATGTTTTTTCTTCATATTTGTAACATTCACAGTTCCTTAGCAGTTGTCAAGAAGTCACAAAATAAGGTAACAAAATGTTTAAACCAGCATATTGGTCATTTTATGTAATTCATAGGTAGTTTCAGAATTCAATAACGCAAGCATGACTACAGATTAGATATTGGTTATTCATCACAATTTTTGGCTCTTTATGTGAATAAATGACAACAGTATTCTAAAGGTCAAATGTGAAATTTAAGAGGCAAAACCCACCAAACATATTTTCTTGTTGTAGAACGTTTTGTTTGTGCTGTGCCCTAAGGATTTCTTGCTGTCCTCAGAAAGTCAACAAGCAAACAATTTGAAAATGATTAATATTGATTTTGCAGAATACACTGCAGTTCTGCTGGAATGCTTCAGTCTGCAGCAGAAAGTTACGCTTATTCTTTTGAACAGAGGAAAACATGAAACCAGAAATATTGGTCTAAACTATTTCCCTTTTTCTAATTGCTGCAGCTACTTCTCTTCAATCGGTTTTATGAGTATAGCTGAGAAAAACTGTTACACTTGGCAATCTCATTAGGGATTCAGTTGAAGTTCAGTCGGATGAACACATCAAGGAGCAATGTGCAGAAAGTACCAGGTGTTCCTGAGGCTGATATCGATGCCACTCACTGCACCTTGTTTCAGGTGGGTTTGGCTGCTGTGATACAGATACTGGACCTGGTGTTGCACAATTGCAGAATGGCTCTAAATACACACCCGGGGGATGTCTTCGGCAGGGAGAAGGGTGTTAGCTGAGGGTCAGTTGCTTCCGTGTTCAGGACAGCAAAAGCAAACCTGAGTAGGTGGATGTCCTCTTTCCCTAACTTCCACGCTGGGAAAGACCCAGCTCAGCTTTGTACTGACCCAGCTGCCATTGCCAACAAGTGCTGGTGTCCTGAATGTAAAGCCAGGGCCCAAAGGGAGAACTGGCAAACACCAGCCAGAGGGAACCAGGACTGCAAGTAGCTTGCTGATCTTGCATTAGCACAGGGGATGCTAGCAACAAGGAATCACTGTGAGGGTATGAAGTGTCTGCATGGCCATGGGCCCTGGCATGTTCTAGAACAGGCTTCACCTGCCCTAGTAGCTGAGAGGCTTTGAAAGATATCAAAAAACCCTGATATAGCTTCCTATGAACTTGGGGTTTTTATTTACTTATTTGGGGTTTTTTCCCCTTCAGGAATACTCATGACCAGCTGACAGCCTGAAGTTTGCTTTGGCTAATTCATTTTTCCATTAAAATTCTTTCAGCAGCTGTTTATAGCTTAATTTAAAGGGGGGTTAGTTCAAACTCTTAGGTTTCCTGGGACCTCGTTCATGACCCTTAGGACATGGGCTCTTGCTAGCATGGCCAGCATCCATCAGTTATTTCTGTCACCAAAGGAAAGGGTGTAGACCCAGTGCTAAGTCAAAGTAAAGAGAATAATCCCAGAGCTCAAGAAAAAGCTTTTTCTATGGATATCTATTTTATCTGTGAGGTTTTCTAATGTAATTGTAGAGTTTCACAACCTTGGCACTGGATCACAGCTCAAGAAGTAATACTTACAGATAAGCTTATTGCAATTTTACATTGATGATTCAAAAATCACACTTTCTGTGAAGGAAGTATCCATCCTACTTGGCTGCTTTCTGTCCATTTTTGATCTGTTTCCTTCAGGAAAAATATATAAAAGACAGTAGTAATTTTAAAATATTTGAATATAATAATTCAAGTTCTCACAGCCATAAATACACCAAAAACTGTTTCAAACATCGTAAGTGGAAGCTAGTATTCACTGGTTAAAAAAAAATTGCTTCCACATACAGTGACAATTTCTTGGTTCATACAGCTACTGCTTTGGTAAAAGCAGAGCAAAATTTTTGCCACTCCATTCTCCCCTCTGCACCCTGACTGAAAGTGTAACGCACCCAGTGAAATTATTACTAATTTGAAAAGGAATCAGGTTTGATACCATGTCCTCCATTTTGTCTTCTCTGTCTCTGTCACATCCATGCAACCTTTTTCTTTCTATTTAATTAGCTTGTAAGTTTGTACCATTATTTTCTACATGTCAAGACACTACCAGTGTTTTAAAGTATGTCAAAATATTCAAGATAGTTAAGGAAAAGGGTTATCCATATATTTGTCTACTGCTTTCAAAGAGGAGAAGCAAGCTCTTATAAAATATTAATCACCACGCTGAAGTGGAAATCAACAAGAAATCTACTTTCTGCCCCAAGGACTAATATTTTTGTCAAACCCACAGTATTATCAGCTTGAAACTGGTAATATCTAAAATTTCAGAGCATTTTAGGAGTGTTTCTGAGGACTGATGTGCTGTCTTTTAATTTGTGAGAAATTACTAGTTAAATACCCTTGAATAGTTAAACGTCCCAAGTTTAATACCATTGTTATTGTTGATAACACCAGATGGCACTGTTACATATTGGTGCCCAAGCGCTTTTTGAGAACAAATCCTGAATCTTGGGGAAAACAGGCTGGAAGTTGCTATCCACTTTTGCTTTTAGGAGTTACACTGTGGGAAGTACGAGACAGCAGTTGTTAAAAAAAAACCCACAAATTTGTATGAGCAGCAGTTCACTCTGATAACACTTCATTCTTCAGCCAGGGACTTGAACATTGAAATAGGACCACCAGAGATAGTGGAACAGGACTTATAAGTAGCCCATCTCTGTTCCTGGAACATGTATCTCTAACAGGAAAGTTATAAATAGAATATATCCACACTCTGATCCATAATTTCTCCTCCAATACACATTGCTTTTTGCTTGAATAGGTTGTCAACTCCAGACATTCACCATGCTGAGAGAACAAGGCAATTGCCATCAGTGTATCTAAGATCTGCTTGAAGCAGAACTGTGTACAACACAATACCGTGAACGGCTGTTTCTCCCAACATGCCCATCAGCTGAGCAGCGTTACTAATGAACAGTCAGAATGGGAGGGACTCGGCTGTGCCATGCACCCACTGTAACTGAGGAAAAACGCCATTTAGCTGCCATTCATCCAAACAGAGCTTTCCATTCCTTTAGAGGGTTTTTTTCATCAGTATTACTTCTTCCTTGGGATTTTGAGTCACTTCCTCAGGTCTCTTAGGCTTGCTTGATGTGCTGAATCAAGTACCTGACAGAGACAGAGAAAACAAACTGGACAGGGTTCACTAACCTTAGTTATTTCATTCATCAGCAAGTTTGCTGATGATACAGAAGTGGAAGGAGCAGCTGACACACCAGGAGGCTGCGCTGCCATTCAGTGACACCTGGACAGGCTGGAGAGTTGGGTGGAGAGGAACCTGATGAAGTTCAACAAAGGCAAATGCAAGGTCCTGCACCTGGGGAGGGACAGCCCCATGCACCAGCACAGGCTGGTGACCTGCTGCAAGGCAGCTGTGTGGAGAAGGACCTGGGAATCCTGGAGGACACCAAGCGGCTCATGAGCTGGCAGTGTGCCCTGTGGCCAAAAAAGCTGATGGGATCCTGTGGGACATTAGGAGCAGCATGGCCATCAGGTTGAGGGAGATGGTCCCCCCGCTATGCTCTTGATGGGGTGCTGTGTCCAGTTCTGGGCTCCCCAGTTCAAGAGAGACAGGGACCTGCTGGAGAGGGTCCAGTGGAGGGCTATGGAGATGCTTGGGGGACTGGAGCTTCTCCCTTATGAGGAAAGGCTGAGAGAGCTGGGCCTGTTTAACCTGGAGAAGAGAAGACTGAGGGGATCTTATCAATGTCTGTAAGTATCTTAAGGGTGAGTGTCAGCAGGATGGGACCTGTCTCTTTTCAGTGATGCCCAGTGACAGGAAAAGGGGCAACAGGCACAAACTGCAGCACAGGCAGTTCCATCTGAATATAAGGAAAAATGTCTTTACCTTGAGGGTGGCAGAGCACTGGAACAGGCTGCCCAGAGAGGGTGTGGAGTCTCCTTCCCTGGAAATATAAATCCCCACCTGGACGTGACTCTGTGTGACCTGCTCTGGGTGAGGCTGCTTTAGCAGGAGTTGTACTAGAAGATTTCCAGAGGTTCTTTCCAACCCCAGCCATTCTGTGATTCTGTGTGATTTCCTCAGAAAATATCTGTAATGTAGGAACCTAGTCAAAGGCAAAACATCTAATCTAAATCCACACCAAATATTCCAAATTTGCCTCAAGGCACAGTGCTGACTGAGGTGTGAATACAGAAGCGAAGACACTCACTGCAGCTGACCAAAGAATAAGGTTTCTTGCAGATGTTGTGTAAACCCTGCACCTCGTTTTGCAGCAGAACCATTCTCATGAGTCCTGGGTAAGACAGACTACCCACTGAACCTAGAGGCCTCTGCAGACAAACCACAAAACTCAGCTGTCACCAGCAGTGATACTGCCAGCTCTGACATCTCACTAGATTTCTGTGAGGGGGCTGTGATCTCACATTCTGAGGGAAGCTTCCTGCTCACATAGGAGGCATGATAGCATGAATAAATTTCTTCAAAGTAATTCTTCCATTGATCCAGTAGATCTTGCAGCCTGCCGCTCTGCCTGTCACAGATGTTATTCACTTTAATAAAAGCTGCATATATTATGACTGGTTTTCGGATGGCATTGCAAGTTGAACACAGTCTTTTCTGAGCAATGAGTTGACGGTATTCTAAACTTGGAACAATAAGACCTTCCTTTTGTTCTTAATAAACATCTCTGATGACACTTACTGTATGGCAGGTTCTTTTCTGCAATAGCTGCTCCAAAAATCACCTCACATGTGATGTTTGATAGGTCTACCAGGCACTCTTTAGCACAGGTCTGAAATAATATTGTTGAAGTATTAAAAGAAACTGAAAATTCAGATTTTGGGAATACCAGAAAGCAGGTAGCTGCCTCACAGCCTGACTCTAATATGATTCCTCCATTAAAATCTCTTACTTTATCTACCAGAATATCAACACTGGGCAAAAATTTTTTCGCAGCAGAAAACTGTTGCCAGTATCATTTTTTCTGTCTATTCATAAACTAACATCTGCTGATCACCACTCACTTCTAATGACTAATAGCAATCCAACAGCAACTGTTCAGGTTGGTACTAACGCTCCTAATCAAGCTTGAGGTAGTAGAAGTAGTCAATAATTATTGTATGACTGGGAAATCTGAATTCCCAAAACTGCTGTCTATATCTGCTTTTCTTCACATCAGGTTTCTCCAGTGTAACTGGCTGAGTGCCCTAATCACTTTCTACACACCTATTTGTATAATCCAAAGTAATGATGATGGGTCTTTCCAGGTATCATTAATACTAACTGCCAGTTGTTAACAAAGCAGATCAGTCTGTATTGTTACCCTGAATCTTAATAGAAATACATTCCACAGTGATCTGAACTGACCCCAGTTGGTCTGAAATCAAATGTTGATGAGTACTGTAGGGTTACACTGTACGTAAATAGACCCACTAAATATACAACCAGCCTGAAATATCATTTTGGCATGGAGAGAAAGTAGAGCAGCCAAGCTCTACTGAAGCCATCTATTGAAGTGTCCTACAAACAGAAATGATTGACTGCTCCAGCGAGTTTCTCTTTTTAACCAGCAGTTTTTATCTATTGTCAGATGAATTTGTTTGAATAGGTACTGATAAAATTTGGGACGCCTGAAGTGTCAACTTGATAGGTGCTTTATATATATAAATATAAATAAATATGTGTGTATATCTATCTATCTATCTATCTATCTATCTATCTATCTATCTATCTATCTATCTTGAAGTGTCAATAGGAGTAAATCTCTCTTGAAAGATCCTAAATGACAGACTCATGAATTTGATGTACTTAACAGCATGTTAAAATTATAAAGTCCAGATACTAGGGGATTTAGGTACTGAGCAATGTGGCATCCAGTCCAAGATTGTGAACATCAAGTTTATATGCATTTTCACATCACTTATTCATTTTGTGTTCACAGCATAAGCTATTCAGTCTATGTTGCCTTCCGCGCCTTTTAAAAATGTTTTGAAGAGTCTTTTAAATTTTAAATTCATAGCTTAGCTGTATTCATACTTTTTAAAAACATAGGCATTTTCTCAGCCAGGTCTTCATCATTTCTACACTAGGATACTTCAGTTCAAGCTTTTAACCTGATAAGGCAGATGGCAGCATGTGTTCTAATGAAAGTCAGCCCAAACATCAGTTTTATATTTAGTGGCTGATGTGCTTTTACCAGAATGACCTGTCTACAAGATCTTCTTGATTATTTTCACCTCAGAAGGAGGTAAAAACTCCTGGCCATTTCAGATACAAGACTAACAGTTTGGTGGTAGTGCTGTCTGACAGACACATTATCATGATATGACATCAGTCATATGCAGAGGGCTGGAATCAAGGTACAGCAGGTAAATTATTTTATCAGATAAAAAAAATTACTATCTTCAAAGTGGTTTACTTTAGGTTTATTTGATGCTCTAATACTGCCATTTTGTTCATACACCAAAATTGCTAGTCAGAGAGGTATGAGACATTAGGTTCTTGCAATCATATTCCTAGTAGGGAGCGAGGGGTGGTAGAACTGGAGATACTGTGAATGTAATTAATTTTATTTGCAAATAAATATTAGTCATAGAACACAGATTATTAACTAACATGCTGGGAATTCATGCTTCCAGGAATTTCAGCACAGTATTAGAACAATATTGCACATAGAGCAATGATAGCTACAGGCCAAGGCAAAGGGAAAATACTGTTGGCTCACAGCAAAAACTCAACACTGCAAAACACAACTATCTTGGCAAGTTCTTATTGAGTAGCTGGAACAGCATTTGATTTTTATGGGATTTGTATGTGCAACTGATATTTAGTTTATTCAATGGTCTTAAAATAAAATCCAAATTAAAAAAAAAACAAAAACACTTTAGTTTTGACTCTGCTCAACAAATTTATATATCTGTTGAATCTATAATGATACTCCATAAAATGCTAGCTACAAAATCAAAAGGCAAATTATTAATCAGAACTGAGTAGATGGGAAAGGGCATGTTGTTGTTTAACCTCAGCCAGCAATTAAGTCCCACATAGCCGTTCACTCCCTCTGCCCTGCAAGTGGGATGGGGTAGAGAGTCAGAAGAATAAAAGTGAGAAAACTCGTAGGTTGAGATAAAAACATTTAAAGGGACAGAAAAGGAAGGGAAAAAAAAAAAAGTATGATAATATTAATAATGATATAAGAGTTCGAATATACAAAACAAGGGATGCACAATATAGTTGCTCACCAGTTGACAGATGCACAGCCAGTTCCCAACATGACATCACATGGTTTGGAATATCCCTTTGGTCAGTTTGGGTCAGCTGTCCTGGCTGTGCCCCCTCCCAGCTTCTTGTGCCACTCCAGTCTTCACAATGGCAGGCAATTAGAAGCTGAAAAGTCCTTCACTTAATATAAACATTACTTAGCAACCACTAAAAACATCAGTGTGTTATCAACATTATTCTCACGCTAAATCTAAAACACAGCACTACACCAGATACTAGGAAGAAGATTAAATCTGTGTCAGCCAAAACCAGGAGAAGGCACTTTCTAGAATCTCCTTTCTAGAATTTAGACTTTCAAGTAAGTGAAATATTCACCATTTGTTTCCGTCTCTTTCCAGAGAAAGGTTTTTGGGGAAAGCACAGTGTGAAACACTATGGAAATTGGTTTCCTTGTATTTGGAAAAAAAAGATATTTATTTTCATATTTACATATCTTTCCTATTTTGACAGTAAAAATTCCATTAGTCTATTAAACACAATACATGGTCAACAGGTTTTGGGTTAATCTGAAATGATCCTTTTCACAAGAAGATGTTAACAAGCCTGAATTTGTATGTGTTTGTTTTCACACTGTTCTGTTGCCATTTTTTTTAATTTTAATACTTTGTAGATACATATCATTTGCAACTTTTTTTTTTTACTTTCTTTTTTTTCTGGGCTATCCTTTAACCAAAAGAAGGTGGCTAATGAACTCTCGGTTTCTCTGGGAACAGCATATATATTTTGATTCGTTATCATGCTTCCTGTTTCTTCAAAGAAAAGTTACCCTTGAGATATTGTGGATTCCAGATTGTATTTTCCTTCCCCAGACTTCTTCTCATTCATATGAAGAACTAGTTCATAAAGTCCTCCTGATCCTATCATGCAAAGCAAAATAGGAAAGACCAAATTTAATATATTTACTAACTTACCAGCAATATAGGTCTGAATGATTGCCAAAAAGCCTTTTTCCTTCACCAGATCATTTAAGCCCATCTCTCCACATTTGTCCTCCTCTAGAGCCTAGGGTTTGTCCCTAGACAATGACCTCTTTCAACACTCAAGCTACTCTTGTGTTGAGTATTGCAAATATGGTTTATGTGGCCACAGCTACTAGTAATCCCTTTGGATGAATATTTCACCATTAGCCGTGATAGGGCTATGGTGACCCCAAGAGAGGGACTTGGTCCCCCTGCAAGTGGAGGGGAGGTGACCTGCTGAAAAACCTGTAAGCTTCTTGCAGCAAGAAGAGTGGCTCTTTTCACTTTTGCTCCAGCCTATCTCTCCATTCCAGAGCTGCCTCATGTCTTTGCTTCACAATCCAACCTTCCTCCCACCTTCTGGCTTTCTCTCTACATTTATGTTCATATCTTGCCATGAGCTCCTTGCCTCTGCTTGCCTCTTTTCTGAACTTTGCTTCAAATCTCTGCCCCATTTCTGCCTTGGATTTCTGCTCTAAACATCACATGGGACCATTGTTTTTCCTGAGTGCTAAAATTATGAATTTAAAAGCTTTCTTGTGCAAAAATAATGCCATTTGGTATAATCATCACATAAGTCTGTGAGTTTGCTTTGCCTGTCTATTTACATTTATTTATTTCCAGAAATAGGTTAAACAAATACCTGGCTTGCCTTTGCTAAGTTTATTTTGCACACTGTAGCTTCAAGAAAATAAAAATATTTAGATGAAATTTATATATAATCATATATGTATAATTTAAACATACTTACACAGGATGGCTCCACTGAGCCACTACAGCCCTTATTGGCAGTCCTATCATCATCCTTCTCAGATATGGATCTGTTGCATCTTTTCATCACAATTTTGCCTGGAGAATTTTTATTCAGAGCAGTAGTTCTTGCCAAATCTAGTATGAAGCCAGCAAATAGAAATGCTCTATATGTCTGTGAAATGTAATCTGCAGCAAAATTGTTCAGACAAATAAACATTCCAATGCAATGGCGATTTATTATTTTAAACCTATTCTTAACACTCTGACAAATACATTCTAAAGTAACACAAAATACCTTTTTTCCCAACATTTTTAATCAGAAACGGTGTAGTGCTAAACCACTGCAGCATCTCTGATGAGAATCTAAATGAGTTTACCTATGAAGGACAATACTTTTTGCATTACCAACATGCACATTCAGTTTAAATTTTTTGTTATTAAATCTAATGTAAAGAAAACCAGTAACTGCATCAGTCTTCACAAATGCTCCTCACATCTGACTTGCTCACGTGCCCCCACCAAAAATCAGAAGGTTTTGTTTTCAAAGGAAAAGGATGTACAAATCATTTCACTAACAGTTCCTGTGGGAGCGAATTGCCCCAGACTATGTCATCTTTCCTTAGCAAAGCAAATCAAGAAATAACTGAAACGTGCAGCTGATACTGTGATATTAAGGGAAAATTAACTTTATAAAGATATGTGAAAAAGATATACAATAACTTTTGGGAAAAATAAGAGTAAATTTAGTGTTTGTAAAATATTCAGCTGTGGAAAATAAAGGCTCCACAACCAGAGATTAGATTAAGCAAAGTGTTCCTGTGGCAGTTCAGCCTCCCCTGATATTAGTCAGCTTCCCTGCATCAAGGGATGAAGGGACACCTGGCATGTATGTTTCTTTGGTGAACCAACCCAGAAGATGCCTGGTGTTGCAGTGTTTCAGTAACATGGGTGTCATTGGCCCCTGTTCCCTAGAGTCTGGAGTTCTTTACAAGCTACTGAATACCAGAACTATTCAGTCCAGGCCTTACTGTGTCACACAGGTTCTTGGATATGTATGCACACAGAGAACAAGCAGTACAGATCTAGGGGAACCGTTGCTTGATGTTACACACTTGCAGTGTTGTCTGGCAGAGTTCTCTGGAGACCTGCCTCTTTTCCCCATGGTCTGACTTCTAAAAATCTGAAGTATTAACTGAACAAAAAATCACTTTCCTTGCCAGTTTGCACTAGAAAGCATTCATCCAAGAGGCACACTTTTGATGCCTGCATTTTTGCTAATGACTGCACTATATCCAGTATTCATCTTTTGGAAAAAGGTGGTTAAGACTGTCACAGTATCTGGAAAACAAATGATTCTATGTATGTGGTTAATTTTAGCCCTGAGAACTGGCAGAAATTACATTAGGGCTAATCATTTACCTCTTATGAAGAAAACTGTTATTTTTTGTCTGACTATTCCCTTTAATTCTCTCGGTTTGCCTCTCCACCTTTCCCAGTGCTGCAGTGTTAACATCACAGGAGCATCAGCATTAGCTGGCCACTGCTACCTTTGGCTGCCTCCCACTCCCTTTTCACGACCAGTCTGTGAGTCATTCCCAGTAAGTGTTCCTCTAGGATCTGAACTGCCAGACCTCACGTACCACGTATGTAAAAGGCTGCGATAGCACTCAGTACCGCGTTACTAGCTGCATTGCAGCTTACAGTGTTTTGCAGAGTGGAGCAGATGATCAAAGTTGGAAAGAGATTGAAATTTGGACAAAAGCTCTCTGTTTTCTGTCTGCCTTGGAGAAGGCTGAACAAGGAAGGTAGAGTTATCATTTGGAAAGACCTTGGCAAGTGATTTTTGTCACATTTCTGTCATAATGTGGCATTTCTGTCACAGTTTTGCTCCTATTTTTTACTTATTTTAAAATTATTTAAATACATCTAAAGATAAATGCCTTCATGAACACAAATTTAAATAGATAAATACATTTCATAGACTTTAAACTGAGATAAAGATTACTCCTGCTCTTACTGAAGTCCCTAAGGACAGTGTGATGCAGATATTTCACAGTCTAAAATGGCACAGTAAGACTTGACAATGAACTTGTGGCAATACAGACACTAACCTGAGACACAAGAGACCATGAAATATATCTGCAATAAATGGAAAATGAAAAAGTAAGGCAAGGACAAACATATCCGTAAAGATTTAACAGAATTATTATTAGCGTTAGGAGCTGTTAGCGTAATGAAATTGTTATTAGTTTTACCAACTAAATACAGTATCCCTGCAGGAGTTACTGTAAGCAATGCCACTGGAATCTCTGAGAAACAATGGATTAATTACCAAAGTAATTTTTTTTTCCCCCTAATATCCAGACTTTTCCTTGTCAATCTCATTAGACAGGGTATTAGTCTTGTAGCTTTATCATCTCTATTAGACAGAAAAGGGCAGACAAAAGATGGTGCTTTGACATCAGCTATTCCCTCACAGTCCTCAGGGGCATGTACTATATCTTTGCTCAGAATCTGAAAGGAGAACATAGCATCTGAGTTTTTAACCTAGCCACTATTCACTCTGACTTTCCTTTTTGCCAGAGCACGGAGGATGCCAGGCTACCTGCCACTAGCACAGACAGCAACAAGTTTATTGGCCTCAGTAAGCTGCTTCAGTGGTTCAGGAGAAGTGATTTCGATGCTACCTTGCTGAGTACCTACTGTCCCCAAAGAGCATGCTAGAGCAGCCCTCGCCAAGCGCCACTCAGCCAGATCAGCCCTCGGTCCTGGTTGCTGTTCTCACTTTTCAGTCAGCCCCAAGGAAAGCTGCCTGTGGAGGGGTCCCCTGCCTGGCTCTCCAACGCCTGGAGACAACCCGTCCATCCCCTTGGCAGCAGTGCCAGTCCTGGGGCATGGCCTGAAACCCAGTGTAGGTGTTCACAACCCTTTCCCATCCCAGATGCCAACAAGTGCTGCACTCGAGCTGCCAAGCACAAGCCTCTCCACAATCTGCTTTACCTTTCTGCCATCTACTAAGAGCTGCACGACATTTCTTTTCACTTGTCCATTTGGCAAATCATTTCTCAGTCAGCACCACAGAGTTCAAAGTGCTTTGGTCTGCCTAAATTCGTGTTTGTGGCAGATGTGTCAAGCATGAATAGCACTCACTGCCCATCACCATATTTGTTCTGCCCAAAATATGCAGGACACAATGGCCTTAAATAAAACAGCCTGTAAGATTCCTTTCTACAAATATTGGTTACAAAGAAAATTCAGCTTCCTAAGTGTCAGATTAAAGGCACTTTAATACAGGTTAGATTTAACTCACTTTGTCACTTATACTCAAAGAGATTTCTCTTTGGTATTTAGATCAAGCCTTTGCTTCTGAGTAATAGGAATTTTTTAGAACATCTGACAGAAGTCTCATCTCATTCTGATGAAAGAAAATGGAGAAAAGTTAAATCAAACTTAAACAGTTGATAACTCATAATGAATTATTTGACTTTGATTACTCCTTCTTTATTAATGATGGTTTTTTATTAGTTAAAGGCCTAGATATCTGTTTTAATTATGTTTTCCATCCATATCTGTCATACAGTGTATTAGTGCGTAACGTATCTAACTTGAGTGCCTGAAGGAACGGTGCATAAACTGTTTCAATTAAAACTCCATGTTTGTGTTTGCTTATCAATCTGTATGGGGTCTGGCAGGGGTGGAGTTAACTTTCTTCACAACCGCCTAGTACAGTGCTGTATTTCGGATTTGTGAGCAAAACAGTGTTGATAGCACAGAGATGTTTTAGCTGTTGTTGATCAGTGCTTCCACAGTGTCAAGGCTTTTTCTGTTTCTCCTGCTGCCCCACCAGTGAGGAGGCTGGGGGGGCACAAGGGGTTGGGAGGGGGCACAGCTGGGACAGCTGACCCCAGCTGACCAAAGGGATATCCCATCCCATATGATGTGGTGCTCGGCAATAAATACGAGGGAAAGCAGGAGGAAGGGGGAACAGTCAGTGTGATGGCTTCCCAAGTAGCCATTACATGCGACGAAGTCCAGCTTTCCTAGGGATGGCTGAACACCTTGACAACGGAAAACAGTAAATAAATTCCTTATTTCCCTTTGCTTGCGTGTGCAGATTTTTGCTGCACTGTCTTTATCTCTGCCCACAAATTTCTGCATTTTTACTTTTCCAGTTCTCTCCTCCATCCTACCGTGGGGGGAGTGAGTGAGTGGCTGCATGGGACTGGGTTGGCTACCAGGGTTAAACTACAACTTGTTATGGCATTAAAAATCTTTCTTAAAATGTATTAGATTTTTGTGTTATTTGGGGTGGGACTAGCTCTAAAAATTATTGTTTCATGTATTCCTGTGACCTTACACACACTGCAGGGCCTGCAAGACACAAGAAACTCTTTTTGTGCTAAGGCAGTCCTGTGGGATACACGGCTTTCAAAACAGAAGAATGAAATTTCTCTGAGCTCATGATTTCCTAGGAAACTTCTTGCTTTAGAGGTCTATGTTTAGAAAGGAGACAGAATACCCTCACCCCAGACTCTCAATATCTAAATTTATTAAATTAAATATCAATATTTAAATCTAAACATCGGTATCTAACTCCTGGTCAGAGTCCCCCAAGACCAGAACATGATGAGCAGTCAGCAAATGTTGACTTCCTAAGCACAAATATCTATGACAATAAGTAATTATAAAACCTTCAAAGAATAGTGACAACTGTGGAAAATAGTGTATCAGAGAGTATTCCTGAGTGGTGCCCCATCTCCTTGTAACATTTCTGCATCCAAATTGTCTGCAAGGACAGACCTGTTTTCAACTGAGCAGTGGTCACGGTGGTCCCGTTCAGTATTTACCTATCACGCTATCCTGCTAATTGGACCTTGACTGAAGAATGTTTACGCCTAACAATTTAATACTGCAAGCACAAATAAAATCACTTCATTATAACTTACTCTCTTCAAGCATAGCTTAGACTCAAAACTAATTTATTTTTTTTTCTAACAGAAGTTGAAACCACTTGGCTGTTAAAATCCCACTGCTAAAATCACTTCACTCTTATTTCATTGTGGAGAAGGAAAGAGTGAAACCTCGTGATTCTCTTGGAGGACTAAATATTCATTTATAAGTGAGTCAGCAATCTAAGTGGCTAGTAAAAACTAATTCTGTACATGTAAACCACTTGTTTTTGGGGAGGAAAAACAATGTTTTACAAATGATGAAAAGAAGAAAGATGATGAATCAATAGTCTGAGTGCAACACATTTTACCTAAAGAATCAGAAACAGTACCGCCTTACGTGCTTCTGGTATCAGCAACCTACAAAATAGCATACTATACCCAGATACCCAAAAGTCTTTTTTTCCTTTTTCTGGTATTTAGAATTGGTATTTGGTAAGTCTCCTTCTGGAGTTAAAATAAGTTTTGCATAATTCTTATTTGCATTTTTTAATTCTAGTGTGTGATTTCCAGTACTCAAAAACTAAGTTTATTTATTATTGAATATTTTTGTGGGTGTTAATTTTTCTGGATATGCAAATAATCTTTTGCAAGTTTTCTATTCAAATTACATACAAACAGTTCTAGTTACAGGCAAGTTTGGTATGTTTAGTTTAATTAGCTTTCAGATTTAGAATGGGTTATTACAAGTTATAAAATGATAATGCTTAGGTTCATTACATTGAATTTTGAAATATAGTATGTTCCTAGACCTAGAGGCCTAACCAGAGAGACTCAGCTTCATCACTGACTTCCCAGAAACATTATGATTGATCTTTTGATGTGAAACCAGAGGGAACGTCCTATCTAGGTCACTTGAAAGATATAAATGGCCAACGTGCAAAAGAGTTCTTCTCAATGTGGAAGGAGCGCTGTTTTCATACATCCTCTCTCACCAGGATGACAGCATCAGGCACATGTCTATGAAGCACTAACTAGAAACTAAAAGACATGAAGCCCCATCTGACAACCCCCTTCACTGACAAGTGTTTTAGATGACACTGGATGCAGGAGGTCAGCTGTCTCCTCTCCCAGCCATGGCATCCCACACTGGTGCTCTTTTCACTGACATGGGGATGTAGTGCTACAGTCTACAAAAATGTCCTGTTGATACAGCTTGCTTGCAGCAGCAAACCACATTTTGGGGTGCTGCAGGGTAAAGGTTGTTATTTTAAACACTAGCGTGAGCAAAGCAACCAAGGTATTGCAGTAAAGCATTAGTTTGGCTGTGAGAAACTTGGACATTTCTCAACTGATCCCAGGGTATAATGCAATTTAAATGTTTTAAAAGTCTGCTCAGATCATTTGGAAAATGCATACAATTAGTCTTTAAGTATCTGAAAGAAGTATGTGATTAATAGTTGGTAATTATTTTCTTCAGTTATAAGATATACTTTCAAGAACCCTTAATCCTAATTAATTGTTAGTTGGAATACAGATGCTTAATAGATGCCAAGTACTGGATCTATTCCATTTTTTTTCAAAGTCTAGAATATGCGGCAAGTGGCAAAGGCAGAATTTAAACCTGCATCAGATGAGTTTTTTTAAAACACTGGGCCAAAACTTACCAGGAAGACATGAAAACACAAGGCTTTGGAAGGCAGTTTGGATCACTCTGGAGACAAGCACTGTAGACACGTAGTTGTCTTGGGAAAACATGAGTTAGGACATGGTGGCTAGACGTTGGTGAGGGGATTTGATGTGACTTGCTAAGCATACCTGAACAACGATTATGCTGATAACTAGTTGAAAGGAGGAAGATGAGTCTGTGAAAAACCACCATGGTAAAGTGGCCTTGGAGGGAAGAGACAGAAGCACTGGCAAAGAAGCTATGTAAGAAGGGGCCATACTTATTTTGCCACTCCTGAGCAGTTAGAAGTAGTGTGGGAGCAAAACATCAGGGGATGCATGTCCTTAACAGGCACCTGGGGCACAGATACAAGCACACGCTTTTTCTGCTGGAAAGCAACCAGGAGAGTGCATCACGCTGTGATGGTCGGTGGGGAACTGCACACCCTTTGTCCTCTCTTCCCCTTCCCTGCCCCTGGCATATCAGTCCTTATCCAACCCAAGGAACAGAAGATTAGCAGTAAAGGATGATATTCATTGGCAGTTAGTGGTTGAGGTACTTAAGACTTCTTTTCCAGAGGGTATTGCAGCTGAATGGCAGTTTCATGCATTTTGATGGTGTCTGAACCTTGGATGCCCAGAGTAATGTTTACATACCCAAATTTTCCTGTCAATCTAATGATTTGTTTCCAGATAAACTCAAGTCTTAGTGGTTGGGTCTATATACTGTGGAAGCTGGGAGTGCTCCCAGCCCCTGGGCATGGGTGCAAGCACTGGCCAGATGCCGAGGCTATGTCAGGACAAGATCAAGCTAGCCCCAACCCCCAATCCCCTCTCAGCCCACGCCTTGCTTATTTCGATGAGGAAACCTGGGCCATGAGTGCCTCCTGTCAGATTCCTGCTCCGGACAATCAAGGCACCAGAACAACAGAGAGATGTAGTTTGTGTGACACTGAAAACTGCACAGCTTGCCAACGCCTCTTCTGTATGTTAGGAAACTAATATGGTGCTTCCCAGCTGTGTGTCCATGCCATAGAAACCACCCCTGCTACCACAGGCTCTTCTGAGGCGTATGTATTTAGCTGGAAACTTTGGCATGACAGGCAAGAGACCAGGATGCATCCTTTCTCTTTCCCACCAGGCAAGTGGGATTGTGCTCCATATGCTCTGTGGATTAAATAAGTAACTCACATTTCTGGATGCTTCACAAGACAGTTTGCAAAATGAAGGCAACTAGCATGAAGAAGGAGCTGAAGCTGAAAGCTTAATTGTTTTCTGTCTCTCATGTTCCCTTCCTTTAAGACAGAGTAGTCAGCTCTGGCTGCTGTGTGAAATGAATGCAATGCGGGCACAGTGCTTGAGCTCAGGAACAGCTTGAATCAATCGCTGTGAGCACTGGGTGCCCGTTCAGTGGGTGCTGGGTCAGAAGCCAGAATCCATCATTGCTGGCAATATAATCATTATCTGTCACATTTTCTAAAGATCCAAAGACACAAGTCCCGGAGATGCAAGACTCAAAACTTTGAATTCAAAAGAACGCATAAAAGACATATCTAGGTTTTGTGGTCATCGTGAAAAGCTTCAAGATGTGAAGTAAGAGTTTCCTAAGGACTCTAAAGCTAGAAAGTGAAGTAAGAGAACATTGCCGATTTTTTGGCAGAGGATGAGGGAGGGGTTCGGTTGAGAATTGTGAAAAGCTGGGATAGGCAACCTGGCCACGTTGTAAGCTTTTCACTGTCACTTGCAGTGGTTCTGAGAGGTGAGAAAAGCCTTTAAATCCCTATGATGGGACTTTGTGGGGCATATGAGTAGTTTCATTTTCCTGTGGGAGGACTCAGCATTCAGAATTTCAAACATGAAGCTTTGCCATCCTGAAAGTAATGAGGCAACAAGCAATAATACTCCAGCTCACCCAAATTCTCCTCTTTGCCTGTTTTCCAGACCTCTCTCCATTCTCACTGCTCTTTCCAGAACTTTTGTCTTCTGGAAGCCATCCAAGTAACTCCTATCTTCCTTGGATTTCATTGCTCAATGCCTCAGCATTGCTGCACTTCAGCAGAGGTCAGTGCTGAAAGGAGCAGGATTACTTGAAATGTTTTGCTAGTTATGACAGTTTATTAATCATTGTGGGTGATTAATCATATGGGGGTTGCCTTTACACAATCCTTTTGATTCCTGTTGAAGCTATGATTCACAACAATTCTAAATATACTCCTGCAGAGATCTAATTTAGTCCTTTGTTCCCTTTCCTATATTTGTGCAGTTAATTGTTCTTACCAGTGTTCATGGTCTGTCATTTGCCCTTATTTAAACCAGTATCTTTTTTATATATATAGAAATCCTTATGTGTCGGGATCCGATGGAACTTTAACCCTGTTTCCCAATGTATGCTACAAGCTTATTGGTGTCTTCAAATGTATTCAGTACCTTTTCTATTCAGTCATCTAGATCATTAAAGAAAATACCTGACAGTACCACTCCCTTAGGACTGACACCTGCAGAGCATTACTCAGTCCTTTTTAGGATGTACCTGAACCACTGTCAGTGAATTCCCAAGTAGAGTTTTCCCATGACTTTGACACCTGCTTTTTTTTCATCTAAATGTTCCTTGGTTTGGTTTTTGGAACTCTGTGCAGCATAGTGTTTTTAAAAGTTTTATATAAGCCAAGGTATATGACATGTATTGTTTCTTCTCTTTGTTCCCTTGTGGTAGAAAGAAACCGGTTTGATTTGATGCAACATGTTTTTATAAAATTCACTCTGACTATTACTCATCCATATGTTTTCTTTTAGGTCCCTAGAAGTAGTCTGTGTGCTGATTTCTCATATTGGTTTTGGTCCACCAGCAGGAACTATTAGAAACTACAAGTTTCTGTATAATTATTTTTAGTGCCTGGTCCGTGGCAGGGACACGAGCACTTCTAGCAGTGGTGGCAGTGGAACTCAGGTTTCACAAGCCTGGGCTGTGCACAATTAAAACTATTACTGATAAAGCAACCTGTACTGGTTAGAAGTGTGGACACAATGACCTACCGGACATGACTTCATCAACAGTTTTTATTGTGAACTATATATATAACTATAACAACATGAAAAAAAACCAAGCAACTCACACCTAAAACTTTTTGGTTAAATGGGAAGAAATCCTCGGTCTTTAAGAATGAACCTGGGCCACTACTCCATCCTCATCTGTGTTCTGTTTGCTATAACCAGCCTTCCTCTCTAGAAACTGATGGTTACTGCTGTTCCACTAGCAAACAGATATTCAAGCAATTAAAAAAAAAAAAAAATGACAATGCCTTCTAAGGCTAATATGTCAATAAAAAATGTTTATGCTACCTCATAAGAATATGGATTATACAGCTTTAAGACTGAGCCCTTGTGAGCATTTTCCTTTCTAACCTTCTTTGTGTAGCAAAGTGTTTTGCAGTATTTTTTTAAACAAATATCAGGGTCCTTATTCAGAAATACTGAACTTATAAAATTATGTTTCAACTAATCCTGTTTGTGATTTTTTTTTAGATGTGCATTTAAAAAAAAACAACAAACAAAAAAAAAAAAAAACCAAAAGGAAACTGTCCACCCAAAGTATTCCCCATTCACTGCCAAGCAAGGACTTTGTAAAGGTAAGTGAATGTGATAAAAGTTTGGGAGAGTAGAGATATATATTCTAGTTTCACGAGTCTGGGTTAGGATATAAAAGGAATTGGATTCTTTTTCTCTTAACACTGAGTTTATCTCCGATGCCAAGCAATTATTATCTTGCACACAAAAATACCAGTCTTAAAGAAGGTATTCCCTATCTTCTGAATGCTTGGTGAGCAAGACTGCTGTTCTTTTAAAAGGGGCATTACTTCTATTATTTTTAATATTTTTTCCTGTAGTTTATTATTTGAAAACAGTAGGATCTCTCAAAGTAGTCATAGATTTCTTCCTGCCTTTGTGGAACTGCTGAGTTTTTAACTACATCTTGCTCTGTAAATATTTTTTTTTTCCTGTAGATACAATTTTTTTTTATTTATAAAAACTGTAGACGTATAGGTTGGAAAAATATTTTCCACACTCAAATTAAATATTATAGGCTTTTCTATTCTTCACATGACTGTCTTTGTCCCAACTTCAAGAAAAGAATAAGATCATTTTCAATCTCTAATAACATTTGAAAAGTGCACTCTGTTGTGTCAAGATATGCCATGGGAGCTGACAGTCTACATAGCAACTCAACCTTAATGTCTTATGATATACATGAACAACTGTGTCACTCACTGCATGTATTTATTCATTTATTAACCTAGTATTTCCATATGGAGAAAAGAATATATCTCCATTTTTTATGCTGCTGGTTACAGGTTTTAAAATATTGCTTATTTTGAATGTCACAAAACACAAAGTTAGAATTTTGGTATTCAGAAATGAAAGTTTGTTGGTTTAATGTAAATATAATTTCTAAAATATAAGTAACATTGAGAAAATCAATTCCAAGGAATTTCATATATACATATATACAATAGAATGATATATATGGCTTATGTACATGTTCAATGCATAGATTCAACTTAATGTTCATCCCAAGTGTGAGAAAAATGTTGATTTATTTACATGGTGACATGGGAATGAATACTTCTAGCTAACAGTATTTATTTACTGGATTGGGTTTACTGTAGGTCAATATGCCTCAAAACAGAAAATTGCATAGCATTGTACTGGCTTCATAAAATTTGTCACACTATTAGAATATATTAGCTGCCCTCTAGTAATTTCTAAAAGATGTTAGGAAGTTGCCTAGGAGACAGGAGATAAGATGCACACATCTTACTAAAACTGCCTTCTCAGCATTCATCAATATGGCTATACCTTGGCCAGCCAGAGCACTGGACTGCTTTGGATGTTCCTGCAGATTTGTTGTGGTTATAAGACAATGTGACAAGCTTATTCTTCCCAACACCTTCAAGAATAAATTATCTATAGAGGCAGAGAATATTCCAGTGCAAACCGGAGAGAAAGTCATCTCTGACCCACTGTCATTAATGTAAGGACCTCTTTACAGCAAACTGATTATACGAATTGCAGCTATTCCCACTGGCCCTTACACAGTTATGGCGTTTCAAAGACTGCAAGAGAATTTCAAGCTGCTTGTGCACCCTCCGATGTTGTGAAGGACCAACATAGCACCACAAAAGCTGTTGCTGAGCTGAGCAAAAAAATCATCCGCCTGAGCTGAGCTGACAGCAAAGTAAAGGATAGTATCAAAACCACTGGAAGAAGTAAAAGGCAGGTGGGAACCCCCTGCAAACACCCTCCCACCACGTGCATGGGCACAGTTACAGCGCTACCCTCAGCGTAACAGCCATCGCCATTCAAGGCTGACAAAATTCAGCCGGAGCTCTTGGCATATCTACACAGATGGCTGAAACGGCTCTCCCCGAACAGCAGCCCCAGCTGACGAGACACGAGGCACTTCCAGCCCAGCCGCAGGAGCGTGTTGCTGCGCTCAGCCTCTCGCTGGTGTGCGGCCAGGCAAAGCCGTGCCTGCTCTGTGCACACACCTCTCCCCGTTCAGCGGGCGCTACCTGTAAATGTCCCTCAGCACAGCGCACAGCTCAGCTGAACTCTTGAACGTTCAGTGTCCTTGTAAAGGCTTCAAACCAGATTCGGTATCAAGCTTGGAAGATTACAGCAATTAGTAAAGTTGGCAGCAGGTGGACAGTCTTTCTAATAGTTAACGTACTGAAGTATTTACATATTTACAATTTTGTTTTGGCAGTGACCCTGGATTTGTGACACTCCTCTCCATTTTCCATTGTACCAATAGTTTATTCCAGGTAGTTTTTCTTGTTGGAGGCAGCTAAACAAACATGCCCACTGTGGTGCAGAAAGAAATAATTTCTCAGGGACAGTTACACAAAACCAATCTCCTTGTTTAAAAATGAGCCCAGTCCCCAGCACAGCCTATGAACAGAGTATCGTGCTCTTGCAACCCAGTGCAGCTCATGGGCATGAGACAAACCTTGCTCTCCTGTGTTTCCAGAGCAGGTGTGTTGGCCTCAATGCCCTTCAATACTTTCAAAGATTCTATCACAGCTCTACTTGACTGAAGAAAGGAGTGTCCAAAGAACAGTAAAACAGGACAAGCGAACACACAGAAGGTGGAAGGCATGAAGATGAAAGCTGTCTCTGCAACCTCAATGCAGGAGTTCTCCGTGATGTCCGCTATCTGTGCATACACTGCTTGCTCCCTTGCAGCCCCTTGCCTCGACCAGCACAACAGGCTGCAACTCAATGCACTCGCGGGGACACTAAACTGACACTGAGCTCTGGCATTTCCTTCATTTGAGTGTCAGGCCTCGCCTGCACAAGATGTTGATTATTGAAAGAACACATTGTTGCAGTTCCTTAGGCTGAAACAACCGGGGAGAAAAAGGGTCCATGGTGTGATGGCACACCGATTGCCCCTGCACATTCCCACAAGGCTGAGCTGGATCAGAGTGAGCAAGATGCGGCTGGAAACCTTACTCAGAGGTGTGCTTACAAACATGCCTGCCTGGTCGTGTGTCAGTGCGGCTCAGTTGGGTGCATCACTCCATTTAGACTGTCCCAAGAGGAGTACGGAGCAATGTTAAGACCTCCTCCTGCCCTGCCGCACGCTGGTTGTCAGTGCTTCTGTGGGGGCTTTGTGTGCATGTAAAACCTCAGGCTGGGCCCAGGACACACTAACAGCGCACTTCCCCCTGCCTGCTCATCCTTCTCTCCTGGCAGCGGTGCCGGCAGTGCTCCTATGACAAAGCCCAAGCCACAGCTGACTTTCTGTCACCCTGCAGTCCCTCTCCCAGCCCTGCCCTCTGGGGCCACTGGCTGGGGCAGCCACTGGAGTGCTCACGGGGGGGGCCAGATGCCTCCTCAGCTTAGAGACCAGTTATGTTAAGGCTCTGGAGTTTGTGCAAGGTTTTCTTCTGTGTGGGAAAGGATTGCTGTTATTTTCCATTCCCATGCAACAAGGATTTTTTCAAGAGAAACTCCCTCCATGGACCTACGTAGTTGTGAAGCAGAAATCTGCTTGCAGTACTGGGTGGTTAAGTAAGGTATGGCTGCACTTGTTCTCTAAGCAGACACTTCCACCTTCTTACTGCATGTAAAAGAATAGGTGGAAAACCCTTTATATTGATTTTACATTGCTTAACAGGTTCCAACAGACTGGCTTCCAGAAATACTAAAATGTTATCTCACTCCTATTTATTGCTAATAGGGTATTTGCACCATTTCAGCGAGTGTTACTATTCTCAAGGCCCAGAGTTTGTTTTTCCTTTGTCTGTTTAATCCTATAGGATTTTGTGTGTGTGTGTGTGTGCACGCAGGAAATTCAACACTCTCCTCTGTATTTCATCATCTGAGCTACACAGGCATGTGCATTCCTGTAAGTAAATGATCATCAAGTGGCTAAATATTCAGTTACTGTTAGACATTTCAAGGTCTGAAAGGCAAAATCAGAAGATAATTATGGGTTACAAGCATCCAGTAAAAAAAAATTTGATTTCCTGTAATGTAGTTATTAACCAGAAAAATGTATTAATTTGCAGCATATCATTAGGAGGGTTAGTGTTCACTAGACTTTTTTCTTTACAATATGTGCTGGACTATCCCATTTAGAGCAAAAAGGTACTGTAAGAGTGAGTGTTGTACCTGTGAAGACACTGGATTTTGAGCAAGTGTAAGGGAACAGTGACTAAACCATTTACAAGAACTGAGACAGAAGTTCGGTTTTGTTTGCTGTCATAATTTCAAAGGTTTCAATGATCTTATGGTAATTTTGACCTGGAAAGATTCTGCTTCATTATTTTAACAGTGGAGTGCTTATCTTTCTTTTAATACCATATAACTTCTGAGGTTAAAATCTGAAAGAGCAAGCCTCATCTGCCTCTATGGCCTACTTCTCACTTTCTGTTTCTGTTTTCTTATTTTTATTTTTTTTTAATTAAGTCCCTTTTAAAGAAGAAAAAGGAAAGAAAAAGTGTGGGGGTGATGTTGTCAAGTAGCCAGAGATGAGTGATGCTACAGGGAGTGCCATGGCCTTCCAAGACATCCTGGGATTCATACTACTTTATGGGCTAAAGAGCATCCTCAGAATAATAAGTGAAAGAAAACATGTATCTGTGGGCAATGCAACCTTTTTTCTCCCACTTTCTCCTATGCTTTTGTGGGAGGGAACAATCTGGTTTACTGAAACAAATACTATTTTACTATCACCTACTCAATAAATGTTTAAATAAAATTTCTTCACCAAAATACGTCTCATGAAAGTTAAGGAATGATCACTTATCCAGGTCAGGTTCTTTACAGCCAAGACCAATGAGTATATACATCTAATATGAAATGCAGTTCCTCACACAAGATGTTGCTGCGTGCTACTAATTCAGTTCACAGAATGGGGGCTAGATAAACCAAGCAGCCAACAACCAGGAAAAAATGTAACATCAATAGTGGCTGCAATGTAACTTGAATGTTTTTCTTGTTTTCTAATTGTATCACTGAACTTTATGTAACCAGGCTTCAGCCTCTGCCACTGCTTTAGGCTGCCCTTTCTGCTTTGCAGGTCCCGTTGGCTTCGTCCTTCTGTCAATTCCTTTCTGCCTTTCATAGGGCCCAGCCAGAGCAATGCTCCACTGGCTCCTCCTGATTTTCCCCCTGCTAATGCAGGGTGTTCCCTTGACGGGCCGGGCAGGACCAGCCTTGGTGCAGCACCAGCTGCTCTGTGGGATCATCGAGGCGGAGGGTCTCGCCCTGCCCACAGCGCCGGGCTGAGGTGGCACACACGCACCCCTGCATGCACATTCGGTCTTTACAGCTATGTGAGATTCACAAGTAAAGCGCTACATTCCAACCACCACATTTTTACGATTTATAGTTTATACTGAATCACTTCTGCTTCTGCATTAAGCTGTTCTGATAAGCCTCCTTGTCAGAAATACCTTGTAGTATTAAGTCCAATGAAAACTCAGTTTAGAAAAGAGGAGCAGAAGACAACTTCCCAAACATCTGTACTGAAAAAGGGTAATATTAATATCTCACACTAAAGCAACCTAATTATTTCTACAGGGACCCTCATTTAGAGAAGTAATTTGCAAATCACGTGGGAGTGTTTGATCTCTTCATGTGAAGAAGGGTAGGCCTCTGTTAATTTCAAGCAAAGACAATCACATAATTAATTTAGCCAGCAAGAAAACAGAGTTCATTGAGCAAGTGTGCCCAGAGCTGTTAGTGCCGGGGAATGACCTCTCACTTCTGATTTTACACTGTAATAGCTAATGGCACAGCTCTTGCAATTACATATTTATTCAGCAAACTTAAAGAGAAAGCACTTTTAATACTCTAAGCTTGGCTTCTGTTTCGCTCCCTGCAAAAATACCTGTACCTGTCACAGTGTGGCCTTGGAAATGTCCAGAGAGGAAAGTTTCCCCTGCTGAAAAATGGCTTTCTGTTTTCTTTTGGGTTTTTTTTTTGGTAGACCCTGCTTCTTCAGGAAGTACATTGAGGAAAGATAGCTACAGTTATTTCCTCTCCATTTCTTCAGGAATCATGTCACATTTTCTTCCTATGTGCTGTTCTCTGGGAAGTAAATCCTTGCAAACAATTCTGATCCCATTTTATTTTGTCCGAAAAGGTCCCCATTAATGAAGTGTAGTGATTGTCTTGATGGGAGCATCAGGTAAGAATAGAGCTGCTTCCTGCCACCACAGTTCCCATCAGTGTCTCAAAATCTTGGCATAACAGTCTGATCTTTGTCATCCACTGTCTATTTCCTGAACAAAACATTCCTAATTTTTTACAAAAATCAGACTAGGGCTATATGCAGCTAGGCTATAGCTGTGACAACTGATTGCCTCAAATATCTACCTTGGTTTGAGTT
Organism: Microhierax caerulescens; assembly: GCA_035590215.1. NCBI lineage: Eukaryota > Metazoa > Chordata > Aves > Falconiformes > Falconidae > Microhierax > Microhierax caerulescens. The sequence continues at coordinate 73,407,702 of JAVJGJ010000014.1, forward strand.
TTTACTTCACCTCCTTTAAATCTGTTGGTACATATTCTGCCAACTGGGTGCTATGACTTTAATCATATATAGGGTAGTTATTAGAAAATATTATTTTTTCAAGTTCAGAGCAATGCCAGTCCATGCACAGAGGTGGAAAAGAGTGTTCCCCCTCAGAGAAATAAGGTTCACACACAAACATTATTCACTATTATGCCGTACAATAAGTAGGTAACAAACAATGGAACTGGTAGGGTATATAGAGAAGCCATGCATTAGTAGACTAAATAGTGCCAGGGGATATTGCCAGGCACAGAAACTTGAGGATCATTCTCTCAGACAATCCCCGGGTGTTGTTGGGGAGTTAGCATAGGCCAGAGAGCGTTTCCAGTAGGCAATAGGATGTTGCCACCCTCTTTTAGAGAGTGAGAAAGGTCAATAATGCAGATATGGGCCACCCTTTGCCAGTTGTTTCCAGTGCCATGCGTTTAATCCACCACTATAGATATAATCACGAATCCTGTACATCAGCTTAGACCGTTTGCCTGTTGAATTGTTGGTAGTTGTATGCATTCAGGAAGGATCTCCTCCAGGTCCTGCTCCGACACACAGACACAGCCTTTCAGCCTCCTCATTACAAACACCTCTCCCCTCTCCCCATCCATCTGGGCACCACAGGCCTGACCCACATTGCACAAACCCTGTTGCACTTTTCTAGAGTTCAATTAGAACAAAACCAAGCTGTCAGTCATGCAACCCAGGTGGATCAGGCATCAGTAGTACTGTGTGCTACAGCACAGTTAAGAGTCTAAGCACTACCTAAGTGCGGCAGCTCCAAACACGATGAAATCTGCAGCTTTTGGTGGAGTTCCAGCTATCAGAAAGCCCTACCTTTGATAAATCCGCCTGACATTTTAATCCTTTACTTCTAACCCACAGTAATAACTCTAGACTGCCACCCCCTGCACGTGCACATGCACATTCACATACAAGGGGAAAGCTATGAAGATGCAGGCAAATTTAATTGGAAGATCCATTCCTTTACCCATGGGACAAAAGCTGACCTTTTTTTTTTTTTTTTTTTCTTCTGGAGCTCTAACAACACAGGGCTCAATAAAAGCTGACAGCAACATAGGGAAGGGTCTCTACCGTGCTCAGCATCTTCATATCTTTAAGGTTTTCTTCTACCAGAGAGTACTACATAGATTGCGACAACAGCAGAAATGGATGAAGAGCAAAAATATATCCTTTTAAATTCAGTTCAGTTAAAAATGCAGTACAGGCCTATAGTGGCCATTAGCCTTCTCGTTGTCATCTCAGTTCTGGGATGTCTTGAAGATGCTCCTTCCACAGGTACTACTGGCTGTATCAGAGGGCTGGTAAGATGAGGCTTCGGTGAGATAGAACATCCACATAAAAATGACAGATTGCAGTGACAAGCTGGTATCAGTAGCTTGGGAGACAGTGAAATGAAATCTCTTCAGAAAACAGACTGCACGGAGCAGTTCTGCTGAAAGCTGCTGGTGCCACAGGATGACCTCACACATCTGGTGCCCCACCAGTGAAGGCAGATGGGGCTATGTGGTGTGCTGTAGGCACTAGGTCCCCTCCCTTGCATAACCAAGTGCAAGGGCTGAAGCAATGACTGGAGGCAGATAATTGTATAACACTGTCACTGCTACCTGCAAACCATCTACAGAGGATCTTATGAAAAAATGATCAGAAGGAAACAGAAATGTATAAATTAAGATAAAGATACAAACTTCTTTTGCAAAGTGCTCTCAGACCAGCAGGTAAGAGCTGTAAAAAAACATGTAAAAGCTAAGCATAGTGTTGTTAGTAATGCTATTTGGCAAACTAAGGGACTGCAACATTTTGAACAAGGAAATTTAGAGTGACTGCAACTTTTAAAAAGAAAAAATAACCACCCAGACCTCCCAAGAGACAGGTACAGAGCTGCTCCTTGCTTGCAGAAGAAGCAACACTAGACAATGCTTCAGGAGTTTTCTTCAAACATCCTCTTCGGCACTGCATTAACTCAATTGCTTTTCACATTTTCTCTTCTTATTTTAAAGTAATCTTTGAAAGTAAGTGACATCATGGCTATACCAGCTGGAGAATGGCACAAACAAAGTGTGCTCGAACAGGAGTGACAGACTGCAGGGCAGCGTTAATTAATAAATGGTTTGCTTTGCCAGGCGTGAAGCAGTTGGCTATAGACCCACCAAAGAAATAGAGCTTTTCCATGAGTAATATAGTATTAATTAAAGCTGTGTATACGTGCTTTGAGAAAGTACATAACAGGGGGGTGTTTGGAAGAGGGAAGGTTGCTGGGGTTTTGTTTCTTTGTTTACTTCTTTCTTTCTTTCTTCCTTTGCTGTGTGCTTTTCAGTCGGAAGCTGGAAGAGTGGCTAATAGAAGCAGCGAAGGGTTCCACCACAGCCCACCCTTCTAGGATGCCCTCGCTCTTTGTGTGCCTCTACTCACAGAAAAGACCAGCACAGAGCACTGCCGAAGTAAAAAAGTCTTGCATGACATTACAGGCACTTTCTGGAGGAACATGTGTGTACTTCGAAGTAAGATTTGTCATTAGAAAGGTCTGCTTATGATGACCCTATGCAGGCTTGTGTTAAAATGAACCAGCAAATGTCAATATAGATTGTATTCCACTCTGTGCATGTTCACTGCTTCCTATACATGTGAAAACCTGCAGGTAGTCATTATGTAAAGTGATATTTGTCAGGTAGGTTTTCTCTCTTTTGTACCCGCACTTCTTTCTTTGTTGTTAAATATCTCTCTGGACATCGCTAGAACTTCTGCTTTGAGGGAATAATGCAACTTTTCTAATCTATAAACAGGACAGATTAGAAACGGGTAGTGCCTGGCTGAGGGCTGGGTGTTCAGCTTGATGGCAGCTGGCAGGCAGGGGCACTTTAGCCATCACAAAGTGCAAATCAGCAGGTTTGGTTTCAAGTCTGCTGCGTATTGGTAGATGGCCCTTGGAGATCTTGCAGGTTGGAAAGCCTGAGTTCTGCAACATGTGAGCATTGGATTACCAGTTCTCAGGGATTCCTTATAATCTGCATTCCATATAATCTGCATTTTTTGCTATTCACTATTTTTTTCAAAAGGTGTCACAAAGCTGACTAAACGCTCCTTGTAGCTCTATGAGCCTTTTAAGCTCTGTGTGGGTCTTCAAGCTCCCTGCAGAGGATGCATACAGCAAAACTTTTGCTTGACTTGTTGTGCTCACATAGTCTTCTGGCAAGACTGTGTTTGTCTTGGGCTTCCTCCAAAGTCCTATGTCCACACCTCTCAAAGACGCTCGTGGCTTAGCAGTACTCCTTTCTGTGCCTCAGTCCTCAGGCAGGGCTGGTTTAGAGGTTGCTTGTTCTGCAAGACACAACAGCAGAGGCAACTTGGTGTAAGCACTGGAGAGAGATTTTCAATATAAAATGTGTTGTGCAAATAAGGAGCAGGCAAAATAATAATAATAGCAGTAGTAATAATAACAATAATAATAACAACAACAACAACAACAACAACAACAACAATAATAATAATAATAATAATAATAATAATAATAATAATAATAAT